>JAQQAF010000004.1:30262557-31475715 GCA_029747655.1 Ensete ventricosum | reverse complement strand
ATACCCTACCATTCACAATATGGCAAGTAGAGACTCCTTGTGCAGGTAGGAAACTCTAGCCGCTATGTCACGGGCTTAGCTGAATTTGCCTAAGCCGTGCGGCACCCTTGCGGCCCTCCCGAAGACTTAGCTGAAATTGCCTAAGTCGTGAAGCAAACCTTGCCCACTGTTCTGGACTAAGCTGGGATTGCCTAAGTCATGAAACGCCCAAAGCGTTATCTGTCCGCACAGGGTCAGCCCTCTTACAACCTCTTAAGGTCCCGTGGGACCTGCAAAGAAGAAGTTGATTAGTTTAGAAGCGAGCGACGGACACGTCCCGGTGTCTCGCAAAGCGGAAAGCTATACAAGCAATTTGTCGAACACCTTGAGTGCAGCTGAGAAAAGAGCGAAAGAGAGCGAAATAGGACTTTGGAGGGTTGTAGGAACGGTCACAAGTCCGCAAACGATGGTTCCCAAGGTATCGGACGCAAGATAAGTTCAATTGCAGATGAACGACTACGCCCGACATATACCCGGAGCCCCATCCAGCCCAGTGCCACCCGGGGGGTTCCAAGATGCTGAAATGGCTGACATTTTGCAACCGCTCAGAAAGGTTACCGTGGCATACGAAAAAGACCCAAAAGCAGGGCTATTTTTGGGTATTTTGGCTCTGTGCAGCGAACGACCGTTCTGCAGCCTTCTACACTACTTTCGCTCACATTTTTTAGGTAAAAACACATAAACTCAAGGCAAAATAAGCTACCAAACATATGTACAAGCAAGAAAAAGCAACGAACGGTTCACGAAGCGAAGATGTTGCGGTTGAGCGATGTCCATTCGTGACATTCTCCCCCCACTTAAACTATCGACGCCCTCGTCGACGCTTGTTGGTAGGCTTTGACGCGAGCTTCTTCATGTCGTAGGGCATCTTCTGGCTCCCAACTGGCTTCTACTTGAGGAAGCTTTTGCCACTTCACCAAGTACTCAATTTGCTGGGCTCCATTGGGTAGATTTATCTTGCGATCCGCCAGAATAGTTTTAACTCACTTCTCGTAAGAGGCTCTGGTGGGGGGTAGTCGAGTTGGAACATTTCGAGAATCATCTTGCGGATCTGAGTGGTAGACTTTCAAGTTGCTGGCAGTTGTAACTTGTATGAGACATTGCCTACTCTGCTGATGATTGGGAAAGCCCTTCATATTTGTGCACCAATCCTTTGTGCACTCTGTGCCTACAGAACTGGAGTGATATTGGTTGGAGCTTCACCAACACCATGTTGCACACTTTAAACTCTTGTGGTCGCCTCCCCAAGTCTGCCCACTTTTTCATCTTCTTGGCCGCCTTCTCCAAGTAAGCCCACGCAATATCTGCATTGTGATGCCATTCCTCTGCAAAGTGATAGGCTGATGGGCTACTCCCTGTATAACCAATAACCAGGGTGTGAGGAGTTGATGGTTGTTGTCCCGTAATAATTTCAAATGGGCTCTTGTTGGATGCAGAGCTCCGCTGCAAGTTATAGGAGAATTGGGCTATGTCCAACAGCTTCACCCAATCTCGTTGGTTGGCACTTACATAGTGTCGAAGATATCGCTCCAAGAGCGAGTTAATTCTTTCTGTTTGGCCATCCGTTTGGGGGTGGAGGCTTGTGGAGAAGTATAATTTAGATCCCAACAACTTGAACAACTCGGTCCAAAATCATCCCAAGAACCGAGAATCTCGATCACTAATGATGTTATGTGGGACTCCCCAAAACTTCATCACATTCTTCATCATCAACCTAGCCGCCTCCTCCGCTGAGCAATGTAGGGGTGCAGCAATGAATGTTACATACTTCGAAAATCGATCAACTACCACGAGTATCGATCCAAGTCCCCCTACTGCGGGCAAGCTTGATATGAAGTCCAAGGAAATGCTCTCCCAAGGCCTTTCTGGTACGGGCAGCGGCTCCAAAAGTCCCACTGGCTTCTGCTGCTCTACCTTTTCCTGTTGACAAGTAAGGCATGTTCAAACATATTCCTCCACATCTGTCCCCATTTTCGGCCAATAGAAGGCCCTCTCCACGAGAGCCATTGTTCGGTGGATACCCGGATGTCCAGCCCAAAAGGAATCGTGACACTCTTTCATGAGTTCACGCCTCAAGCTATCCGCTCACGGAACATAAACTCTGTTCCCCTTGGTATAGATAAGTCCCTCCTGGACCCAAAATCGTCGTGTCTTGCCCTCTTTGATGAGTTGCATCAAAGTTACTGCTTGAGGATCTCAGTACAGTCCATCCCTGATCCTGGAAAGGAAGTTGGAGCACAATTGACATGCTTGGCCTCCGCCCTCCAACTGTATAGCATTCACTAACTCCACTTTCCGACTCAATGCATCGGCCACGACATTTGCTTTTTCGGGCTTGTACTCCATTACCATGTCGAACTCAGCCAAGAAGTCCTGCCATCGTGCTTGCTTTGGGGAGAGTTTCTTTTGAGTTTGGAAGTAACTCAATGCGACATTGTCTGTCCTTAGCACAAATGGTGCTCCCAGAAGGTAGTGTCGTCACACTTGAAGACAGTGGACCATCGCTGTCATCTCCTTCTCATGCACAGGATATCGTCGCTCGGTCTCATTGAGCTTGCGACTCTCGTAGGCCACCGGATGACCCTCCTGCATAAGAACTCCTCCAATAGCAAAATCAGAAGCATCTGTATGGACTTCAAAAGACTTTCCATAGTCCGGTAATCTGAGTACAGGTTCCTCCAACACAGCAGTCTTTAGGTCTTGAAATGCCACCTCACATTTGTCCAACCATCTCCAGGACTGCTCCTTCTTTAGCAACTCCGTCAATGGAGTTGCGCGCTTCGAATACCCAACTATGAAGCGCCGATAATAGTTGACGAACCCAAGGAAGGATCTCAACTCTGGCACCTTCTTTGGTGTTCGCCAGTCCGCCACAGCTTGCACCTTAGACTGGTCCATTTGGATGGAACCATGGCCGACTCAATGCCCCAAGAATAAAATCTCCGTTTGGGCGAAATAGCACTTTTCCCTCTTCACGAACAAGGTGTTCTCTCTGAGAACTTTGAAAATTATTCGGAGGTGTCTAACATGCTCCTCAAGTGTTTGGCTATAGACGACGATATCGTCTAAGTAGACGACCACAAACTTGTCCAGATACTCCTTGAACAACTGGTTCATTAGAGTACAGAATGTGGTCGGAGCATTGGTTAAGCCGAAAGGCATCACTAAGAACTCGAATGCTCCATACCTGGTCACACAGGTAGTCTTTGCCTCATCACCTTCTGCAATGCGCACCTGCCAATACCCCGACCGAAGGTCGAGTTTGGAGAAGTACTTTGCCTTGCCCAATTGATCGAACAAGTCCACGATGAGCGGGATAGGGTACTTATTCTTCACCATCATCTTGTTAAGGGCTCGATAATCGATGCATAATCGGAGACTCCCATCTTGTTTCTTCTGAAAGAGCACTGGAGCTCCGAAAGGTGCTTTGGAACTGCGGATGAGACCACCGCTTAGCAGTTCATCTAACTGCTTCCTCAATTCCGCCAACTCTGGAGGGGCCATGCGGTATGGTGGTCTCGCTGGAGGCTTAATTCCCGGCTCTAGCTCAATCCGATGATCCACGCCTCTGCGTGGTGGTAGAGTTCTCGGCAACTCTGTTGGCATCATATCCGAGAACTCTTCGCCACAACAGCAGGTTCCTGAATAGCTTCCCCATCATGTGTCTCTAGCTTCATAGCCGCTACAAAGGTTAATTCACCTTTTTGTACCCCTTTCTTCAATTGTAAAGCCGATATTTGTTGTAGGTCCTTGGTTCCTCCCCGAGAAACTGGAACCATGCAGGGATCATCACCTCTCATTAGACACAAGAAGTTCAGGAATGGTACTGGCACCAACTTCGCTGCGTGCATAAACTCCATTCCGAGAATCACTTGGAAGTCATCTAATGGCACTGCCATCAAGTTTGTGCTCCCGCTCCATGTCCCGATCTTGATGGGGATCCCTTTCGCTTGTCCGGAGATCCGCTTGGCCTCCGAATTCACCGCCTTCATATGACTTGGGCTCTTCTCCAAGAGTAATCCCAGTCGCTTAGCTTCACGATCGGTAATAAAATTGTGGGTCGCGCCCATGTCCACCATTGCATGGGTTGTTTGGCCATTAAGCTTGATGTCCACATACATCAACTCGTTGTTTCCTGCCTTCAGTGGCTTTACCTTTGTGTTCTCCCCCACTTGACCCTGCAATGCATTCAACAAACGCATTGCTCCCATCCTGGGTCCTTGCGACGCCTCACTATCGCTACTGGAGTCAGAATTACTCGAACTAAGGGTGATAGTTTTGCCCTTGTCTGACTTACGGGATAGAACCGATGTTGTTAAAGCATTGAGTGTCTGTTTTTGTGGGCACTCTCCCACTTTGTGTGGTCCTCCACACAAGAAGCATCCACTAGACTTTGGGACTCTACCTCTTGAGCCTGGTCTCTTGTGGAAATTCTTCTTCTTTTGCTCGCCCCCAGACTCCTTCGCTCGAGAGTATTTAGATGGGTGATTTCCCGAAGAGTGTTTCTTCTTTCTCGAATCCTTCGAAGAAATAAAGTCAGTCAGCCTTTCTGCGGCTGCAATTGCCCCGACTACGTCGGTGACATTCCTCCGATGTAGTTCTTGTTGTGCCCATGGCTTCAAGCCATCGAGGAAGCTGAATAGCTTATCTTTCTCAGACATGTCCCGAATATCCAGCATCAGTGCTGAAAATTGTTTCACATAGTCTCGGATTGTTGTACTCTGGCGGAGTTGTCTCAATTTCCTAGAACATTGTTGCTATCGCAACTTTGGTTTCTTCAGAATCGAGCCTTGTAGCACAAAAATATTGTTCCACGTCGAACAAAACATTTTCAAGCTCTTTGGCATCCCCTAGCACCTCTATAACACTGCGGCTCCGGTGCTCTGAAGTGTTGTGGTGGCGCAGCGCGGGTGTTGTTCCCTCCCGCATCAAGAGTCCTTGTTAACACCATCACCTTAGCTGTGAGTTCCGCCACAACTTCATGTAGATGTCGTAACGGAATCTTTGGTGTCCTCTGTCAGTTGATCAATCAGGGATTCAACATTCTCGATCCGAGTTTCAGCTTCTTCTTGCGAGCTCTCTACCCCAAGTAGCCTTCCTCGGCCTTGGTAGAGTTCCTCCACGCTCGCTTCAAGAACATCGGAGGCGGGTTTTCGCCATTGTAAGTCTCTCTCTGTGGCCCTTCTTCCCGGTTGGCGCTCCAGATGGCGCCTCCTCCCCTCGAGGAGAATACCCAACTTCACGCTCGTCTTGTTCACTGTCGCGCTCCTCATAAGCGGCTCCAGCAGTTTACGAGCGAGTTTGCACTTGCAGCCCACCTACGGCTGCTTGGAGCAAGGGTCCCGCTTGCCCCCATCTTGCTCGATTCACCATGATGTCTCACCTTGATGTCTCACCATGGCGAAATTATGAATCTTCTTCGATGTTCGTATGAATTGCTTGCCGGCTCTGATACCACACTGTCACGGGCTTCGCTGAATTTGCCTAAGCCGTGCGGCACCCTTGCGGCCCTCCCGAAGACTTAGCTGAAATTGCCTAAGTCGTGAAGCAACCATGCCCACTATTCTGGACTTAGCTGGGATTGCCTAAGTCATGAAATGCCCAAAGCGTTATCTGTCCGCACAGGGTCAGCCCTCTTACAACCTCTTAAGGTCCCGTAGGACCTGCAAAGAAGAAGTTGATTAGTTTATAAGCGAGCAACGGACACGTCCCGGCGTTTCGCAAAGCGGAAAGCTATACAAGCAATTTGTCGAACACCTTGAGTGCAGCTGAGAAAAGAGAGAAAGAGAGCGAAATAGGACTTTGGAGGGTTGTAGGAACGGTTGCAAGTCCGCAAACGACGGTTCCCAAGGTATCGGACGCAAGACAAGTTCAATTGCTGATAAATGACTACGCCCGACATATACCCGGAGCCCCATCCAGCCCGGTGCCACCCGGGAGGTTCCAAGGTGCTGAAATGGCTGACATTTCGCACCGCTCAGAAAGGTTACCGTGGCACACGAAAAAGACCCAAAAACATGGTTGTTTTGGCTCTGTGCAAGTGAACGACCGTTCTGCAGCCTTCTACACTACTTTCGCTCACATTTCTTAGGTAAAAACACATAAACTCAAGGCAAAAACAAGCTGCCAAACATATGTAGAAGCAAGAAAAAAGCAATGAACGGTTCATTAAAGCGAAGATGTTGCGGTTGAGCGACGTCCGTTCGTGACAGCTAGGAGTCCCCTACGGCTAAGAGTCCTTGGCCACAGGGGAACCTTGGGAGGCTACGAAACCCTAGACCTAAGGAACTCCTTTTGCAGCCATACCATGGTTAAAATCTGCCATGGGTGGCCCTCAAACCTGGCCACCCAAACAGTCCTTATGACCAGGAATCCCTAGCTTGGGGGTTACCTCTAGCAACCAGGAAACCCTAACCGCCAAGGTCCCTATGCAGCCACCACTCTTGGCTACATTGAGGCTACTGCCATGGCCGATAGGTTGCTGCTCTTGGCGTTGCTGGCTTCGGCCAGGCCGAGAGCAACAATCTTGCTCTCGGCCAAGGCTGCAAGCAGCCTTTGGTCGTGCCGCAGGGCAACAACAGTTGCTGCCCTTTTCCTCCTTTGTGCTAATAATTTTGACATCAAAGAACCTTAGAACACCTCTCTACAACACCTCTTTGAGCGAGAAAATGTGTTGCCCAGATCTAGTTAACCACAAAAAAATCACAGTAAGATACGAGAAAATAATTTACACATTTCAATCCATCACATACAGTTTAAAACCAATCTTTTGCATAAGCAACCTTGGCTCTGATACCACTATTGGAAAACCAAGTTGGAGCATCACATGTATAGTGGGAAGATCAAAACAAAACCAAGTACCCATGTAGATAAAATATCGTGCAAAGATTGGTGCACGAAAAATCATAAAAATCAAAAAACTATAACATGTGAGAGATTGTTTACCTAGGGAGATCATATAATCCTTGAATTTTAAGATCCGGATGGAGAGGATGAAGGATGTCAAATGTCCTCCTCTCTAGCGGTATCCACATGATGGATCGCTACAACGATACTCCTCCAATCGTAGCTAAATCTCGTAACTCTTATGCAACTTCTCACAAAGAACATGGAAGAAATCATCTATCTTCTTCACTGCCCTCTCACAGTAGAGAGGGGGTAGTTAGCTGAGAAGGTAAGGGAGAGGAGGAGAATAGGAGGGGACGCCAACGGTGCAGCTCATCTATATGCCGCCCCTGCCTTCTATTTATAGAGAGCTATCAAAAAACCATAATAGATCTTGCCTTAATGAGTATTGGTTCTCCATCCCAATTACCACTAATCTTGGATTATTATATCTTTATCCAATAATCTCAATTGGCCTCTAACTGGGCCTCATGTAAGGAACCCATAAATGTTAGGTCTTATCCAATGAGAATATGGGCTAATTAGGTAACTCATATCCAATCCTCTACTCATTGAAACCTCAATCATATGTGTGTGACCCTCTAGGCCCAACATTGAGCTAGTCGTGAGTCCTCCCCGTTAGAACTCCTTCTAACTTAGTAAATTATTATCTCATAACAATTTACTTGACTCATCGACAATGGACGTACTAGGCCACTACGTCATAGTCCTTAGATGGTACAAGGGATCTAATCCATTGGGCCTATCTATCCTTAGTTACCATGTATCTATAGGTTCCTCATCCATCTAATATCTCAAAAGACCGTATATTGGGGCGTAGTACTATCAGACCACATACGGACTCCGCTTGGTCTCACTCTAATCTGATTCTCTCGGAGAACTTCTCTCTCAATCCGAATAACCTGATCAGAGATTTTCCTAAGCGAGAGCACATGAGATATTTCTCTCATGATATTAAGAGAGTGGATGACCCTCTATTGACACTCAACAGCCTTCGTAATGTTAACTACCAATCTTGATAATCAGTTGTACCATATCTGAAACTTTCCAGACCTATAAGTCCAGCGTCAAAGAAAGGAGTACTAAAATAAGACATCCTTGGTATATTAAGTCTAAGGACCAGATATATAAATGGAACTATGAAATTGTTGTATGACGTTATGTATCATTAACCATATAATATTCCATAAGTGGATCAATCAGTGAACTCATTATCCATTGAGTACATGTATTATATTTTTAGTGTCTCCACATAAGTGGCTATGAGACCAGCTGCCTCCATTGTATAGACAGGTATATAGTACACTCGTCTGACCGGTTATCTCGATGTCCCTCTCGAGTAACCTATGACCGGGATTATTTAGGATCTGTGTTTAAAGGTGAATTAGTCTCATTATTGTGATCTCATCACGATCTGATTCCCATTGCACAGAACCAAGGATATCAGAATATATATATATATATATATATATATATATATATATATATATATATATATATATAATATATATATATATATATATATATATATATATATATATTCAACAGGTAATATAATGTGAGAATATGCCAATAAATAATAATACAAAAAGACTGTACAACGTGTCATTTGTATCATCACTCACGTGATTGGCTTGTAGGACACCTGTGACTAGCAAGTCATGCATATGAGAAGCGGTTAGTTAAAAGACTTGTGATACAAACGGCCATTGATTAGGTAATACCATGCTTGGTGGTGCTTAACTCTTCAGGTTGCTGTGGGGTTAGTTGGGAATGTCTCATCTTTCTTGTAGCATAGGATCTCATTTATCCAGCTTGGTTCCTCCCCGAATATAACTATGTTGAGCTTCTCGATGGTTCATGTTAATAATATCTCAACTAGTAGACGACCTTGTTCAGGAGTTCGTGTAAATGTTAATCAAACAAGCGCATCTACCTAGGAACTTTCTTCATGTGGTATTTGAAGCACATGGTGAGTCGAGAGAAGTTGCAAGCTAATTTTTTGCACCATAGTGAGGTACTTTACCATGGTTGTATCTCTAGCTTCATAACTTCTCTCCATTTGGCTTACGACTAGTTACGAGTCACTGAACACCATTAGTTCTTAGACTTGGAGTTTCCGAGTGAGTTAGAGTCTCAAGAGAAGTGCCTCATATTCGGCTTCATTATTATAAATTTTGAACTTGAGTAATAAGGAATTGCTCATACAACTACTAGTCCAGGCCCTTTAAGGACAATGCTAGCGCCACCCCTCTCTAAGGTGGCTGAGCATCGACAAATAATATCCATACTATGGAAGTATGGTTGTCATCTTTAGGTGGGGGGAGTTAGCTCCGAGATAAAATCTACAAGGGCTTGAGCTTTTATGGCAGTTCTTGGCCATATATTATACGTCGAACTCACTCAGCTCTAGAGACTATTTTAGTAGTTGCCTCGAGATGTCAAACTGAGATAGACGCTATCTGAGTGGTTGGTCGATAATGACCTATATGACATGCGCTTGAAAGTATAGGCAAAATTTTTCTCATTATGAGCACTAGTGCAATTGCTCGTTACTCTATAGGGTGGGCATCACTCCTCGCATCTACTAGGATATGGCTAATGCAATCAATAGCCTTGAATTCCTGTGTCATCTTGGACTAGCATGGAGCTGACGACCAAGTAGGTAGCAATAAGGTAGAGACTGATAATTTTCTTTCGAGAGGGGAAGATAGCAGTGTTAGTTGGGCGAGGTGGGCACTTTAGTTTTTTCAGAAGTATTTTAGCACTCCTAGAGCCACAAGAAATCCTTTGAGTTCTTAATGGTTTGAAAGAAAGGTAGGCACTTATTACTTGATCATGATAGAAACCGAGTCAGTACCACCATTTGCCTTGTTAGCTATTAGATTTCTTTGACCAACCAAAATGGGCACATTTCTAATACAGCTTGTACTTTTTCAGGGTTTGTATCTATCCCCTCTGGTATATAATGAATCTGAGGAACTTTCTCGATCTGACTCCAAAAGTGCATTTGGTTGAATTAAGATGTATGTTATATCTTTTTAAGATTTAAAAAGTTCCAACCAGGTCTGTCAAATGTGAGTTGGTTATTCTACTCTTAACTATCATGTCATCTATATATACTTCAACATTCCTCTAGTACATTGCCCATGTGTTCTTCAACCCGAATGGCATGACTTAGTAGTACATGCCTCGATTAGTGATGAAGGATGTGTATTCCCAATCTTTTTGGTGCATCCTTAGCTCGCTATACCCCAAAAATGCATCCATGAAGGTAAGGAGCTTATGACTCAAGGTAGCGTTGACCAATTGATCTATCCAAGAGAGAGGATAGTTGTCATTCAGATATGCCTTGTTGAGATCCATATAGTAAACACACGTCCTCTAGTTTCCATTTGATTTCTGGAAAAGTACAATGTTGGCTAGCCACTACGGATACTGCACCTCGACAATGAACCTTGCTCATAATAGCTTGCCGATTTTGTTGCTAATCACCTGTTAGCAATCGAGGGCAAACTTGTGGGGCTTTTTCTTAATTGGTCAAACTATCGGGTGATGATGTTCGAGAGTATCTCCTCCTTGCCTTATTTGAGTCTGAGAAACATCACCACTGTAGGCCTTGGGCGCTCATTCCTGAGGAAGTGAAGCTCGAACTCTTTTGCTAGTTGAGCAAAAAAGCTAATACATAGCATTTTTAGACAAGTGTACTACTCTCTCGCCAAACCTTTTAAAGTGGTTAGGAAGACATAACACACTAGGGCATCTGAAGTGCCATAGCATCTAAGTCTAAAGCAGCGATGTGCTCCACTAGGTCAATGGCACCATCAAAGGTTTCTAACGATGGAAGGCAAAAGTTAATTAAGATCAACTCCTCCCAGATATCCTAGATAAATGGTGATCGACCGAAGGTGGAGTCGATCTACCCATCACCCCTAGATTTGTGAAAGTATTGACACATCTCTTCTAAAAGTCGATCCATTTGTTGCAATTGGATCTTTAGAAAGTTGTCCATTGAAATAATCGAGTGGGTCTTAGATTCAAGCATAACAGAGCAGTGGTGGGGCAGCCTACTAAATTCTATGATTGGGAAGTGGGCCACTACCTCCTTCGGTAGCTCGATAGGTCTCGGATGCCCATGAGATGCTGAAAATTCATCAGGCAGGAGGACCCTAGCGGACGCCGCTACCGATGGTTGCTGAACTACCAATGGTGGCTAAGGTAGTGGCATCACTCACTAGTTTGACCAAGGCAGAAGTGGGGTAATTGCTTATGTTATGCTGGCTAATGCTTGCATTTGTTGGGTAAGGTTTAAGAATGCCTCGATAGGAATGAGTAGATGGCTCAACGGTACTCCCAAAGATGAGGGTCTAGGGTCGTTGAATGAAAGCTAGGTACTTACAGCGAGGTATATTTGTTTATATAGGGAAAGGGTGGCTACTACTTTATCTGAGTAAAAGTATCATGGGTTGGAGGTAGAGTCTCACCTGAATGTTTATTGGCAGGGTTAGCCTATGGATACTCTTACAACATCGGGCCCTCATTTTAACTCCAAATGTTAGAAAAAAATATCATTAATGTCTCCATCAACACGATGTAGCTCCGATCCATATGCAATGAGTCATCTGAAATAGTACGTTTACCCAAACTCATTACCTGTACAAATACCAAGATCAGGATGAGCTTCCCAAGCTAGTCCTTCTGAACGCTTTAGTTAATATTGAGATCCATCTCTCCCCTAATTCGAAGTCAATGATAAATTTTTATACTAACATCAAGGAGAAAGAATATCCTATAAAGATTCTATAAGAGAGGCAGTTCTTAACCTAACCGAGTTGCTCTCTAAATTTTCAAGAATATTCCTACGAATATTATACAGGTGAGGTTGTTCATAATTGACTCAAGCTGCCTCCTAGACTTTCAAAAATATTTTTATTAATATTCTGTAAGAGAGGTAATTTGTAATCGACTTGAGTTGCCTCCTAGACTTCAAAAAATATTTCACATTGAAGACAACTATCTAATGACTCGAGCTACCTTCTAAATTTTTATCCAAATGGGTAGGAAGGTATCAAATTGTTTGAAACTTTTTTTTTCTATGGGCCTTAGATAATATTGATGTGATTAGTGATGATTGTCTAATCGTATATTTACTATTAGATAGAGATTTAAATTATATGATATTAATTTAAATTATAACTAATTTTATGAATTCTCTTCGGATAAATCATTTCATAATAATTTAAGTGATTTTATGATTTATAATAATCCAACCAAAATATTTATGATGTTAGAAAGCGTCTCTGAAGCCTATATATATATATATATATATATATATATATATATATATATATATATATATATATATATATATATATATATATATTTCACACAAGTATGTAATCAATACTTATGACAAATGGCGTGTACCATACGTTTGAATTCAATGTTTTTTTGTCAAGTCTAATCCGACTTATATGCATATCAAAATTTAATAAATACGTAGTGTCATTTTAACTTTAGATAATTATAGTAATCCAATCAAAATCTTTATTAAATTAGAAGTCGGTATGTAATTAATACTTATACGATGCTCTCCTCAAATGGCCTTGTACCATACTTTGAATTTAATGTTATTGTGTCAAGTCTAATACGAGTTACATGCATATCAAAATTTTATAAATATACGTAGAATGTCATTTTAACTTTTAGATAATTATAGTAATCCAATCAAAGTTTCTATTAAATTAGAAGTCAATTTACTAATTGGATTTGCACATAAGAAACAAAAGGAAATTTTCTTAATAAGAAGTCATTCATTCATTGATGATAAAGCCCAATAACAACCATTACTATGTAGAAGATTATTAGATAGAAGAAGTGGAGATATAAGATGTATTTGTTGTCCCTCTTTTTTTGTGGGAATATAAAGAATAATGTTCCGTATTATGACCTTTTTTTTTTTTTGGGGGGGTGATAATAACAATATGATGAATTTGGTCGTGTTAATATTTTGTTCGTCAGCAATTTTATATAATGATTTAAAAAAATACAAGATTTATAATTGTCGATCAAAGATTTATGGTTTTAATCTTCTCTACTTTGTTTCATTAGTAGAGCATTTGGTCGCTAAATCACAGTAGCATAAACCACAAACATCTAACCAAACACTAATCTTGTATATTGAATTTTTAGGTTAGATTCTGAGGTTTTTTTCTTCCAAAGAGTAAGTGGTGAGGATAAGGCTGTGAAAACAAGATATTACTATTAAGTATAAAAGTACTTATCAACTAAACTAACTAACATCTACAAAAATTCATCCAATGAGTTAGTTCCATTGATTATTTATAAAAATTGAAACATATAGCATAATAATAAAAAGATCATTATCTCATAGAAATATGGATATTTAAAATGATTAATTTTGATTATTTTACTTTTCAATAACAAAAATGATATAATTTCCAACGCGCCACAAATATAAATGACCTCAATTTAGGATGCAAATTCAGATTTTAAGAAGAATTGAAATAACAAGTACACATTTAATCTGCTAATCATAACTAACAAACGTTAAGTACTCGGTCAAACATTTTAGCCCACAAAATTCAAATCAAAATAATCTTATTCTTTTTATAACTGTGGGATCTCAGTTAGCCAAAATTGAAATAACAATCAATTATAAAAATAATAATTATATTAAAAGATTTAAATATTGGTATAGCGATGGTATAATAGATTCACTTATCAAGGATCAAGAATTTGAAAACATTCATTAAATTTTATACCTAAGATACTATTTTGATGATAGCCTAATAAATTCACTTATCAAGATTAAGAAAACAAATTAGCATAATAATGATATACTAGATTCACTTATCAAGGAATAAGGATTTGAAAATGCATACATAAATTTTTATGTTTAAGATATTATTTTGATAATCATATAATAAATTCACTAATCAAGATTAAAAAAAATGAAGAATTTCAATGTTTATCTTGTAGTTTACATTAATTGACAAAGTCTTTGACTATTGATATTTTTTTTTCTTCTTCGTCATGTCTATTCTGTGCATATGTATATATATATATATATATATTAGTGGCGATGGCAGGTTAAATATTTTCGGTTCATTACGGGATCATGTTGATCTTAATCGTCATATCTTATATGGATGACATTTGGATCGTAAACCACGGGATCGAAGTATGAAGGGTGACCGCGCACGTGCCAAATCGAGACGCCGAACCAGCCCACCACCACCTCGCAAGTGCTCCTAAGCAGGTGCCAAGTCTAGACGCCACACCAACCCCACCTTCCCCTGACAGTGGTCTCCCTCCACCTAGGCCAGCCTCTTCTAACGGCTCGCCTCGAGCGGTTTCATCTCTTAATCTCTCAAGTAAGTCAGTAATTAATTCGAAGGCACTTCCCTTCTCCCCACGTGCCGCTCTGTTACCGATGGTTGGAGGCGACGATCAAAGTGGGTCCTACAGATTCTCGATAGTTATCCAATAATCAAGCGGGTAAGAGAGAAAGGTAACGGAAAGAGGTACCCTTTGTTTTTGCCCAGTGAAAACGATATAATTTAAACAGTACGTCTTTCAAATCTTCTCATCTTTTTATTACCAAAAAGGCCTTTTTCTTGCCCCAACCACCGCTTCACCAACCCCTTTCACGTTCCGCCCCCTATATATTTTTTGCTCCCCCACTGCGCTCAAAGAGAGAAAGAGTTAGAGAGAGAGAGAGATGGCAGCAGCTCTCTCCCCCGCCACCAAACCCCTCCACCACCGTTCCTCCTCCTCCTCCTTCTCTGCCAGCCGCCAGTCCGGTCTCCCGTCCTTCCTTCCGGCGAAGCCCCGGTTGAGGTCCCGACGGGCCATCGTCGCCGTGCACGCCGCGGAGCCCGCTAAGACTCCAGTAATCGACGACAAGCCCAAGACGATCGAAGCTGCGCAGCCGAAGGCGGGGACGGGGAGGTGGGTAGTGGATAGCTGGAAGGCGAAGAAGGCGCTACAGCTGCCGGAGTACCCAGATGAGAATGAGCTGACGGAGGTGCTGCAGACGATCGAGAGCTTCCCGCCGATCGTCTTCGCCGGGGAGGCGCGCCACCTGGAGGAGCGGCTGGCGGACGCGGCCGTCGGAAGGGCATTCCTCCTCCAGGGCGGTGACTGCGCGGAGAGCTTCAAGGAGTTCAACGCCAACAACATCCGTGACACCTTCCGGGTCCTGCTTCAGATGGGCGCCGTACTCACGTTCGGCGGCCAGATGCCAGTCATCAGGGTGAGACAACAACGAAGATCTGAGATCTTGACCGTTGGATGGTTTCGGTCAAAGTTTTCTGAATCTTCTCTTAGTTTGATCGACGGTGGTGATTTACTGTAGGTGGGACGGATGGCGGGCCAATTCGCCAAGCCGCGGTCGGAGCCCTTTGAAGAGCGGGACGGGGTGAAGCTGCCGAGCTACAGGGGGGACAACGTGAACGGCGATACCTTCGAAGCAAAATCCAGGGTTCCTGATCCACAGAGGATGATAAGGGCGTACTGCCAGTCGGCGGCGACGCTGAATCTACTTCGGGCGTTCGCCACGGGTGGCTACGCCGCGATGCAGAGGGTCACGCAGTGGAACTTGGACTTCACCGAGCATAGTGAGCAGGGCGACCGGTGAGCATCTTGTAATACCGTTATTGTGCATCCATCATCGTTGCCATAAATTTGATCTCAACTTTATACATTTTAAGCACTTCACTATTTGGTTCATTGAAATATTTGGTTCAAACCTCTATATGTCAACTGGTGAGACTATCTAATTTGTTAATATAACCAAGTATTCTGAGGCTTGTGATGTCAGGTTAATTGTGATTACTGTTTTGCGTTTTGAACAGGTTTCCCTGTAATATTATTATGTTCAATAACAACAACTTCATGAGGAATATGTAAAACAAGAACTTCCCAGTTTTCTGGAATCATTAGATTAGTTTTGGTCTCTGGAATCACAAACCTGGCAAAGTCGGTTTCAAGAACAAGCTTTCACATTCTAACTTATTTGTTGGATTTAATCTAACTTAAACGAAGGTGAATTAGGGCTGTCAATTCAACACAGATTTTACACACATTTTAGTGGGAATCATTTTTAGTGACATATCAAATTTCACATTCAGGATTAAATTGTGTTGATGCTAAGTATTTCTACTGATCTTTACAGTTTGTGCTGAAATCGGTTTCATAACTTGAACATTATTTTTATTTGCACCCTTCAAGCTTTCCATTTGATCACGTCAAAACTGCTCTTTATAGATGGCACATCCATATAATCATTATCCTATATTCATATGATTACGACACACATTGCATTAATGTCAAAGCTAGAGAGATTGGATTATTGGCGAGTTAGTGATTTGCTTACACGAAATTTTAATAGACAGACCAATTTATCTGAACTCATTAATGCTTATAATGGCATCACCTATTGGTTGCCTCCGCCTTGAATTTTTGAAAATTTTCCTACTCAAGATTCTCTGCCTGATTAATGGTTAAATTCTGATATACATATCCGAGTAAAAGTTGTTTACATGACAAGATCAAAAGAAATTTAGGATTGTTTGATCTTTTCTTTAAATTTTTGGTAGAAGATTTATGAACATTTAAATAATATAAGGCCATATTTTTATTTTAACACTTGTCCTAGTTTTTTTAGTAATTAGTTTTGCTGCTTTTTTGCAGATATCAGGAGCTAGCACACCATGTGGATGAGGCGTTAGGATTCATGTCTGCAGCAGGATTGACAATAGACCACCCAATAATGACGACAACTGAGTTTTGGACCTCCCATGAGTGCCTCCTCTTGCCCTATGAGCAAGCTCTCACTCGTCGAGACTCAACTTCAGGTCTCTTTTATGATTGCTCTGCCCACTTCCTATGGGTTGGTGAGCGAACCCGCCAGCTAGATGGTGCCCATGTCGAGTTCCTTCGTGGTGTTGCCAACCCTTTGGGCATCAAGGTCAGCAGTTCATCAATTTTTTAATGATTGAGAAATACTTTTATTGACTCGAAAACCACAAAAACAAAACGATGCAATGATTTATACGCTGAGTTGTGTAGTTGATCAACTGATGTAGGTGAGTGATAAGATGAATCCAAAGGAGCTGGTAAAATTAATAGAGATTATGAATCCCCATAACAAGCCTGGAAGGATCACAGTGATAACAAGGATGGGGGCTGAGAAGATGAGAGTGAAATTGCCTCATCTCGTAAGGGCAGTTCGCTCAGCAGGACAGATTGTCACCTGGGTGAGTGATCCCATGCATGGCAACACCATTAAGGCCCCATGTGGTCTTAAAACTCGGCCTTTCGATGCCATTCGGGTAATGCATCCAATCAATAACTAGGTTTTCACCACTTCAATTTTTTTAATTGCTATAGTTTCTATTAATAAGTCTTTAGCAGTTGTTTCTTGATATGGATAATATACATGTTTTAGTTTGCTTTAAAAATTGAACATTAGTGTTGAATTTAGCTTTACCATCATACAAGTACAAATGTGATCAGGAAGAAAACATACTTGAAACAAGGCAATAATTGTATAAGAAAGTGCAATCTTTGATATGATAGATGTTTCATTGTTGTTCTTTAGGTCGAGAACATTAGTCAGTATGTCTTTAGGAAATCAAATATGTACAGTTCATAGTCTTAAACTGCTATTAAGCCTGAAGTTCTCATTAACACTTCACCAATGATGCTCCACCCCTCAAAATTAGCTTGACTTAGCAGACTGGCGACAACTATGTTTGCTGTTTGTGATTTTTCATGCAGATAGTTAAGATGCAGAGTAGATCTTAACATCTCTGTTGGCTCATTTTGGTTTTATCCAACAAAATTGAGGACAAATACAGTTTGATTTCACCTACTGCATTGTGGTTTCTTGTATGCATTGCAATAACAAGCTGGCTGACACGTTGTTCTACTAGTGTTTTGCATGAATTTCATAAATATTTCTCATGCTTGCTATCAGACCCATAGCATCTTCTACGACTCAGCATTTAGTATGATCTCGCTCCGGTGAGCTATAACTAGCAACTAATGGCTTGGTAACTGTTAGTCTAACTAGCTCCCGTGTCAAGATGATGTTTATCCCGCAGGTGATCTCTATACAAGGAAACATAAAATCCCCACCACTACTATCATAAGTTAATATGGACAATTTATCATGGAAGAATAACATGTCGGTGCTTGAGATGTAAATTTGATGAGAATTTGACCCTGGTAGGATTAGGATCTAGTTTTCCTTATGAATGCGATGATATACTTGTTTTTACATGATCTTGATAACAACATTTTCACCTTTGTCAAAAGGCCGAATTACGAGCATTCTTCGATGTGCACGAGCAAGAGGGAAGCCACCCAGGAGGTGTACATCTAGAGATGACTGGGCAGAACGTGACTGAGTGCATTGGTGGATCTCGTGCTGTGACCTTTGATGACCTCAGCTCCCGATACCACACTCACTGTGACCCAAGGCTTAATGCATCGCAGTCGTTGGAGTTGGCATTCATCATCGCTGAGGGCCTAAGAAAGAGGCGGATCCAGTCACCACCACGCCAGAAGAACACGAGCTCTCTGCCTCCCCTGTCATTCTGAGATGATCAAATTGAGATCTCTGATCTTGGCTTCAGTTGTCTACGGATGTTCTCACAATGCAAGACATGTTATCTATGGATGTATTGTATTTTATACATAGTTCTCGCTTGGTGGGGATAAAGCAGAGCTGTTGCAGTAATAATGAATGATTGGAGTCACTTTGAGAGCATAGAATTTTACTGGCTTCTCTAATCATAATTTTATGAAGCCAGCAGCACTTGATTTCTTCTCTGGAAAAATTAAAAGGATGTCTTATTCTCATCTCTTTTAACCTAGATTTGGAACAACACAAAACAATAGATTGTGTTTTATTGCCTGCTAGATAATAAAACCACCTGGATTATTTTATTTATTGTTTTGTTAATCTTTTTTGTTGTGAAATTATAATGCAAATAAGGTGGTATCATTCTTCTTGTGATGTCCCTTTCGTAAAAATATTCCGTATATGAGCATGATTATCGAATTTATGTGAATTTTAAATATATCTTTAGGAGAGGTTTTAAGAGTCTCATCCTGTATTGCGTAAACAAGTGTGTATTTTGATTATACAATATGATTTTTTTTCTTTTATGGTTTTAGATTTTAGGCCTGCAACAAATAGTTACTATTATTTGATAAAAGATTTGGGCAATTTACTGGAGAAAATTCTAGTAATGAGCTTTTATATTGCATCCTCATATTCAGATTTTACTAAGGGATGCCCCTTTTTTTATAATGCCATTGAACCAAGTTGTTGTAGGTTCAATCATTGCGTGTCGATTTGGTTTAGGTCAAAATCCATTCGAATTAGATCTTTGACATTCAAATTCTACTTACACGAGTTATACTCATTCACATCACATAAACTATTAAGAATATATTAATTTTTAGATAAACTTATTCTAAATTCATCCTAAGATAAAATAATGTTATATTTTTTGTTAGAATCATATTCTAATAGAATCTACAAAGTTTTGATAATTAATTATCTTAAAAATATTTAAAAATAAAAATTAAATTTAAAATAAGTTAGATAATCAAGTTTAACTTATTTCAATTTTGAGTGTAACTAAGTTAATATTAGAAATAGAAAATAGGAATTGTAGGATTTTGTGATTAGTTTTATGGTGAATGTAGAATAATTTTATATAAAAATTAATATATATTTTTAAACATATCCTGTTAGTGAGTGTAACTCGAGTGTAATGATTTTTTTTCATAATTTAAGATAATTTTATATAGAAATTAATATAACTTTGAGAGTACTTGAGTTTTTATGTTTTATGATAAATTTAGGACAATTTTATACAAAAATTAATATATTTTGAATATGTTCTGTGAATGAGTTTTTCAAGATAATTTAGGATAATTTTATATAAAAATTAATATAATTTTAGGATAACTTAAATTTTTTAGTTTTATGATAAATATAAGATAATTTTTATATAAAAATAATTTTTATATAAAAATAATATTTTTTCAATATGTTCTGTAACTGATTGTAATCTTAGGGTAACATATTTTTTAGGAAAACTAGGAGTAGTAGGTGGAAGGAGAGGAGGGAGGGAATTAGAAGGAAAAAGAGGAGGAGGAGGAGGAGGAGAAGGGGGTGAGGGAGGTGGATGAGGAGAAGGTAGAGCTGGAGGAAGACAGGGGAGAGGGGAGGAGGAGGAGGTGGAGGGAGAGGATGAGGAAGCCAAGATGGAGGTGGGGGAGGAGGAAGCCAAATAGGGAAGGGGAGGAAGCTGAGGGAAAGTGAACATATGAGAAAATCTAAGGTTCAATTAAATTAAATTATTAGTATTTAGTTGAACTGGTCTGATCCCATTCATCTAAAAAAATAATTTAATCCTAAAAAATAAGTCAAACCTAGACAAAGATAATCATCATCTTTTTATGATTTCATTAAGGTATTTTGGTCAAAGCTCAAAAAAGACATCCTTTAATAAAAATCAAATATGAGGGTACCATCCCATAAAAACTCATTACTAAGAACTTTTTTTTGGATAAATTACTCTAAAAGATTTCATGTAATCATCTTTCCCCACAGTTTAATTTGGCTAGTATTCGTTTAACTCCCATTACTACCCGCTCGATGGTTGGTTGAAGAGCTGAGCCCACTTTAAGATGACTTAACCGCTAGTTTAAATCATGTCTCAGATCATACGCTTGCAATCATCAAGCTGTAGATTTCATGACTGTTTTGGTTGTCTGAGAGACCATCAACCCTCAAGAGTTGAGGCACTTGAGATCTCGTGGCCAAAACCAACAAATGGAATGCCATAGTCTATTGAACTTGGCGAGCAGTGGCTCCTGTTGTATCTCACAACATCCTCCATCCATTAACTTCTTCATTGCCTCTCTCTTCCTTTTCTTCCATTGATTCATGACCTCACCATCCAAAAGAGGGAGCAGCGGATGGGTGGTGGCTACAAGGAGGAGCTGCCTTAACTTGTGCCAGCAGATGTCTTCTACTGAAGAAGTTAACGGAGAAATGAAGATGGCTTCTCGAAGGCAACACTGCAATGGCAGGGCTGCCAAATTGCCCCTTGTTATCTTTGTTGGAATTAAATTTGTTTGAAAGTCATACATAATTTTATTGGATCAAATTAAATAATATTTTTTAAAAAATAAAAAATCTCTTATAGAATATTCATATAAAATGTAATGAAGTGGAACGAACTCTTTGAGCCCATCATGAGGTGGACATAGCATAGCATAGAAGATGAGTTTATATGATAAAATTTTTTTGGTAAAACACTTTCTATATAGTCGATTATATTGGGGCAGATGGTACAGATTCAATTCATTTCATAAATGGTTTTAATGAAACTTAAATTTTAATATTCATTTCTCTTAACCTAAACCCTATATTTGATGGCTAAGGTTGAGGAAAAGTTGATAGCGATGGCTGAAAACATGAGAGAGAAAAAGGAAGCCATAAATTAGCAATATAGTGTAGAAAATAAGAAATCCAGGAACGAAAATAAGACAAGGACAGAGAAAGACTATTCTCAATCATCCAAACAGTATTCTCATATCAGGTTAAATCATATCTGCTATAGATTCTTATTATGATCACTTAGGAAGGTTTTGGATATTATGTATAGTAGTAATATTATCCTTGTATCCTTGTCATTATCTTGTGATTGTTGTTTGGGCTTGGACATGAGAGTTTTGAGATTTGTACATTCATTATTTTTATAATGAATTTTTTATAGCTTGCCCCGTGGTTTTTATTATCCTTCGAGTTGAAGAGGTTTTCCACATAAATCTTGGTATTCATTTGATTATAATTTCTGTTTGATTCCGCTGTGTGTGATAGCATACTAGTATTTGTTCATATACGAAGCCTTTACCTTTAATATCCCATCAACTGGTATCAAAGCAGGGTTTGTTGGTATTTAATCTTTTATGTTCGAACATGGAGGCCGGTAATGTTTCTTGTATGATTAGTTTGAACGGAAACAATTGGATGATATGAAAACCAAGAATGGAATATCTCTTGTATTGCAAAGACTTGTATGGACCTTTACAAGGAGATAGTGCAAAGCCCACAACTATGACACATGATGAGTGGAAGAGGTTAGACCAAAAAATAGTTTGGTTTATTCGACTGTGGCCTGATGATAATGTCTTTCACCATGTTTCTACTAAGAGTTCTGTATACTCTCTTTGGAAAAAGTTAGAAGGTCACTATGAAAGAAAAATGACTGACAACAAAGCTTTCTTGATCAGAAAACTTGTGAACTTAAAATATAAAAAGGGCACTTCTATTGTTGAGCATTTGAATAAAATGCAGAGTATTACTAACCAGTTATCATCTATAAAAATATCTCTTGATGATGAGTTGCAAGCATTATTACTTCTAAGTTCATTGCCAGAAAAGTAGGGAGACACTAGTGGTTTCCCTCAGTAATTTTGCACCAGGTGGTGTTGTCACCATGAGTTAAGTAATAAGTAGTTTGTTGAATGAGGAGTTGAAGAAAAAGAATTCAGCAACTTCTCAGATTAATTCACATGCACTTATCTCAAATAACAGAGAAAGGTCGAAATCCAAATATAGAAGTGGTTCACACTTGGGTAGAAGTCAAGATCAAGAAAAAATTTTATTTACTATAATTGTGGTGAAAAATGACATTACAAGAATTAGTGCAAGCAACCTAAGAAGAGCAAAAAAAAATAGGGAAAGAAGTGGAGTCTATAGAGTCAAAAGAGATTTTGGTATTGTCAAGATGGGCAATTATGGCACAGCAGAAATCATAAAGGACAATGGAAGCTTGTCTACAAGTTGGTGTTTAAGGATGTGATGCATGTGGTTAATTTAAGAATAAATTTAATTTTAATTGGAAGGCTGGATGATGAAGACTTTGATGTCAGATTTCATAAAGGACAATGGAAGCTCAGTAAGAGCTCTCTTATTTTTGCTAATGGGAAGAAATATCATACATTATACAAATTATAGACTAAAGCTTATGATGAGCAGTTGAATGCTACAGAGAAAGACTTCAGCATAGAGTTATGATATAGGCGACTAGAACACATGAGTGAGAAGGGCCTGCAAGTTTTTTCCAAGAGAGAGGTATTGCTAGACCTTAGAGGTACACGTATGAATCCTTGTATTAATTATTTGACTAACAAACAACATAGAGTTTCATTTACTAGTTCTGCTTTATCTAGAAAAATACATGTCTTGGATCATATTTATACAGATGTGTGTGGTTCTTTAAGGATAAAAACTCCTGGTGGATCTATTAATATTCCTAGTATCAATGGTGCACTTTATTTTGTCACTTTATAGATGATTTTTTCAGGAAAGTTTGGGCCATGCTATGAAGACAAAAGATCACATTATTAATGTCTTCAAGGAGTTTCATACTAAAGTTGAAAGGAAGACGAAAAGAAAATTGAAATATATAAGATCAAATAATGGTAGTGAGTACATAGGATTGTTTAATGATTATTACAAGTCACATGGCATCCAACATTAGTTGACAGTTCCTCGTACACCTCATCATAATGCAATTGTAAAGAGGATAAACTGCACTATCATAAAAAAGATCATATGTATGCTTTCACAGGCCAAGTTATCCAAAATATTTTAGGATGAGACTTTGAGGAGTGCAGTTGATGTGATCAACTTGTCACCCTGTACAGCTTTAGATGGTGATGTTACAGAGCATATATAGAAAGGTGTCTCCTATATGCATTTAAGAGTGTTTTATTGTCATGTATTTACTTCCAAACAATAAGAGGTCCAAGCTAGATGGTAAGATAAAAAAATATATTTTTCTTGGCTACTCACATGATCAGTTTGGTTATAGGCTTTGGGATCCAAGAAAGTAGAAGGTGTTCAGAAGCAGAGATGTTATCTTCTTTGAAGATCAAACCATTAAGGATTTGAAGAAGGAGGCACCAGCCAAGACTTTTACAGAAGGAGTAGCATATTGTGACCTAGTTATTCCTCTAATACATCAGGGTGATGGGGGAGATGTGCATGAAGATGATGTAGAGTCTGATGTTGATTTACCTGCAAGACATGTTAAGTAGGAAGAAGAAAGGGAGCAAGTTCCCACAGAACCTCAATTGAGAATTCTTCTAGGCCATGTCAACCTTCCAGAAGATATTTTACAGATGAATATGTGATGCTTACTGATACGAGTGAACTAGAGAGTTACCAGGAAGCAGTTGAAAGTGAGCAGAAAAAAAGTGGTTAGTTGCTTTGCAGGAAGAGATAGATTCTCTACAGAAGAACCACATATATGATTTGATGCAACTACCAAATGAAAGTAAGGCTTTGAAAAATAAGTGGTTTTTCAGGTTGAAGATTAAAGAATATTGTTCTCAACCAAAGTATAAAGCTAGATTGGTTGTGAAAAGCTTTGGTCAAAAGAAAGGTATTGACTTTGAAGAGATTTTTTCTCCTGTTGTTAAAATATCTTATATCCGTGTTGCTCTTGGTATTGCTGCTAACCTAGACTTGGAGGTTGAGCAGTTGGATGGGAAGATAACTTTCCTTCATGGTGATTTGGATGAGAAAATTTATTTGGAGCAACCAAAAGGCTTCAAAGTCAAAGGTAAAGAAAATCTTGTCTGTAAGTTAAAGAAGAGCTTGTATGGGCTGAAGCAAGATCCAAGATAGTGGTATAAAATATTTGATTCATTTATAGTTGAAAATAAACACAAATGAATAGCCTTAGATCATTGTGTGTACATCAAATGGTTTGGTGAAAATTTTATTATTCTCTTACTTTATATTGATGACATGGTTATCCTTAGAAAAGAAATGTCTATAATTAACAAGTTGAAGAAGGAATTGAGTGAGTCTTTTACAATGAAGGACATGGGGCCAGTAAAGCAAATACTGGGTATATAGATTTCTCATGACAGAAGAAACAAGAAGATTTGATTGTCACAGGAGTAATATATTGAGAAGGTATTTGATAAGTTCAGTATGAGCAACAAAGCTAGTTGGTTCTCTTCTTTCAGGTTACTTCAAGTTGTGCTCAGATCAGAGTTCGTCAAGTGATGAGGAGAAGGAGAAAATGCAAAAGGTTCCTTATGCTTCAATAGTTGGAAGTTTAATATACGCAATGGTATATACAAAGTTGGACATCGCATATAAAGTGGGTGTTGCAAGCAGATTTCTTGCAAATCTAGGTAAAGAGCACCGGGTAGTAGTGAATTGAATTTTTAGATATCTCAGAGGAAGTTCTAAAGTTTGTTTAAGCTTTGGAGGTGGGCCACTAGTGTTGACAGGTTACATAGATGCAGATATGGCAAGAGATATTGACATAAGAAAGTCCACTTCAGGTTTTGTACTTACTTTTGCAGGGGGAGCTATGTCATATCAATCCAGATTACAAAGGTGTATTGCTCTTTCTACCACAGAGGTAGAATATATTGCTACTACAAAGGTTTGCAAAGAAATGTTATGGATGAAATGATTCTTACAAGAATTGGGGCTGAAAAAGAAAAATTATATGGTGCATTGTGATAGCCAGAGTATCATCCATTTGTGCAATAACCCAATACTTCATTCCAAGTCAAAGCATATCGATGTCAGATATCACTGGATTAGAAATATGCTTGAAGAGAAGTAGTTACAACTTTAGAAAATTCATACAAATGATAATGGGGCAGACATGTTGATAAAGACTTTACCGAAAGAAAGACATGAGATGTGCCGACAGTTGATCGGCACGGATTCACATTGAAGAGTCATGTGATAGCCTCCCTTATGGGCTGAAGAGGGAGGTTGTTGGACAGATGACCCAAATTCAGCCCATAATGGGCTTTAGTCAAGCCCACAACCCTAACATTCATTTCTCTTAACCTAAACCTTAGATTTTTTGGTGGTTAGAGTTGAGAAAAAGTGGATAGTGATGGTTGAAAACGTAGAAGAGAGAAAGAAAGCTGCAGGTTGGCAATAGAGTGTAAAAAACAAGAGATCCGGGAAAGAAAGAAGACACGGACAGAGAAAGACTATTCTCAACCATCCAAACAGTATTCTCATCTTAGATTAGATCAGATCTACAGTAGATTCTTACTATGATCACTTGGGAAGGTTTTGGATATTGTGCATAGTAATATTATCCTTGTATCCCTGTCATTCTCTTATGATTGTTGCTTGGGCTTGGGCATGAGGGTTTTGAGATTTGTACATTCATTATTTTTATAGTGGATTTTCTCTAGCTTGCCCCATGATTTTTATCCATCGAGTTGAAAGGGTTTTTCATATAAATCCTGGTATTCATTTTATTGTGATTTTTATTTGATTCTGCTATGTATAATGACCTGCTAGTATTTGTTCATATACAAAGCCTTTACCTTTTATATCCCATTATATTAAGCTTAGCCTTTCAATACTATGGCAAGTAAAGTAGTTGATTCATGTGATTAGCATGGCCAGTGTTTAAGAGGAGGCAAGAGCCTAATTTCACTCAATGGAGGAGAAAGACTGTGAGGAATTTTACTCAGTGGAGGAGAAAGACTTTGTCCTCATAGTGGGGGTCCATAGTTTAAGAGGAGGCAAGAGCCTAATTTCATGAAAGGAAAACTTTCACCCACTCTTGGAGATCATTTGATCACTCCCATATGGGTGCAATTATGTGGAATTCCTCTTGAATTCTAACAACCTAGTATCCTAATTTATATTGCAGCCATGATCGATAATCCTTTACAATAGATGAAATCACCTCAAAGGGAGAGAGGGAAAAGTTTATTAGAATTTATATTATGGTTGATCTATCTTCTCCTAAAATAACCCTTATATATTTAAATATATAATATATAAGTCCTTCCTATCAAGTATGAGTTGACAAACATTAAAGTCTGCTTACTATCATGAACTTAACTAGTTTTGCCTAAGTTGTGCGACACTCTTGCATATTTGTCTGTAAATGTCAACCTCCCCGAAACCTCCTATGGTCCCTTAGGACTTACAAAAGAGAAAACTGGTTAGAGAAAGTATTTTCCATATGATTCACAGGCAACCATTTTAGAAACACTTTATATGGCCAATATAAATTATAACCATGGACTTTACAAACTCTGAACGGTTGCACACAAAGGATCAAGATCTTTTACAGACCGAAGTCCCCACAAGTGTTCACATGACACGACTCTCATTTACAAGTCTAAACCGACCATAAAAGCTAACCAAATTATGGCTGCTAAGCCTACTGCAAGTCCGCTACTTGTTGTATAAAGTATGTACAAAAACTGAAGGGCAGGGACAAATATGAGCATTACGTCGAACACCTTGTTTATATTTTTATCCATGACATTCTCCCCCACTTATTCCTTCGACGTCCTCATCGAAGCCACTATAGATGATGCATCTCCTCGCCTTATGCTGAATTTTTAATCTACTGCTATGGCTGCAACATGCCTCTTGGCTCCCAGCTGCTTTCCACTGCTATTATTAAGTAGTCGAACTATAATCCGTCATGCTGCTTCAACTTACCAATGACTGACTCTAGTGTGGGGTCAACTGAGTTGTGTTGATCCTTGTTGATTCTTGCGGATCCTTTTGATAAAGGAAAAGACCTTCCTTGTTTTGCGCCAATATCTCAATGTCTCATGTCGTCTGAACTGGATGGATGATTGTTGGAGCTTTAACAAGCATCATCTCGCAGACTTTGAAGTTTTTTAGGTCAGTCACAAAATTTGTCCATCAATTCTTCAACTTAATTGTCACTTCCAAGTAGGTTTGCATCACTTTCACTTTTGATTGACCTTCTATTGGGAAATGAAGCAGATAATTTACTCTCAGTAGCACTGATCAATATTAGTGAGGATTTAAACAACTCGTCTTTCATTAGATTTCTTTAAAGGGTCTTGAAACTTTTGCAGAGCTCCTCTACTAGATAAATAAAAGAACTGATGTACTTTATTTCACCCATTCTCTTTGAGTTGAGAAGGCAAAAGTTACTTGATTTCACCTGCCTCCTCGAGGTAAGAGAACTGGGGTACTTAGTTTCGCCCATTCTCTTAAGCTGAGAAGGCAAAGGTTACTTGATTTAGCCCGCCTCCTCGAGGTTGTACTTCATGCATTGAGCTGATTACTAGATTTTGCCCACTCTTTACTCAAACTTCTGAAGCACTCGAAGTGTTTGCACTCCTTGCGTTAAGTAAGCTACTATGATTCACCTTTTCTCTGCCATCAAACTTTCAGAATGCAAGAAGTTTTATCCGAAAAAGTAAACTTTCACCCCAATTTGGAGCAAGTCTTTGATAGTTTTGGTCGCCTTTGGGATTATACCATCTTCTCTATCATCTTTGCCGCCTACTCTTCTAGGTAAAAAAAGGTACAACACCATGCACTGCCTACTTCATTCCTTGGTCGAGCACTCCTGCATCAACCCAAAGTCCCCACTTTCGGCTATCTTGATGAGAAACTCGTTGACACCGGTCTTATGAAGTTCCTTGGCCTCTGCCCTTCTGTCTTGTCCTGGTAATTGGAGTTTGCCTCTGTATTTTCCACCTCCTCGACCCCTTTCACGACCAACGCTCTCCCTCCATGAGAGCAAAGGATCGATGACTCCATGAAAGTCATACCTCTATGGTACAATGGAGCTTTGCCAAGTCTATGGCTCGTTGATTTGCATTTGTGTCTCTTTCTTCAAGATCGGTAGATCCGTCTCTACGACACTGTGGCACTCCTCCAAGTCCACCTCCTTTCTGACCAATACTTTACTTTTGGATAGTTGAGCCCCTCTAGACTCGTCGTCGCTTCCTCGCCCCTTTCAGCCACCTGCTTTAACACTCCTGTGTTCTCTAAGCAGTTTTCTTTGGTCGATAGAATGACATACTACAACTCTCATACATGGACTCCGTCATCTTGTTGTAGGGTTTGCGTTGATTCTATCCTCTGACTTACCGGGCTCCCTTAAGCGAATGTGAGCACTGAAGCAGTCCAACTCTCCGGCCGCTCCGATCATATCTCTGTATGATTAAGTCCCCCCATGGGACTCACTGGTATTTGCACTCGGAATTCTCCTTCGATGGTACATAGCCCCCATATGCTGATAACCAAGGATTTCATCCGATGCAAGAATCGATGCGCGCACACGGAAGACCTGTCGTTGTGGTACCATGACATTCACTCCTTGAATTCATAACCCTTCTTGTCATTGTGTTATTCACTAAAATGGAGCTCCCAGTAGCTCCTGATCATACCTCCACATGATCGCATCCCTCACAAGACTCCTCTGCGGGTGTTGTATTGCCTCGAACTATTCCACCACGATCTGTTGCACCATGTCACCTCTTGATGACATCTCCATTATATTCAGATTCTTGTGTGATAAACTCAAACTATGACTTCTCCATGTGTGGCCTCTGCCAGCACATCGTAGGGTCTCTGCCACCTCCGATTATATTTGCTCCTTTGATAATTCACCTTCGCCCACTCACTCTCGGGTCACACTCGGACGAAGCATTGCTCTAGAACAGTCTATCGCTAGTAGCTCTCGAAGTCTCCAGATTTTGCTAAAATTGGTGCATCATTGTCTAGATCCTGGGCCTACATCCCCCATAAGCATAATCTCTGCTACGAATCACTTTCTTCATGATAACTCGAATGGTAGCACTGTGGCATATTTTTTAAGAGTATCTACCTCTACGTCCTCTTGCCCCATACTAAGGCTTTATGATCCCAACTTCGCCTCTACAAGTTGAGTTGCCTTAGTTCCTCTATCAAATGCTTCTCTGAGATAAGGTGCATGTGCCTCAAAGCTCCCTTCGTCTTTGACACCATGCAAAATGAGTTCACCCTATCAAAATGAAGAACCCATGGAACGACATGATCACACTCTTACCTCTACAAGAGTTCATGTCCTTGACCTCTGTCCAAGGAAAGCTCTGTGCCTCCGCTCCATGTCCTATTTTATATGTCGACTCCCTTCATGCGGCTTAGATACTTCACCAAGTTCTACCCAAGTTACTCTGCTTCTCGATTTGCATGAGTTGACGGTGGCCCTTATGCCCATCATTCCACGAGTCAGCCCTTCGTTGAGTCTAATTTCCACATCGACTCTAAATGTGTCTTCGTATGATATTGCTATGGTCGCTCCCCCACTTGATCTTGTAATATATCCACCAATGCATTACTTCATTCAAGATCATGCAATGACTCCTCGTTGCTCACTCGGTCTGTTGAGCTTTGTAGAGATATTGTCTTGAGGTACTACTCCTCAACATGTGCGGTCCACTACACATGATTCTCCATTTGGAGAACCATGATTTATCTCTCCTAGATATCTCTCATATTAGAGCAACTTTCCTCTTTGCGTTCTTCCCTCTGGAAGTTTCAGAGACCACCATCCCCTTGGACTACTCCGTCTTAATGAACAATCTGTGTATTGTTATGCCCCTGTAAATGCGCTTGCTAGATTGTGACCCTTTACCAATATAACCCTCACTGCACCCTTCAAGGCCTAGCAACATGCTGAACTGATTGCATACTTCAGTCTCCTATGGACATATCCTTTCCATGCTGAAGAGAAAGTTTCAATACTCCATGGCGTTGAGTTCTGGTCTCCCTAGGATGACCACGAACACTCCATCATCCATATACAAGTCTTTGCATGAGTACCGAATTCTTCGAGTTAGCAATTCCCCTCACATCTGTGAGCTTTGCACAACTCTTTCAGTCATTGAGCAACACATCCCATTTGGCACGGTATCATCTTTTACCAAGTGCCCCGCTTGTCTTGAGCACCGTCAAGTTTGGTTGCCAACGTCGAGTCGTAGCTCGAACTCAACCATCCCAACCTTTGTGCACTACACATTCTTTCTAGCTTGCTTGTCCTCATGGTGCCTCTCGCACAAAGGGTTTGTCATTCCTCTAAATGTCAATCAAGGATGTCCGCTCCTCTGAGCGACTCTTTTCCCTACATTTTCATGTTCGTTTATCTCAAATGATCGTGCGTGCTGGCTGTCTTTCACACAGCGCAGCTAGGTCCCCCACGTTTGCATAGCAAGTATTTCTGTGTATGCTTGTCCCGCTCTGATATCACAATATCATGAACTTAGCTAGTTTTGCCTAAGTCATGCGGCACCCTTGCATGTCCGTCTGCAAAGGTCAGCCTTCCTGAAACCTCCTAGGGTCTCTTAGGACCTACAAAAGAGAAAACAGATTAGAGGAAATATTTTTCACAGGATTCACAAGCAACCACTTTAGAAAATACTTTATATAGCTAATACAAATTACAACCATGGACTTTACAAGTTCTGAACAGTTGCACATAAAGGATCAAGGTCCATTATAGATCGAAGTCCTCATAAGTGTCCACATGACACGACTCTCATTTACAAGCCAAAACTGACTATAAAAGATAACCAAACTAGGGCTGTCAAGCCTACTACAAGATCGCTACTTATTGTACAAAGCATGTACGAAACCTGGAGGACACGGACAAACATGAGCATTACGTCGAATACCTTGTTTATATTTTTGTCTGTGATATTATGTGATATGCTGACTTATAATAAATTATTAATATAATGATATATATTTTAAGTTTAAAAAATAAATCTATCTTGTCGAGGAAAAGGAAGCAACAGAGGCCATAGCGACAAACGAATGCAAAGAGGCAAATGTAGGAGAGGTCGGAGGTAGAGGTAAAAGAGAGCTAAACCATGTTGAGGCACGATAATGGAGCGTAGGAGAGGATGAAGTGAGAGGCTGTGAGGTTGAAAACGTCCAGGAGGAAGAGGGATCAAAAGACCATTGCATGCCTAACATTGAACTGGTCGACACACATCTACTTGAGATAGGACTGAAAGCTTTGTCACCAGCACATGAGAGGTTGAATGAGTTATGACACTCTGCTAGGTAGCAACAACTTGATGTTATTGTTGATGGTCACTTCCACGATGATGCATCCTCCCACCATTGATGGTGGTTTTTATTTTTAATTTAAATTATATATATTGTTATATTAATTATTTATTATGAGTCAATATACCATATAATTATACTCTAATGTTTGTTAACTCAGACTTTACAAGAGAGACTTATATGTAATATTTTGAAATTATAAGGGGTATTTTAGACATGAGCAAAACCATAATGGCTTAAGTGGTAAATGACCAAAACCACATGGGTTAAAATGAATCTTTTTTTAACTAAAAGTAAGCGTATCATTATATTAATAGTTTATTATAAATTAGCATGCCACATAAGTATACTCTAATGTCTATTAACTTAGACTTGACGAAAAAAACTTATATACTATGTTTTGAAAAATAAAGGGATAATTTTAGACATGAGTAAACTATAAGGCTTAAGTGATCAATTACTAAAATCATATGAGTTAAAATAAACCTTAACCTAATAATAAATAATGAATTATAAGTATAAACCTTCTCCACTACAACTATAGTCAACATATACTTTTTTTTTTGTTCGTACCATCCATTTATTATGTTTGGAATCCCACACTCTCATGTCAGTGTAGTTTTTTTGATGTAAACATTTGAATACGTATATGCTTTATGATGGTTATTTTTCAGTTGAAAACTATATAAACATATAGTGAAAAAATATTTACTATAAGAATAAAATAATATTGGATTCAACCTAAGGATGATCGAAACATGTTTATCTTCTACAAGTGTTAAGAAACTTGGTCGGAATAAAGAAGGGATTGAATCTGTCAAAAATAGGAAGATAAAAAAGAAGGATTTAGGATAGCTACTTATTGTGACTAAAAGTAAATATCAAGATTCTTGGGGGTGGTTCCTATTTTAACTAAGAAGATGTATTAAGTGTTGGGCAGATGACCCAGATTCAGTCCATAATGGGCTTTAGTGAACCCCACAACCCGGAACCTTACTTATATTAACCTAAAATCTATATTAGGTGACTAGGGTTGAAATTAAGAGAGCAGCGACGACTGAAAATATGGGTAAGAGAAAGAAGACTGCAGATTGACAGTAGAGGCCAGAAAATAAGAGATCCAGGAAAGAGAAGAAGACAAGGGCAGGAAAAGACTATTCTCAATCATTCAAATCTCAGGTTAGATCAGTTTGCAGTGGATTCTTACTATGGTCTTTTGTGAAGGTTTTGGATATTGTGCTTAGGATTATAGTCCTTGTATCCCTGTGATTCTCTTGTGGGCTTGGGCAAGAAGCCTTGAGATCTGTATATTCATTATTTTGATAGTAGATTTTCTCTGGCTTGTCCCGTGATTTTTACCCTTCGAGTTGAAGGGGTTTTTCACGTAAATCTTTGTGTTCATCTGATTGTGATTTCTGTTTGATTCCGCTGTGTGTGACGGTCTGCTAGTATTTGTTCATATACAAAGTTTATTCCTATTTTATTCTCATCAACTGGTATCAGAGCAGGGTTCTTGTGGTATTTAATCTTTTGTATCTGAACATGGAGGCCGGTAATATTTCTCGTATGATTAGTTTAAATGGAAACAATTGGATGATATGGAAACCAAGAATGAAAAATCTCTTGTATTGTAAAGATTTGTATGGACCTTTGCAAGGAGATAGTGCAAAGCCCACATCTATGACAGATGATGAGTGGAAGAGGTTAGATCGAAAAACAGTTAGCTTTATTCGACAATGGCTAGATGATAGTGTCTTTCACAATGTTTCTACTGAATATTCTGCTTACTTTCTTTGGAAAAAGTTAGAAGGTCTTTATGAAAGAAAAACGGTTGGCAACAAAGCTTTTCTGATAAGAAAACTTGTGAACTTGAAATATAAAGAGGGTACTTCTATTCCTGAGTATTTGAATAAAATGTAGAATATTACTAACCAATTATCTTCTATGAAAATATCTCTTGATGATGATTTACAGGCATTGTTACTTCTCAGTTCTTTGCTAGAAAGTTGAGAGACACTGGTGGTTTTCCTCAGTAATTCGGCACCAGATGGTATTGTCACCATGAGTCAAGTAACAAGCAATTTGTTGAATGAGGAGTTAAGGAGAAAGAATTCAGCAACTTCTCAGATTGATTCACAAGCACTTGTCTCAGAGAACAAAGGAAGGTCAAAGTCAAATGATAGAAGTGGTTCACACGTGGGTAGAAGCAAGTCAAGATCAAAGAAAGATATTATTTGCTACAATTATAGTGAGAAAGGACATTACAAGAATCAGTGCAAGCATCCTAAGAAGAACAAGAAAAGAGGGAAAGAAATGGAGCATACAGAGTCAAAAGAGAATATCACAGCTACAGTACAAGGTAGTGATTATTTGATTTTGTCTACTTCCGATGATATTTTTTCTTGTGTGTGTTTGGATCTCGAGTGGATAATTGACACAGGTGCTTCTTATCATGCTACACCACGGAGGGAGTTCTTTGCTACTTACAGGTCTTGAAATTTTGGTGTTGTCAAGATGGGCAACTATGACACAACAAACATCATTAGCATGAGAGATATCCATATAAAGACCAACCTTGGTTGCAAGTTGGTGCTTAAGGATGTGAGATATGTGATTGATTTAAGACTTAATTTAATTTCAGTTGGAAGGCTTGATGATGAAGACTTTGATGTCAAATTTCACAAAGGGCAGTGGAAGCTCAGTAAGGGTTCTCTTATTGTAGCTAATGAGAAGAAATGTCATACATTATATAGATTGCAGGCTAAAGCTTGTGGTGAGCAGTTAAATGCTACAGAGAAAGACTTCAGCATAGAGTTGTGGCATAGGCGATAGGAACACATGAGCGAGAAAGGGCTGCAAGAACTTTCTAAGAGAGAAGTATTGTCATACCTTAGAGGTACACGTTTGAACCCTTGTATTGATTATTTGGCTGGTAAATAACATAGAGTTTCCTTTATTAGTCCTGCCTTATCTAGAAAAATGCATGCCTTGGACCGTGTCTATACAGATGTGTGTGGTCCTTTGAGGATAAAAACTCCTGGTGGATCTGTTAATATTTCTAGTATCAGTGGTGCACTTTATTTTGTTACTTTTATAGATGACTTTTCCAGGAAAGTTTGGGCCTATGCTTTGAAGACTAAAGATCAGGTTATTAATGTCTTCAAAGAGTTTCATGCCAGAGTTGAAAGGGAGACAGAAAGATAATTAAAATTAATAAGATCAGATAATGGTGGTGAGTATACATGATTGTTTAATGATTATTGCAGGTCACATGGCATCCAGCATGAGTTGATAGTCCCTAGTACGCCTCAGCATAATGTAATTGCAGAAAGGATGAACCGCACCATCATGGAAAAATCAGATGTATGCTTTTACAGGCCAAGCTACCCAAAAGGTTTTGGGATGAGGCTTTGATGACTGCAGTTGATGTAATCAACTCATCACCATGTACAGCTCTAGATGGTGATGTTGTAGAGCATGTATGATCAGGGAAAGATGTCTCATATAGACATTTAAGAGTGTTTAGTTGTCGTGCATTTACACATATTCCAAACAATGAGAGGTCCAAGCTGGATGGTAAGACAAAAGAGTGTATTTTTCTTGGTTACTCACATGATCAGTTTGGTTACAGGCTTTGGGATCCAGAAAAGTAAAAGGTATTTAGAAGCAGAGATGTTGTCTTCCTTGATGATCAAACTATTGAGGATTTGAAGGAGGTACCAACTAAGACTTCTGTAGAGGAATTTGTAGACTGTGACCCAGTTATTCCTCCAGTATATCAGGGTGATAGAGGAGATGTGCAGGAAGATGGTGCAGAGCTAAATGTTGATCTACTTGCAGGACATGTTGAGCAGAAAGAAGAAATAGAGCAAATTTCCACAGAACCTCAGTTAAAAAGATCTTTTAGACCACGTCAACCTTACAGAAGATACTCTACAGATGAGTATGTGATGCTTACTAATGCAAGTGAACCAGAGAGTTAGTTACCAGGAAGCAGTTGAAAGTAAGCAGAAAAAGAAGTGGTTTATTGCTATGCAGGAAGAGATGGATTCTCTGCAGAAGAACCACACATATGATTTGGTGCAACTACTAGAGGGAAGTAAGGCCTTGAAGAACAAGTGGGTTTTCAGGTTAAAGACTCAAGAATATTATTCTCAACCAAAGCATAAAGCTAGATTGATTGTGAAAGGCTTTGGTCAAAAGAAAGGTATTGACTTTGAAGAAATTTTTTCTCCTGTTGTTAAAATGTCTTTTATCCGTGTTGCTCTTGGTATTGCTACTAACCTAGACTTGGAGATTGAACAGTTAGATGTGAAAACAGCTCTCCTTCATGGTGATTTGGAGGAGGAAATTTATATGGAGCAATCAGAAGGCTTCAAAGTCAAAGGTAAAGAAAATCTTATCTGCAAGTTGAAGAAGAGCTTGTATGGGCTGAAGCAAGCTCTAAGACAGTGGTATAAAAAGTTTGATTCATTTATGATTGAAAATGAATATATAAAAGAACAGCTTCAGATCATTGTGTGTACATCAAATGGTTTTGTGAGGATTTTATTATTCTCTTACTTTATGTTGATGACATGCTTATCCTCAGAAAAGATATATCTATGATTGACAGGTTGAAGAAGAACCTGAGTGAGTCTTTTGCAATAAAGGACATGGGGTCAGCAAAGCAAATACTAGGCATGCAGATTTATCGTGACAGAATAAAGAGAAAGATTTGGTTGTCACAGGAGAAATACATTGAGAAGGTATTGTATAGGTTCAGTATGAGTAATACAAAGCCAGTTGGTTCTCCTCTTGCAGGTCACTTCAAGTTGTGCTTAGATCAGAGTCCGTCAAGTGATGATGAGAAGGAGAAAATATAAAAGGTTCCTTATGCTTCAGCAGTTGGAAGTTTAATATATGCAATGGTATGTACGAGGTCGGACATCACATATGTAGTAGGTGTTACTAGTAAATTTCTTGCAAATCCAGGTAAAGAGCATTGGGCAGCAGTAAAGTGAATTTTTAGATATCTCAGAGGAAATTCTAAAGTTTGTTTAAGCTTTGGAGGTGAACCACCTATATGGACAGGTTACATAGATGCAGATATGACAAGAGATATTGACACAAGGAAGTCCACATCAGGTTTTGTACTTACTTTTGCAGGGGGAGTTGTGTCATGGCAGTCCAGATTGCAAAGGTGTATTGCTCTCTCCACTATAGAGGCAAAATATATTGCTGCTACAGAGGTTTGCAAAGAAATGTTATGGATGAAAAGATTCTTACAAGAATTAAGGCTGAAACAGGAAAATTATGTGGTGTATTGTGACAGCCAGAGTGCCATCTATTTATGCAAAAACCTAACATTTCATTCCTAGTCAAAGCATATAGATGTCAGATATCAGTGGATCAGAAATGTGCTTGAAGAGAAGCAGTTACAGCTTCAGAAAATTCACACAAATGATAATGGGGCAGACATGTTGACAAAGGCTTTACCGAAAGGGAGACAGGAGATGTGCCGACAGTTGGTCGGCATAGCTTCACATTGAGGAGTCATGAGACAACCTCCCTTATGGGCTGAAGGGGGAGGTTGTTGGGCAGATGGCCCAGATTCAGCCCATAATGGGCTTTAGTGAAGCCCACAGCCCAAAACCTCACTTATATTAACCTAAAACCTAGATTATGTGGCTAAGGTTGAGATTAAGAGAGCAGCGGCGGTTGAAAACGTGGGTGAGAGAAAGAAGACTGCAGATTGACAGTAGAAGCCAGAAAATAAGAGATCCAGGAAAGGGAAGAAGACAAGGGCAGGAAAAGACTATTCTCAATCATTCAAATCTCAGGTTAGATCAATTTGCAGTGGATTCTTACTGTGATCTCTTGGGAAGGTTTTGGATATTGTGCTTAGGATTATAGTCCTTGTATCCCTGTGATTCTCTTGTGGCTATTGCTTTGGGCTTGAGCAAGAAGCCTTGAGATCTGTATATTCATTATTTTGAAAGTAGATTTTCTCTGACTTGTCCCGTGGTTTTCACCCTTTGAGTTAAAGGGGTTTTTCACGTAAATCTTGATGTTCATCTGATTGTGATTTCTGTTTAATTTCGCTGTGTGTGACGATCTGCTAGTATTTGTTCGTATATAAAGTTTATTTTTATTTTATTTCTATTATTAAGATATTTAAATCTATAATTGTCAGTAACGATCATAATTATTTTATTCATTTTGAATTTATTCGAGTGTACAAGAATTCTTTTCTTAAGCAAGTTATGGAGATTTCATGGTACATCTTTTAAAAGATCTCATTAGTGATGTGCATGTTTGATAATAATGTTGCTAGAGAACAAAAAAGAGCTCCAAATATAATAAATTTATATAAAGAATGAGATATCATTAACTACTAGATTAATCAACTTGAGAAAGAGAAATGAGATGATACTTTTTTTTCAGACATTATTGTTCAATGCTCAACATGAATGGATCATAAATTGTTTGATTAAGATTGTTCATGGCTTACCGGTTGTTTTCTAATTAAGATGACAAAGAAGGAAACATATCTATATTCATCGCGAACAACCGAGGGATTAAAAAGAATGTTGGAAAGTTGTATTGAGGACCAAATCAGTAAGGCAAAGGAAAGTCTTATGTTTTTAAATGTTCTTTTTTACACAAGTAATAAATTACAAATGCAAACATCTATCGAGATAATTATAGTAAACATAAGCAAAAAAATATTTTTTGATATGGTCAATTTGATATATTTAGAATCTCAGGCTCTTATGCCATTGTGATTATTATATATAACAATTTGATCCATATAAGTATTGTAAAAATTATTTTTTAATTAAAATTATAAGAATATATATAATGAAAAAATATTTCCCACAAGCAAGTAATATTGAATTCAACGTAAAGATAACAGTAGCATCTTATCTCCTGTAAGTGTTGTTCAAGCTGATTAAAGAGAAAAAAAGATGATGTGAATATATATATATATATATATATATATATATATATATATATATATTCACATCATCTTTTTGGATGATGCATGTGTTTGTACCTATATTTTTGACGTGTATTTAGAACTATATAAAGTATTTATACACAAACTGTATAAAGTGTTTATACAACTCCCGAAACTTTTCGAGTGTTTGGAACACTTGTTTGGTGTTGCAGCTACATTAGGTTCATTGGCAGCCGCCTTGGTTTGACGTTGCAGAAGAATATTTCATATGGGCATGATAATATATACAAGTTATTTTCCCTCGGCATGGGGGCCAAAGGATCGAGTTGTGTCTCAGCTTCAATGAGGAACGTCCGATCGTAACATATGGGTTGTGATTGAGTTCGCGTCGCCCGTCTTTGTCGGCCAAGAGCGGCATGGACCAATGATTGGGTGCAAGATGAGTTGTACTCGAAGCCGGTGCAATCGAGTTTGTCTTTCCCCACGTGTTTCAGATGCTTCTTCGTGGATCAAAAGAACCGATTTTATTGAGCCCTCTTGAAGCTTTTAATGGGCCTAATTAAACTCAAAAGGCCCATCTAATTGGGTTGATTCACTAATGAGGCCCATAAAACGCTTCTCCAATCTCTTAAAAGCTCTCTTCGCGGACCTATCTAAACCTCCTCGTCGCTTCCTTTTCCCTTCTACTCTGTTGAGACGCCGCCTTTGTAGAATCTCCGATAGCCTCCCGAACTCACCTGCCATGGCCGAAAGCGCCACGGAAGAACCCCCATCTCTGGCCGAGGTACGTCTCCTCATTGTTCCTGTGGATCCTTGTCTGTTTGTTGATGTCTTCAGTTTGTGCAGCACTTATTCCTCACACATATTGGGATTTACATGATCTGGCCTTGTACTGTTTCTTTGTCGTTGATATATGCTTCGTCGTCCTCAGATCTGATGACTTTTGTTAATGTTTTTTGCTTTTTCGTTTTTGGTCGTTTGGATCTCAGCGAAGAATTAGTGAAGATAAAATGATCTAATTCAGATAGACTTGTTTCTGGGCTCGCAACGAGATTGAGAATCACTTGATATATACTGATCATGTATTGGTCAGAAATGCCCTGATTATATGAAATGAGAACCGAGGTTCATGCAAAAGACGGTTTGTGAGGGTTGAGTTATATTAAGAAAGCGGATCTTTTTCGTGGTGGATTTCTAGAGCTGGTTATGCAGATGTTTTATATTAATTTATCTTCTTGGAGAGGTATTTGGGAGAGTATTTTGATGAAGGTTGGAGAGTAATTTATGGAAAAACGAAAGCATGGAGACCTTTGGTGATGACAAATGATTGATGCATAAAGATGCCACTTTTTTAGTTAATCAATTGTATGGCTTGTTTTTTCTAAAATAAGTTCTATGTTGTCTTTCCTGTTTAATTTGTTTGCTAAATCTTAGAACTTCCTAAATGTCCTGTATATTTGTATAGGAAGTTCCCATGGCCAGATTTGGATTTAACATCCTGAGTTAAGAGATAACAATTTAGCTATGAATGTTGAGGCACTGATTTTTGGCTACCCGCTTTTTCTCTGAATAATCCTTTGTAAAGTTGTAAACTCTTGTTTCTTTAACCAATCTTTTGACATTCAAGTAAAACAAAGCTCCATTGAGTTGTGCCTTTAGGGATTGGTTTTGATCAGATAATAAATGCTGAAAGAAAATAAATCTCTTTGATATTTATTTTCTTTCTTCTCCAATATAGCTCCTTTTTTATATTTCTTCCGACATCGATGAGCTAAACTTTCTGCAAGATGTTTCAAATAGCTGGTTAACTTTTATTGTTTTGTCATTTTTTTGTGATTTTTATTGTTAGATGGATCAAGCTCTCATATTCTTCCTGAAAATCTGCTGTAAACTTTTGGGCTACTTAGAAAGACTTTGAACTTAAAATACCAGGAAGCTCTATAAATGTACAATTGTATTAGGGGAATTTGTTCACTCATATAGTATGCTAGTCTCCTTTTTAAACTTTGTATTGATGATGTTAAAATTTTTTGCTTAGCACCATCTTTTATGACATTTTGTGATTTTTATTGTTGTTAGATCGATCAAGCTCTCATATTATTCCTGAAAAATCTGTTATAAGCTCTCAGGCTGCTCAGAAAGACTTTGAACTCAAAAAACCCAAATAACTTCAAAAAAATACAATTATATTAGAGGAATTTATATTCACTTTGTATTTTATGCTAGTGCAATTTCTTCAGCTTTGTATTAATGATGTTTAAATTTCTTGCATAGTACCATATTATTTATTGTTGAATCAATAAAACAAAAAATTCTTTTTATCTAAATAAGTCAAAACCATTAAGATTAAGGACTAGCATTAGACAATACAGAGACAAAGACCATTGACTTTAACAATATTTGTACTTGCAATGGTTCAAACTGTTGTTAAATGCCATTATAATATGACTGAAAAAGCTTTCTAAGATGTGTTAATTGTGAAAAGGTTTTGTTTATGTGGTGTACCATTAGGTAGGGAAATAATACATTGCTCTTTGTGACTACTGGATATAGATACATGATTTATGTATGGGAGTAAGATTTCACTAACTTTTTTCTATTCCAAGAACTTTATACTATTGGTTTATTATGATAAACAAAACATTAAGTAGGGTGGAAGCTATATAGAGACCCATGATTTTGCATAGACTTAGTAACCAAGATATCCTTTAACCAAGTTACATTAGTCTATGTTGAGGTCTATTTAGCATCCTTTGTGTGCCTTAGTATTTTACATATGAACATGGAGAGAGAGGATTTATGCTTTCTGTTACTCTACAAAGAACATATTTGTTGAGAGCAAGGTTTGCAATTTCGATCTATACCGCCTGGTACGAGCGGTATGTACCTGTCCGCCAGGTTATTGGTACACGGACCGCCCGCTACCTCCAAAATCGACCTTCGGCAGTCGATTTCGACCGTCGGCGGTCGATTGAGGGAGAAATCGACTGTTGATGGTCGATTTCGGCCGTTAGCGGTCGATTGAGGAAGAAATTGGCCGTCGACGGTTGATTGAGGGAGAAAAATGGAAGAAGAAAAAGAAGAGGAAAAGAATAAAGAAGAGGAGAAGAAAGAAGTACCTCCTTTCCCTGCGTCGTCCTCGCCCACGTGTCGTCGTCGCCCTCGCCTGCGGGCGATTTTTCTCCCGTGTGAGGAGACGTAACGTCTCCCCGCACGGGGAGAAAGATCGAGGCGACGTTGCCCTTTTTCTTTTAATATATTAATATTTAATATTATATTATAAAAATATTATAATATATTTTAATATATTGGGCGGTATGCATTGTGTGTATCGCCTAGTACCGATACCGTACCGGTACTAGAATAATCTCGGTACATCGGTATAGATCGGTGTGTCAAACTTGGTTGAGAGCTACACATATGGCACCAAAGTGGGACTTTGGTATCCCGGTCATACTAGGAAATAAAAGAAAATTAATGATGCAGATTAATGATGACTTTTGTGTATCCTTTGTTTACTTGCTTGATTCTTATTATTATATTAGATGATATTGTGTTATGATTGCAAACATTTAGACCTTCTCGTCCTTTGTACTATTAGTTTTAATTTATTTATTCATATTGTTGCTTAGGTCGAAGTCCTTTTGTATTATTAGTTCTAATTTATTCATTCTAACGATGCAGGTTAATGATCAAATATGTATCATATTTTCCCTATTTTTGCAATGATAGATTCAAGAGTCCTATGATAGGAACCCCTAGGGTTCTAACGCTGCTCTGATACCATTTGATAGGAACCCTTAGGTTTCTATCGAAAAGGAATAAGGAAAAGGGGGCATAAACGATCACTGTAGGGAATCTCGCTTCTTTTATCTCTATAAGGGGATCGACCTTCTTAGGGTTTTGGCCTATTGGCTAAAACATTATTTTTTCATTGATTGTCTAAAAGAAATAGTTACAACCTATTTATAGAGACTCTTAACCAACTCATTATTGAACTTGGACTCTTAAAATAGACTCCTACTTGGACTCTTAATCAAATAGACTCCAACTCCTACTAGGACTCCTAATCAAATAGACTCCAACTCCTACTAGGACTCCTAATTGACTTGACTGGACCGACTAACATGACTCAATAAAGAACATGATTCAATAGATGAGGACCCAACCCTATTAGGGTCCTATCAGACCCGTTCTCTTCAAATCAGCCTTGTCCTCAAGGCTGAGCAGCATCAAATTCCGGGAGCACTTCAATATTTATCGTGCATCATAACTCTTTGATCAATTAAGTAGGATCTCCACTTGTTGTAAGCAATGGGTCGGTCTTCTGGTGTAGTAATCATTGTAGTCTTCTGAAGAATCTTCTTCATCTGATGGCTAGTGGTAGTTCCATGTCTTCTTTTGAGGATCACCACTTCGAAGTCTTCTAGAGGTATCAAAAAGAAATCCACAAGTAGTTCTTTACCTTGTATGATCAGCTTTATCTTTGAACACTTGTTATCACAAGTTAGGATTCGTTTATCAGCAACCTTGACTTCGAATTTGTCACAGTCTTCAATGTGATAGGCCAATCGGTCAACGAGCATTCTGTCCATAAAATTATTAGTGCTACCAGTATTGATTAAACAATAATAGATTGATGTTTTAAAATTCCTTCAATTTTCATGAGTTACGGGTTAGAGTAGTCGGCTAATGCATGCATTGTATGTGTGATAGGTCCAATATTTTCATCAGAATCCTTACCTTCATGATTAGATCCCACATCGTCAGTCTTTAATTCCTCTTTAATTGTCTCAATCGTCAAAAGTTTGTCACAACCTTCATAATCGGACTCCACATTGTCAGTTTTTGTTTTCTCCTTAATTGGCTAAATCGTCAGAAGTTACCTTTGTGTGCATCGGTTTTCATTATAATGCGAGCACAAATCCTTTGTTGATCTTTCCTTGGGTTCTTTTCAGGTTGGCTTTTGGATGTCTGGGTTTTTGGTTGGGAATAGATGGGGTGGGTGGTTTGTTGATTACCTGTTTGTTGAAGCTTCTATTTCGGCAAGTGTTCATATTGATTTTTTCTTCATGCACGTGGGCGAATAATATGGTAGCCATCATGATGCGGAGGTGGTGAGCTTTAACTTCGCACTGAAGGGACTTCGTGATAGGTCTCGTATAAATCATACTATCGGATCGCATCACCATCAAGTTTATTTAAAGCTACTTCCACTTTGGATTCTTCTGGAGTTCTGTGGAAGTGAAAGAACTTTTTAGCCCATGAGACCCAATTGGTCGAATCTCCATCTTCCCATCTGGGGAACTTCACCCTTATGCGTTGGTATCTTGTGTCTTGCCCTTTATCATATTTTTCAAATCGGCTCCCTTTGAGGTTGGAACTTTTACCATGTTGAGATTTGTTGGGGCTATCCAATAGACTTTTTTTGAATTCATTGAAAAGTTCTTGCAATCTTTCCTCCATTCGGGCTTCGAAGGCTTCAAATATTGCTTCTATTGAACCATCAGTAGCCATCGCATAAGATTGTAGATCAGTAATGTTTAATTCCTATTTTTGATATTGGGTTAAGGATATCAACACTGTCCTTAGTGTTTGCTGCTGTAACGCTGGTGGTCAGAAGGGCGGTGGTGCGGTGATGTTGCAAGGATGAGGTCGTTGAGGCTGCAGCGGATAGAGAAAAAGGGGTGGCGTTGGTGCAGTCGGAGGAGGAAGATGGCAACGGCTGAGGGTTGAAAGTTGCCCTGTTTCAGTCGCTACGAGGAGGGAAGGTTGCTACCTAAGGTTGGAAGGCAACAGATTAGCGTAAGGAATGGCTGCGGCTGCTGTAACTGGAAACGGCAACGCCGATATAGCGGCAGCAGCGATGGCGAAGGAGGTAGCAATGTTGGTGACGGAAGCAGCGGCCGAAGTCGATGGAGAGGAGGCACGACAGGGGCTAGAAAACGGCAGCATCAATGTGCGGAGCGGCTGAGGAAGACAGCGACGACAACGATGGCAAGGGCGACAACAGCGGTGTAGATGGTGACAGCGATTACAAATGGCAAGGGGATTTGGCGATCGTTGGTTGTATGCGATCGAGGGCTGGGCGACGGTAGTGGTCAGGCGAGGTGTGATAAACTGCGATGGCGACAGCGGAATGGGCACGACTGTCGTGCTCTCTCTTCTTCTCCCTCTTTTTCTTTTACGATGATAGCTGCGATGAGAAATTGCAGCGAGGTGGCATATAAGGGCTAAGGAAGAAGGGTGGCAGCAAGAGGGAAGGAAGACGCTGGCGATGGGAAGAGGTTGAGGGTGGCGGCGGCAGCGGCGGGTAGCAGTGGTGGTAGGGCGACGACGCTGAAGGAAAGGAAGCGGCGATGGCAAGGAGGAGCATCAACGGTGCGGTCGGCGGTTGTTGTCGATGTCGACAGCGAGGAGGGGAGGGACGCTAATCGACCTAGGCAGAATCGATGCGACACCGACGCCTTGCCATACGAGTTGATGGTGTCGAGTTCGACGTCAGCAGAGGCTGAGCTGTTGCGACGGTGGGTTTGCGTGAGGTGGTTGCAAGATTTGGGAGGAGTTGCGACGGAGATCGATAGTGGAATCATAGAGAGAACGTCGAGGATTGTTGCTCTGATACCAAATGATAGGAACACCTAGGGTTCTATCATTGCTCTGATATAAATTGATAGGAACCCTTAGGTTTCTATCGAAGAGGAAGAGGGAAAAGGGGGGATAAACGATCACTGTAGGGGATCGAGCCTCCTTAATCTCTATAGGGGATTAGCTCTCCTAGGGTTTTGGCCTATTGGCTAAAGCATAGTTTCTTCATTGATTGTCTAAAAATAAATAGTTATAACCCTATTTATAGAGATTATTAACCAACTCTTAATTGAACTTGGACTCCTAAAATAGACTTTTACTTGGACTCTTAATCAAATAGACTCCAACTCCTACTATGACTCGTAATCAAATAAACTTCAACTCCTTCTAGGACTCCTAATTGACTTGATTGGACCAACCAACATGACTCAATAAAGAACATGAATCAATAGATGAGGATCAAACCCTGTTAGGGTCCTATCATCCTATTACCCGTGTCACGTGTTAATTAGTGATTTAAAAAGCACTATGTGTCAAAAGGCGCCAAGGTCCCAAAATGCTTGAGGGGCTAGGCACTGCTCGAGCGAAGCGAGGCGCTCTAAAATATAAAAATATAATGTTATATTTAAATATTTTAAAAATTAAAATACAGTAAAATATTTTGTAATGTTTAAAAATATTAAAATATAAAAGACAAAAACTAAATATATATATTAATATTTTAAAATATTCTCTACTGTTAACAGTAGTAGAGAAGAGTAGAGTGTGAGAAAGAGACGGAGGTGAGAAGCTGAGTCGCGAACAGGAGGCTGTTGTCTGAGAGAAGCGGCAACGGGCGGTAGCTGAGAGCAATGGTAGTGGCAACCGACAGTAGCGAAGAGTAGCGGCAGCAGAGAGCGGTAGTGGTAGTGGTAGTGGAGTGTAGCAGCAACGATAGCAAAGAGCAACGACAGTGGCACAACAGAGAGGCAGCGATAGTGACAGCAACAATAGAGAGAGGTAGTTGAGAGAGGCAGCAACAATGGTGGACAGAGGCAACGGAATTGGGCGTAAGGTTAGGGTAAGTTACAAGGAGGGGGAGGTTGATATGTGTGCGTTAGTTGGTTCAATCGAACCAACTAATCGAGCACCCACTGCCTCGCCCCATTGTCGCTATTGCGGTTGGTCGCCTGGTTTAAATCGTGTGCTCTCCCGAAGCGCCTAATGCCTAGGCTCGGGCAAGCGCCTAGCCGACGCCTCTTTGAAGCACGCTGCCTAGCCATTAAACGAGGCGCTCGGGCCTCGCTTCGCCCGAGCGCCTAGGCGAGCACCTTTTTAAACCACTGGTGTTAATCACATTACAAATGTAAATTCTAGACCTTGTTTGAAGCCAGTTCATTGTTAATGTTGTTTGAGACAATCAGCCTTATGTTTTATATGTACCTTTGGTTACCATGGTACTATCTTTTTTAATATTGAACAAGAGCATCAAGATTAACATATTTCTTAAATATGGTCCCAGTTCGGATTCAGATGTTCTCATTTAGATTAACATATTTCTTATATATATATATATATATATATATATATATATATGTGCCATTGTGTTGCACTGGGTACTTGAATTTGAGTAGACAAGCCAATCCCATTAGCATCGTTGCACTATTCAAGTGGCGATCTTCCTAAAATGGTTTGTGCCTATACTAAATGGTCAAGCATAAGATGTTCAATTGGTTGTAGTTTCTTGATAAGTTAACATAAATGATGACCATGATGCTTGCAAGATGAATCTATAATGTTCACAAGATCAGTCATTAAGATAACTGAGTGAAGAAGTAATCTCATCCTGCATTTTGTGGTCTGTCCTGAGAATGGAGGCTGGATGTATCTGTTTTTGCTTCTTTTCTCTATTTTTTGTGCATTGTTTAAGGGCTATATTTTCCACTTCAATTTGCCTCACTAAATGCAGCAATGGTCGCTTCAAGACATAGAGAAGACAGATCAGACTGATCCTTTTGTTAAACAAACTAATGGGGATGAGAATCCAGCTGATGTCAGTTCTGAAGAAGTAACTGCAGAGAAGAATGGTGAAAGTTTTGCTCCAGATGCTGTCATAGAAAAAAGTGATCAAACTCCTGCAGAGGAAGCCAGTGTTGTTGAAGAGATGAAAGGTGAAGCTCCTGAAGAACAAGAGACAGAAGTACTACAAGTTGAAGAGAAACCAGAAATAAAGGTTTGGTTTCTCAATATCCAAAACATCTGCAATTACGGTTTACATATTCCATAAACAAAAAAAAAAATCATCCATGGAAGGTTTTGGTAAAGGATCTCTGTGGTTGGATTCATAGATTGAGACAGCCCCTGCTGATTTCCGTTTCCCAACAACAAATCAAACAAGGCATTGCTTTACTCGCTACATTGAATATCACAGGTATGATGGGACAGCCTATTGACCTGTAGCTATGGATCTGTAGGTGTATAAATATTATTGGTGATCAAAATTGGTGTTTGACAGGTGCATAGCTGCAAAGGGAGAAGATGCTTCTGAGTGTAATAAATTTGCAAAGTACTATCGTTCGTTGTGCCCAGGGGAATGGGTATGTGCTCTTTTTTTTTCCTTTGATAGTATTATCTTTTTTTCTTTTTTACTGTTTTTTTTGTGACTGTTAAAAATAGAATTGTAGTGAAAGACCTTTAAGGCTCTTAGTTTTTTTACATTAAAGTCTCATATTATACTGTACTAAAATGTCCAGTCAATGTGAAAGTTAGTCTAAGTTGCATATCTGGCTGAAAATTGAAAAATGGAATTTATAATTTAAGTAACTTAATTTATAATTTAGTAACATAAATTATAAAAGGATGAAAGGTAGAAAAAGCTAGGTTTACGACGACTAGCTGACATTCCCACCCAACATAAGGAGGTAAGAAAGGATGGTTGGGCCCCTAATTAGCAATAAATCAAGTTTATATGCTGAGTCTTGTGGTAAGGTCATCTTCATTTTTGTTGGAGCAGGTTGCATGGGTTAGTGAGAAATGATATCAGAGAACCTTGTACGCCTTTCCATGTGGTTTGACAGTCACGTGAGGGAGTGAATTGTACATTAGCAATATGGGGGTTCTCTGTGTAGTCCTGCCATCAAACCATTGAGGTGGATTTTATGATTTATGGAGTTGTAGGTACAGAGCATTTAGATGGGGAAGATTATGTGACTCCCAATACCCTCGTAAGCATAATTAGAAGAGGATGACCCTATTATGTTATATATATAGTAGCCTTATACTAAGAAGTTGAGCTTAGGTGTTGAGCCATGAGGCTATTGGGAATGGAAAAAAATTATTTTCTAGTAGGTCTGGGGTTAATAATGTATACTTGCACATCCCAAGGTACATCTTATGGATAACATCCTTATACTTTATTTTCTATCCATATAGTTGCATATATTTTTTTCTTACTAGAACATTCATGAAAGGGTTCCTCTGGACATCCAAAGGTACACCTCATGGGTACAGCTTTGTACTAATTTTTTGCTGACACAGTTTCTGTCTTATTTTTACTTATTAGAGCATTCATTAAAGCGTTGCTCTGCAACTAGTTAGAATGTTCAGAGGATAAAAAAAACACAGTTAACCTTGAGTTGAATGGACCCGATGGATCCACGGTTACTCAAAATTTGGAAGTGTTCACATTGTTTGTGTTAAATACTCTTAGAAATTTAGTCTTTGCAGTTCTCTTACGTGTTAGTTGATTAATTGGATCCTTTCCTAGTTGAAACAACTATGCCCAGCTAAATTGCTCTCTAGAGTACCAGGACTATATGATAGATATTAAGAGAGCATCATTAGAATTGTTTTACTGTGATTGCATTATCAGCTTTCATCACTCTCTTAGAAACAATTTACTTCTGTATGATTCTGATAGATATTGAAATGATAAAGATCAATCCAGTGACAAGTGCATCATTTGCAGGTAGAGCGATGGAACGAGCAACGACAAAATGGGACGTTTCCTGGTCCTCTATAAATGGACGTTATTTTCCAGATTTACAGAAATGTAAGCTTATCTGGATTGAGAGATCAAGAGGCTTTTATTTCTGCAAATGTTACTGAATAATATATTTGGCTTGTCCCAAGTCAATAGTTTCTAACTGATCGATAAACTGTCTTTCCTCACAAAGGCAGTGTCATTCTTTACCATGGCCCATGGTCAAACTTTTTATGTTTCAGGACTGTGCATGTTTTAGCAGCATTTTCTTCAAAATCGAATAATTGTTATCCACTACTTTTGGTCTAGGAAAACAAATGTCTTTTCCAGTATCTGAAAGCACATGTTGTTGATATTTTTAGTATGAGTTTCACTACAAACAGCCCGCTCACCAGTCCATTACAAAATCTATTGAATACTTGATGATGTTTTTTGGGGTATCTATTGATCTTTTCTAGATCTGTTATAATCAATAACTTCCAAATTTTTTGTTCACTACTTATGAAAAGAAATTCGTAATCACTAGCATAGTTAGTTTGTGGCTTCAATCAATTGTGAACTTGACTGGCCTGCTTTTAAAAATTAGCTTTGCTTTGATGTCTTCCTTTTTAGATCAGATTTCTTCTTGGACATTGTAATTGGTTGAAGTTCCAACATTTGAGCATTGTCAAATAAGAAAAATGCACTGATAGTCAAATAGGCGAAACAAAATGATAAATTTTTGTGTTGCGATGACCACTTCTTCCAAAAAATTTCACCCTCAGACAAAAAGGCCAATGAATGATGTGGGGGAAATAAAGCACAAAAAAAAAAAAAAGGCACAAAGAGAAAACACTGCAAAGGGGCACTGTTCAGCTTCTGAAAAGAATGCATCAAATTACAAATAGCCCTTCGGTGATGCCCAACACTTTAACTGGAGCCTTTTAGACAATTTAGCCCCTCAAAAGTAAAGAAATCATAAAATATGATAAGTGATTGAAAACAGGCAGTCAAAAATTTTACCAATTGACATCCAGTATATACATATATATATATACATACACATGTGTTTACCACACAGATTATGTTTATGATGAGTTGGCACATATTTGGACTCTAATGCTACTCGTTATATATTGTTAGATGATAACACACATAAGTTTTCGTTTTTATGGTAGCTAATTTATCAGACATGTATATACTGGGTACGAGTTCCTTTTAGTTGGTTTTTCGTGGGAAAGTAGATACATTAGTTTTATTTATGTGTCTAAATATATTAGTTTGTATAAGATAAACATAGTAAGTAATTTGTCCATATACATAGTACATTATCTTTACTGACACCATATTAACAAGTCTCATGCATACAATCATAACAAATCTATGGTGTAGATGAGTAATAAGATAATGTGCTTTGAATTAAGCACCATGTTTGGCAAGAGTCTGATTCACAAAATTACCTAAACAATTTTCTTCTTGTAATATCTAGACACAAATTATTTCGAAATTATTAATTGACTTTCTCAATATTATTTATATTCGTAGGTGGCAGGTGCCTATAATTATATAATAGGTTTATCCACAATTTATAAGTAATGATATATTTAATAAGTTTTTATGCACATTACTTATTAATAAGATTATGTACATTGACCTAGATATTGTATTGTATTGGCAAAAACCTCATGTATATAATTAATTACACAAAATATTTCTTCTTGGGCTACTATTAAGAAACGAATTTATCGGTACATTATATGCTTACAGAAATTGGTTTGTACATTACACATTGATCCCATTGAGACATAATATTGCTCGTAACATTTCTTAAGTTATTAGTGATATGAGGATTTCCTTTGGGCATCATATTACGGTTTTAATTGGTTTGGTTTTTTTAACTTGCACACCATTCTGACCAGTCTTATGCGTGGAACTGTATAAATATATTATGTACGTCGAATCCTAAAGGTAATGCACATAATACTATAACAAATGAGTTTGTACATCATGCATTGTTGGACATCATATTATGTTCTAAAATTTTTATCCATTTCGAACACCATATTGATCGAAGTCTTAGACATAGAAATTGTATAATATATCTTTCGGTGATAATTAGTGAGATGACGTACGTCAAATCAAGCAATGAGTTAACAATACCTCTTTTTTACATCGTTGGTGAGATCGAATCAAATAATATATTGGTAAGTAAATATACATGATTATCCTATTCAGACATTATATTATATTTTAAATTTTCATCAATAGTAAGTAATAGAGATAATAGTGATCCTCTTCCCAAACCGGTCGACGTGGCCCAAGACGATCCGACGTGGAAGGACGGAGCTGACTGACTAATTTTTCCGACCCCGTCCTCTAACATACACGAGCGACGTGTCATAAACGGGCAGACAAACCCAAGATCAAACAACATCGGACGCCGTGTAGTCACCATCAGGGCTAATAAGAACCTGAGGGAACCATATGATAACAGAGCAGAAGCAATACGCAGCCGACAACATGAACAGTCGTCGGCGCTGCCTGCAACATTAAACAGGCTGGTAGAGAACGCCAGAAGAATGATGAGATCGAGACTTGACCGGTCGACGACGTACAAGTATAGAAGGAGGGCCACCAATTTCACAAGAGCACTCAACGCTTGTCAATCTTGGGGAGGATGTCACTCCCGTGACACAACCAACTTCGTGGGGGGGGGCCTTCGACCCCCGCTTGCACTCTCTTCATTCGGAGATGGGAATATATCTTCCCACACCTAGGGGCGATACTGGAACTTACTCAACGACCCAGGGTTAACTCCATCTCCACTGAACCCAAGGACCCTGGAGGTGACTCCTGAGGCTTTTCAGGGGCTTACCAACCAGGTCCAGGCCATGGCGGGAATGTTTCAAGCAATTATCCCCTACATCCCGCAGCTCGCCCAACAGCCGAGCTCACAGCCTTCGATAACCCCCCTGCCTCATACGAGAGCAACATTACCATAAAATAAGCAACCACCGATGACCCGCTCCGCAGACAACTTGCCCCACTTTTCCCCGGAATCTGATCAGGCCCCCTCGGGCGACGCAACTAAGCGACCGGAGCTCGCTCCTAGCACATCGGCTCGTAGCTTTCCAGACCCCGACACACTCTTCTCAAAGTCCATTGGTTCTCTAAGAGAGCAACTGCGCCTGGTGAATCAAAGGATCGACGATGTTCGTAAGACCCTAAGGATGAAAGACGAGCATGCTGAGGGTCCCCTCCACGACTCTCCCTTCGTCTAGGAAATTCAAGATGCGCCTATTCCATCATACTTCCGCCTCCCGATGCTGGAGGCGTATGACAGCAGCTCTGATCGAACGGAGCATGTGGCTGCGTTCCATGCATAGATGACTCTATATGCCACCTCATATGCCATAATATGTCAGGCTTTCCCGATGACTCTCTTAGGGATTGCTTGAGGATGGTACAGCCGGTTGCCACCCTCCATTCACTCTTTTGATCAACTCACATGGGAGTTCGAGGGCAACTTTCTCTCTAGCGCCCGACCAAAGCCAACCGCCACATCCCTCCTCGGGATGAGGCAGAAGGAGGAGGAACACATCAGCCAATACGTCACCCATTTCACAAACGAAGTCAGGGCCATTCTCGATGCGCACCCATCGTTGGTCATCCAGGCTTTCATGATCGAGATCAGGCCTTCCTGCCTTTTCTGGTCGCTTGTAGAGCGACCCCCCACAACTGTACCAGAGATGTTGTAGAGGGCCAACCAGTACGTCGCCGTCGAGACTCTGGTGGCAGAGAAACGTGAAGATCAGAAACCCCCTCGAGTTGAGCCCTCTCGGGGTCCACCCTCTGGGCTCCCAAGGAGGAGGATGGAGAGAGGTGAGCAAACTGTTCCTCGGCCGCCCAATGTTCTACTCAACTCTACTCGGACAGAGATCTTCCTCCAGATCTGAGAGAAGGGACTCCTCAAAACTCCCAACCAGCTGAGGTCTTGAGCTGAAGATCGGGACCGCAGACGTTATTGTCGCTTCCAAGGCCAATCGTCTCCACATACCATCGCAGCATAAAGTTCTCGACCAGTGCAGGGTCGGAAGAGACACAAGAGTCAAGACGATGCTACCTAGCGGCAACGACCATCCCTAAAAAAGGCAAGATAGCTCTGGTTCCCGACCCCTGTGAACCTCACAGACCCGACACTCGATCGAGCCCTCCGAACCAATAATGGAAGTGCCACTGGAAAAGGATCACCCGAAGAGGATTGTGCGGGTCGGGTCGGCTCTACTGGAAGACCAACGCGTCCAGCTCATAGATTTCCTTGGACGTCATTCCGACGTTTTTGCCTGGTCAATGAGCAACATTCCGGGCATACATCTACGGATTGCACAACACCAACTGAACACAAACCCTAGAGCTCGGTCGATACAACAGAAGCCAAGAAAGTTCGCCCTTAACCAGCAAAAGGTCATTGAAGAAGAAGTAGATCGGCTGTAGGAGGCCGGGTTCATAACGGAGATTTGGTACCCAACTTGGTTATCTAATGTAGTTCTCATGAAAAAGGCTAATGGAAAGTGGCGCATGTGTGTTGATTACACTGACCTTAATCAGGCATGCCCGAAGGACTATTATCCACTACCAAGGATTGATCAATTGATAGACTCCACCTTCGGGTATGAGCTCCTCTCCTTCATGGACGCGTTCTCAGGATACAACCAAATCCGAATGGCCCCTCGGGATCAGGAGAAGACGACATTCATCACACACCGAGGAACCTACTATTATAGGGTAATACCGTTCGAATTAAAGAACGCAGGAGTTACCTACTAGAGAATGGTCAACCAACTATTCAAGGACCAGCTGGGCAGAAATATGGAGGCCTATGTTGATGACATGATTGTCAAAAGCAAGCAAACGTAGACACACTGCGCGGACCTCGCCGAGACATTTCGAACCCTTAAGAAGTTTAGAATAAAGCTCAACCCTGCCAAATGTGTCTTTGGCGCGACATCAGAAAATTTTCTCGGCTTCATTATTCACCAACGAGGGATAGACATGAACCCGGAGAAGATCAAGGTCATCATCGACATGAAACCACCACAGACCATCAAGGAAGTCCAGCGCCTCGTCGGGAGGTTGGCAGCAATAGGGCGGTTCATATCTCAGGCTGGCGATCGAAGCTACCCCATTATGCGGGCGTTAAGGCAGAATAAAAACTTCAACTAGGGCCCCGAGTGCGAGCAAGCATTCCAGGAGCTCAAGGCCCATCTCGCGACCTTACCTCGAATGTCTTTGGTCAACCCAAGTGACCAGCTCGAGCTATACCTCTCCGCCATGGAACGAGCTGTCAGCTCGGTCCTAGTAAAGCTCAATGGGAATAGCCAACGACCCGTCTACTACTCCAGCCACATCTTGCAAGGCGCGGAGGAGCGATACCCTCCGATAGAGAAATTCGCTTTCGCCCTAGTCCTCGCGACGAGGAAGTTGAGGCCATACTTCCAGACTCATACCATCAAGGTAATCACCGACCAACCGCTACACCAATTTTTTTCTAAATTTGACATTACAGGACGAATGCTCAAGTAGTCAATAGAGCTTAGCGAGTTCGACCTAGAGTATGTCCTGAGGAAGGCAATCAAAGCCCAAGCCGTTGTCGATTTCTCCTCGGAGCTGACCGCCCCAGAACCCCCTCAGAGGAAGCCTACATGGACCCTCCATGTCGGCAGATTGGCGAATTCCTCTAGGGGAGGAGCCAGAATAGTCCTGAGAGACCTTGACGGGCAAACCTGGGAACATGCTATGCGCTTGGAATTTTTAATTACGAACAATGAAGCAGAATATGAGGCGTTGCTGCTCGAACTACGACTGGTTGTCGAGCTGCAAATTGAACACCTAGAGGTGTTCACTGACTCCCAATTGGTCATCGATCAAATCAACGGGAGCTTCGAGGCTCGAGAACCAAACATGGCCTGTTATCTCTCCGAGGCCCGTCGACTGATAGGTATGACGAAGTACTTCAAAATTTTTTAAATCCCATGCCTCGAGAATGCTAGGGCCGATGCCCTGGCGCGGGCGGCCTCTGTCGATGCAGCCAGCGAGTTACCGACCATCCCTAGACTCTGCCAGCCGACGAACGCCACAGTTGAAACGACGACTACAACCATGCATCCCGATTGGAGGGAGGAAATGCTACACTATAAGAAAGATGCAACTCTCCCGGCGGACGAGGCCACCGCTCGACGAATCAAAAGAATCGAAGCATGGTTTGACACCGTCAATGGGTGCCTTTACAGAAGAGCTTTCAGCAAGCCCCTATTGCGGTGCTTATCAAGATCCAAGGCTAATACAACGCTTGTCGAGGTCCACGAGGGGATATGTGGTGAACATATCGGGGGGTGTAACTTGGCTTTCAAAATCCTTCGCCTCGGGTACTATTGGCTGACCATGCAAGCAGATGTAAAATCCTACGTCCAGAAGTGCGTGGAGTGCCAGAAACATGCCTGCATTCCTCGCCAACCAGCCTTGCCACTCTCCTCGACTCATTGCGCTTAGCCTTTTGCGTAATGGGGAATGGACCTCCTCGGCCCATTCTACCAAATGGCAAGGCAGCGTAAGTTCCTAATTGTCGAGGTGGACTATTTTACCAAGTGGGTTGAGGTTGAGCCCTTGGCCTCGATCACAAAGAAGCAGATGGAGAATTTTGTCTGGAGAAACATCATAACGAGGTTCGACATATCGAATATCATAATCATAAACAATGGGATGCAGTTCAACAACCCTAAGTTTAATGCTTTCTGCCAAAACTATCGGATCCAATTGAAGTTTAGCTCGGTAGCTCACCCCCAAGCCAACGGATTGGTAGAGGTAACCAACAGGAGCATACTCGAAGGGCTCCGAAGACGAGTAGCAGGGACTCCAACAGCCTGGGTCGAGGAGCTCCCCAGAGTCTTATGGGCTCTATGAATGACGCCGAAGACCCCTACGGGGGAGTCCCCCTACAGTCTGGCATTCGGCACCGAGGCTGTCCTCCCTCCCGAGGTGATCCTCCCAATGCTAAGGATCGATAACTTCACCCCTGAAGCATCGGAAAGAAGCCTTAGGGAAAATCTTGACATGCTCGAGGAACGCAATGCCGAAGTGCACCTAACCTACATTATCAGAGGGTGGTCGCCCGACTCTACAACCAAAGGATCTGACCCTAACCTATCAGAAAGGGAGACCTAGTCCTCAGGAGGGCCGAGGTCAGCAACCCTGGACACACCCGAGGAAAACTCACCCTGAGATAGGAAGGGTCATATCGCATCACCCAAGTTGTTCGGGATGGGACATACACCCTATCGACCATGAAAGGGAAGACACTCCCTTGGACTTGACATGTGTCAAATTTGAAGAAATTCTGTCTAGTACAACAATGTTGACTCGCCATTTGAGGCCATTCAGACAAAGCAAAGTGTTCAAAAAGGAAACTTCATTTGATAGAAAAAAGCTACAGAATGGTCGGGCAAGACAGTAGGAAGCAAATCTTCAAACGCCCAATATTCCAAAAAAAAAAAATTTACAAGGTCGGCTACTTCTCAGAGGAGGTGTCGTCGTCGAAAGGCTAGTCGAGGTCCATCTCAATGTTGGCATCTTCGGAACACTCGGGGAAGGGGTCCCGTTCGTTCGAACATAATATCAGGGTGCTTCCCCCGAAGTCGCTCGCCACTCGATACCTGAACTCATAGCTGACCCTCCCCATCTTCTCGAGGCCAGACTCAAACCCACGGGATGCCTTGTAGGCGGCCATTGTCTTCTGACTCTTGGCCTTCAGTTTGGCCTCGAGGAACGTTGCCACCTCGATTAGCGAGAGGACGTCGCTCTCCAAGCGAGCTTGGTCATTTCGAGCTCCATCTAAATTGGAGCATAGGAGCCCCACTTCCTGCTCGAGCTCCCTCCGCTGACTCCTGAGGGACTCCAATTCAGTCCATATCTTCTCGATTTCGCCCTCTAGCTCTTTCACCCGTCGCTCAGCGGTCGCGACCAACTCTTGGCTGACTCTTGCCTTTAGCTCCTTGTTCGTAGCCCGAAGAGTCAAGATCTTCTCATGCTGGCTCGAACCAGTCGACCCGCATCATGGACCCGATCAAAAAAGGCGCTGACGAAGTGAGGCCCCTGCAAGTAAAGGGGAGTTAAGTTTGAAAGAAGAACAAGAGATGAAGAAAAGAGATGCTCCTTACCTAGACAACCAACTTGCCGACCCGATTCATGAGCTCCTCGGAGGAGCATTCATACACCTACTTCGTCAATATGGGGCGTAAAGCCCCCCACAAGTACTCCTTGGACAATGGACCCTCGGTCCAGAACGGACTAGATTCGGAGATGGTCGACCACCTCGACACTAGAGGGTCCTCGCTGTCGACGCACTTCAGTCGCGTCATGATGGAGGCAAAGTACTTATCCGCCCCCGCTCGATCTTCAACCTCGCACAGTTCCCTCATGGTGTACCCCGGCTCGGGTACCTTCCGCAGGCACTTCCTCAAACCCGCCCCCACTCTGGAGCTAGGGCGCTTCTCAACTGTGGACACCCCGGCATCCCCTGCAGTAGGCGTGCTGGCTACCGACCCACTACCCGCTCCATCGTCGAACTTCATCTTACCGAGGTTGAACATCTCTGCACAACAAAAGGTACGATTAAGAAAAACTCGAGCCCAATCTAAAAACGAGAAAAAACATACCCCCAAAGGCAAGGCTGAGACCCGCCTCGGCCAACCAGGCCTCATTCATGTACTTCACCCCCCTTGAAACGGAAAGGATTCCCCAGAGGATCTCGACCAGTTCGATCTCGTCGGGTGACAACACCGGTATGAAGATGCTCATCGTCCGAGAGGTCCTCTCGGTCGGGAAGCTCCAGCCCTGGCGGTAGGAAATGAAGAAAAAACGTGACTTCCAACCTTTATTGTTGGGAGACACACCGCTCACACATAGAATTCACTGTCAGCAGCCAAGTAATACCCGGCTTGCCCCCGACTTAGCCAGAAACAAGCCATAAACAACTCTCGGGTCGCCCTGATACCCGACACACAACACTCCCACAAGAAAGCCACCAGATACCGTCACGAGTTGGGCGTCATCTGGGAAGGAGAAATCCTCCACTGTTTAAGGCACGCATCGATCACGGGATGCAATGAGAATCTCAATCCCGCCTCAAGGGTGGCGGTCGACAGACTGAAGCCACACGTAAAAGCATCATAAGGATGCTCCCCCGGCAGGGGAACATGAAGTTCATACTCCGGAGGAATGAAATAGTTCTTCCTCACCTCGACCAATCGACGAGTTGTCACGGTTGAGTCTACATTGAAAAAGGACCGCATTGCCGCCAAGACATCAGTGGTCCCGGAGTCGCCCGAAGCACTGGACGATAGAACGACCACTACCGACACAGAATCCCCGGAGGGACGACTCAAAACCCTAGACCTATGGGCCAAAATTTTGACCGACCGAGACTTGAAGTGGGAGGAGGCGAAAGACATCCGACCTGCTCGAGAAACCGTCGGGGGAAAAAGGGAGGGGATGAAGGTCGACAGTGGGTGTAGTCGGTGCCGGAGATGATGAAGAAACAACAGCAACAATAGGGAAGAAGTGAGCAAAGTAAGAGAAGTCTGCGAAATAATTGAAGGGGGGGGCGGGGGGGGGGGGGTGGGGTGGTGGGTGCTGTGTGGATTAATACCTCACCCTAGCGCCCGTTGGCGCTTTACCTTCCCCAAAAAGTGGGATAGCCCATCATGATGCCTCGCGCTCCATGCTCGATGAGTTACCATGCGAGACACGCGTCACCCCACGAATGATTTTGATTAACAAACAAATCTTTCTCAATCTCAAGGAAAAACTTCCCCGACCATAAACAAGCAAGCTCTTAGCCTCCCCCAAGGGGTTTCAGTCCCGACCATCAACAAATGAGCTCTCAGCCTCGCCCAAGGGCTTTCAGTCCCAACCATCAACAAACGAGCTCTCAGCCTCGCCCAAGGGTTTTTAGTCCCGACCATCAACAAGCGAGCTTTCAGCCTCGCCCAAGGGCTTTTAGTCTCGACCATCAACAAGCGAGCTCTCAGCCTCGTCGAATGACTTTTAGTACCGACCATCAACAAGCGAGCTCTCAGCCTCGCCCAAAGGCTTTTAGTCCCGACCATCAAGCGAGCGCTCAGCCTCGCCCAAGGGCTCTCAGCCCCAACCCTCGACAAACAAGATATCAAACTCGCCCAAGGGCTCTCAAACCCAACTACTCACAATAAAGCCCCCGCCCTCGCCTAAAGGATCGACAGGCTAACTAAGGCGATACAACCTCAAACGCATATAAATCCCCCCGTCATACCAATCTCGTGCCTAAAGGACCCTCCCCCTCGCCTTCTAAAAAGTCTCAGAGGAGTCTCCTTTTCGGAGGGAGAGAGGGAGAATGATAGAGATAATAGTGGTCGCCTTTTCAAACCAGTCGACGTGGCCCAAGGCGATCCAACGTGGAAGGATGGGGCTGGCTGACTAATTTCTCTGACCTCATACTCTGACATACATGAGCAACGTGTCACAAATGGACGGACAAACCTAAGGTCTGGTAGCATCGGACGTCGTGTAGTCATCATCAAGGCTCATAAGAACCTAAGGGAATGCCAGAAGAATGATAGCACGAACAGTCGCCGACGCTGCCTACAGCCTTAAACTGGCTAGCAGAGAATGCCAGAAGAATGATGAGATCGAGACTTAACCGGTCGGCGACATGCAGGTATAAAAAGGCCACCCCAAGGGCTTTCAGGAGGGGCTCTAGGGTGCTCTCTCTCTCTCTCTCTCTCTCTCTCGCTCTACTTCAATAAAAAAGAGAAGGAGCTCCAGCGTCTGAGGAGGAGACGCCGGGCTTCACCCTTCAAAATAACCCTAACTTGATCGTCGGAGGGACCTCCTCGGAAACCCACCACCCGAGAGAAGGTCTTGTCTTGTAGGAACAGTCCAACGAGATTAGAAGGACTCGCATCAAAATGACAACCTGAGCATCCGTACACGTTGATCTCGAGCATTAGGATTCTTGTGCACTTGGCCTGAAACTCCTTGGATGCAATGGAGCACCCACAAAAGTTTACATATATTGACAGTATATATTACAAATAGATTTGCTAAATCATGGATTACGAGATGCATCCTTTGATCTTAAGATCCATCGAAACTGCTCAATTTGAAGTTCCTATCAAGACAATAATTCCACTCCCAAATTTTCAACTTTTTTCTTCTTTACATTCAACAGCAGAAATGCCACGGTAGCCATCATCGGCTTCCTCTTCAACTCATCATAGTAACTGCTGTAACTGCTGAAACGGCACATGCGTAAAATGCTTCGCGCATTAAAAATGAAACGTCTCAGTTATAAATATGAAACTCTCGGTGGGGTTTTGTGAAAAATATGATCACGCCAATATTATATGACCGCTAAGTCCCCAACCGGTCCGGTTCAACCTTTTCTGTTCCCGCCCTGGATTCGGTCCAGGCTCAGCAAAGCTTCGAGATCCTTGGCTCGAGGCACGGAGGGTTGAGATTACATCATATTCAGAGTGCACGGTGAATGGGGAGATTGTTTAACATTTGCTTTTAGGGAACCCAACAGGGTATCCGAAGCTCTTTTGATAGCACTAACCAGGGAGGCGAGTCTCAGTCGAGGCACCACCGAATACTAAAGCCAACCTCCTCTGCTCCCCCATCCATTTCTTTTCTGCGACCTCTCTCTCTCTCGCTCGCTCTCGCTCTCGCGCGCGTACTCACACACCAACTCTCGCTCTTAGGGTTTCTCGGGTCTTCCTCGACGTTGCCGGGCTTCAGATGAGGAGGGTCGTGTTTCCTGATCACCGCCTGGAGGGCCCTCCGCCCTGGTGGGAGCGGCGGCCGTTGCCGAATAACCCCCGGTTTCAGCGCCCGGCCTTCGCCGTCCTCCTGCTCTGCTCGAACCCCACCGTGCGCAGGGCCGTCGCTTTCGCCGACGTGGACGAGCTCGTCGCTTCCTGCCCATTCCCCCCGGCCCAGTTCGCCATCAACTCCTCCGGTCCCGTCGCTGGGCGGCTCTTTTACGATCTCCACGACGACGCCCTCGACGCCGCCCTCTTCTTCTGGGGCCGCCGTCTTGACGGAGCCCACCTCCTCACCCCCGTCATCGAGCCGGCCCCCGATGCCCCGCCCTATAGTGACGCTGAGGAGAAGGGCCGCCTTAAGACCCTCTTTTGTGGCCACATTCAGGGGCTTCTCGAGTATCAAGGTGTGAGACTTTGTGAGCGGAGAATCGATGAGGTTTCGGATGAGATCAAGAATGTGTCGTTGCTGCTAGGTCGCCATAACCGGCTGGTGAAGTTCACTGAGCTGAGGGATAAGAGGACAAGGCTGGAGGCAGAAAGGAAACAGCTGAAGGGCAGCTTGTCCGAGTTCCATGCTGCCATGGAATGCCTTCTCGCTCGACTTGGTGAACGACACGAAAAGGCTTTTTCTGAGGAGGAAGAATGGGTGGATGCAGATGTGAATGCCAAAATTTTTAAGCTGGGAGACAAATTGGATTGGAACCAGATTTGCCAATTGATGCGGAGGGAATGCAGGAGACTTGAGGAGGGTTTACCAATCTATTCATGCAGGAGGAAAATTCTTTCACGCATTTTCTCCAATCAGGTTATCATTTTTCAACATGTTTTGATCTATTAGTTGTAATCTAGTGGAGTTTGACGGAATCTTATTAACCCCTGTATCCACTCTTTCTGTGTTGATAATTTTTGTTTTTTTGATTGGAGGGGGGGCGGGGGGGGAGCGCGGGGGAGGGGTTCTGGTTAATGTAACACAAATTTCTGCTGAAGGGAAAGTAATAATTATGCGATATATATCTGTGGCTTAATCTATAGTTTTTTCTTGGTTTCCGTAAACATGATCTTTGTTTAACTAAACATTCTGATTAACTTTACTACTAAGTATAAATCATATGATAATCTAGCATGCTGTTTGAAGTCATTGTATTTTTTGAGTGGTTCTGTCTAATTGGCTCATATTTCTGGTCAAGAGAAAGGAATAATTATGAGATTTCTACCTAATGATCTATCTCTGTGGCTTAATCTATAGCTTTTTTTTTGTGTGTGTGTGTGTGTCTGAATCACATGAATCATGATCTTTGTTTCACTAAACATTCTGATAAACTTTACTATTAAGTATAATCATATGAGAATTTGGTATGCTGTTTGAATTCACTGTATTTTTTGAGTGGGTCCTGTTAGTAACTTCTGTCTAATTGGTTCATATTGCTGGTCAAGGGAAAGGAATAATTATGAAATTTGCACCTTATGATCTATCTCTGTGGCTTAATTTATAGCTTTTGTTTTGTTTCTGTGAATCACATGAATCATGATCTTTCTTTCACTAAGCATTCTGATATACTTTACTAATAATACATATAAATCATATGAGAATCTATTATGCTGTGCGAAGTCATTTTATTTTTTGAGTGGGTTGTGTAACTAACTTCTGTCTAATTGGCTCATATTTCTTCTTGGCATTGAGTAATTAGTTAGGGCTTTATGGCAACTTGTTAAATAGGACAATCCAAAAAGGAGAGGATCATTTTTAATTTTATCTTAGGCTTGAAGGTCACAATCATTTCTCAAATGAAATGTTCAACATGAACCAAAGACCTTTCAACAATTGTTGCAGACAGCAGGGTTTCTCCTTGAGTAGCCAAAAGTTTGATCATACGAGCTTCTGTAATCTTGCTTGTACATTTTACACTACTGCCTTACTATCTCCTGACTTTGCTCTTGAACTTCAGTCTGTCAGTTGGTTTCTTGCTCTCACCCACCATTGTCATCATCATGACTTATGCAACTGCAATAACATGATAAAATTGTAAAAATTTGGATGGGCTCCACTGGTAAGTCAATCTCAAGTGTATTAATAGATTTGGATGAGTGAATATCAACATCCCTAGATTATATTGAGTCACATCATTGTTACGTTTTGGCTGTAGCCTTATGACATCATTATTGTTATGAACTGGTTGGATGCTGTTAATGATAGAAAAGTAGAGATAGAACATGACAATACCATCTCATGTTAGATGCTTCCATTATTTTCCATGTTCGACTTGTTATAACTTAAGATATATGGCTTTCTTATCAACAAAATTATATGGCTTGTTCTTACATATGGTCTTCCAGCATATGGCTTTTCAGAATTACAACAACAACAACAACAACAACAACAAAGCCGTAAGTCCAAACTATTTGGGTTGGCTAAAATTTTAAGTTCTTTAGCTAGTTTGGTGGTTCTGCTCTTATCATTAATTCTAACATCTGCAATGTCATAAGTCCAACCCAACAAAAATGCATAAAGACAACCATATCCAGTTCTTCATTTGGGGTAATTAAACACTAGTTCTTGGGGTACCTATTACTAGTTCTCAAGTTTCATGGTACGTAGCTGTATATACAATGTCTTGTCTGCTGGGTTTGGCAGTTGGCATGATAATAGTGTTCTTATTCTGAAGAAATATTGCCACTCATGGAAGTTTCAATAGTTTGACGGCTACAATGTTGCTTTTCTTGTAAATTTTGGCTTAGCTACTTTATAGTTCATCTAGTTATTGGTATATCAATACCTATTCAAATTCGACTTTGTATAGTATATTTTTGAATAAATAGCATTTTCAGTTCTACTTTCACGATTACTCTAAGTAGAATCATGGACTTCCCTGTTTTTTGCCAAAACTAGATAAAGACTGAAAAGTATTTTTTATAATTTTATTCTTTGGCTCTCATAGGTCATGGTCTTGATTGGAGAGACTGGTTCAGGGAAAAGTACTCAACTGGTCCAGTTTCTTGCTGATTCAGGACTAGGTGCTGATGGAGCTGTCGTGTGCACTCAGCCTCGTAAAATTGCGGTGAACTCTTTGGCACAAAGGGTTGAAGAGGAAGCCAATGGGTGCTATTCCAACAATTTTGTGCACTCCTACCCTACCTATTCATCCTTTCAGGAATTTGGCTTGGGCCTGATCTTTCTGACAGATCACTGTCTCTTGCAGCATTTTATAAAAGGGACAGGTTTGCCCCATATTTCATGCATTATTATAGATGAGGCACATGAAAGAAGCTTGAACACTGATCTGCTTTTGGCATTGATTAAGAGGAAGCTGCTTGAGAATATAGATTTACGGCTTATAATAATGTCTGCCACAGTTGACGCAAGCAGACTCTCAGGCTATTTTTACAGTTGCAGCACCTTATATGTCAAGGGAAGAAACTTTCCTGTTGAAATCAAATATATTCCTGATATATCTGCCATTGTGAAGGACTTTTCTGGAAAGTGTGCTTCATATGCCTCTGATGTCTTAAAGATGGTGAACATGATTCATAAGACAGAGGAAGATGGTGCTATCCTAGCATTTTTGACTTCTCAGATGGAAGTAGAATGGGCTTGTGAAAACTTCACTGATCCCACTGCCATTGTACTGCCAATGCATGGAAAGCTTTCTTTTGTTGAACAGAGACATGTTTTTCAAAATTACCCTGGCAAGAGAAAAATTATTTTCTGCACTAACATAGCTGAGACATCACTTACTATCAGAGGTGTTAAGTATGTTGTTGATTCTGGCATGGTCAAAGAAAGCAGGTTTGAACCTGGCTCTGCTATGAGTGTGCTTAAGGTTAGTAGGATCAGTCAAAGTTCTGCTAACCAACGAGCTGGTCGAGCAGGACGAACAGAATCGGGTAAGTGTTTCAGGCTTTACTCAGAATCTGATTTTCAGGCAATGAAAATGCATCAGGAACCTGAAATTCGTAAAGTGCACCTTGGAATTGCTGTGTTGAGAATCCTTGCTTTAGGTATTAAGAACGTTCAAGACTTTGAGTTTGTTGATGCTCCATGTCCAAAGGCTATTGAAGTAGCAGTTCAGAATCTAATCCATTTGGGTGCTGTTACACACAAAACTGATGCATATGAACTTACTGAGACTGGTTGGTATTTAGTGAAATTGGGTGTTGAGCCACGGCTAGGGAAAATAATTCTTGGTTGTTTTGATCATGGTTTGAGGAAAGAGGGTATCATCCTTGCCACTATAATGCCGAATGCTAGCAGTATATTTTGTAGAGTTGGTAGCGAAGAGGATAAATATAGAGCGGACTGTCTTAGGGTTCCATTTTGCCATCATGATGGAGACCTTTTCACTCTTCTCTCTGTTTACAAGAAATGGGAGGGTGAGCCTGTAAATAGGAATTGGTGTTGGCGGAATAGCATCAATGCAAAGTCAATGAGGAGATGTCAGGAGGCTGTATCAGAGTTGGAAAGCTGTCTCCAGCATGAGCTCAACATTATTGTTCCTAGTTACTGGTTATGGAACCCAGATGAACCAAGTTGTTATGATAAATTATTGAAGAAGGTCATACTTTCATCTCTTGTAGAGAATGTTGCAATGTTCTCTGGACGCGATCAACTTGGTTATGAAGTGGCTTTAACTGGTCAACGCATACAACTTCATCCATCAAGCTCATTGTTAGTCTATGGAAAAAGGCCAGATTGGGTGGTGTTTGGGGAGATTTTGTCATCATTGACTGACTATTTGGTTTGTGTAACTGCTGTTGACTTTGATGACTTGTGCATGATTCAGCCTCCTCTATTTGATTTGTACCAGCTGGAAAGTCGGAAGATGCTGATGGATGTGATATCTGGAGTTGGCAATAATTTGCTTAAAAGATTTTGTGGAAAGTCAAACCAAAACTTACAGAGGTTAATTTTGCACACTCAAAATGTTTGCTCAGATAACCGAATCAGTATAGATGTTGACTTTAATAAAAGTGAGGTTCATGTATATGCTTCAGAAAGAGATATAGAGCAGGTGGCTAGTGTTGTTAAGGATGCCCTGGAGTATGAAAAAAAATGCTTGAGAAATGAGTGTATTGAGAAATGTTTATTTCCAGGCCGACCTGGTATTTCCTCTTCTTTGGCTCTCTTTGGCTCGGGTGCTGAAATTAAGCATCTGGAGCTTGAAAACCGATATTTAACTGTGGAAATTTCGCATCCAAACTCATCTTCTCTAAATGGCAAGGAACTTCTGTTGATGGTTGAGAAGTATGCGTGTGGAATAGCTAATTTTCAAAAATATATAGGGACAGGACAGGAGGGATCATATGTGAATAAATGGGGAAGGATAACGTTCCTTAGTCCTGAAATTGCTGAAAATGCTATCACCAAGCTGAATGAAGTGGAGTTTTGCGGGTCCATGATTAGAGCACTGCCCATCAAAGCAGTTGAACCGAAGATGACACCATTTTCTGCAGTAAGAGTCAAAGTCTCTTGGCCAAGGAGGCCTTGCAGGGGAATTGCACTTGTCACATGTGCAGATGGAGAGGCTGAATATATTGTTAGTGACTGTTTTGCTTTGACAATTGGAGGAAGGTATATTAACATTCAGGTCAGCCAAAAACGCCAGAATTGTGTATTTGTAACAGGAGTTCCCAGAGACATATCGGAAGAAGAACTCCGTGATGCTTTTCTAGGTTTGACAAAGAGGAGAATCCTTGGCATTCACCTTGCACGAGGAGTGGCAGTTGCTGACCCACCAATTGCTACATGTGCAGAAGCACTTGTTAAAGAAATTTCTCCTTTTATGCCTCACAAGCATTTTTCTGACAATAATTTCAGGGTTGAAGTATTCAAACCTGAACCAAAGGATTTCACCATGAAGGCTATGATTACATTTGATGGAAGTCTACATCTGGAGGCTGAAAAGGCTTTAAATCACATCCAAGGGAAAGTATTGCCTGGTTTTGAGATGTGGCAGAAGATACAATGCCAACAAGTATTTAATAGCTCTGTGTCTTTTCCTTCACGTGTCTATTGCGCTATCAGGAAACAACTGGATTCGCTACTAGAAAGTTTCAGATGGCAAAGGGGTATGTTTGTACTCCTGACTGATAATTTACTCTTCTATATCAATGTTTCTTATTCCATCTATATGTTTTGATTTAGGAGAAAGAAAATAACTTTTTAATATATCCTTCTATAACAAAAATAATGAAGTCGAAAGTCCCAACTATTTGGGGTCGGCTACATGGATCTTTTGCTGTCATTGAGATCTATAAAAAGTCATATGTTTAGTTAAGTTCAAAGTACTTAAATCTTTATTTATGATTTCTATTAAGGTCCTCTTAGGTCTTCCTCTACCTCTTCTCATACCACTAACATTAATTATTTCACCTCTTTTGACTATAGCATTTGGAGATCTCCTAAGTACATGCCCATATCATCTTAAATGATTTTCTCTCATCTTATCTACTATCGAAGCGATTTCTGTATGCTCTTCTAAATAATTATTTTTATGGTTATCAATCTCAAAGATTTTTTGATGTTTTGATAATTATATTCTGGAAGTGAACATAGTGGAAAATGGAAGGGTATCCAAATTCATAATGTCTTGGAGATGAAGCTTGCTGAATAGATGTGCTTAATATGACAACATTCATCAATTCATATTAGGTTTCGAGCAACTGGCTCTATTTATGTTGGAGTCATCTGCAAATAGGTGTACAATTATATATTTATCCACTTCATATTCAAAAAAAGGTTTTAGATTAAAACTTGTGTGGCACTTTTTAGTTGGGTAGTTGGTTTTCTGAAAAAAAAAAAAAAATATACATGAACAATGACAGTATTGGTTATCAAGATTATAACAAATTGCTAACTGATTCAATTAGATTTGGAAGCTATATCACATATGAGCAAGGAACAAATGATAAATGATTAAATTAAAATGGTGTTTGTAATCCTATAGCTGAATGATACATGTAATTGTAAATAAATAAATAAAGAAAATTGAGGAAGGGTATGTTTGGAAACATATTTGTGTTTCTAATGTGCATTTGGAGAAAGGGATTTGAGTGAATGTGCAGTTGTGCAATGCTTTGAGTGCTTGGTAAATAATATATGAAAATTGCATTTTAAATGTGCATTGACGTAAGTATTGTTTGGTAAAATTGTATTTCAAAAACTCATTGAATATCATGTGACAAATTTACCCTTCTAATATTTTTAATATGTATTCAAATGTGAATACATATTTTTTATTTAAATTAATATGAAATAAATAAAATAAATAAATGAATGTATGTTATCTTACAAAAAATTTCGTATGGTCCAGTTAATATAAAATTAACCTTTAAAAATAAATAAATAAAATTTTATTTTATAGAAGACATAAATCATATTAGCGACGACAGAAATTGAGAGAAGGGGAGAGGAACTGAGGTTTAGGTTTCTAGTATATAGTGGCAATTTATGATTTTAGATAATGTCATAGGATACTTTGAGAATTTTGAAAAAATTCATTAATATTGGACAAAATGCTGAAATGCTAGAAATGCTAATGCTACCCTAAGGTAGCATTGGTATCTGAGCATTTGAAAACAACATCCAGGCCAAATAAGTAACATTAGCATTTGAGTATTTGTAATTTAGCATCCAGAACAAATGCGATTTGAAATTTTTTTATCAAACATCAATTCACATTTAAAATATGCATTGGACGGTCAATGCACATTTCAAATGTGTTCCCTAATGCACCCGAAGTACTTGACTTGATGTTGATCAATAAATTAGTTGGCCTAGAAGATTGTACTCTTCCTGTGCTTTTGAGTTAAGAGACACCAACTATTTCTCTTGAGAATTTTCTTGTGATTAATGCTTTATCTTTGAAATGGTTGGCATGTATTATAATTTTCATACCGAGTAAATCATTTTGGGAAGTCTTTTATAGTCCATAAAGCTTAAGCCATCAAAGGACAAAAACATCATCAGATCCATTATGTTAAACACTTATTCACTCCCTTATTGCACCTACTTTTGATATCTATGTAGGAACGGATTGTTAACTCATGATGTATCAGACCGTGACTAGTCAACAGTTCTGATGCGATCTGCTGTTGTGGACAATTGTTTGTAGAACCTCTAGATCAGGGTTTTTAATACTGTTCCATACCACTCGGTATGGGTGGTACATACCATTCTGCCCAGCTGATCGGCACGCGGACCACTCGGTATTAGCCTGGCTGCGTTGAGGCAAGGTGAGGAAGAAGAGGGCATTCGAAAAAGAGGAAGGAGGGAGAAGCATCGAGAAAGAGGGAGAAGCGTTAAGAAAGAGTATCATGGAGTCACCGATGCATCGTCACCAGCGTCTCAATGAACCTAAGCTCATTGATCCTCGTCGCGAACTTGTCTTCCACGCCCTTTCTTGATCCTGGTTTGGTGCCGGGGAAGCGGGAGAGCTGAAGCTAGATGACGGGGCTGATGTCCCTGAACAAGTTTCTAATCTGCTGCTCAATGGCTGAGTAGGGCATCCCACTCACCACCACCTTGTTGGGATCATACGACTCGCTGCTTCCTCGTCCTCCACCTATTCCTCGGCATCTTGTTGCGACGGGTTTTCTTCTCATCCTTGTTCAGCGTCCTCCACGGGTGTGACCACTAGCTGCCCCCATTTATCTTTCTTTTTCTTCTTGTTTCTCCTCTTCTTCGCTGTGGCACCTGCTGCCATCATTCCCTCGACGCGGCAGCTCTTTGCTCCCTCTTCTGCAACTATTGATAGGGTTTGGCCCAATATATAAAGTGCGAAGCACACCAATTTGCCCTTAATGGCCATTTTATATTGCTACAGTTTTTATATATTTTTTATATATTTAATACCGTTCGGTACTAAAATTAATTTTTATATTTCTTAAGGCATACTACTTGGTACGTCGTACCATACCGTACAGAGCAAAGCTCGGTACATTGGTACAGTACGAAATTTCAATCCTTGCTCTAGATCTTTATAGTAGTTCTAGATTTTGGTACATAGGTAGCAAAAGTTATTGAGATGATTGCCATGTTAGAATATTTATTGTGGCCTTCTAGAATCAAAGGATTGCTCAGAGTGCTGCTTTCTAGTTTGAGTTCTGGACTGAAACCAATTTTACCATGCCAGTGAGGGTGGAAAAGTACTATATTTTTTCTAGTCTTCTTAAATTTGTGTTGCTGAATCAGGTTATCTTTTAATAATAGAGTATTGACCCCCAGCTAACATGTGAATAACTTATTCGAAATGTGCTTCTTAGGATGTAGAACATGGTGATTTTTAGATTGCTGCAAAAAAAAAAAAAAAAACAAAAAAAAAAGACAGAAAGTCATAATGTTTGGTACAGTTCAGAATGAGCTTTTCTGGTTGTTTTCATGAAGTATATCAACTAACATGTACTTGCTAGTCGATGACATTCATCTGGACTCTGTTGAGATCTGAAAAATATTACTTAAAAGTCATGCTTCACTCACATTCACATAATTCATAATTGTCTTGACGTTAGGATTTGGTCTAGTTGATAATGTTGTGTGTATCAATCAATGACTCTTCTTGTGCTTTGGTAAAGATCAGATATGAAGCTTTGCATTAAAGAGAAGGAAGGCCAGAGAAATATATGATTGGAAGATTGTCTTATGCAAGTGAATAATTCAGCTACTGTAAAGTAAATCAGGATATGTCTAATGTCTTTGAAAGGGTCGAGGATCACTGTTTGATGCCTGCTTGTAGAACTTGCCATGCATTATAAACCATTGGTAGTTTAGTTACTTCTATTATTGTTGAGGATAGTGTTGGCCAAGGTAAATGACAAACTGGTAAAAGGGACAGAAAGAAATCTTGAAGGTCTTTTCCTTGTGAATGCATCTTTGGATGATAGATCCCTGGATGACCATTTTCTGAAAGATTGAAACGACAAGTCGCAGGGAAGAAAAGAGAAAAGCAGCGGAAGGCACCTGCATATTCTAATTAGCAACAGTGTTGGTGCATTGTTAGATTAGGTTTATGTGGTGAAAATCTTCAGCAATTGGGAAGAAAACTGATAGTGGGTAACCAGCAGTGTCCAAATACCTGGATGATGGAAAGAGGATGAGTATACATGTGTATATTATTTTTGTCAAAAACTAGTACCTGACCTTAGCTACTAATTTTTAAATTCACCTTTCAATGGCCTCTTGGGGATCCTTTGAACTATTAATTTGTTCTGCATAAGAGGCTTATTTATCAACTTCCAGCCTCAGAAGAAATATAGATTTTATTTTTCTTTCAACCCAACATTTCAAGCTTATAGTGCGTAGTAGTTTTGTCCTGTTTAGCTTGTCTCAGTACATCAATTCTCTTTTCCAAAATGGTAACAAATTATTATAGACTTCATTGTGTAATAGCACTAAATTTCGACATGCCATATGACTTCATGATGGCTTGCTAATGGAACTCCTTTACCTCTCTAATCACTGGTTACACAAGTTAAAGATATTTCCTTAGTAATTTGGTGTTTGAACTTGTCATTTCTTGGTTAGTTTTTGTTTTTGTGAAGTAATAAGTTTTCAAAATTTTTCCCGCTTTGGATTCTCATTCTGGGCAAATTTCATCTTCTTAAGAGTTCTTCCTTCTGCGGATAAAGAAAACCTTTTGGAAATTAATGCTTGGATATAGTAACCTCTCAGGAATGGACTTGTATCTCTTGTTGTAACTGCTTACTGTTACTTGTATTATCCGGTTGGTTTCAAAGTTCAGGTGCAATATATAAGCTTTCAGCTGGTTGTTCATGCTGCAGGTGTGTCCTGCAACCTGGAGCAAAATGATAATGGTTCTTATAGAGTAAAGATATCTGCAAATTCCCCTAAAAATATTGTAGATTTGAGGAGACCTCTGGAGCAGTTGACAAAAGGCAAAACAATTAGTCATTCAAGCCTCACCCCAGCAGTGCTGCAGCTTCTTTTTTCTCGGGATGGTGTTGCATGTTTAAAAACTGTGGAGCGAGAGACTGGAACTTATGTTCTGTATGACCGGCAGAACTTGAACATCAGAGTGTTCGGTCCCCCAAAGGAAGTATCTGCGGCTGAGAAGAAGCTGGTCCATTCACTGCTAACTCTCCATGAGAACAAGCTACTTGAGATCCCCCTCCAAGGCCACAGCCTCCCACCGAACCTGATGAAAGAGGTGGTTCAGAGGTTTGGGTCAGATCTTCAGCGGCTCAAGGAAAATGTGCCTGGGGCCGAGGTAACTCTTAACACTCGACGCCATACCCTTTATGTTCGAGGAGACAAAGAACTAAAGCAAAGGGTCGAAGACCTGATCTCTGAGGTGGCGCTATCCATCAATCAAAATAGGGTAATTGAGAGGCCACCAGAATCCTATTGCCCCATATGCTTATGCGAGCTGGAGGATCCTTACAAACTTGAAGCTTGTGGCCATACATTTTGTCGAGCTTGCTTGGAAAATCAACTTGAATCAACCATAAGATCACGTGATGGTTTCCCCCTTTGTTGCACCAAGGTGGGGTGCCAGAAGCTGATCCTGCTCATAGATCTCAGATCTCTGTTATCATTCGAGAAGCTGGAAGAGCTCTTCAGAGCTTCATTGAGTGCATTCGTGGCATCCAGTGATGGGACCTATCTGTTTTGTCCGACACCTGACTGCCCCAACGTATACTGTGTTGCTCCCCTGGAAGAGGAGGTTGGGCCTTTCATCTGCGGGGCTTGCTTAGCGGAGACATGCAGGAAGTGCCATCTCGAGTACCACCCCGTTGTATCTTGTGAGAGGTACATGGAGTACAAGGAAGACCCGGACCTGTCGCTGGCAGAATGGTGTAGGGGGAAGGAAAACGTGAACAACTGCCCTAGCTGTGGGTTTACCATCGAGAAGATGGAAGGTTGCAACCATGTCGAGTGCCGGTGCGGAAGGCACATCTGCTGGGTTTGCATAAATTCCTTCAGAAGCAGCGATGAGTGCTATTCACACCTCAGGTCTGTCCACCAATCCTACTGATTGGATTGGATTGGATGCACTCTAAATGTATAAATGTCCATATTGCATATGCCTATATGTATATATATATATCTGTACGTGGTCAGGAAGACTTTTTAGTGTAGCCTAAGTTGGTTGTGGACTCGTATGTATTCGTGACGACGGTGGGCGTTCCTCGTTATTTTGCATGGCAGAATGGGTACGAGCAGCGATCACATCCTTTGAAACTGGGTCTGGTGCATTAGCAGATCTGATGTACATCATGAATCAACGCCTTAATAATGTGTTCAGGAACTCGACAGGTTATGTAGAGCTCTGTCAGAATTATATCAACATATTTGATATTGTTAAATCTATCGATCTTTTTTAATGGCAAGCAAGCACCAAAGAGAAACGAGTAAATAGCAACTCAGTCACTCCGTCTTTTAGGGGGAAATGCTCGTCTTCCGTCTCTTTCTTTCTTTCTTTCCAATTATCTTGGATGATGTACTGCTATTAGCTTTAGACTCTCTCATCATATCTTCAAAGATCAATGGCATCTGGGATAGACTTCGAATTACCACAGATGGTTCCTCTATAAGAATGTTGTTTCACTCCCAAATTTTGACCCAACCATGGATTTTAGATGACCAAGTTGTCCGTTTGTTAGAACAAAGAGATAGCAGCCATAAACAGCACAATCTTTTCTTCTCTAAATGAGAAAAGAGCATACTTAGTTACATGATTTGGCCAATTAGTCGATCTGAAAAGAATAATTATAAGTTGCATTTTTAATGTGTGTTTTTTTTTTTTTTTTGTTTAGTGTGAGCTTAAGACAATGAAAAAATTACAATGCCAGGCTTCCTACATCACAACCTGTTCCTGCAAGACTCTTATAAACAGAAGACAGAAATAAGAAACTCTATAACTCTAAAAGAGATATTTAAAATCTACAAATTTGGCTCACGAAGGATGTGATATTATCATAGCCTACAAATTTTTACCTTAGATTAAAAGTTTCATGCGCTACAAACTCAGACTAAAATAAGATTATTCTACAAAAAGAAAAAGAGAAGGCATGAAATTATACGTTTTTATGTAAATTTCGTATGTAAATGATAGACCAACGGAACATAATTACATGTGTAAGGGATTAAGCTAAGGAAAAGACAGACCAATGTTCTCCTGAATCCTCCCTATCATTTCACATACAGCTGCTGCAATCTCAGTTACTGAAGCATATGAGCAGTCATCCTCCACCTGCCAACCAAATGTGCAGTATAGTGTTATGAGAACTGAAGAGAAAACAGTTCATTAGGTTTCCTAAACAATAGTATATACCAGCGAATCAACGTTAAGATTGCGGCTCAGAGAGAGAGAGAGAGAGAGAGAGAGAGAGAGAGAGAGAGAGAGAGAGTAAATTAGAGGCTTATGTACCTTGAGACTGAAGGAGTAGAGAACCATCTCATTGGCAGTGGTTACATTCAGGTGCAGTGGCGTGAGCCGCAGATTCTGCAGCCATGTCAACAGCTTCGACAGCTGCTTCGGGTGCCGCCTCGAAAGCACCTTGAGGTTGGCATGGCTCTCTACGATCATCACCTCAATGTCGGCCATGGCCGACCGTTTCACCACCATAACTTCGTTACCGCTGTAGTCCTTGTCGACGTTGGTGACACCATTCTGGCTCCTCCTGCTGGTACCGCCATTAAAGGAGCAGGACGAGTCCTGTCGGGTGTTGAAGAAGTCGGCGAAAGGAGAAGCGAACCCATCAGTGTCTGCTCGCTGCCCGAGTTGCTTCTGCACTTGAAGCGATTGCAGGAGCTGCTCAAGTTCCTTAACATAGTTGATTGCACCCCCAACGGTCGATGCTTGATCACCCTGTAGTGTTTTGGTACATTATATATATATATATATATATATATATATATATATCAGTGTCACCTCACGTGGCTTGCTTCGGAGTTTTAGAGACCGATGCTGACTGAACGATCGTAAGGTATGAGAGGAGGAAGGAAGTGCGCATTATTATTACCCTTTGGACATAGGAGAGAGGCATCAGAGATCGGAGCACGGCGAGGTATTCGTTCATTTGCTTGCGTCGGTTGCGCTCCACGGCGATGTGGACCATCCTCTGGGTCTCCACCTCCTCCTCGTTCTTGATGCCCTTGGTGCGTCGCCGCTTCCTCCGGCTGACAACCTCGGTGGCCTTGCCCTCGGCCGGTGCTTCCTCCTGACCCTCCGCTGTCGAATAGTTCGCGTGCCAGCCCTCCAAGTCTTGCATCAAGTCGGAACAAGATGGGTACCGAGTTGCATCCATATCCCGATCAAGCATCGAACTCTTCTCCTCCATGCTAACATCTCCAAGGTCATAGCTATAGCTACACGCCCCTCCTCCAGGAGTGGTGCAGCTCTCCTTGCAAGCGTGACCGAACAGTCCCTGAGAGAACACAGCAGCTTCTAATGCCATTACCAACTTTCATATAGACATGCACTCAACTTTTCTCTTCACAGAGGGGAGGCAAGAGATGAGCTTTTAAAGGAAGAAGAGAAAAGCTGTTGAAGCTGGATGAGATGTAGACATCGTGTGTTTCTTGTGGTACTAAGCTGAAAAAAGTATATTAACCAAAAACAAAGGAGGAGGGACGGACACTGCATTCCGGTCCTTTTCTCTTTGTGATTGATGTGCAAACGGTAGGTTGGTATCGACACCCAAGAAATGTAGAGGAAGCAGACAAGAATGAACAGGGGTAAGAGATTCCTGTGGCCCTTGAAGTTTTAGGTGCGAGTGTGACCATACTCTGCGTGATTCTGTGTTGGCCAAGCTGTGTAACAGGATTGACACGAGAAACAACTTGAAACAATGGGACGAACGCCCACTTGCTGCAGGAGCTGGACATACATTGTAGTTGCACCATGGTGCTTCCACCGCAGGTGTACAAGCACAGTCCATGTGCCTCGAGGGTGGAGAAGAAAATGGCAGTTGTCCCCAAGGTTAAGCTACCAATTATATGCTCGCCCACGCGTTTGGCGAAAGATTTGGATGCCATTCATTGTCTAGAATTTAAAGAGATTTGCAACTTTGTATTCTGGCTGTAGAACTGAGATAAAGTATTCAGATAGCAACAAGCAACGGTTAGCAGCTGCTGTTTCATGCTTGGTGGTGAAGACAAGATTCTAATCAACCTACTGCTCCTCTTGTCGGTGGACCCTCACCGTGGCTGCATCGACAATTGTTGCTTAGTGCGGTGTTGATAATTCAGCCATAAGTACGACATGTCTCGATTGATGCAGGTGATGGTCCAAAAGAGGTCGCCACCTACAGTGGATAAAAGAAGCCAATTAGGATGGAAGACTAATTCCTCTCAAGTGGCCAATTGAGGGTGAGACACTGCAGAATCCATAGCATATCTTTTGCGTACTCTCTTGGTCTCAAGCAAGGAATGGACAGTTTACTTGTTTTGTTCCAAGTGTAGTACTGAAGGAAACAGAACAAAAGCTGATGATTACATGCTTAGATTATCTTATCACATACCCCTCTGTTACTATTGATTACTGATGCAAGCTACTACATTGTATTTATTGGTTTCTCACATTACCTCTCACTACCATCCCCAGTTTCTTCTGGAGGGAATCAATTCATAGGTTGCAATTTTACCCTGTCTCATCATCACAAACTCCTTTATACACTTTGTTGAACAAGATGGCATTTTATTTGTCGGTGGATATGGCACACGGGAGGTCAGAGGCAGTATGCAGAAGGGAAGAGAGATTGATGAATTGTCAAAGTTACTTACTCTATAGAATACCTCGTTTTTAAAAAAAAAGGTTTTTTCATTTTTTGATCTCATATTTTTCTTAGATCACGACTATCATGAGAAGATTAGATTTTCTCTATATCTTACATACAAAAAGGATTTGACATTCCTTGATTAGTGTTTATGAGATTTATTTAAGTATTTTTTATTATATAAATAGGGTTGTAATGTATATAGCAAATACAAAGTTTCTCCTATATCTTCTCCATGTATCCATTCAATCTTCTCAAAGTTCTTTTTCATGGTATCAAAGTCACCTGTTGCTCTAAGTTGAGTCTATCTCTCTTTTGCGAATCCATCAACTATGATGAAAGTATCAATTATGTTGTGGAACTTCGTGTCATGACCACGGAGTCAACATGGTTAGGTTCCGCCCGTATGCACAAGCTCGTCCCTGTCGGATTGGTCGAGCACTGCTGCTCAAGAACTATACTGGTCGAGCACTACTGCTCGAGAGCTGGATTGGTCGAGTACTACTGCTCGGGAATTGGATTGTCTGAGCACTGTTGCTTAAGAACTGGACTAACCGAGTACTGCTGCTCAAGAACTGGATTGGCTGAACAATGCTACTCGGGAGCTGGACTGGCCGAGCACTACTGCTCGGTAACTGGACTGTTTGAGCACTACTGCTCGGGAATTGGACTGGCTGAGCCACGCGACTCGGGCACAGGTTATCTTCTTGTTAGGATCAAAGCGACACTAAGAGTGGTGTGTGTGTGTGTGGGGGGGGGGGGGGGGGGTGAATTAGTGCTTATAAACATTTTACTTCGATTTAAATACTCACTCAATAAAAATCGTATCAGAAATACGTTTAAGCGTAAAGATGCGTTTAAGCGTAGAGATGTACATAAGCATAGAGATGCATTTAAGCATAGAGATACTTGTAAGAGTGCAAGCAAATGTAGTAGACAATTAAGCAATGAACATAAAAAGCAAAGAAGAGGAAGTAAACCGATTTTATAGTGGTTCGGTCCCCTTGACCTATGTCCACTCCCGATTCCTCTTCACTTGAGGCCACCGGCTTTCACTTTTGATCTTTTTCAATGGGCAAAGATCAAACACCCCTCTTACAGCTCTATTCTCCTTTTACAGGTTCAAGAGATAACCTTTACAAGACTCAAAGCTCTCCCTTAAACAAAAAACTACACAAGACGAAATAAGGAGAAGCTCTTAATTACAATAGCGTTTTCACAAGATTTTTGCTCTTAATTACTTTCATACCTTAGGCAAGAAAGGGTGGGGTATTTATAGGCCTCAAATGGCTTCAAAAGTGGAGCAACAAATTAAGTTTTAAGTGATCCCGATGTGCTAGTCTCGAAGACTATGTTATGGGCAGTTCAACCGCTTGACATAGTCTCGAAGACTGCGTTTTGGGTGGTTCAGTTGCCTGACAGTCTGGGAGACTGTGTTCTGGGCAGTACCACCGCCCAGTCTAGGCGGTTCAACCGCCTAACACACCTTCGAAGACTGTGTTATCTTGGAGATCGCGTCTTTGAAGATTGTGCCTTATTTGACCTTGGGTTACTGAAATGACTTTTATAACGAGTCCAAATCAACCCCAATTAAGGCCTAATGGCCTCTTAATTGAGTTAGTAAAACTAACTCTCATTATGATGCTAACTACGACACTCATCGTATAATCTTCATTGTCCGATCGTCTCTTCGGCAAAATCCCGGCATCTTTCCGATGAACCCCCGACGAACTCCCGATTTCCTTCGGTGAACTCCCAATGAACTTCAAGCATTTTTCTGGTGAACTCTCGGCGAGCTCTCGACAACCTATCGGCGAACTCCCGATGAACTTTCGGGCATTCTTCCGGTGAACTCCTGGTGAGCTCCCGACAACCTGTCGGCGAACTCCCGATAAACTTCCCGGCAAACCTCTGGTGAGCTCTCGGTGAGTTCCTGATAACATCGTCCAAACATCGATCGACCTCTGGCGAACTCTCGGTGAGCTCCCACGACATCGTCCGAACCTTGGCACGATGCTCGAACCTGACTCCGGCCCAACATCTGATTGTAATGCCCTTTTACCGTCATAGTTAATCCTGCATCACTTTCTTTAATACACGAGTTAGATCATAAAACCCATTAATTGATTTCATCATCAAAATATGAGATTCAACAATCTCCCCCTTTTTGATGATGACAACTAATTGATTACGGAGTTAATCTTAACTCCCCTATGTATATGCTATAGGATAAATACAACAAACTTGAATTCAAAAGAATCCATTACTTTTGAATTCAAGTATAGTATTTTCATAATTTAACCATTCATGATACCATACATAATAAAATTTTCAAAGCATTCTTTTTCTTGCTATCACATGATAAATAATTTTAATTGATATGTTTCACATAATACATATTTTAAACATTCATTTTATGTCATTAATCATGATACCATACATGATAAAATTTTCAACGTAATCATCTTCTTGGCATCACATAAAAATTTCAATCGTTATATTCACAATATAACCATGTCATCAATTATGATATAGCATTCATTTTAACTATTTCAAAGATATCAAAATATCTCTCTTATGTCATCAATTATATCATTTCTCCCCCTTTGTCATCAACAAAAAGAAAAAAATACTCAATTTATATTTGAACATTTATCACAAATTTCTATCATTTGAACATTTATCATTTTTGAATATTTATCATACCATTTTGTCATCAATACACTATCTCTCCTCCTTTTGTCACAAAAAAGGAGAAATGTTCAACATACCTTTTCTAAACAATTGTTCAAAATAAATGTTCATTTTATGATAAAATTTCAAACACAACATTTATCATATGTTATCAATCATGCCGTTTCTCCTTTTTATAAAGAAAAGAGAAATATTCACCACACATTTGAATACTAAGTGTTCAATACATATATCAACACATTTATCATAAGTATTCGTTACACAAAGAAAGAAATCTAGTCTATTTCTCCTCCTTAGTAAAATAAAAAAAAGAGTTTAATCTATTTTGTATCAAATTTTCAAAAGAGATCATCACAAATATTACAATAAGATATTTTCAACCATGATCTTTGGTTTATATTTGATTCAATGATATTTATTTGTTAAGTGTGTCTAACTCTTTGACTTTAGTGAAGAGAGTTGCACTTGTCATGTGTATTTCAAATATATATATTTTTGAAAGTACTAAAAGGAGAAATATAAAAATTTTGTTTAAAGTTTCAATTCAAAAATCAGCATCCAATCATAGCTCATTTTAACCGACAACTATCATTATAACATTTAAATCATTTCACAAACTTAGCCAATAATATAATATTTGAATCATCAAATTATTATAATTTAGGAGATTCAACAATAATGTTATCATTTTATCTCTTGTTAAAGGGTTGATAGGATAAAAATATCTTCAAGAAAAATTATCCTATTTTTGAGTTATTTTTAACTTATGAAATTTATTTCAAGAATGAAATTTCATCAACATCATTGCAATAAAATATTTTCAAACAAAAACTTCAATTTATTTCAATTCCAATGATTTTTAGAGTGAGTTACCATGCTTATTTCATTCTCATTAAATATATTTTTAATCTTTTAAAAATACTAGACAATGAAGCATGATTTTTCTTCCCCTTTTTATAATGTTCCATGCTCAAATTCTATCATTCAATAATATCCATTTAATCATACAACCCATATTTCAAGTTACTTCTTTAACATTATCAAGACCATTACAATAATACATCAAAATGATAAAACATCTTTAAAGCAAAAATTCAACCAATCTCCATTCCAACATGTAAATGAGTCTAACTCTTTACACATAGTGCAATGAGTTGACAAACTCATTTCAAAATTTTTATTTATTTTAAGTCTATCTAATATAGCATTCAAATTAATCATTAAATGTGTTTTAAAAGATCATGATTTATTAGAAAGATCTTTAGTCATAACCATGATAAAAAAATTTTAGACTCATATAAAAAGGTTTTTGTTTGGATAAATATCTTTGGGAGTCAAGAGGGTTGTTTTATATATATAATACCTTTCAAATCATAGAAACAAATATATCATCAACAAAAATCTATTTTCATAAATTTTAATATAAATATTTTTTATTAACAATAACTAAGGTTCCTTAGTTCTAGTTCATTTTCATATTAGTATGCTCTAACTTTTCATTATCAACCAAGATTATGATAAGATAAATCAAATGAGTAAATCACTTTTAAGTGGAGTCATTACTATGAGATATTCTTCAACCAAAATCCAATGATTTTTTTTTATGTTGTAAGATTCTATCATGTTATCAAGAAAATTTTCCTTTAAAGAAAAATGATTTTGTATATGACTTTCAAGTTCAAATTCAATTTTTGCTCATTTAATCTCAATATAATATATACAAATTTAAGCACACAAATCAATACATTAATCATCATCAAAATAATTCTTTCATAAATTTGAATTTAGATAAAGTTTCTAATCATTTAGCATACCAAAGTTAGAGCAATCAAAATTAATGAGTTATCTAAAGATTCATTAACAATGATTTTATTTCAATATTTTTTTTATTACTTAGGCTATTGAGCTTTAAAGGAGTGTTAGATCTCAAAGTCATTTGCCTTGAGCATCTAGTTTCAAAACATTACTTAGTGTTCCTAGCCTTGTTATGAGATAAATTTATAATATGGGAGGTTTTAGTTTAGGTACCCATTTTACATTGGCTCCCTCATGAAACACTTTACCTAATTTTACTAATGGCATCAAGTTGTTTATAGTTCCTTTAGGAACCTAAATTAATTTATGTAGACTATGCCTTTTAAATAAATATTTATTAGCATAGTATCCAATTCTTCCATAAAAATTATATTTATTTCTAGGTGAAACATATAACGTAGGTCCTTTGAAGATGGTTGGCTTTTGTCGAGTGTTACCAACAAAGCCTATACCATATCTTCTATTAATATGACCCTTATTCGCAAGGATCATATTAAGGGATTTATTCCCTATTTCAAAATTTTCTAACGTTTGTTTAAGCATGATATTTTCCTTTTTAACATCATCTAGCATTTCATGTTTAGAGCAAAAATTGTATAATGGTAAAGCATCATGCAATGTTTCATGTTTGCTGCATGTATTATGTGATGGTGCTACTTCATGCATTTCATCAAGTTTACTAACTAATGATGCATGCTTTTCCTTAAGTAATTTATAGGATTTGTTAATCTTTCTAAATTTATCATAAGCTTATGGGAAGAAAGTAATAACTCATTAAAAGTAAAAGAGCTTTCGGGTGGGTTACTTACCTCATCATGGTTGGCTACAAGCATCAGATCTTTCACTTCTTCTTGATTATGCTTTCATCTTTGGTGCACCATAGCTTCTTGCGTTCATCGCAGTAGGTTTTGTCCGTTTTAAGGTTTTTGTTCATATTCATTAATTTTTTTTGGTTCTTTTGTCAATAGTTCATGTCCAAGGTTCTCATCACTCGAGATTTCACTCGAGGAGTCATATGTTCTCTTTAGTTCTAATTCCTTCATGTTCTTTGGAAGGTGTTCTTGGGTTCTCAATGTCAAAATTTTCTTGCTCTTAGGGATGTATTCTTCTTGTTCATTTTTGTAAGACATTTCATTTAATGATTCATTTAGATTTAGTGTGATTTTATGTATTAATTCTAATATATGCCAAATTTCAAAAGCCAAATTATAAGAGGAAATCCGATCAAATTTATTATTGTTGAGAGCACAATATAAGACATTCATAGCTTTAGCATTTAAATAAAATATTTATTTTTCATAATCATTCCAATCATTTTTTGGGTTTGATGACTTTTGAAAATCTTTTTCAACAATACACCATAAATCAAAATCTATCGAAATAAAAAAGATACGAATTCAAAATTTTCAAGATGTGTAGTCCGTCCCATTGAACATAGGAGGACTTGTGATAGAAAATCCCTCTTGATTGCCAATAAAAGCCATCTTATTTGAAAATCCCTCTTGAAACGTGGCTCTGATACCAATTGTTAGGATCAAAGCGGCACTAAGAGGAGGGGGGGGGGGGGGGGGGGGGGTGATGTGGTGAATTAATGCTTATAAACATTTTACTTCGATTTAAATACTCACTCAATAAAAATTATATCGAAAATGCGTTTAAGCGTAGGGATGCATTTAAGCATAGAGATGCGTTTAAGCATAGAGATACTTGTAAGAGTGCAAGCAAAGGTAGTAGACAATTAAACAATGAACATAAAAAGCAAAGAAGAGGAAGCAAACCGATTTTATAGTGGTTCGGTCCCCTTAACCTATGTCCACTCCTGATTCCTCTTCACTTGAGGCCACCAGCTTCCACTCCTGATCTTTTTCAATGGGCAAAGATCAAACACCCCTCTTACAACTCTATTCTCCTTTTATAGGTTTAGGAGATAACCTTTACAAGACTCAAAGCTCTCCCTTAAACAAAACTACACAAGACGAAATGAGGAGAAACTCTTAATTACAATAGCGTTTTCACAAGATTTTTGCTCTTAATTACTTGCATACCATAGGCAAGAAAGCGTGGGGTATTTATAGGCCCCAAATGGCTTCAAAAGTGGAGCCACAAATTAATTTTTAAGTGATCCCGATGTGCTAGTCTCGAAGACTGCGTTCTGGGCAGTTCAACCACCTGACATAGTCTGGGAGACTGTGTTTTGGGCGGTTTAGCCACCTAACAGTCTAGGAGATTGTGTCTGGGCGATTCAACTGCCCAGTCTAGGTGGTTCAACCGCCTGACACACCTTTGAAGAATATGTCATCTTGGAGACCGTGTCTTCGAAGACTGTACCTTATCTGACCTTGGGTTACTGAAATGACTTTTATAATGAGTCCAAATCAGCCCTAATTAAGGCCTAATGGCCTCTTAATTGAGTTAGTAATACTAACTCTCATTATGATGCTAACTAAGACACTCAACGTATAATCTTCATTATCCGATCGTTACTACGGCAAACTCCCGACATCTTTCCGATGGAACCCCCGGCGAACTCTCGATTTCCTTCAGTGAACTCCCAATGAACCTTCAACATTTTTTCGGTGAACTCTCGGTGAGCTCTCGACAACCTATTAGCGAACTCTCGACTAACTTTCCAACATTCTTCCGGCGAACTCTCGACGAGCTCCCGACAACCTGTCGGCGAACTCCAGACAAACTTCCCGGCAAACCTCTGGTGAGCTCTCGGCAAGTTCCTGATAACATCATCCAAACATCGGTTGACCTCCGGTGAACTCTCGGCGAGCTCCCACTACGTCGTCCGAACCTTTGCCCGATGCTCGAACTTGACTCCGGTCCAACATCTGATTATAATGCCCTTTTACCATCGTAGTTAATCCTGCATCACTTTCTTTAACACACGAGTTAGATTATAAAACCCATCAATTGATTTCATCATCAAAATCCGAGATTCAACACTTCCTGGGCCGAAGAGGGTCAACTAGAGCACGAGGAGGGGATGATCTGAGTTGTGCATTTCGGGCACAACGAATGTGATCTAGTTGAGCTATGCAACTTGGGCACAAACTATCTTCCTGGAGAGGGTCAACTCAGGCACAGGGAACGTGATCTGGTCGAAGTACGTAACTCGAGCATGAGCTATCTTCCTGGACTGAGAGGGTCAATTCGGGCATAAGGAATGTGATCCGACTGAGGTATGTAACTCAGGCATGAATTGGCTTCCTGAACCAAGAGGGTCAACTCAGGCATAGGGACTATGATTCGATTGAGGTGCATAACTCGGGAAACAAATTATCTTCTTGGGCCAAGAGGGTCATCTTGGCCATAGGGATTGTGATCCGCCCGAGGTGCGTAACTTGAGCATGGACTGGCTTCTTGGGTCGAGAGGGTCAACTTGGTCACAAGGAATGTGATCTAGCCGAGGTACGTAACTCGGGCACAAACTGACTTCTGGGGCTGAGAGGGTCAACTCGGGCATAAGGACTATGATCCGACCGAGGTGTGTAACTCGAGCACAGACTGGCTTCTTAGGCCGAGAGGGTCAACTTGGGCACAAGGAATGTGATCCAGTCAAGGTACGTAACTTGGGAATGGATTGGCTTCTTGGGTCAAGGGGGTCAACTCGGGTATAGGGACTGTGATCCGGCTGAGGTGAGTAACTCGGGCACAGACTGGCTTCTTGGGCTGAGAGGGTCATCTCGTGCACAAGGAATGTGATCCGACCGAGGTACGTAACTCGGACACAAATTGGCTTCCTGGGCTGAGAGGGTCAACTCGAGCACAGGAAATGTGATTCGATCGATGTACGTAACTCAGGTATGGACTGGCTTCCTGGGCCAAGAGGGTCAACTCGGGCACAGGGACTGTGATCTAGCCAAGGTACATAACTCGGGTGCAGATTGACTTCCTAGGATGAGAGGGTCAACTCAGGCACAGGAACTGTGATTCCCTCGAGGTTTGTAACTCAGTGGACCGGTTCACGTGACACACACATGACAAGTGTTTGAAGGGTGTTTGTTGTCACACGCGACAGGTGATGCACGCACATGACCCGAATATGGTGGGATGTTACCAGGATTTGGCGTGATGTGACAGTTCATAGCTCGTGCGGTAATATTAATGCAGTTGGCATTAAATGTGGTTCCCACTATCCTAGGAAGGTTCACCATCTTGCCTCGGGAAGGTGAACCGTCACCCTTCAGTACTATAAGTTCCCCTTTCTTGCTGTTGAGCTTTCATTCTTCCTAGCTCCTATTCCTTGTTCCTTCTCCTTGGTCTTCCTCAAATCATTAATTCTTGATCCCCCGACTTCTTCAATCGGTTTTCTTTGTGAACAAGTCAGAATAACCTCCTCGAATTCTTCTTCAAGTGTTAGGTCTATCCCCTCCGTCAGATTGGGGGGGACGAGTCCGAAAAACCTCGAGGCTAGTACCTCGAGGATGTCCTCAATGATAGAAGATAGGATTTCCCCAACTGAATGAGGAAATCACGTACATTAGTTGAGGGAAATCCTCTGATAGGACTCCAGCAGGGTTGAGTCATAATCTCCCTAGAAGTAGTCAATAAAACCCTGCTAGATTGTAATAAAGTTACTCCTATCTTATAAAGGAGTATGACTAGGGTTTATATTAGCCCTTAGGGCTTAGTGGCCATCACCCCCTTACTGGGTTGGTTGGCCAGAGTTTCCCCCTGCTTAGGTCAGCTATAGAGCCAACCTAGTCACCCCTTGTTCCTATTAAGGCAGGTTGGCTATAGGAGGGGCAAAGGGGTAATTATACTTAGGCAAGCACCCCCTTAGGCTAGGGTTTTGATTCCTATATAATGATGTAGCCACCCCCTCTCTTGAATCAAGCAATTATCAATTTTATTTCAGCCTGGTGCCGAATCTAGGAGGGAGGAACCCCTACAGCGTTCCAAGGGTTGATCCCCCTCAAGGATCAAAATCTATAGAGCTCCATATGGGGTTCTATCATTTGGTATCAAAGTAGCGATCTTGCTACCCCTGTAGCCATCATCCATGCCTCCACCTTCCCAAGCAATTCCCACAATTGCTATGACACGCGCCTCCACCTTCCACCCCAGCCGCAGATCAAATCAATCTGTCGCTGCCCCCTGCGTTTGATTTGGAAATCTGATATTTTTTATCATCCACGCCTCTTCAATACTGCAAGATTACTTACTTTATATATTGAAGATTTTTCTTAAATTTTATCTGCTACAAATTTTGTTCGTCGTAAACGTTATCATTATTGCAAAGGCGAAATGATGCAGAAATTTTCAACCGACTGTTGCTTCTTGAAACTAAACTTTTAGTCATTCTTTTTGGCTGAAACTTTTATACAATTTCATAGATCATCTTAGCTTTCATCTAAGACTGATCTCATAAAAAAACTCCTTATGGATCCGGACTTATAGTGCTGTGATTCTTCACCATGCAGTGCTGAAATTTTTTTTTGTCGAATTCTATCGGATTTGAGTGCTATTTTTTGTGGGATTTTGGACTCTCTTTTGCTCATCACCAAACCCTACCATCCTTACCAAAAAATCTTCAAAACCCTACCCTAAACCGAAACCAAACAGCCCCCAAAATCAGCCACCCAAATCAGCCTACTTCCTTATTGATCCACTTACCTTTTTAGCTAAGTTTCCTTACCGAGACACCTACCTTTGCTGCCATCTATCCCAGATCTAAAATCTCTTTTCCTAGCCTTCATCTACTGCTATCACAGCCCTAAAACCACACCAATTCGCAGCCTAAACTCTACAAAACCGCAGCCTACTTCCATCCAAACCGATTCACCTTCCAACCGGCCACCCCCTTCTCCAAAATTCCTATGCCACTAACCCGACAACAGAAAAAAGATCTCAATATTACAGATCTAGAGGCATATACTATGGCATCAGAGGAGGCAATCGATGCAAAGCTTGAAGCCTTTGGAAACAGCATGGAAGAGAAGATGCGATCCCTTTTCATCGAATTCAGCATTGGCCGACTGTCGAACCCGAGGAAATCACAACACGGAGAAACTTCAGATCGGCGAGATAATCCTCAAAAACATGGCCACATCACCTCTGATCTCAATAATTCATGCATGAAGGTTGACTTCCCTAGATGGGAAGAAGGAGACCTGATCGGGTGGATCTCGCGCGCGGAGCGCTATTTTCGGTTCTACCGAACCGCCGATGCCACACGGGTGGAGATTGCTGCCATCCACCTTGAGGGAGATGCTATTCAGTGGTTTAATTAGTTTAAGCACACCCATGGAGGACTCTCTTGGCAGTGATTCAAGGAAGGACTACTAGACCGCTTCGGACCAACCGATTTCAACAACATCGACAGACAATTGGCAAAGATTTGTCAAACTTCTACAATACAAGAATACCAAATAAGGTTTGAGTGTTTATCTAACCAAACTAAGAATTGGTCTGAGAAACAACTTTTAGGTACTTTTATCGAGGGCCTAAAGTCGGAGATTCGAGGAGAAGTAAAGGCGCGACAACCATACACTCTTATGACGGCGATTTCCTTCGCGCGTATCCAGGATGAATAATTGAACCTCGAGGTATGAAGGACAAGGATCGCTCCTCGACCAACCATGCCGAGGCCAACTGCCCCCTCTACTGCCATCCAAGCCCCTGCACCAAAAAAGTTGACAAGAGATGAGCTTCGTGAATGATCAGTCAAGGAGTTATGTTGGCATTGCGATGAACCGTGGAGCCGCGAACATCACTGCAAAAAGGGCCAGCTCCTCGTGATTGAACCAATGGAGGATGAGGACAATAAAACATCTAAAGAAGCCCTTGAACCTAAAGAAGAAGCCATGAAGGGAGAATCCCAACCGGCCAACTACGCAGAGCACGCATTGGCCGGCTATTCCAACCCGCTGATGATTGCGCCCACTAAAGAACCCAAACTTGAAGATACGACTCTCAAGCCCAAGGAGAAGGATACACCACAACCGGCCACCTGCACGGTCCCTACCTTAGCGGCTACACCAACCTACAAAAATTAAAGATCGAAGGGTTTCTCGAGCAACAGTCCATCATCATCCTCATCGACGCTGGGAGCACACATAACTTCATGAGTAGTAAGGTTGCTACCCACTTAATGCTCCAAAAAGAAGATTACAACGGGTTTGAAGTCAAGGTAGCTAACGGCCTAATTTTGAAGTGCAACCAGAAGTGCCCGCGGGTAAAACTGATCCTACAGGAGCAAGACATAGTTGCTAATTTTTTCCTCCTCCCTCTTGATGGTTTTAATACAGTGCTTGTCATTGATTGGTTGTCCACGATTGGAGATATTTTCTAAATTTTTTTGAAGCTAATCATGGAATTTTTCAGAAAAGGAAAGCAGGTGATTCTACGAGGGAGCCCAGCGGCTACAACCACAACACCACACTTGGGGGGGTACCAAAAGAAGAATCCAATGGTTTCCCAATTCAAATTCAAGAGTTTCATGAGATTGAAGATAAAAAATCACTCTCACAGCTTACTGAATTTTTGGGCGTCTCCACCCAACCGAGTCGACTACCTCCTCTGAAGCTGGTCGACCCCCCTATACTGAACATGTCAAAACTTCTACCATGCTTATTTCCCGCTATGACATGTCCCTATATCCTTTTTTCCTTGGAGATAAGCTACTTCTAAAGTGTTATATCCTGTTGAACTCACCATGGTTGTTGATGCATCACTTCCAGATCTCAGGTGACTTCCATGACTTTCCCTAGGATCGGACTATGATGCTTAAAGACTTCCTTGATTATGACCTCTGATCTATGGCCCAAGACCATGATCAAATTGAGCCCCTCCAGTGGCAAAATAAAAAGGGGGAAGGATCATTCGCAGGACTCAATGAAGCATGAACATCATCCCTCTCATTATAAAGAAAGATGCACCACCTTGACTAAGTGAAACTATAGCCCTCACGACCACGATGTCGTCCACACCAAATCATGGCCATATGTTTATTATTGGAGCAGACATATCCAGAGTGGGGGTCAGCACTATCCTCATGCAAGATGGTCTACAACACGAAGAAGTAAAAATGGGCCCTGAAAAATCACCACTCCTACCCACCTCAGACTCAGATCGGGCTCACACCACTAGAGATTTTAATAAAGGACAACCCTCACTCCAAAAGAAGGCACGACTACTATTACAGAGCAACCACATGGTAGCCCATGCAAGGAAGAAACTTCCCCTTGACAAACGCCGGAGCAGAAGAAAGTTTTCTGAGAAAGATCAAGTCCCCCTTCATCTCCAGCTCCACCAGCACGAAATTTAAGCCTCAAGAAAGTGATCTCCTTATTTCTTTGGGCCTTGCAAAATTGGGGATCACATTGGGGCCCTAACTTGGAGATCAGATCCGTGCATCAGATTAAAATTATAGTTGATCCTTCAAGTATCCCACCTAAAATGGAAATTTAAAGCCGACAACTCAGCTCAAGTTCTTTCAACTAACACCCAAGCTGATGAGGAGCTGAAGACCCGGTTCCTTGAGTTCATGGAACTTCAACCTTGAGGACAAGACTAATTTTAAGAGGGCGAGTTTGATAGGATTCCAGTAGGGTTGAGTCCTAATCTCCCTAGAAGTAATCAATAAAACCCTGCTAGATTGTAATAAAGTCACTCCAATCTTATAAAGGAATATGGTTAGGGTTTAGATTAGGCCTTAGGGCTTAGTGGCCGTCGCCCCCTTACTGGGTTGGTTGGCCACAGTTTCCCCCTGCTTAGGTCAGCTATAGAGCCAACCTAGTCACCCACTATTCCTATTAAGGTAGGTTGGCAATAGAAGGGGCAAAGTGATAATTGTACTTAGGCAAGCACCCCCTTAGGCTAGGGTTTTGATCCCTATATAATGATGTAGCCGCCCCCTCTCTTAAATCAAGCAATTATCAATTTTATTTCAGCCTGGTGTCGAATCTAGGAGGGAGGAACCCCTACAGCATTCCAAGGGTTGATCTCCCTCAAGGATCAAAATCTATAGAGCTCCATCTGAGATTCTATCATCCTCCTATCTTCACTTGTATAAATTGATGATGAATCAATGAACTCAATGGGCATTTCTAACATGGTATCAGAGCCATTCTCTCTATAAGAGAGATTATCCTTCTTTTATTCACTGTCTAACAACAGATTCTATCTTTTCTTACTGTCAAACGATAGCCTCTTGCTAATGAGGAATCGACAACACTATCTATTGTCAGTGTCGATTCCCTCCTCTATTAGTGGTAGTCCTCTGAGGTCCAACGACAAGGGTGACCATCTATCATCGTTTGTCCACAACGATCATTCTTCTCCATCGGCTTCCTCTTTCCCCGCTAGACCTCGTCGGCTTTCTCATTTCTCTGCCGAGGAATCCTTCTGCACGAGACAGTCTTCCTCATGCACCACTACTATCGCTAGTGCCTGCCGTTGCCCTTTTGTGAAGTCTGTGGTACAACTACCACCATTGCAATCTCTTCTTGCAAGGGCTCCTCTCCCTTGTCCTCTTCTCTTGGTAAAGAGAAGAATATCCTCCACCACTCGTTGGCACTATCACTATTGTCTTTTTCCTTTCTGCTTTACGGCTCCAACGCAGCCCGTGTCGTTGCCGTAGCAATCGTTACTGCCGCAGCAACTGCTGCTCCTCTCCGACGCCCAGCCCCTCTTTCTCCCTTGTCGCCTACCACATCGCTGCTATTAGTAGTAGAAGCAGCCCTTGGCCACACACAACAATGACCACCTTTGTTGCACCAGCTGCTTTCCCCCCACCCTTGCAGCCACCTCTACCGTAGCTGTGTCCTCCCCTGCCCTTGCTGCAGCCCTTGTTGTTGCAATAGTAATTGCCGCCCCTCTCCGCCGGCCACCTCTGTTGCACCTGCCACTGGTCAGCTCTTCTTCTACTCTTGCTGTAGCAATCGCCCCAAAATGTCGACACAATTACCGTCGGCCAGCCCTTTCTCCACTTGCACCAGCAGCGTTGTTGCTGCTCTGCTCTCCCTCCCGGTAGCGAACCAGCCGCCACCATCAGCGACGTTCCTTCCTACCACTGTCGCCAGTCATACCTGTTAGCTCCGGTCGCCAACCGTTGGTGCCGCACCTGCTCTTGCCGCTAGCCACTCTTCTTCATCCCCTCTGCCCTATCGCCGCGCGGTCTCTCCCCACCGGCCATCTGACATTGCCTTCCTCAACCTCTACCCAACGGCCCTGCAGCCTCTGCTTTGCCGCTATGCAGCCTCTCCCCGTCGCTACCCAACCGCGCCCTACTCTACCCTGCTGCCACTGCTTCCCCACCGCGCGACTGAAGGCTGCAACCAGCCGCAGCACTCGCTGCCATCATAGGTTGTGCTCATCGCTGGCCGCACCCATCGCTGGTCACGCCAGTCATCCTCGATCCCACCAGCGTGCGTAGCAACGAAAGGATCGCTGCCACCCGCTGCAGCACTTGATCCCATCAGCGTGCACAGCAGCGAAAGGATCGCTGCCACCGCTGCAGCGCACCATTCCTTGTCGCTGCTGTCATCTTCCCCTTCCTCCTTTGCTTCAATATTTCAGCCACCAGCACAGCTCCCCACACTGCTGCCCCACCCTTCATAGCCGGCCTTCATCACCCTTCATAGCCGGCCTTTCTCCCTTGCCACAATCGCCTCCAGCCGCGCCCTTTACCACTGCCCTCTTCGCAATCGCCGCTTCTGCTCATCCTTTGTGGAAGTAGAACCCTGATTACTGCCAGCCACCTTCCGCAGCAATCGTCAAAAAAAAATAGAGAGAAAGAGAAGAAGACAAAGGGTATCACTGCCGTATTTTTCTCTCCTTGCTTTCAGTCCTTACTGCTGTCATCCGCCCGTCCGACAAGATCCTTCTATTCGATGCCTTCTTCCTCGGCAATCGACCCCAACTCTATCAGTTCTCCACTCTGTTGTCCAATGACAACTTATACTCCATCCTTTTCTACTGCGCGTGCCCCGTGTCGGACCTCCTCTCAGCCATGCCTGCACCCTCCTTCTCAGCCAAGCTTACATGACCGCCGAATTCAACTATCGTCATACCTTCACCATGATTGACAACATAGTGGTCTCTTCTAAGCCAAGCCTTACATGGCCGCCGAAGTCAACTGTTGTCAGACCTTCAACGTGGTTGACAACATAGCGGTCTCCTTCCTTCAGGTTCATTGGCATATGTTCAAGATCTGCGTCCTTCGCTGGAGCTTGATCTTGTGGGGGCATGATAGTCCGATCTAATCAGATTTTTGAACTTGGCTCCAGTAGAATCGTCTACTCTTTCTCAACCAGGCTGATATCGTTATCAAAGTCAATCGCTATCAGATTTTCACCGTGGTTGACAACACAACGGCTTTCTTCTCAGCTAGGTTGATATCACCGTCAAAGTCAACCACCGTCAGATCTTTCGTAGTTGACAACACAATGGCTTCCTTCATTCAAATTTATTGTCATTGGTTCAAGATCGACGTCCTTAGTTCAAGATCAACGTCCTTACAGGAGCTCGATCTTGCGGGGGCATGATAGAAGATAGGATTTAGATATGATTTCCCCAACTGAATGAAGAAATCACATATGTTAGTTGAGGGAAATCCTCCTATCTTCACATGTATAAATTAATGATGAATCAATGAACTCAATGGGCATTTTCATTACTTCTTCCTATTTCCAACACTTTGGAGCTCCATCCCTGCTGGATACGAAGGCCCTGTGGGACCTGGAAGTCATAAAGACATGTCATGACTTCAATTCGGCAGTGATCGAGGGGTCACTTGCCACGATCCGGGAGCAGTATAACATCCCGAAAGAGTATGCATTGCATGCTCTGCTACTCGGGCAACGATCTTACAGCTCGGGTTCTCTTGGGCTGTGTGTCTCTGTCGATGCCTTGGAAACGGGACTTCGCTTTCCTCTCCACCCCACCATCGAAGAGTGCCTCGGGTGGTAGAGAATTTCACTGAGTCAGGTAGCGTGCAACTCGTGGCGTTACCTGATAGCATTCCTTGGCGAATGCCGGGGGGCAGGGATTACCTCGACTCGAAACTTGTTCATGGTCTGCTTTCGCCTTTGCAAGAGTCGAGGCAGTTACTACTTAATCGCCCATACTGGTTTAAGGTCAGCGGAGCCCCATCCAACAACAAGGGTTAGAAGACCCGCTACCTTTTTGTCAGCGGTCTGAGGTGGGGTTCAAACTTAAGTGGTCGGTTCACCCGATCAGCAATGTCGCCTCGTACCTATCCGAGGAGGACCCCATCCTGGTCGGGAGGTTGAAGGGGATTCTTTCCTCTTCTCGGGCGATCCGGGAGATGATCGAGCTTTGGCTGGTTGATGTGGGTCTCAACCCAGCCTTTCGAGGTGTACGTTTCTTTTAATAGCCTTGGCTGCTTTAATTATAAAGTTCTTGATGTTTTAATCTGTCGGTCGGAATGTATATACGATGAATTTGGCTGAGCTTCGTGGGATGCCGAAGGCACTGAGCGAAAAACTGGTTCCAGCGGCTCGAGCTACCATCTCTTCGCTTGAGATTAAGGAAGCTCCGATGGGGGGTTACTCCGAGGGTTGCTTCCGCCCCGACCCCAAAGAGGCCAACCGAAGGCTCGACACCTTATCTTGATGATTTTGCCCACACACACAAGCGCATGAAGATGACAACAGGGCAACACAAGTCTCATCACAACGAGGGAGGCTCTTGGATGCATTCTAAAGGGAATGAGCCGGCCACGTCGGGTGGTTAACTTGTATGACCTTCGTTCCACCGTCCGAAATCGATGAAGGAACTATGTGGGATGATGGTATGCAAGGATGACGAGGGGTATTATGCCTTGCATATGACCGACCTGCCTCCTCGGGATCTGGATTCCGAGATGTGGGTTCGGTGGGAAGCTATGAAGAACTCGGCCCGGGTCTAGGATGACCCGCAAGCGGCAACGGAATTCGAAAGGGGGATCCTCCATCCTCAATTAGCGAAGGAGTTATACTCACTACTTTCTGAGGTGCTCCTCATCCGGATGGCAAAGCAAATGGTATGGGTAAGTGTAACTCCCATCTTGGCGTTTTGGTTTCAATTGCACCTTGTAGTTTCTTGGTTGACACTTTTCCGTGTAGGGTCATCACTACCATATAGCTTTATTCGACCGTGTGCACGACGTGGGTCAACTTATCACAATCATGGGCCACCGAGTAGCCAACTTTCAGTAGGAAATTAAAGAGCTGAAGTCGGGAGGTGGTCCAGAAGTGGTGGCTATAGCCAAGCAGTGGGCAGTTGACCTCGAGAAGGAGATTGAACAATTGCGGGCCAAGCGAGATGAGGCAAGTCAGTGACTGGAGGCCTTTGACAAGGAACTAAATGACACATAGGGTGACCTATCTGAGGCTCGGAGGCAATTGAAGGAGCTATGAGCCAAAGGATATAAGGCAGACGATGACCTCCTGAAGGCTGTAAAGGAGTTGGAGACTCAGTGGGCTGAGCTGGCAAAACAAGTGATCAAAGATTACAAGGGGACAACCGAGTTCAAGCTGGGTCTCCATCGGATCGATCGAGTCTCATATTAGTACAGGTCTTGGGTTGCCTTGGCCAGGTTCCGTGCTTGGTACTCGGGCTTTGAGGTTGAGGAAAACCCGTTCACTCTTCAACCCGAGGATGATTTAGTGCCAATGGAGACTGAACAATCTTTTGATGATTTAGACTTGCCCAAGTCATAATTTCAAGTTTGTCTTGTTTTTGGAGTCAAGCAACATTTTGTAAGTTGATCGCCTAACTACTTTTGGTATTTCAGTCAGATGAGACCTGCTATATTTTGTAACCGATTTGTTTTGTATTCAAGTTATTCTATTAATGGAATATTTTTCTTCGTCTGAAATATGGAATTGTCATGCGTAGAATTTCCTGAGGTTGGATATATGCCATGTCCTTAGCAACTATTCATCATTTAGCCTTGCGAGGGCGTAAGTTCCTTCTCAGATGACCTTGACGACTCGGTAGGGGCCTTCTCAGTTTGTTGCTAATTTACCTCAGGATCGTGTTGGGTCGCTGACCTCGGCCTTCCGCAAGACTAGGTCACTCGGCCCAACCTGGCGAGGGCATACTTTGCTCTTGCAAAGCATCACGATGACTCTTTTGTAAGCTAGCTTCCTGAGGTGAGCCTCGACACACTTTTCTTCCAATAGGTCAAGGTTCTCGCGCAACTATTTATACGAGGCTTTCTCTTCATATAATTCAACTTGGAGTGTCAGGTAAACAACTTCGAGAGGGAGTATTGCTTCAATGCCAAAGGCTAAGCTGAAGGGCAATTCCCTGATCGGGATCTTCGGGGTTGTCCTTGACGCCCATAGTATACTCGGAGCTCATCGACCCAAGTTCCTTGGGCAATAGTGACCCTTCTTTTTTAACCCTTCGAGGATCACTCGGTTAGTGACCTTGGCAAGTCTATTAGCTTGGGGGTGAGCAACCGAAATGAATTTCAATTGAATTCGATCTCTAGCAAAATGTCTTAAACTTTGGGTTGTTAAACTGTGTTCCATTGTAGGTGATGATAACCCTTGGGAGGCCGAACCTGGTGATGATTTTCTTCCAAACAAACCCTTTGACTTGTCTTTCGGTGATGGATGCCAATGGTTCGGCCTTGAGCCACTTGGTGAAATAGTCAACCTTGACTATGAGAAACCTGCATTGTCCCAAGGCTAGGGGAAAAGGGTCGACGAGGTCCATTCCCCATTGAGCAAAAGACCAAACACAATCAGAGGTTGCAATTGGTGTCATCGGTTAGTGTTGAATTCGGGCATGCCTTTAGCATTGCTCGCACCTTTGGACGTAGGCTTGGGCATCCAATGCATGGTCGGCTAATCATATCCTTGCCTGAGAATCTTATGTGCTAGCTTTCGAGTGCCGATGTGTTCTCCGCATATTCCCTCATGTATCTCGGCCAAAGTGATTTGTGCCTTGGCAGGGTGTAAATAGCGGAGTAGTGATCGACTGAAGCCTCTTCGATGGAGGTGTTCATTAATAATACAATACCATGCCTCGGTTCTTTTGATCCACCGTGCTGTGGCCTTGTTGTCGGGCAAGGTGCCATCTTTTTTGAAGCGGAGGAGTTCATCGACCCAACTATAGCTAACCTCCATCATGGCCACTTCGGTCGAGTCAATGGTCAGTTTAGGAATCAGGGCCAGGGTATCCACCTGCGAGTTCTCGGCTCGAGGTACTTTCGTGATGGAGAAGTTATGAAAAGCATTGATTAGTCATCGTGCCTTGGCCACGTATTTGATCATTGACTCTTCCCGGGCTTCGAATTCCTCGTTAATTTATCCGGCCACATGCTAGGAGTTGGTAAAAACTGATATCTTCCATGTGGAGCTCGACAGCCAATTTCAATCTGAACAGTAATGCTTCATATTTGGCTTCATTGTTCGTGGGTTTAAATTCTAGCTGGAGCACGTGCTCGTAGACTTGGTTAGAAGGGCCTTTGAGAACAAACCCAACTCCTCCCCTCTCGGCAATGATTGATCTGTCAATATGCAACATCCAAGTTGAGCTGAGGTGCAACGAGCTCTCTGGAACTACGAGCTCTGAGATAAAGTAAACTATTGCCTGAGCTTTTATCGCCATCCTTGAAACATACTTGAGGTTGAATTCCCCAAGCTCAACCAACCATTTAAGCATCTGACCCGCAACATCGAATTTTGAAAGGATTTGGCATAGGGGTTGGTCGGTAATTACTTTAATAGGGTCTGCCTAAAAATATGGCCTCAGCTTCCTTGACACTAGGACCAGTGTTAGAGCGAGCCTTTTGCTGGTTACAGGTTGCCTTACAAGCCAATCACGTGAGTGATGGTATGTGTGACACACTACACGATCTTTTTGCTTATGATTATTATTGACATATTCTCACATTATATTATCTGATATATATATATATATATATATATATATATATATATATATATATATATATATATATATATATATATATATATAATGATGTCCTTGGTTTTGTGCAATGAGAATCGGATCGTGATGAGATCACGATAATGAGATCGATTCACCTTTAAACACAGATCCTAAATAATCCCGGTCATAGGTTACTCGAGAGGGAAATCGAGATAATCGGACAGACCAATATATAATATACCCATCTATATGATGGAGGTGGCTAGTCTTATAGCCACTTGTGTGGAGACACTAGGACTATAGTACAAGTGCTTATTGGAGAATGAGTTTATTGATTGATCTGCTTATGAAATACTATATGGTTAATGATACCTAATGTTATATAGCGATTCCATAGTCCCAGTTGTGTCTTTGGTCCTTAGACTTGAGACACTAAGGATATATTGTTTGAGTACTTCTTTCTTTGACGCTGGACTTACAGGTTTAGAAAGTTTCAGATCTGGTACAACTGGTTATCGGGATTGGTGGCCAACCTTACGAAGGCAATTAAGTGTCAACAAAGGATCATCCACTCTTGGGATCGTGAGAGGAATATCCCATGTGTGCTTATTCAAACAAATCCCTGGCCAGGGTCATTCAGATTGAGAGAGGAGTTCTCTAGGAGAATTTGATTAGAGTGAGACTATGATGGATTCCGTATGTGACCTGACAATACCATATCCAATATATGGTCTCTGAGATATTAGTTGGATGAGGGATTATAGATACACGGTAACTGTGGACCGACAGGTCCGATGGATTCGATCCCCCTGTACCGTCTGGGGACTATGGCGTAGTGGTCTAGTACGTCCATAGTCGATGAGTCAAGTGAATTATTATGAGGATAATAATTCACTATATCAGAAGGAGTTATGATAGGAGCGACTCATGACCAGCTTGGTATTAGGCCTAAAAGGTCACACATATATGGTGGATGCTTCAGCAAATAGAGGATTGGATAAAGATCCAATTAGCCCCTATTTTCATTAGATGAGACCCTATGCTGATGGGCTCCTTGCTTGAGACCCAATTAGAGGCCTAAGGAGATTATTGGATAGATCCAATAATGCAAGGTTAGTGGGTAATTGGATGAAGATCCAATACCACTAAGGTAGGACCCCTAGGATTTTTTGTGGCTCTCTATAAATAGGAGGGGAGACTCATGGTTGATAGACTACATCTTTGGCCACCCCCTCCTATTCTCCTCTCTCCCTCTTCGCAAGAGTTGCGAGATCAGATTTGTGGAGTTTTGCTACAGAGATCCATCGTGTGGATACCGCTAGAGAGGAAGATGCTTAACTTCCTTCATCATCTCTATCCGGATCTAGAATACAGGGATATACAATCTCCCTAGGTAAAATAATCTCTCACATGATATAGATTTTTATTTTTTATGGCTTTCTCGTGACAAATCTTTTGTACGACGATTTGATCTTCGTGGGAAATCTATTTTTGTTTTAATCTTTCACTGTGCATGTGATGCTCCCGTTGAGGTTTTCCAACACCTTTCAATTGGGGGGTAGTGCTCCTTGGGACCATTTAGGATGTGGCTGGAGTAGTACACCAGCCTTTGCCCGTCCTTGCCGAGCTTCACCAAGACCTCCCACTAAGGTTTCCCAACAATGGTTTAGAGCCAAGGTTTTTGTGCGAAAGATTGGTTTTAAACTGTGTGATGAGATTGAATCACGTAAAACTGTTCTACACATTCTTGCTATGATTTCACAACGAATGTTGTGAGGAGGGGCGGCTAGCCATGGCTAACCACCTGCAGGGGCGACCACCCATGGCCAAGCCGCTTGCAGGGGCAGTAGGTTGCGGCTAGGGCCGCCTGCAAGGGCAGCCGCCGATGGCCAACCCGCAAGGGGCAGCCGCCTGCGGGCATGGCTGGCGCCTTCAGGGATGGTGCCAGCCCGCAAGGGAGGCGCTTGCTGGCACAACGCCCGCAGGAGCTACCGCCCGAGGGGCAGTAGCGCCTACTGCAAAGGAGGTCGCCCGTGGGCAAGGCGGCCTCCTAATAAGGGCAGAAAGGGAGGGCTAAGACATCTTTTTGAGAAAAAGGATTATTTTGTCCCTTGGAATTTGAGAAATTTCAAGATCTGTCCTATGCCCATAATAACGAAAATGCTCTCAATAATTTTGAAAATCCCAATGATTGTCCTCTTATCCAGAATTTTGAAAATGCCCTTGACAATTCTAGAAATTCTAAGCATGTCCTGATTTCTAAAAAATAATTATTAAATAGTTTAATTAATTATTATAGATCTAATAATCCTATATGTGTTGTGATGTGTTCATGTGATGTATGATGTAGATGGATGATCATGAGCCATGTGTTGTGATGTATGTAATTATGCTTATTATTATTGTTATTATTATTATTGGGGCCTATGAGCCTCCGTTTTTCTTATTTATTGTCGGGCCTACGTGCTTGTGATTATTTTGTAATTACATGGTAAGACGCGGTGAGAGTGTGGAGGTAACAGCGGGACCCACGATGCTGTGGCGGGAGATCACGACTCATAGTGATGCGACGAGGATTCGACGGAGCGATGATGACGAGATCAATGATCATAGGGCATGGAGATGAGTCGATGCATACATAGATCCTATTATGAGTGATTAGACTCATTGGCTCAGGCTTAATCATATTAGGTGATGGCTCATGATCATCCGGTGTGGCTTGCATATGTGATGTGTTATATACCTACTATATATATGTGTATATATATTTGCATGTGATGTAGATATATATATTAAATATGTATGTGTGTGACACGATATATTAGGAGACTGATACGAAACAAAAATCTCTCATATGATAATATTAAGTAAGTGTGAGGTAATAAGATTGATCCACATGACCTTCCATCGTTATAGAAAGAAATTGAATCACGACATAGGTTGAGTTAGTCGAGTCCCTCGAGGCTTACCTATCTACGTGATCGAGTTTTTGCTAATGACATAGATATGTCACCGGTGACTTGAGGACATGGTATGCTTGGTCGAGTCCCTCAAGGGCATATCATCAAATCAGACTTGTAACGATGATGATGACTTAACTAAACATCATGGTTGGTCGAGTCCCTCAAGGCCAGGATGACTCAGAGGCCGAACATGATAGGAAGCACAAGGAGTTGTGATTGGCAAGAGTTGCCTACCTTTTGGGCTTAGTGTAATTAGTCAAGTCCCTCGATGTTGCACTAAAACGCTAATTGGATCCCGATCTCCACTAGGAATCTGTCGGAGACTTCCGTCTCACGTGTCGATGGTGTCACGTGATTTGCTAGGAAAATAGTGGGAGTATATTAAGATAGAAGTCTATATCTTAATTAGTATTTTCTATAAAATCTGCATGTTATTTATTTGTGCTATATCTTGTTTGTCAGAAACATGTCGCTCACAAACCCCCTGCGTGGCATACTTGATGCCAATCACATCACTGGTCCAAACTATATGGATTGGCTCCGTAATTTTAGAATTATTCTCACAGCGGAGAAAATCACATCTATCCTTAATATAATTGTGCCTACACCAAAAGAAGGGGCAAGCGAGGATGAGATCGCTCGCTATGTGAAGTATATAGATGATTCCACAATAGCAAAATATTACATGTTGGCCTCCATGACTCCTGAGTTACAAAGGCAACATGAGAGCATGTATGCATATTCTATCATTCTTTATCTTTACCAACTATTTGAGAAACAGGGAAGAACTCAAAGATATAAGATATCCAAGAGACTCTTCCAAGCCAGAATGACAGAAGGGACATTAGTTCAGAACCATATCCTAAAGATGATAGAGTGGATCGAGAAACTCACAGGTCTAGGAATAGTCCTAGAGGATAACCTGTGTGTTAATCTTATACTTCAGTCCCTACTAAATTTCTTTTCATAGTTCATTATTAAATTTAATATGAACAAGTTTAGGTGACTCTCCTTGAGCTCCTCAATATGTTGAGGGAAGCTGAGAGTACCATCAAGAATGAGAAGTTAGTTCTCTATATTGGTGAGACCAAGAAGAAAAGGAAGACCAGTAAGACCCTTAAGAAGGGCAAGGGCAAAGGAAGATCGAGTAAGACAAAGGTTGCCAAGTAAGACCCGGGCAAAGGACAATGCTTCCACTGCGGCCAAGATGGGCATTGGAAGAGGAACTGCAAGGACTACCTTGTAGAGAAGGCGAGAAGCTTCAAGTATATTCATGATCAATCTCCATTTATCAGATTTTCATGATAACATATGGGTATTGGATATCAGGAGTACTTATCATATCTGTAATTCATTGTAGTTTCTAGTAAGACCTAGGAGATTGGCTAGAGGCAAGATGGACATCGAGATGGGCAATGGAGCAAGGGTTGCTGCAGTTGCCGTTGAGGAGGTCATCCTACATCTGCCTGGTGGAGCTATCATTGCATTGAATGCATGTTATCTTGTTTCCTCTATTATCAAAAATATTATATCAATCTCTTATTTGATAATTAGCGAATATAAATTAGTTTTTGAGAATAATAGTTGTTCAATAATTATGGATAATGATATCATCACTAGAGGGACTCTGATAAATGGCTTATATGTGTTAGATACTTCTTCACATATCATGAATATAAATACGTCTAAGAGGAGAAGAGATGAGGTGAACAATGCATACTTATGACATTGTAGGCTAGGTCATATAAATAAGGGAAGGATTCAAAAGTTGATGAAAGATTGATACTTAGATCCATTTGACTATGAGTTGTATGCAACTTGTGAACCTTGCCTTCGTGGAAAGATGATCAACTCTCCTTTTAGTGGAACTGGAGAGAGAGCCACTGAGTTATTGGAACATGTACATAGCAATGTATGTGGTCTCATGTCGACTCAGGCTATATGTGGTTACTCATACTTCATTACATTCGCTGACGATTTCTCTAGGTATGGACACGTGTACTTGATGAAGTATAAGTCTGAGGCCTTTGAGAAATTCAAGGAATATAAGAATGAAGTAGAGAACCAGATTAGAAAGAGTATTAAGACTCTTCAATCAGATCGTGGAGGAGAATACTTGAGTATGGAGTTCACCCATTTCCTCAAAGACAATGAGATTCTATCTCAGTGGACACCTCCTTATACACCTCAGCTCAAAGGTGCATTAGAAAGGAGGAATCACATACTGTTAGATATGGTGCGGTCCATGATGAGTTTTACTAACCTACCCGTCTTATTCTGGGGATATGCCCTAGAGACCACGACTTACATTCTGAACAGAGTTCCATCAAAGTCGGTAGTATCTACACCATATGAGATATGGAAAGGAAAGAAGCCCGATCTTAAGATGGTTAAGATTTGGGGCTATCCTACTCACGTTAAAAGATATAATCCCGATAAATTGGAATCAAGGACAGAATGGTGCAAGTTCGTGGGATACCCCAAGGAAACTTGTGGGTACTATTTCTATCATCCCGAGGACCGTAAGGTTATTGTTGCCAGGAGAGCTATGTTTCTTGAGAAGGAACACATTCTTGGTGGAAATAGTGGGAGTGAGATAGAGTTGAGCAAGATTGGAGAACCTCGCTCAAGCACCATTTCAGAGTCCGAGCCTGTTCAGGTACCTAATACACAAGCTTCAACTTTGCGTATGTCTAGTAGAGTATCTCATGCTCCTGAAAGATATATGAGACATATCAGCAGAGAGGACCCTCAAGATGTTGATCCTCAGACCTACAGGGAGGCTATTATTGGTATAGACTCCGAGAAGTGGCAAGAAGCCATGAATTCTGAGATGGATTCCATGTACTCTAACAAGGTTTGGAACCTTGTAGATAGATGCACCTAAGGGTATTATTGTACCCATCGGGTGCAAGTGGATCTTCAAGAAAAAGATCAGAGTAGATGGAAAGGTAGAGACCTATAAGGTAAGGCCAGTAGCTAAAGGTTATCGTCAAATATAAGGAGTTGACTATGACGAAACCTTTTCACCTGTAGCCATGCTTAAATCCATTATAATTTTTTTGGCCATTGTAGCATACTATGACTATGAGATCTGGTAGATGGATGTGAAAATGACATTCCTCAATAACAACCTTAAGGGGGAGGTGTATTTGATATAGTCAGAGGGATTCATATCCAGAGAGAGTCCAGATAAAGTGTGCAGGTTGCTTAGATCCATTTATTGACTAAACTAAGCTTCCCGAAGTTGGAACATAAGATTTGATGAGGCGATCAGATCCTATGACTTCATTAAGAACGAAAATGAGCCTTATGTGTACAGGAAGGTAAGTGGGAGCACTATCACCTTCTTGGTGCTATATATGGATGACATCATAATAATTGAGAATGATGTATGAATGCTCTCCACAATAAAGGCTTGGCTATATGAAAACTTCTCCATTAAAGACTTAGGGGAAGCATCCTATATTTTAGGGATCCAAATCTATAGAGATAGATCCAAGAGGATGCATGGCTTGTCCTAGTCCAGGTACATAGACTCCATTGTCAAAAGGTTTGATATGAAGAATATTAAGAAAAGTCTCATACCGATGAGATATGAAATATCACTTTCTAGGAGTATGTCCCCAAAGACTTCCGAAGAAAGGACAAACATGAATAGGATACCCTATGCCTCAGCGATGAGATTTATCATGTATACTATGCAATATACCAGGCCTGATATAGTGCATGCTCTGAGTGTCATGAGAAGGTATCGGGCAGATTCAGGTTTAGAACATTAGAAGGCAGTAAAGTGTATCCTTAAGTACTTGAGAGGGACTAAGGATCTTTTTGTTGTATATGGAGGAGGTAGCCTCCAGATTGAGGGCTACACGAATTCGAGTTTTCAGTCCGACATTGATGATAGCAAGTCAAACTTAGGATATGTTTTCGCCCTGAATGGAAGACCAGTAAGCTGGAAGTGTTCCAAGCAAGATACTACTGCTAACTCGACCACAAAGACCGAATACATTGCTGTAGTAAAAGCTGCAAAAGAAGGGGTGTGGATGAAAAAGTTCATCAGGGATATATGAGTCATACCAAGCAGCATGGAGCTGATTTTCATATATTATGACAGTGACAAGGCGATAGCTCTAGCAAGGGAACCCGGGTCTCATCAGAATTGTTCTGAGGAGGTTCCATCTGATTAGAGATATCATAGCTCGTAAAGATATAGCAATGGAAAGAGTTTCATCCGAAGATAACATTGCAGATCTACTTACGAAGCCATTATCTCAGATTGTATTTGAGCGTCATAGGGGTCTGATGGGGATCAGACACATAGATGATTGATTTTAGGCCAAATGGGAGATTGCTAGTTATAGGTGCCATACAAGCCAATCACGTGAGTGATGGCACATGTGACACGCTGCATTATCTTTTTGCTTATGATTATTATTAGTATATTCTCACATTATATTATATATTGCATATATATATATATATATTATGATGTCCTTGGTTCTGTGTAATGAGAATCAGATCGTGATGAGATCACAATAATGAGATCGATTCACTTTTAAATACAAATCCTAAAAAATCCCATATGTGCTTGCTTAGACAAATCCCTGGTCAGGGTCATTCAGATTGAGAGAGGAGTTCTCCGGGAGAATCTGGTTAGAGCGAAACTTAGATGGATTCCGTATGTGACCTGATAATACCATATCTAATATATAGTCTATAAGATATTAGTTAGATGAGGGATTATAGATACACGGTAACTGTGGACAAACAGGTCCGATGGATTTGATTCCCCTTTACCGTTTGAGGACTATGGCGTAGTGGCCTAGTACGTCCATAGTCGATAAGTCGAGTGAATTCACTATATCAGAAGGAGTTCTGATATGAGTGACTTAAGGCGAGCTCAGTATCGGGCTGAGATGGTCACACACGTATGGTGGGTGCCTTAGCAAATAGAGGATTGGATGGAGATCCAATTAGCCTATATTCTCATTAGATGAGACCCTATGCTGATGGGCTCCTTACTTGAGGCCCAATTAGAGGTCTAAGAAGATTATTAGATAGAGATCCAATAATGCAAGGTTAGTGGGTAATTGGATGCAGATCCAATATCACTAAGGCAATATCTCTAGGATTTTTGGTGGCTCTCTATAAATAGGAGGGGAGACTCATGGTTGATAGACTACATCTTTGGCCACCCCCTCCTATTCTCCTCCCTCCCTCTGCGCAAGAGTTGCGAGATCAGATTTATGGAGTTTTGCTACAGAGATCCATCGTGTGGATACCGCTAGAGACGAAGACACTTAACTTCCTTCATCCTCTCCATCCAGATCTAGAATACAGGGATATACAATCTCCCTAGGTAAAACAATCTCTCACATGATACAGTTTTTCATTTTTTGTGGCTTTCTCGTGACCAATCTTTTGTACGATGATTTGATCTTCGTGGGAAACCTATTTTTGTTTTGATCTTCTGCTGCGTATGTGATGCTCCCACTGAGATTTTCCAACACCTTTTAATTGGGGGGTTGTGCTCCTTGGGACCATTTAGGATGTGGCTGGAGTAGTACACCAACCTCTGCCCGTCCTTGCCGAGGTTCACCAAGACCGAACTGACCGCCACCTCTGATGCCATGATATATAGCCCGAAAGGTTCTCCAAGAATGATTGATGTGAGATATGGTAGATGGGCAAGGTGTGCCGTTAGCTGTTGGAATGCTTCTTCACACTAGGGCATCCATTTGAAGTCTTTCGCTTGTTTTAATGCTCGGAAGAATGTCAAACTCTTATCTTCGGCTCGGGAGATAAATCAGCTTAACGTCATTAATCTTCTGTAAGTCACTGGACTTCTTTAACTGTTCCGGGGGGGGGGGGGGGGGGGATTGTATATGCAGGATGACTTCCACCTTTTTGGGGTTTACGTTGATTTCTCATCGATGTATGACGAATTCGAGAAACTTGCCCGACGTGACGCCGAAGATGTAGTTGGCTAGGTCGAGCTGCATCTCATACTTCCTTAGGGTTTGAAATGTCTCAGCCAGGTTTAAGAGGTGGGCATCGACTATTTGGCTTTTGACTATCATATCATCAACATAGACCTCCATATTTTTTTCGACTTGGTCCTTGAACAAATGGTTCACCATCCGTTGATAGGTAGCTCCGATATTCTTTAGTCCGAATGACATGGCCTTATAACAATATGTGCCATGGTGAGTAATGAAGCTGTGCTTTCCCGATCTCTCAGCACCATTTGGCTTTGATTGTACCCTAAAAATGTATCCATGAATGAGAGCAGCTCGTATCTCGATGTAGTGTCCACCAGTTGGTCGATTCTTGGGAGGGGATAGCAATCTTTCAAGCAAACCCGATTGAGGTTGGTATAATCAACGCACATACGCCAATTCCCATTAGATTTTTTAATGAGCACAACATTGGACAACTAGGTCGGGTACTTGACTTCTGTGATGAATCCTGCATCCAACAACTAAGCAACCTCCTCCTTAATGGCCTTCTATCGATCGGTAGTGAACTTCCCGGGCCGTTGCTTCACTGGTCGGGTATCAGGTGATATGTTGAGGTGGTACTAGGCTACTTCGGGACTAATACCGGGTATGTCCTTTGGGGACCAAGCAAAGATATCAGCGTTCCTTCCGAGAAACTCCACCTGTTGAATTCGTTGTTCCTCCGGGAGTGTCAAGCTAACCTTTACGGCTTTGCTTAGATGTTTTGGGTCGAGGGGAGCCTCGAACACTTTTTCGTTTGGTTCGAGATTTAGGGTACCCTTGTCTGAATCCCGGGGGTCGGCGATCGTTATCATGGTCTTAAGCTTCTTGGGCAGCGTCGTTGCTGTCTGGTAGCATTGCCTAGATTCTCGAGGATTGCTTCTTGCCTCCCCGACTTTTGTTCTAGTCGAGAATTTCATGATACGGTGGTATATTGAAATGACGGCCCTCAACTTATTGAGTGTCGGTTGTCTGATAATAGCATTGTATTCTGACGGGAGTCTGACCATTATGAATGAGGTCATTAGTGTTTTTGACCTCGACTCCTCTCCGATTGTGACTGGAAGGGTTGTCGTGCCAAGGGGAGAGATGAAGTCTCCTGTGACCCTTATTAACGTAGTTGTCATGGAAACAAGATCTTTGTCAGTTAGTCCCAATTTTTGAAAGGCATCAAGATACAAGATGTTGGCTGAACTCCTCATGTTGATCATGATTCTCTTGACCCAGGCATTCACGATCCATGCCGAGGTCATTAAGGCATCATCATGGTCTGGGTACTCCTTGTTCCCCGACCTGAAAGTGATCTCGGGGTCATGATCATGTCTTTGTCTCGTCTCCACTGTAGATCATGCATAGGCTTTACGCACCGAGGAGTTGTTGCCTTTAGAAGCAAGCCTGTCGATAATAACATCTCGGGGTCACGATCATGTTTCTCTATGGGCCCCTTCAGGCAAGGTGAAGGATTTCTGTGATGTCGGGCCTCAGGATTTGGTCGTTTGTCCCAAACATAACGACTGAGGTGTCCCTGGCGAATAAGATCTTCAGTCTAATTTTTAAGGTCATAACATTCCTTAGTGTCATGTCCATACTCCCGATGGAAGCAGTATCTTTTCTTATCTCACCCTTTGGGGCAAGTCTTGATTGGGTTGGGAGGCTTGAGAGGTCATTTCCCTCGGATTTGGAGGAAAATCTCTACCCGAGTAGAGTTAAGAGGGGTTGGGGGGTGGCATCGGCAAGGGTGGCTCAGGCCTGTCGATTCTTCTCCTTATGGGTCCCAAGGGCTATCCTTGGGATTGTTCCGTGCGAGGGCGCTTCTAATCATCTCGCTTCCCGACCACCAAAGCCTCGGCTGCAATGTATTGGTTTGCCCATTGTAGCATTTCAAGCACTATCGTTGGTTGGCATTCGACCAATGACCAGAATAATCTAGAGGGTCGAAGCCCCATCAAGAAAGCTTGTATCGCCAGGGAGGGATGCACATCAGGTACCCCTCGAATCTCTACCACAAAGCGCCCTACGAATTGGGCGAGGGGTTCATCACTTCCTTGGCTGAGTCCAAGGAGTGGAGCGATGATAGGCTTGGGCTGAGCACTCGCTAGGAAGTTTAATTCAAATTCCTTTACAAGCTGGTCGTGTTGAATCTCGAATTTTGATGATGAAATTAATTGATGGGTTATTGATCTAACAAGGTTTTTAGAGTTGATTTATGCATGATAAATTATGACAGATTACGATCAGAGGATTGGCCAAAGTCAAGTCCATGCATTAGGCTGGAGTGAGGATGATGTGGTTGGGAACTCGCCTGGAGTGCATCGGTAGCTTGCCAGGATGGCGCAAGGGAGTTCATCGGAGGAAGGCTAAGCCTCGTTGGAAGATTGTCGGGGGTAGCTGAAAAGCTTGCCATGAGTTGGGAAGGCCTTGAAGTGGATTTGTGGTCATGTTGATTGTAATTAATTAAGTCATAGTTAGAATCGTGTAAGTTTAACCATGAAGGTGAAATTGAGTTACAACTAGATGTTGGGCCACGATTAAGCTTGGGCATCGGTCCAAGGTTCGGACGATGTAGTGAGACCTCACCATGAGTTCGCTAGGTATTTGCCGAATGGATCGGGAGGCTCACTAGGAACACACTGAGAGATCGCTGGAAGAAGACCATAAGACTCGCTGCATGAATATTGGAGGCTACCAGATTTATGGTAGTTAGGTCATTGTTTAGCTTGATGGTCATTATGGTTGTAATCATTGAGTCATAGTTAGGGATTGAGTTCTAATTTAGTTTAATTTAGAAAAAATCCAAATCAACTCAATGAGGCAACCGGGTCCACTAAAGGGGTTTGATTGAGCTCAATTAGTTGACCAGAGAATTGGTTAACATAAGGTTCAAGTCGGAACTCGAAATATGGAGGGAACCACTTTTTCAAAAATTTCGATGGCTAAACCGCTATAAGCGGTGGTTGTACCATCGCCGCCAGGTTTTCGGGTGGCTAATGGAAGCTGAACCGCTTGTGCCCTATTTTTAGGATGCTTTCGATGGGTGCACTACCGGTGTTGATGGGTGAACCGCTCATACTCAGATTTTCTGAATACATTTAAATTTTGGCTTCAAATTCTGAAGCCATTTAGGGCCTATAAATAGGCCATGTTTTCTTGCATTCAATACAATAATTTCTGGGATTAAATCTCTGTGAAAAACTTGTGTGAATTATAAGAAAAAGAAAAGGGGAAGGGAGTGAGCTTAGAGTTAAATTTTTTTTTGTAAAGAGTCTCGCTTGTAAGCTCATGTTGTAAGGGTTTGGTCTTCATCCAAAGAAGATCGATAGTGGACGTCGGTGTGCCTCAAGGAGGAGGATTCAAGAAGTGGACGTAGGCCAAGGTTAAGGCCGAACCACTATAAATTGTAAGTGTTCCTTACTTCATTTACTACTTACAATTGTTCGTAATTAGAAAAGCAAGAGCATCATCTTTTGATTATGTTTTTAAAACATCTACTTACTCGCCTTAAAGTTTAAGGTACACTTCCGATTTACGATTTTGTTCCAAATGAAAAGTTTTCGTTAAAACATCAATTTACACTTGCACTAATTCACCCCCTCACGCCCCCTCCCTTAGTGCCAATTAATCCTAAATGGTCAAACAATGAGATAGAGGACAGCTTGAGCCGGTTGTACCATATTCCACATTCGAGTCAGACCTCTTAAGGTAGTTGGGAAAGCCCGACACGTTAGCGCATCTGAAGTGTCGTAGAGAGCCATTTGGGCTTGGAAGTCCATAACGTGTTCTGTCGGGTCCAAGCTACCATCGTAAGACTCAACTGAAGGCAGACATAAGTGGGTCGGAACAAGTTTATCTTGTATCTCGGGAGCAAATGAGGAGACGCCCTTGGAGCTATCCTCGAGCTCCTCCTTAGATTTGACAAACTCCTTTTGGACCTTGTCTAGTCTTTGGTTTATTTGGCATAGTTGCACCCTAACGAGTCTATTGAGTCGGAAAACAAAGTGTCTAGCTCAGGGGTTGAGAGAGTAGAACCTCAGGGATGGTTTGCCGATCGGGCTACAGTTGTGCTTGGGGTCCTCGATCTCCCCTCATTCGATGGGTGCCATTGCTCGTCGAAGTCGGGTTGAAGTGTGGGCTGATTCCCCCGAGAGAGGGGCAACTCGGGTTGCATCTGTTAGGGAGCTGAGTGAGGAGTGGGCTGAGAGGGCTGCGAGGGCTGTTGGGAAATCCTAGCGGGAGTATCACATGCACAACGAAAATTAAAATAAAACCAGTTTCCCACGTAGATTAAATCATCGTGCAAAAGATTGGGTCATGAGAAAGTCACAAAAATGATAAAACCACGTAATGTGATATATTGATTACCTAGTGAGATCGTACATCCTTATATTCTAAATTCTGATGGAGAGGATTAAGGAAGTCAAGCGTCTTCCTCTCTAGTGGTATCCATACGATGGATCTTTGCAGCGAAACTCCTCCAAACTGATCTAGAAACTCTTGTGCAGAGGGAGGGAGCAAAATAGGAGGGGGTGGCTAAAACTATAGCTTATCAACCAGAACCTCCCTCCTATTTACAGAGAGCCACCAAAAACCCTAGGGGTCCTTCCTTCATGGGTATTGGATCTCCATCCAATAACCCACTAACCTTGTAATATTGGATCTCTATCCAATAATCTCCTTAGGTCTCTAATTGGGCCTCAAACAAGGAGCCCATCAGCATAGGGTCTCATCTAATGAGAATAGGGACTAATTGAATCTCCATCCAATCCTCTATTCGCTGAAGCATCCACTATATGCATGTGACCCTCTAGGCTCGATACCGAGCTGGCCGTGAGTCGCTCCCATCAAAACTCTATAATAATTTACTCGACTCATCGACTATGGACGTACTAGGTCACTACGCCATAGTCCCCAAACGATACAGGGGGATCGAATCAATCAGACCTGTCTGTCCTTAGTTACCATATATCTGTAATCCCTTATCTAACTAATATCCCAGAGGCCGTATATTGGACTTGGTACTATCAGGTCTCATACGGAATCCGTTTGAGTCTTGCTCTAATTGGATTCTTCCGAAGAACTCCTTATCTCTCAATCCGAATGACCTTGGCCAAGGATTTGTCTGAGCAAGCACACTGTTAGAACCCTAGCGGATTCTAAGCTCGTGGGTGATCATTATAGGGGATCGACCTCCTTGGAACTCTATAGGGGTTCCCTCCTCCAACTTGCTACTCAAAGGCTATAGAAACTACTCTTCTATTGATGATAAAAAGTGAAGGATTACAAGGCTATTTATAGGCCTTCTAACCCTAATTCCTAAGATGACTCCTACTTCAAAACTTCTACTCCTAACCAACTCCTAATACAACTCTAAGTCTAATCTCCAACCGGCCCATCTAGGGGTGGCCAATTACTTTATTATTTCATAATCCTATTCTAACTTAGTCCCCTCCTCAACCAACCCCCTCTTTAACAAGGATAAGGGGTGGTTAATTATGGTAACATGCATCTTACTCTCCCTTCAAATATCTTCCTCAACTAATCCTAACCTAACCGGCCTCCTTACTTTCCTTAATAGGGGTCGACTATATAGGATTTACATGAATGCCCTTAAATTTTATATTATTACCCTCTTTAATGAAACTAAATTAGGACTCCCCTAGCTAGAGTCCTAACAGACTCACCCTCTTCAAATCAGTCTTGTCCTTGAGGCTGGTGCTCCATGAATTCTGGAAATTTGATTTTTAAATTGTTATAGTTCTCCTAAGTGGCCTCTTCTTCTGGAAGGTTTGCCCACTGTATTAGCACTTCAGTAATGGGTCATCGTCATCGTGTCATGATCCTTCGGTCAATAATGACACTCGGCTGAGTTTGGAGCTCTCCTTGGATAGTCATATTAGGTAAGTGTCTTTGAACTATCTCGTCCTATCCTAATTTGAGCTTCAAGCATGACACATAAAAGACTGGATGGATTCGGGAGTCGGTGGGTAAGTCCAATCTGTATGCTATTGCCCTGATGTGCTCCACAATCTAGTAGGGTCCACAGAATCGAGGTGAAAGCTTCATGGATGCTATGGTCTGGATCGATGTTTGCTTGTATGGCTGGAGTTGTAGAAATACCCAATCTCCCACTGTAAATTCTCTTTCACCTTTATGTTAATCATATTACTGTTTCATCCTTGCTTGAGCTACAGAAAGGTTGTCTTTTAATAGCTTCAGTATTTTGTGTCTGTCCTGTAGTTCCCTATCTACTTGTTCTACTTTAGAGGTGCCCAATATATATTTTGGGATTATAGGAGGAGGTCGGCCATGCATAGCCTCATAGAGTGTAGTTTTCGTGGATGAATGATAAGTTGTGTTATACCACCACTCGGCCCAAGGGAGCCACTTTGTCCACTCTTTTGGTCGGTCACAGGCGAAGCATCTAAGGTATGTCTCTAAACACCTGTTCACCACTTCAACCTGGCCGTCGGTTTGTGGGTGATATGTTGTGCTCATCTTCAATTTAGTGCCTTGCATTTGGAATAATTCTGTCTAGAATTTGCTTGTGAAGATCCTATCATGATCACTTACAATAGATCTCAACATCCCATAAATTTTATAATATTTTCCATAAAGATTCAGACAATGCTGGAAGTAGTGTAGGGATTGCGAACTGCATAGAAGTGAACATACTTTGTAAAACGATCAACAACAACAAGAATCATACCTTTTTCTTGTGATCAGGGCAGCCCTTCAATTAAGTCCATTGATATATCGGTCTATATTGAGTCCGGGATAGGTAGAGGTTGTAGCTTTCTGGGGCTTGCTACTGTTTTGCCTTTATGTCGTTGGCACATGTCACATTGTGCTACAAATTTAGTAATAATATTTTTCATCCCTTCCCAATAAAAATTCTGCTTAATTCTCTTTTAGGTTCTAAGGAACCCGAATGCCCGACCGTGAGTGTGGAATGCATCTCTTGAGGGATGCTCTTTATGCAACTAGAATTTAGTGCAAGCACAATGCGTCCCTTATAGCATAGGTCTTTTGAGTCCCAAATGTAATGAGCCACGAAACCTGGTTCTTCCTCCAATTTCTTTATGATATTGCTGGTTCCTAGATCATCTTGTCATTCTTTCCTAATGTCCTCAAGGAAGTTGCTGGCCGGAAGTGAAACAACCAAAATTCAGCTTGCTCGGGTAGTCGTGAAAGCGCATCTGCAACAACATTCTCTTACCCCTTTTTATAAATTATTTCATAATCATATCCAAGAAGCTTTGTTACCCATTTTTGCCGCTTGGGGGAAGATATCTTCTGCTTCAAGAAATATTTCAGGCTCTTATGGTCGGTCTTGACTTAGAAGCATTGCCCGATTAAGTACGGTCTCCACTTAGCCATCGCGTGCACAATCGTGAGCATCTCCTTATCGTAAATAGTCATCTTGAGGTGGGAAGGAGATAAAGCCTTGCTTGTATATGCTAGGGGGCGGCCACCTTACATTAACACAACACCTATTCCCACTCCGGAGGCATCGGCTTCAATAACAAAAGTCTTGTTGAAGTCGGGTAGTGTTAGCATGGGCACTGTCGTCATTGCGGTCTTAAGTTCGTCGAAGGCAGTGGAGGCTCTATCTGACCATTAGAAAGTATCTTTTTTCAGCAAGGAAGTGAGAGACACACTGATCTTCCCATAGTCTTTCACGAACTTGTGGTAGTAGCCTGTTAAGCCCGCGTAACGATTTTATGTTTATTGGGGTCGACCAGTTCTGCATTGCTTCAATTTTGGAAGGGTCCACCACCACTCCTTCCTCTGATATGATATGCCCAAGATACTTCACCTTCTATTGAAGAAAGCTATACTTTGATGTTTTTTGACAAAAAGGACATGCTCTCGAAGAATCGTCAAAACAAGTCGTAAGTGCTCAAAATGACTTTCAGTAGAAGGGCTATAAATAATGATGTCATTGAAGAAAACCAACACAAACATACAAAGATAATTCCGGAAAATATCATTCGTAAGGCTCTGGAAGGTGGAGGGAGCATTGGTGAGACCGAAGGGTATTACCAAAAATTCGTAGAGGCCGTTATGCGTCCGAAAGGTGGTTTTTGGTATGTTTTTTTCGTATACTCGTATCTGATGATATCCGAATCGAAGGTCCAACTTTGCAAAGATTCATGCTTCCTTTAATTCATCAAGCAATTCATCTACTACTGGAATAGGGTACTTGTCCTTGATAGTTATACTATTGAGAGCTCTGTAGTCGATGCACATTTGTCTTGTTCTGTCATTCTTTCTTACAAGGAGTACTGGTGAAGAGTAGGGGCTGTAACTCAGTCGAATGACTCCTATTTTGAGCATATCCTTCACAATCCTTTCTATTTTATCCTTCTATAGATGAGGGTACTGATATGGTTAAGTGTTTGTTGGAGGTCTGCCCGGAAGAATCAGTATCCGATGATCATGCTGGCGGCTAGGAGGTAGGCTGTGTGGTTCGTCAAATACATCTGAAAATTCACCAAGCAAGGGAAGTAGATTTAGGTCTTCAACTTCGGTTGCCTCTCCCTTGGAATTAATGCTCAAGTTGTACTAAGAAGCTACAACATGTTTTGTGCAAGACTTTCTCTATTTGTCATGTGCAAATCGTTGATATGTTGCTCCCCCGTTGCCGCACAGTACCACCTGTTTTCCCTGGCTGCAAAACTTCATGATTAATTTCAAAAAATTCCAAGAAACATCACCTAATGTCATTAGCCATTTGATGCCAAGCACAACTTCATAATCATCAAGAGAGAGGAGGAAAAAATCTACAATTATTTCTTGATCCTGCAGCAAAAGCTTCACCCGCGGGCACTAATGATCACACTTCAGAATTCGTCTGTCGGTGACTTTAACATCAAATGTGCTACAATCTTCAATAGGTAAGGCCATCTGGATAGCAACCTTGTTGTTTATAAAATTATTAGTACTCCCGGTGTCAATGAGAACGGTAATCGGTTGTTGCTTCAGAAATCCTCCCACTTTCATCGTTTGTGGCTTCGCGTCGTCGGCAAGAGCATGCATTGTAATATCAATCGACTGTTCTTCTTCATCCGTGCCCTCTTCCTTGTGATCCTGGACCTCCTCCTCCACATCTTCAAGAGGTTCAATCAATAGGAGGTGACTCTTTTTTGCAGCAACGATCGCGACTCCAGTTCGTCGCAATGCCAACAAAGCCCCTTTGTTGATCGGTCACGTAGTTCTTCTCTTGTCATTTTTTTGGCAGCGAAGGACAACTGGGAATAGAAGGAGGCTTATATGCTGTGGGCCTAGGAGTGGTTCTCAACCTCTGGGTATCTTGGTTGAGCCGCTCTTCTTGTATTCGGGCGAGGGAAATTATAGCAGCTATGGTACGGGGCTGCCGCGCCTTAACCTCCCTTGTTATCTCCGACTTGAGTCCCTCGATGAAGGTACCTAGCAATTTTCGGTCAGTCTAATCATGAGCAAGGTAGGATAGCTTCTTAAACCTAGTTTGGTATTCTTGAATTGTAGAGGTTTGCTAGATTTTTGCGAGTTGGCCATCGATATTTTCGTACTCCATAGGTCCGAAGCGGTTCAGCAGTGCATTTTTAAATTGATTCCATATCAAAGCCCCATGATTATATTTCAGTCAATTGTATCATTGAATAACATCTCCTTCAAGGTGGATGACAACAATTTCCACCATAGCATCGTCCGATGTTCGGTAGCAGCAGAAGTAACATTCGACGCTCAAAATCCACCCCACTTGGTCTTCTTCTTCCCATCATGGGAAGTCCACCCTCATGCATGGCTGAAGCATGTATGAAGATTCTCCCTCCTTCTCTGGGGGCCTCTCTAAACTCTCTCCTCGCTGAGATTTTGTTGGACTTGGTGGTTGTCCAATTTTGAACTTCGCGAACAAAGCGCGCAGTTTGTTCTCCAAGCGCGATATGAGTCGCGATTCAATTCGAGATCCCAATACTTCAAACTTGGCATCAATTGGATCTTGGGAAGCCATGGCATATGCCTATAGATCAGATATGTCCTTGTCTTTTTTCTGTTGATGGGTCAATGGCATGGGTGGTGGAAGATTCGGACATTCGGTTGGTGATAGAAGGGTTCGGCTGCAATGATTTTCTATTTAAGGTTACGGTTTTTGGGGGTGTTAGAGTTATGAAAATAGGTTATAATAGCTACATCTTAAGGCTAGAGGGATGCCCTAAAGATGTCTTGGGTGGTGGCAGTGAGATGGTTGGGTTTCGGTGGGTTAAGAAGAAGAAGAAGGGCAAAGGTGTTGCAACAGATTTTCATCAAAAAAATTCCAACGGTTAAGACGTAACTTTTTTAAAGAAATTTTCAACAAAAATTTGAGTGAAACTTAAGGGGAATCTTCTGGTAAGGAAGAGGTAGTGCTGATAAAAATTTTGTGGAAAGAAATAAGTACGGTAGCATATTTTTTCGTCTAAACTGTAGCAGCTTGGACGTAAAAGATGAGTAGGTTATGTTGATGAGTTTTCGACAAAACCAAAGGGAGATCCAAGGATAGGAATTTATAAAGCCATGGTAGAAATTTCATAGAAATTTGATTAGTAAAAACATAGAAGCAAATCAAAGAGTAAAGGGTGTGCGGCTGAAATTCTGCGATGTAACTTTCGTCGTAAAGATGGAAACTTTACGACGAAAAGTTTATGCAGCAAATAGGAACGATTTTTTTTGTATTTTTTTTTTGAATAGGGATAATTAAATTGCAGTAGCAGTAAGGTAGGAAACCAGAACCTATTGCAATTCACGGGGAGATCAAAAGATGATCTGCGGTAGTGGAGATGACGGTGGAATTTGGTGACGATCTTCAAGCAATTGTGGGAATTGCTTTGGACGGCTATAGAAGATTGATGGATGACCAAGGAAGGGCAGCGAGGTGCCAAAAACACTACTCTGATACCAAGTGTTAGAACCCTAGCGGATTTTAAGCTCGGGGGGATCAATATAGGGGATCAGCCTCTTTAGAACTCTATAGGGGTTCCCTCCTTCAACTTGTTGCTCAAAGGCTACAGAAAATACTCTTCTATTGATGATAAAAAGTGGAGGATTATAAGGCTATTTATAGGCCTTGTAACCCTAATTCCTAAGAGGGCTCCTACTTCAAGATTTCTACTCCTAACCAACTCCTATTGCAACTCTAAGTCCAACCTCCAATCGACCCATCTCCAGGTGGTCGATTACTTTATTATTTCCTAATCATATTCAAACTTAATTCCCTCCTCAACCAACCCGCTTTTTAACTAGGATAAGGGGTGATTAATTATGGTAACATGCATCTTACTCTCCCTTCAAATATCTTCCTCAACTAATCCTAACCAAGCTGACCTCCATACTTTCTTTAATAGGGGTCAGCTAGATAGGATTTACATGAATGCCCTTAGATTTTATATGATTGCCCTCTTTAATGAAACTAAATTAGGACTCCCCTAGCTAGAGTCCTAACACACACATAGGATATTCCTCTCGCAATACCGAAAGTGGATGATCCTTTATTGACACTCAATTGCCTTCATAAGGTTGGCTACCAATCCCGATAATTAGTTGTACTAGATCTGAAACTTTCCAAGCCTGTAAGTCTGACATTAAAGAAAAGAGTACTCAAATAAGACATCCTTGGTGTCTTAAGTCTAAGGACCAGATACACAATTGGAACTATGGAATAGCTGTTTGACATTATGTATCATTAACCATACAACATTCTATGAGTGGATCAATCAGTGAACTCATTCTCCAATGAGCACCTGTATTATATTATCACATTATATTATCTGTTGCATATATATATATATCCTTAGTGTCTCCACACAAGTGGCTATGAGACCAACCGCCTCCATCATATGGACGTGTATATAGTACACTGGTCTGTCTGGTTATCTCGATGTCCTTCTCGAGTAACCTATGATTGGGATTATTTAAGATCTATATTTAAATGTGAATCAATCTCAATATTGTGATCTCATCATGATCTGATTTCTATTACACAGAACCAAGGATATCACAATATATATATATGTAACAGATAATATAATATGAGAATATGCCAATAATAATCTTAAGCAAAAGGATCGCACAGCGTGTCATATGTGCTATCACTCACGTGATTAGCTTGCAAGGCACCTATAACCAACAATCTCCCATTTGACCTAAAACCAATCACCTATGTGTTTGATCCCTATCAGACCCCTATGATGCTCAAATACAATCTGAGCCAATGTCTTTGACAATGGATCTGCCCTGTTATCTTCGAATGAAACTCTTTCTATTGCTATATCTTTTTGGGTTATGATCGCTCTAATCAGATAGAACCTCCTCAGAATAATTCTGATGAGACCTGGGTTCCCTTGCTAGAGCTATCACCCTATTGCTATCGTAGTATATGGGAATCAACTCTACGCTACTTGGTACGACTCCCAAATCCCTGATGAACTTCTTCATCCACACCCCTTCTTTTGCTGCTTCTGCTGCATCAATGTATTCCGCCTTTGTGGATGAGTGAGTAGTAGTATCTTGCTTGGAACTCTTTCAACTTACTACTCCTCCATTTAGGGTGAAAATAATTCCTGAGTTTGACTTGCTATCACTGATGTTGAACTAGAAACTTGAGTCCGTTTAGCCCTCAACCTGGAGGCTACCTCCTCCATATACCAGTAAAAGATCCTTAGTCCTTCTCAAGTACTTAAGGATATACTTTACTACCTTTCAGTGTTCGAAACCTGGATCCACCTGATACGTGCTTGTGACACTTAGAGCATACACTATATCAGGCTTGGTACATAGCATAACATACATGATAGATCCTATCACTGAGGCATAGGGTATCTTATTCATGTCTGCCCTTTCTTCAGGAGTCTTTGGGGACATACTCCTAGAAAGTGATATTTCATGTCTCATCGGTATGAGACATCTCTTGGAATTCTCAATGCTAAACCTTTTGATAATGAAGTTTATGTACCTGGACTGGGACAAGCCAAGCATCCTCTTGGATTTATCTCTATAGATCTGAATCCCCAAAATATAGGATACTTCTCCTAAGTCCTTCTTGCCAAGCCTTTACTATGGAGAGCATTCCTACATCATTACCAATGATTAGGATGTCATCCACACACAATACCAAGAAGGTGATAGTGCTCCCACTTACCTTCTTGTATACACAAGACTCATCTTCGTTCTTAACAAAGTCATAAGATCTGATCGTCTCATCAAATCTTATGTTCCAACTTCGGAAAGTTTACTTCAATCCATAAATGGATCTAAGTAACCTACATACTTTATTTGGACTCTCTATGGATACAAATCCCTCTGGTTGTATCATATACACCTTCTCTTGAGGTTACCATTGAGGAATATCATTTTCACATCCATCTACCAGATCTCATAGTCATAGTGTGCTGTAATGGCTAAAAGAATTCTAATGGATTTAAATATGACGACATGTGAAAATGTTTCGTCATAATCAACTCCTTGTCTTTGATAATATCCTTTAACTACCAGCCTTGCCTTATAGGTCTCCACCTTTTCATCTACTCCGATCTTCTTCTTGAAGATTCACTTGTACCCGATGGGTATAATACCCTCAGGTCCATCCACAAAGTTCTAAACCTTGTTAGAGTATATGAAATCCATCTCAGAATTCATGGCTTGTTACCAATTCCCAGAGCCTATACTCATAATAGCCTCCTCGTAGGTCGAGGATCAACATACTAAGAGTCCTCTCCACTAATATATCCCACATATCTTTTAGGAGAGTGAGACACTCTGCTAGACCTATGCAAAGTTGGAACTTGTGTACTAGGTACTTGAACAGACTCGGACTCTGGAATAGTGCTTGAGGTAGGTTCTCCAACCTCGCTCAACTCTTTCTCACTCCAACTATTTCTACCAAGAATGTGTTCCTTCTCAAGAAACATAGCTCTCTTGGTAACAAAAACCTTTCGGTCCTCGGGATGATAGAAATAGTACCCACGAACTTGCACCATTTTGTCCTTTATTCCAATTGGTCGGGATTGTGTCTTTTAATGTGAGCATGACAACCCTAAATCTTAACCATCTTAAGATCATGTTTCTTTTCTTTCCATATCTCATATGGTGTAGACACTATCGACTTTGATGAAACTCTATTCAAAAGGTAAGCTGCGGTCTCTAGGGCGTATCCCCAGAATGAGACGGGTAGGTCAGTGACACTCATCTTGGACTACACCATGTCTAACAGCGTGTGATTCCTCCTTTTTGATACACCATTGAGCTGAGGTGTTTAAGGAGGTGCCACTGGAACATAATCTCATTGTCCTTGAGGAAATATGTGAACTCTATACTCAAGTACTCTCCTCCTCGATCTAATCGAAGAGTCCTGAAACTCTTTTCAATCTAGCTCTCTACTTCATTCTTATAATCCCTGAATTTCTCAAAGGTCTCAGACTTATACTTCTTTTCAAGTACATATATCCATACCTAGAGAAATCATTAGTGAATGTAATAAAGTATGAGTAACCGCCTATAGCCTGAGTCTACATGGGACCACATATATGTACGAGTTCAAATAACTCAGTTGCTCTCTCTCCAGTTCCACTAAAATGAGAGTTGGTCATCTTCTCACGGAGGCAAGGTTCACAAGTTGCATATAACTTATAGTCAAATGGACATAAGTATCAATCTTTCAGCAACTTTTGAATCATTTCCTCATGTATATGACATAGCCTATAATGCTATAAGTATGCATTATTCACCTCATCTCTTTTCCTCTTAGACGTATTTATATTCATGATGCGTGGAGAAGTATCTAATATATATAAGCCATGTATCAGTGTCCCTCTAGTGATGATCTCATCATCCATAATTATTGAACAACTATTATTCTCAAAAACTAATTTATATCCACTAAGTATCAAACAAGAGATGGATATAATATTTTTAATAATAGAGGAAACAAAATAGCATGCATCTAATGCAATGATACTCCACTAGGCAGATGTATGGTGACCTCCCCAATGGTAACTATAGCAACTCTTGTACCATTGCTCATCTTGAGGTTCATCTCACCTTTGGCCAATCTCTTAGGTCTTGCTGTTGAATCTCAGATTTTGATGATGAAATCAATTGATGAGTTTTATAATCTAACTTGTGTGTTAAAGAAAGTGATGCAGGATTAACTACGATTGTAAAAGGGCATTACAATCAGATGTTGCACTGGAGATCGGTCGTGGTTCAAACAATATTGTCAGGAGCTCGTCGAGAACTCACCAGAAGTTTGTCGGGAACGGGAGTTCGTTGACAGGTTATCGGGAGCTCGCCAGAAGAATGCTAGAAGTTCGTTGGGAGTTCACCGAAGGAAATTGGGAGCTCGTCGGGGGTTCATCGGAAGGATGTTGGGAGTTCGATGAAGAGACAATCGGACAACGAAGATTGTACGTTGAGTGTCGTAGTTAGCATCATAATGTGACTTAGTTTTACTAACTTAATTAAGAGGCCATTAGGCCTTAATTGGGGTTAATTAAACTTATTATAAAAGTCATTTAAGTAACCCAAGGTCAGATGAGACATAGTCTTCGAAGACATGATCTCCAAGATGACACAATCTTCAAAGATGTGTCAGGCGATTGACCCGCCCAGACTAGGGGTTAACCCACCCAGACATAGTCTTTCAGACCGTGTCAGGTGGCTGAACTACCCAAAACACAGTCTTCGAGACCAACTCTTCGAGAACACTTAAAATTTAACTTTTGGCTCCACTTTTGAAGTCATTTGGGGCCTATAAATATCCCACCCATTCTTGCTAGAGTAATAAAGCATTAAGAGTAAAAACCTTGTGAAAACACTATTGTAATTCTTTGAGAGCTTCTCCTCATTTTGTCTTATGTAGTTTTTGTGTTTAAGGGAGAGCTTAAAGACTTATAAAGGTTATCTCCTAAACTTGTAAAAGGAGAATAGAGTTGTAAGAGGGTAGTTGATCTTCACCCATTGAAGGAAGATCAATAGTGGAAGTTGGTGACCTCAACGGAGGAGGAATCAGGAGTGGACGTAGGTCACGAGACTGAACCATATAAAATCAGTTTCCTTCCTCTTCTTTGCTCTTTATCTTCATTGCTTTGTTATTTAACTATTTACTATCTATGCTTTCACTATTACAAACATCTCTACGATTAAAGACATTTCGGATACGATTTTATTGAGCAAATATTTAAATCAACGTAAATTTTTTCATAAGCACTAATTCACCCCAAAACCCCACACCCACTCTTAGTGTTGCTTTGATCCTAACAATTGGTATCAGAACCACGTTTCTCTCTATTTGGCTTAAAATCCAAGAGAGATGGCTTTTGTTGGTAATCAAGAGGGACTTTCTATCACTCGTCCTCCCATGTTCAATGGGACGGATTACACATATTGAAAAACTTGAATAAGAATTTTTCTACTTTCTATGGATTTTAAATTTTGGCATATTATTGAAAGTGGTTTTGAAAAGTCTTTCAAACTGATGAACAAATGGAATGATTCAGAAAAGAAAACTTTCTTATTGAATGCTAAAGCGATGAATGTTTTATTTTATGCACTCAATAAAAATAAATTTAATCGAACTTCTATATACGAAACTACGTACGAGATTTGGCACACACTCGAAGTCCCACATGAAGGCACTAATCGAGTCAAAGAGTCAAAAAATAATATTTTTGGTGCATAACTATGAGTTGTTCCGCATGAAACCAAGTGAGACCATAAGAGACATATACACCCGTTTTACGGATGTCGTCAATGGTCTAAAAGCACTTGGTAAAATTTTTCTAATTTTGAAATAGTTAACAAAATATTAAGATCCCTCCCTAAAAGTTGAGATCGTAAAGTAATGACAATACAAGAAGCAAAAGACCTAAATAATTTTTTGCTTAAAGAGGTAATCAGATCTTTGATAACTTACGAAATGACATGTATATCATATGATGACCTCGAGAACAGCCTTCCAAAGAACAGGAAGGACATAACACTTAGAACCAAGGAAGACTAGTTAGGAGAAAACTCAAATAATAATGATGATGATGATGAGGACTTCACACTTCTTACAAGAAAATTTAAGAAATTCTTAAAAATGACTAAAACAAAACAAGATGCTAAGAACAAAAGTAAACTAAAAAAGGACTCAATAATATGTTACGAATGTAAGAAGCTGGGACACTTAAAAAATGAATGTCCCCGAGTGAAGAAGAAACAACCAAAGAAGAAGAAGGCGCTCAAAGCTACTTGGGACGACTCAAGTTCATCCAAAGACGAGGAGCCAACCAATAAGGAAGAAGTTACAAATTATGCTTTAATGACATTTGGCAATGAGGTAAGTAACATAAATGAGTCTTCTTTATCTTATGATGAATTATTTAATGCATTTAATGACTTATTTGATGATCCTCAATTAGTTAGTAAAAAGTATAAATTGCTAAAGAAAGATCATGCTTCACTTGCTAGTGAGTTTGAAACTTTAAAAAAGGTGTATGATGAACATATGATAGCTCCTTATACCAAGTGTGAAGAATTAGATATACTTAAGAAATAAAATGTTTCATTACAAGAAGCATTAGAAAATTTTTAAATATGTAACAAATCCTTAAACATTTATCCTTTCTAATATGGGTCATGTTCATAGAAAGAAAGGAATTGGCTTTGTGGGTAATACTCAACAAAAGCCAACCATCTTCGTTAAAGGACCTACATTATATATTTCACCTAGAAATAAATGTAATTTTTTGAAAGAATTGGACACTATGCTTATAAATGTTCATTTAAAAGGAATAGTCCACACAAAATAATTTTGGTTCCTAAAGGAACCACAAACAACTTGATACCATTAGTAAAATTAGGTAGAATTTTTCATGAGGAATCCAAAGGCAAAAACCCCCTTTCTTGTAGGTATGTCTCCAAACAAAGGTTAAAAGCATAAAATAGTACATTGATAGTGGATGCTCAAGGCATATGACCGGAGATCCAACCCATTTCTCTAAGCTTACTAGCCTAAATGAAGGATTTGTCACCTTCAGAGACAACAACAAGAAAAAAATCATTGGGAAAAGAACTATAGGTAACAAATCAAACCTCTTGACTGAAGATGTATTATTAATTGATGATTTGGAATATAATCTACTAAGCATTAGCCAATTATGTGATAAAAGATACATTATCAAATTTGAATCTAATGCTTGTATAATTGAAATATCACACAAAAATAGTTCTTTGATTGTCTTAAGAAGTAATAATGTGTATACTATTGACATTGATACTTTTTATAATGAAACATATTTTTCGGTCTTAAATGATGATGTATGGATTTGGCATAGGAGACTAAGACATGCTAGCATGAAACTATTAAACCAAATCTCAACTAAAAATCTAGTAAGAGGAATGCCTAGCATCAAGTTCGTAAAAGATAAAATTTGTGATGCATGTCAACTAGGAAAATAAATAAAAAGTAGTTTCAAATCAAAAAATCAAATAAGCACCTCTATGCCACTACAATTGATTCATATAGATTTATTTGGACCAATTGATACTACAAGTTTAGGAGGTAGTAAATATGTGTTTGTTATTATAGATGATTATAATAGATATACTTGGACCTATTTCTTGGCACACAAAAGTGATTCATTTAAATGTTTTTCAAAATTTTACAAACTTGTTCAAAATGAAAAGGGTTTTATAATTTCATCTATACGTAGTGATCATGGTGGTGCGTTTCCAAATCATGATTTTCAAAATTTTTGTGACTCAAATGGGTATAATCATAAATTCTCTACTCCTAGAAATCTATAACAAAATTGAGAAGTGGAAAGAAAAAAATAGGAGCTTACAAGAAATGACTAGAACCATGTTAGACGAACATAGCCTACCCAAATATTTTTGGGCCGAAGCCGTTAACACAACATGCTATGTCATAAATAGGGTTCTCGTAAGACCATTACTCTCCAAAACTCCTTATGAATTATGGAATAATAAAAACCCAATATTTCATATTTCAAAGAATTTGGTTGTAAATGTTTTATTTTGAATAGAAAAGATGTCTTAGGAAAGTTCGATGCAAAATCCGATGAAGACATATTTCTTGGTTGTTTCTCAATTTCAAAAGCTTATCGTATCTTTAATAAAAAAACTCTAGTAATTAAGGAATCCATCAATATTATTTTTAATGAGGTTCCCAAATTAAAGAAAATTAATTTTGATGATGATTTTGATTTTGATGCTTTAAATTTGAATGATAAACCTCCTCTCCAAAATAATTTGGATGTATCTACTTCCAAGGAATCCTTACCCAAAGAATGGAAGTATGTAGATGCTCATCCTAAGGAGTTAATAATATGTGATACATCAAAAGATGTTCAAACTCATTCATCATTTAAAAATTTTTGTGCTAACACTGCATTTTTATCTCAAATTGAACCAAAATGTATTGAGAAAGCCCTAAAAGATGATTCTTGGGTTATTTCAATACATAAAGAGTTTAACCAATTTGAGAGAAATGAGGTGTGGGAGCTTGTTCCTAAACATAATGATCATTTAGTGATTGGCACTAAATATGATTTTAGAAACAAGCAAGATGGGCTAGATTAGTGGTCAAGGGTTTTAACCAAGAAGAAGTGATCGATTATGAAGATACCTTCACTCCTGTGGCTTGACTTAAAGTCATAAGGATGCTCATTGTCTTTGTCTCTTTTAAGAATTTTAAGTTATTTCAAATGGATATCAAAAGTGCTTTTCTTAATGGTTTCATTTCCGAAGAAGTTTATGTTGAACAACCCATCGGTTTTAAAAATGAGCTTTTCCCGAATCATGTTTTTGAATTATCTAAGGCTCTTTATGGATTGAAACAAGCCCCAAGGGTTTGGTATGAAAGACTTAGCTCTTTCCTTATTTCAAACAAATTTTGAAAGGCAAGGTTGATACCATATTATTTTTCAAGTATTTTGAAAATGATTTTATAGTTATTCAAATTTCTATTGATGATATTATCTTTGGTTCAACAAATTAATCCTTAAGTGAATCTTTTGTCAAGGGTATCAGCCAAGAATTTGAAATGAGCCTAATGGGTGATTAACTTTTTTCTTAAGATTATAAATAAAATAATTAATTGATGATGTATTTATAAGTCAAACTAAGTATACCTTAGATTTGTTAAAACGCTTTAGTATGGATAATGCTAAGGCCATAAACACACTCATGAGCACTTCTACAAAATTAAACTTGGATAATGAAAGTGAAAATTTTGATCAAAAAAGATATAGAGAAATAATAGGTAATTTATTGTATTTAATTGCTATTAGACCAGACATAATGTTTAGTGTTGGATTGTGTGCAAGGTTTCAATCCAATCCTAAATATTCTTATTTTAAGATAATTAAATGAATATCTAGATATTTAAAAAGAACTTCGAATTTAAGATTATGATATCATAAGTCTAAAAACTTTGATTTGTTTGCCTATGCGGATACCGATTTTGGAGGTTGTAGAATAGGTAGAAAGAGTACAACCAGAACATGCCAATTCTTAGGACATACTCTTGTTTCTTGGTCTTCCAAGAATCAAAATTTGATTGCATTATCTACAGTCGAAGCTGAGCACAAAGCAGTTGGTGCATGCTGTGCATAAGTTATTTGGATGAAAAATACCTTAGAAGATTATGTAATTCACTTGAAAAATATTCCTATCAAATGAGATAATACTAGTGCAATATGTTTAACTAAAAATCTTATTCAACACTCAAGAACTAAACATATTGACATTGGGCATCACTTTATTAGAGATCATGTAAATAATCATGATATATCTTTGGAATTTATTGATAATAACCATCAATTAGTTAATATATTCACCAAGCCATTAAATGAAGAATAATTTAACTTTATTAGAAGAGAGTTAGGAATGTTAAACTATCCAAATGCATGATTTGCTATTTTTTAGATTTCTTGAGCTTTTGTTTAAAATTTACATGAAATGATTTGAATACATTAGTAGCTCTTATAATTTTCTTGGACTTCTCAGGTTTTTGAGATCTCTTTCAAAATAATTCTTGGATTTATGAATATGTATCCCCCCTCTTACAATTTATTTTGTTTTGTGATACTTGATTTTTGGATCTTTGACATGATTTGCTATTTTTATTAGAGATCATGTAAATAATCATGATATATCTTTTGAATTTATTGATACTAACCATTAATTAGTTGATATATTCACCAAGCCATTAAATGAAAAATAATTTGACTTTATTAGAAGAGAGTTAGGAATGTTAAACTATCCAAATGCATGATTTGCTATTTTTTAGATTTCTTGAGCTTTTGCTTGAAATTTACATGAAATGATTTGAATACATTAGTAGCTCTTATAGTTTTCTTGGACTTCTCAGTTTTTTGAGATATCTCTCAAAATAATTCTTGGATTTATGAATATGTATCCCCCCTCTTACAATTTATTTTGTTTTGGGATACTTGAGTTTTGGATCTTTGACACACTCCACCACAAACCCCACCCCCTCCCCCCCCCCCCCCCCCCCCCCACCCCCCTCCTCCTCTTCTTCTTCTATTTTATTTACAAAGGGGAAGAAAGCAATTTGATACTAAATGGATTAAACACTATTCTAATTTTTCTTCTTATTTTACTAAGGGAGAGAAATGGACTAGATTTCTTTATTTGTATAATGAATATTTATGATAAATGTGTTGACATATGTATTAAATATGTCATCAATCACAACTCTTATTCAACTCTTGATGACTTATGATAAATGTTTTCTTCTTATTCAACTCTTGTCGATCACAACTTTTAGTATTTAAATATGTGATGAATATTTCTCCTTTTTGATAACAAAGAGGGAGAAAGGACATGATTGATGACATAAGATAAATATTGTATTTGAAATTTATCATGTAATGAACATTTGTTTTGAACAATTGTTTAGGAAAGGTATGTTGAATATTTCTCCTTTTTGATGACAAAAGGGGGAGAAATAGTATATTGATGACAAATGATAAATGGTATGTATGAATAGTTTTTATAAATATTAAAAAAGATAAATATTCAAATGATGGATATTTGTGATAAATGTTCAAATATGAATTATATATTTCTCCTTTTTGTTGATGACAAAGGGGGAGAAATGATATAATTGATGACGTAAGAGAAATGTGTATTTTGAAATATTTGAAATGTTTATGTGATATCAAGAAGATGATTACTCTGAAAATTTTATCATATATGGTATCATGATTAATGATATAAAGTAAATGTTTAAAATGTTTATTATATGAAACATATCAATTGAAATTATTTATCATGCGATACAAAAGAAAAGGAATGCTTTGAAAATTTTATTATGTATGGTATCATTAATGGTTAAATTATGAAAATACTATACTTTAATTGAAAGTGATGGATTCTTTTGAATTTAAGTTTATTGTATTTATCCTATGACATATACATAGGGGGAGTTAAAGTTAACTCTCGTCATCAATTGTTTGTCATCATCAAAAAGGGGAAGATTATTGAATCTCATATTTTTATAATGAAATCAATTGATGGATTTTATAATCTAACTTGTGTGTTAAAGAAAGTGATGCAGGATTAACTATGATGGTAAAAGGACATTACAATAAGATGTTGTGCTAGAGGTCGGCCGAGGTTCGGACGATGTTGTCGAGAGCTCGTCGAGAACTCACCAGAAGTTTGCCATGAAGTTCATTAGGAGTTCACCGACAAGTTGTCGAGAGCTCACCAGAAGAATGTTGAAAGTTCGTTGGGAGCTCACCGAAGGAAATCGGGAGCTCACCGGAAGGATGCCGAGAGTTCACCAAAAAGATGATCAGACAACGAAGATTATACATTGAGTGTCGTAGTTAGCATCATAATATGAGTTAGTTTTACTAACTCAATTAAGAGGCCATTAGGCCTTAATTGGGGTTGATTTGGACTTATTATAAAAGTCATTTTAGTAATCCAAGATCAGATGAGAAACGATCTTCGAAGACACAGTCTTCAAGATGACACAGTCTTCAAAGACGTGTTAAGAGGTTGACCCGCTCAGACACAGTCTTCGAGACTAACACCTCGGGAACACTTAAAATTTGATATTTTTTTTACTCTATTTTTGAAGCCATTTGGGGCCTATAAATACCCCACTCATTCTTCCTAGAGTAAGAAAGCATTAAGAGCAAAAATCTTGTGAAAATACTATTGTAATTCTTTGAGAGCTTCTCCTCATTTCATCTTGTGTAGTTTTTGTATTTAAGGGAGAGTTTAAAGACTTGTAATGTTATCTCCTAAGCATGTAAAAGGAGAATAGAGCTGTAAGAGGGTAGTTGATCTTCACTCATTGAAGGAAGATCAATAGTGGAAGACGGTGACATCAATGGAGGAGGAATCAGGAGTGGACATAGGTCATGAGACCGAACCACTATAAAATCGATTTGCTTCCTCTTCTTTGCTCTTTATCTTCATTGCTTTGTTATTTAACTGTGTATCTTTACTTACACTATTACAAATATCTCTACGCTGAAATACATTTTCGATATAGTTTTTATTGAGTGAATATTTAAATCAATGTAAATTTTTTCATAATCACTAATTCACCCCCCACCCCCTCTCTCTTAGTGTCGCTTTGATCCTTACACTTGCGAAATTGTAGCGAATTGCAGATATGATAAGCACTCCCGGTATCCAATACCCATGTGTTATCATGAAAATCTGACAAGTGAAGACTGATCATGAATATACCTGAAGCTTCTCCAAGCTTCTGTTTTCACCTTATCTGTAAGGTAGTCCTTACAGTTCCTCTTCCAATGCCCATCTTAGCCGTAGTGGAAGCATTATCCTTTGTCCTTTGCCTAGTATATCTTGGCAACCTTTGCCTTACCCGGTCTTTTTTTGCCCTTGCCTTTCTTAAGGGTCTTACTAGCCTTCCTTTTCCCATTGGTCTCACCAATATAGAGAACTGACTTCTCTTTCTTGATGGTACTCTCAGCTTCCCTCAACATATTGAGGAGCTTAGGTAGAGTTACCTCAAACTTATTCATATCAAAGTTAATAATGAACTGCGAAAATGAATCTGGTAGGGACTGAAGTATAAGATCAACACACAGGTTATCCTTTAGGACTATCTTTATACTTCACAAAGTGAGCGATCTTATCCTTGTTTATCCTTTCCTCCGATGTGGGCACAATCGTGTTAAAGACATATACGATTTTCTCTTTCGTAAGAACAATTCTCAAATTACAGAGTCTTTGGACCAATGAGGTAGTTGGCATCAAGTATGCAATAAATGAGTTTTGCAAGCGACAAACAAGATATAGCGTAAATAAATAACATGCAAACTTTACAGAAAATACTAATTAAGATATATGGTATTTTCCTAGTGAATCACGTGACACCCTCGACACGTGAGACGGAAGTCAATCACAACTCTTAGTATTCAAATATGTGGTGAATATTTCTCATTTTTGATAACAAAGAGGGACTCAACCAATTACACTAAGCCCAAAAGGTAGGCAACTCTTGTCAATCACAACTCTTTGTGATTTCCATCATGTTCAGCCTCCGAATCATCATGGTCTCGACTGCTCGACCAAAGAGGGAGAAAGGATATGATTGATGACATATGATAAATGTTATCATCACCATCGTTACAAGATAAGTCTGATTCGATGGATATGCTCTCGACTGCTCGACCAAGTCATACCATATCCTCAAGTCACCAGTGACATAAATGTCGTAGGCAAGAACTCGATCACGTAGATAGGTGAGCCTCAAGGGACTCAACCAACTCAACCTATGTCGTGATTCAATTTCTTCTTATAACGATGGAAGGCCACATGAGTCAATCTTATTGCCTCACACTTACCAACTTAATATTATCGTAGGAGGAATTTTATTTTATATCGATCTTCTAATATGTCATGTCACACACATACATATTTAATATATATCTATATCACATGCAAATATATATATATATATAGTAGGTGTATAACACATCACATATGCAAGCCATACCGGATGGTCATGAACCATCACTTAATATGATTAAGCCCGAGCCAATGGGCCTAATCACGCACAATAGGATCTATGTGTGCATCAGCGCATCTCCATGCCCTGTGATCATTGATCTCACCATCATTGATTCCATCGGATCCTTATCGCATCACCATGCGTCATGATCTCCTGTCACAGCATCGTGGGTCTCACTGTCACCTCTACGCTCCCGCTGCGCCTCTCTATGTAATTACAAATAATCACAGACACGTAGGCCCGACAATAAACGAGAAAAATAGAGGCTCGCAGGCCTTAATAATAATGATAATAGTAATAATAATAATAATCATCATCATCATCATCATAATTACATATATCACAACACATGGCTCATGATATATAATAATTAATTAAATTATTTAATTAATTATTTTTTTGGAAATTAGAACATGCTTAAAATTTCTAAAATTATCAAGGGCATTTTTAGAATTCTAGATTAAAGGACAATCCTTGAAATTTCTAGAATCATTGAGGGCATTTAGGGACATATGGACAAAAGGATAGACCTAAAATTTCTTAAATTTATAGGGGCAAAATAGTCCTTTATCGAAAAATAGAAACCATAGCCCTTGCTACCCCTTTCCTTCGGCCGCCATCACCGTCACCCTTGCGCAAGCGACAGTGTTGCTCGTCGTTGGCGATCGCCCCTGCTGCAGGCGTTGCTGCCCTCGAGCGGGCGGGCGTCGCCCCTTTACGGGCTGGCCACTAGTTGCTGGCGCTACTCCTGCGGCCTTGTCGCGGGCAAGCACCACACCTTGCAGGTTGGCTACGGGCGGGCACTGCCCTTGTGGCCTACTCGAGGGCGAGCATCACCCCTTGTGGGCTGGCCCTGGGCGACCGCCCCTGCAGGCGCCCTGGTCGCAGAGGGCCCGGCGGTCGGCTATCCCCTTTCCTCACAGCCTTTGTTACGAAAACGCAGAACGAACGCATAGAATAGTTCTATACGATTCAATCTCATCACATGCAATTTAAAACTAATCTTTTACATGAAAACCTTGGCTCTGATACCACTATTGGGAAACCTCAGCGGGAGCATCACATGCGCAACAAAAATCAAAACCAAATCGGTTTCCCACACAGATCAAATCGTCGTACAAAAGATTGGGTCGCGAGAAAGTCATAAAAATGATAAAACTGTATCATGTGATAGATTGATTACCTAGGGAGATCGTATATCCATGTATTCCAAATCCAGATGGAGAGGATGAAGGAAGTCAAGCGTCTTCCTCTCTAGGGGTATCCACACGATGGATCTAACAACAAAACTTCTCCAATCTGATCTCGCAACTCTTGTGCAAAGGGAGGGAGGAGAATAGGAGGGAGGGGGTGGCCAAAGCTACAGCTTATCAACCATGAACCTCCCTCCTATTTATAGAGAGCCACCAGAAACCCTAGGGGTCATGCCTTAGTGGGTATTGAATTTTCATCCAATAACCCACTAATCTTGTATTATTAGATCTCTATCCAATAATCTCCTTAGTGCTAGTTACAGGTGCCCTGCAAGCCAATCACGTGAGTGATGGCATGTGTGGCACATTGCATAATCTTTTTGCTTATGATTAATATTGGCATATTCTCACATTATATTATTTGTTACATATATATTGTGATGTCCTTGGTTCTGTGCAATAGGAATCAGATCGTGATGAGATCACGATAATGAGATCGATTCACCTTTAAACACAAATCCTATATAATCCCGGTCATAAATTACTCAAGAGGGACATTGAGATAACCGGATAGATCGATGTACTATATACCCGTCCATATGATGAAGGCGGCTGGTCTCATAGCCACTTGTGTGGAGACACTGATGATATAGTACAGGTGCTCATTAGAGAATAAGTTCACTGATTGATCTGCTTAATGAATGTTGCATAGTTAATGATACATAATGTCATACAACGATTCCATAGTCCCAGTTGTGTATCTGGTCCTTAGACTTGAGACACCAAGGATGTATTGTATGAGTACTCTTTTCTTTGACGCTAGACTTATAGGTTTGGAAAGCTCCAGATCTAGTATAACTGGTTATCGGGATTGGTAGCCAACCTTACGAAGGCAATTGAGTGTCAATAGTGGATCATCCATTCTCGGTATCACGAGAGGAATATCTTATATGTGCTTGCTCAGACAAATCCTTGGCCAGGGTCATTTGGATTGAGAGAGAAGGAGTTCTCCGGTAGAATCCGAATAGAGTAAGACAAACTGATTCCGTATGTGACCTGACAGTGTCATGTCCAATATACGGTCTCTGAAATATTATTTGGATGAGATATTATAGATACATGGTAACTGTGGATAGATAGGTCTGATGGACTTGATCCCCCCTGTACCATTTGGGGACTATGGCGTAGTGGCCTAGTACGTCCATAGTCGATGAGTCGAGTGAATTATTATGAGGATAATAATTCACTATATCAGAAGGAGTTCTGATGGGAGTGACTCACGACCAGCTCAGTATCGGGCCTAGAGGCTCACACACATATGGTGGATGCTTCAGCGAATAGAGGATAAGATGAAGATCCAATTAGCCCATATTCTTATTAGATGAGACCTTAAGCTGATGGGCTCCTTGATTAAGGTCCAGTTAAAGACCTAAGGAGATTATTGGATAGAGACCCAATAATGCAAGGTTAGTGGGTAATTGGATGGAGATCCAATACCCACCATGGAAGGAGCCCTAGGGTTTTTGGTGGCTCTCTATAAATAGGAGGGGAGATTCATGGTTGATAGGCTGCAGCTTTAGCCACCACCTCCTATTCTTCTCCCTCCCTCTGTGCAAGAGTTGCGAGATCAGATTGGAGGAGCTTCGATGCAGAGATCCATCGTGTGGATACCGCTAGAGAGGACGAGGACGCTTGACCTCCTTCATCTTCTCCATCCGGATCTGGAATACAGGGATATACGATCTCCCTAGGTAAAATCAATCCCTCACACATCGCAGTTTTATAAGTTTTTACATTTTTCTCACGACCCCAATCTTTTACCGACGATTTGAGGGGCGGCTGCCCGCTACGAGGCCGCAAGGGGCAGCCACGCGGCCAGGGCTACCGCTTGCAAGAGCGACTACTCCTGCAAGGGCAACGCCCACGCAAGGCTGCACCGCCCGAGGGCAGCATCGCCTGTCGCGGGGCGGCTGCCCACGCCGACGACGTGCAGCACCGTCGCCTGCGCAGGGCAGCAGCAATGCAGTGAGGGTAAGGGAAGAGGGCTAAGGCATCCTTTTGAGAAAAGGATGATCATACCCCTATAAATTTAGAAAATTCCAAGGATTGTCCTCTCATCCAGAATTACTTAAAGACCCTCGATAATTCTAAAAATTTCAAGGACTATCCTCTCATCTAGAATTATGAAAATACCCTTGGCAATTCTAAAAATTCCAAGCATATCCTGATTTTCAGAAAATAATTAATTAAATAGTTTAATTAATTATTATATATATCTAGTAATCCTACATATGATGTGATGTACATGTGATGTATAATGTGGATGGATGATCATGAGCCATGTGTTATGATATGTGTAATTATGATTATTATTATTATTATTATTGGGGCCTGCATGCCTTTGTTTTTTTCGTTTATTGTCGGGCCTGCATGTCTGTGATTATTTGTAATTACATGGAGAGGCGCATCGGGAGCGTGGAGATGACAACGGGACCCACGATACCATGACGGGAGATTACGACGCATGGTGATGCGACGATCCGACGGAACCGATGATGACGAGATCAACAATCACAAGGCATGGAGATGCGCCGATGCACACATAGATCCTATTATGAGTGATTAGGCCCATTGGCTCGGGCTTAATCATATTAGGTGACTGCTCATAATCATCCGGTGTGGCTTGCATGTGTGATGTGTTATACACCTACCAGATATATGTATATATATATTTGCATCCGATTAGATATATATTAAATATGTATGTGTGTGACACGGCATATTAGGAGACCGATAGAAAACAAAAACCCCTCCTACGATAATATTAAGTCGGTAAGCGTGAGGCAATAAGATTGACCCATGTGGCTTTCCATCATTATAGGAAAAAATTGAATCCCGACATAGGTTGAGTTGGTCAAGTCACTCGAGGCTCACCTATCTACGTGATCGAGTTCTTGCCTATGACATATATATGTCACCGGTGACCTGAGGACATTGTATGACTTGGTCGAGCAGTCGAGAGCATATCCATCGAACCATACTCATCTTGTAACGATAGTGATGACTTAACTGAACTTCATGATTGGTCGAGCAGTCAAGACCATGATGATTCGGAGGCCGAACATGACGGGAATCACAAAGAGTTGTGATTGACAAGAGTTGTCTACCTTTTTGGCTTAGTGTAGTTGGTCGAGTCCCTCTAGATTGCACTAAGATGCCAATTGGATCCCAATCCCCACTAGGAGTCTGTCGGAGACTTTCATCTCACGCGTTGAGGGTGTCGCATGATTCGCTAGGAAAATAGTGGGAGTATATTAAGATAGAAGTCCATATCTTAATTAGTATTTTCTACAAAGTATGCATGTTATTTATTTTTTACTATATCTTGTTTTTTAGAAACATGTTACTCACAAACCCCCTACGTGGCATACTTGATGCCAACCGCCTCACTGGTCCAAACTATACAGATTGGCTCCACAATTTGAGAATTATTCTTATGGTTGAGAAAATCGCATACGTCCTTGATACAATTGTGCCCACGCCGGAAGAAGGGGCAAGCGAGGATGAGATCACTCGCTATATGAAGTATATAGATGATTTCACATTAGCAAAATGTTATATGTTGGCCTCCATGACTCCTGAGTTACAAAGGCAACATGAGAGCATGGATGCAGATTATATCCTTCTTCATCTTCGCTAGCTGTTTGAGAAACAAGGAAGAATTCAAAGATATAAGATATCTAAGAGACTCTTCCAAACCAAGATAACAGAAGGGACATCAGTTAAACCATGTCCTAAAGATCATAGAGTGGATCGAGAAACTCACAGGTCTAGGAATAGTCCTAGAGGATAACCTGTGTGTTGATCTTATACTTCAGTCCCTACCAGATTCCTTTTCTCACTTCATCATGAATTTTAACATGAGCAAGTTTGAGATGACTCTCTCTGAGCTTCTAAATATGTTGAGGGAAGCTGAGAGTGTCATCAAGAAGGAGAAGTCAATTCTCTATATTGGTGAGACCAAAAGGAAAAGGGAGACCAGCAAGACCATTAAGAAGGGAAAGGGCAAAGAAAGACCAGGTAAGGCAAAGGTTGCCAAGAAAGACCGGCAAAGGACAAAGGACAGTACTTCCACTACGACCAAGATGAGCATTGGAAGAGGAACTGTAATGACTACCTCGCAGATAAGGCGAAACAGAAGCTTAGAGAAGCTTCAGGTATATTCATGATCAGTCTCCACTTGTCAGATTTTTATGATAACACATGGGTATTAGATACCGGGAGTGCTTATCATGTCTACAATTCGTTGCAAGTTCTAGCAAGACCTAGGAGATTGGCCAAAGGCGAGATGGACCTCAAGATGGGCAATGGAGCAAGAGTTGTTACAGTTGCTGTTGGAGAGGTCACCCTACATCTGCTTGGTGGAGCTATTATTGCATTAGATGCATGTTATTTTGTTCCTTTTATTATCAAAAATATTTTTTCTATCTCTTGTTTGACAATTAGTGGATATAAATTAGTTTTTGAGAACAATAGTTGTTCAATATGTGTTAGACACTTCTCCACACATCATGAATATAAACATGTCTAAGAGGAAAAGAGATGAGGTGAATAATGCATACCTATGGCATTGTAGGCTAGGTCATATACATGAGGGAAGGATTCAAAAGTTGCTGAAAGATGGATACTTAGATCCATTTGACTATGAGTCATATGCAACTTGTGAACCTTACATTCATAGGAAAATGACCAACTCTCCTTTTAGTAGAACCGGAGATAAAGCCACTAAGTTATTGGCACTCATACATAGTGATCTATGTGGTCCCATGTTGACTCAAGCTATAGGTGGTTACTTATACTTCATTACATTCACTGATGATTTCTCTATGTATGGACACATGTACTTAATAAAGTACAAATCTGATGTTTTTGAGAAATTCAGGGAATATAAGAATGAAGTAGAGAACTAAATTGGAAAGAGTATTAAAACTCTTCGATCAGATCGAGGAGGAGAGTACTTGAGTACAGAGTTCACCCATTTCCTCAGAGATAATGAGATTCTATCACAGTGGACACCTCCTTATACACCTTAGCTCAATGGTGTATCAGAAAGGAGGAATCGCACACTGTTAGTATGGTGCGATCCATAATGAGTTTCACTGATCTACCTGTTTTGTTTTGGGGGTACGCCCTAGAGATAGCAGCTTACATTCTAAACAGAGTTCCATCAAAGTCGGTAGTGTCTACACCATATGAGATATGGAAAGGAAAGAAGTCTGATCTTAAGGTGGTTAAGATTTGGGGCTGTCCTGCCTACGTTAGAAGATACAACCCCGACAACTTGGAATCAAGGACGGAACGGTGCACATTCGTGGGATACCCTAAGGAGACTTTGAGGTATTATTTCTATCATCCCGAGGACCGAAAGGTCTTTGTTGCCAAGAGAGCTGTGTTCCTTGAGAAGGAACACATTCTTGGTGGAAACAGTGGGAGCAAGATAGAATTGAGCGAGGTTGGAGAACCTAGCACTATTCCAAAGCCCGAGTTTGTTCAGGTACCTAACACATAAGTTCCAACTTTGCATAGGACTAGTAGAGTATCTCACCCTCCTGAAAGATATGTAGGATATATCAGCGGAGATGACTCTCAGGATGTTAACCCTCAGACCTACAAGGAGGCTATTATGAGTATAGACTCCGGGAAGTGGTAAGAAGCCATAAATTCTGAAATGGATTCCATGTACTCTAACAAGGTTTGGAACCTTGTGGATGGACCTGAGGGTATTGTACCCATAGGGTACAAATGGATCTTCAAGAAGAAAGATCGGAGTAGATGGAAAGGTTGAGACCTATAAAGCAAGGCTGGTAGCTAAAGGATATCGTCAAAGATAAAAAGTTGACTATGACATAACCTTTTCACTTGTAGCCATGCTTAAGTCAATTAGAGTTATTTTGGCCATTGCAGCACACTATGACTATGAGATCTGGCATATGGATATCAAAACGGCATTCCTCAATGGCAACCTCGAAGAGGAGGTGTATATGATATAGCCAGAGGGATTCGTATCCAAAGAGAGTCCATATAAAGTGTGCAGGTTACTTAGATCCATTTATGGATTGAAGCAAGCTTCCCGAAGTTGGAACATAAGATTTGATGAGGTGATCAGATCTTATGACTTCGTTAAGAACGAAGATGAGCCTTCTGTGTACAGGAAGGTAAGTGGGAGCGCTATCACCTTCTTGGTGCTATATATGGATGACATCCTAATCATTGGGAATGATTTATGAATGCTCTCCATAGTAAAGGCTTGGCTATCCAGAAACTTCTTCATGAAAGACTTAGGGGAAGCATCCTATATTTTGGGGATCCGGATCTATAAAGATAGTTCCAAAAGGATGCTTGGCTTGTCCCAATCTAGGTACATACACTCCATTGTCAAAATATTTGGCATGAAGAATTCCAAGAGAGGTCTTATACCGATAAGACATGGAATATCACTTTCTAGGAGTATATCCCCAAAGATTCCTTAAGAAAGGGCAGACATGGATAAGATACCTTATGCCTCAGTGATAGAGTCTATCATATATGTGATGCTATATACCAAGCCTAATATAGCACATGCTCTGAGTGTCACGAGCAGGTATTAGGCAGATCCAGGTTTAGAACACTGGAAGGTAGTAAAGTGTATCCTTAAGTACTTGAGAAGGACTAAAGATCTTTTACTGGTATATGGAAGAGGTAGCCTCCAGGTTGAGGGCTACACGGACTCGAGTTTTTAGTCCAACATTGATGATAGCAAGTCAAATTCAGGGTATGTTTTCTCCCAGAATAGAGGAGCAGTAGGCTGGAAGAGTTCTAAGAAAGATACTACTGCTGACTCGACCACAAAGGCATAATACATTACTGCAGCAAAAGTAGCAAAGGAAGGGGTGTGGATGAAGAAGTTCATCAAAGATTTGGGAGTCGTACCAAGCAGCGTGGAACCAATTCTCATATACTACGACAACAACAGCGCGATCGCTCAAGAGAAGGAACCAAGGTCTCATCAGAAGTCTAAGCATGTTATGAAGAGGTTTCATCTGATAAGAGAGATCATAGCCTGTAAAGATATAGCAATAGAAAGAGTTTCATCCGAAGATAATATTGCAGATCCATTAATGAAGCCATTGGCTCAGATTGTATTTGAGTGTCACTAGGGTCTAATGAGGATCAGACACATAGGTGATTAGCTTTAGGTCAAGCAGGAGATTGCTAGTTACAGGTGCCCTGCAAGCCAATCACGTGAGTGATGGCACGCGTGACACACTACGTAATCTTTTTGCTTATGATTAATATTTATATATTCTCACATTATATTATTTGTTACATATATATTGTGATGTCCTTGGTTCTGTGCAATAGGAATCAGATCGTGATGAGATCACAATAATGAGATCGATTCACCTTTAAACACAGATCCTAAATAATCCCGGTCATAGGTTACTCAAGAGGGGCATTGAGATAACTGGATAGATCGGTATACTATATACCCATCCATATGATGGAGGCGGCTGATCTCATAGCCACTTGTGTGAAGACACTAAAGATATAGTATAGGTGCTCATTAGAGAATGAGTTCACTGATTGATCCGCTTATGGAATATTGTATGGTTAATGATACCTAATGTCAGACAGCGATTCCATAGTCTCAGTTGTGTATCTGGTCCTTAGACTTGAGACACCAAGGATGCCTTGTATGAGTACTCATTTCTTTGACACCAGACTTACAGGTTTGTAAAGCTCCAGATCTAGTATAGCTGGTTATCGGGATTGGTAGCCAACCTTACGATGGCAATTGAGTGTCAATAGAGGATCATCCACTCTCGATATCACGAGAGGAATATCTCATATGTGCTTGCTCAGACAAATCCCTGACCAGGGTCATTCGGATTGAGAGAGAAGGAGTTCTCCGGTAGAATCCGAATAGAGCAAGACAAACTGATTATGTATGTGACCTGATAGTGCTATATCCATTATATGGTCTCTGGGATATTATTTGGATGAGGGATTATAGATACATGGTAACTGTCGATAGACAGGTCCGATGGATTTGATCCCCCCTATACCGTTTGGGGACTATGGCGTAGTGGTCTAGTACGTCCATAGTCGATGAGTCGAGTGAATTATTATGAGGATAATAATTCACTATATCAGAAGGAGTTCTGATGAGAGTGACTCACGGCCAGCTCGGTATCAAGCCTAGAGGGTCACACATATATGGTGGATGCTTCAGCGAATAGAGGATTAGATGAAGATCTAATTAGCCCCTATTCTCATTAGATGAGACTTAAGTTGATGGGCTCCTTGATTAAGGCCCAGTTAAAGGCCTAAGGAGATTATTGGATAGAGACCCAATAATGCAAGGTTAGTGGGTAATTGGATGGAGATCCAATACCCACCATGGAAGGAGCCCTAGGGTTTTTGGTGGCTCTCTATAAATAGGAGAGGAGATTCATGGTTGATAGGCTACAGCTTTAGCCACCACCTCCTATTCTCCTCCCTCCCTCTGTGCAAGAGTTGCGAGATCAGATTGGAGGAGCTTCGATGCAGAGATCTATCGTGTGGATACCGCTAGAGAGGACGAGGACGCTTGACCTCCTTCATCTTCTCCATCCGGATCTGGAATACAGGGATATACGATCTCCCTAGGTAAAATCAATCTCTCACACATCGCGGTTTTATCGGTTTTTACATTTTTCTCATGACCCCAATCTTTTGCACGATGATTTGATTTGCGTGGGAAACCGGTATTTTATTTTGATTTTCGTTGCACATGTGATGCACCCACTGAGGTTTCTCAATACTTAGGCCTATAATTGGACCTTAAGCAAGGAGCCCATCAGCATAGGGTCTCATCTAATGAGAATAGGGACTAATTGGATCTCCATCCAATCCTCTATTCGTTGAAGCATCCACCATATGTGTGTGACCCTCTAGGCCCGATACCGAGCTGACCGTGAGTCACTCCCATCAAAACTCCTTCTGTTATAGTGAATTATTATCTCTATAATAATTCACTCGACTCATCGACTATGGACGTATTAGGCCACTATGCCATAGTCCCCAGACGACACAGGGGGATCAAATCCATCGGACCTATCTATCCTCAGTTATCGTGTATCTATAATCCATCATCCAACTAATATCTCAGAGACCGTATATTGGATATGGTACTGTCAAGTCTCATATGAAATCTGTCTGAGTCTCGCTCTAATCGGATTCTCCCGGAGAACTCCTTCTCTCTCAATCTGAATGACTTTGGCCAGGGATTTGTCAGAGCAAGCATACATGGGATATTCCTCTCGCGATAAGAGAGTGGATGATCATTTATTGACACTCAATTAGCTTCGTAATGTTGGCTACCAATCCCGATAACCAATTATGTCCTAGTCGCCTATGCCACAACTCCATGCTGAAGTCTTTCTCTATAGCATTCAACTGCTCACCATAAGCTTTAGGCTGCAATCTATACAATGTATGAGATTTCTTCCCATTAGCTACAATAAGAGAACCCTTACTGAGCTTCCACTGCTCTCTGTGAAATCTGACATCAAAGTCTTCATCATCCAGCCTTCTAATTGAAATTAAATTCAGTCTTAAGTCAATCACATGTCACATCCTTAAGCACCAACTTGTAGCCAAGGTTGGTCTTTATATGGATATCTTCCATGCCAATGATGTTTGCTGTGCCATAGTTGCCTATCTTGACAACACCAAAATTTTCAGACCTGTAAGTAGCAAAGAACTCCCTCCGTGGTGTAGCATGATAAGAAGCACCTGTGTCAATTATCCACTCGAGATCCTGACACACACAAGAAAAAATATCATCAGAAGTAGATAAAATCAAATAATCACTACCTTGCACCGTAGTTGTGATATTCGCTTTTGACTCTGTATGCTCCACTTCTTTTCCCTTTTTCTTGTTCTTCTTAGGTTGTTTGCACTGATTTTTGTAATGTCCTTTCTCACCACAATTATAGCAAGCAATATCTTTCCTTGATCTTGACTTGCTTCTACCTCTGCGTGAACCACTTCTATCCTTGACTTTGACCTTCCTGTGTTCTCTGAGACAAGTGCCTGTGAATCAATCTGAGAAGTTGCTGAATTCTTTCTCCTTAACTCCTCATTCAATAAACTGCTTGTTACTTGACTCATGGTGACAATATCATCTAGTGCCGAATTACTGAGAGAAACCACCAATGTCTCCCAACTTTCTGGCAAAGAACTGAGAAGTAACAATGCCTGCAACTCATCATCAAGAGACATTTTCATAGACGATAACTGGTTAGTAATACTCTATATTTCATTCAAATGCTCAGGAATAGAAGTACCCTTTTTATTTCAAGTTCACAAGTTTTCTGATCAGAAAAGCTTTGTTGCTAGTCGTTTTCTTTCATAAAGACCTTCTAACTTTTTCCAAAGAGAGTAAGCAGAACATTCAGTAGAAATATGGTGAAAGACATTATCATCAAGCCATTGACGAATAAAGCTAACTATTTTTTGATCTAACCTCTTCCACTCATCATCTGTCATAGTTGTGGGCTTTGCATTATCCCCTTGCAAAGGTCCATACAAATCTTTGCAATACAAGATATCTTCCATTCTTGGTTTCCATATTATCCAATTGTTTCCATTTAAACTAATCATGCAAGAAATATTACCAGCCTCCATGTTCAGATACAAAAGATTAAATACCACTAAAAACCCTGCTCTGATACCAATTGATGGGAATAAAACAGGAATAAACTTTGTATACGAACAAATACTAGCAGACCGTCATACACAGCGGAATCAAACAGAAATCACAATCAGATGAACACCAAGATTTACATGGAAAACCCCTTCAACTCGAAGGGTAAAAACCACGGGACAAGCCAGAGAAAATCCACTATCAAAATAATGAACATACAGATCTCAAGGTTTCTTGCTCAAGCCCAAAAGCAATAGCCACAAGAGAATCACAGGGATACAAGGACTATAATACTAAGCACAATATCCAAAATATTCTCAAGAGATCAAAGTAAGAATCCACTGCAAACTGATCTAACCAGAGATATGAATGATTGAGAATAGTCTTTTCTTGTCATTGTCTTCTTTCCTTTCCTGGATCTCTTGTTTTCTGGCCTCTACTGTCAATCTGCAGTCTTCTTTTTTCTCTCTCATATTTTCAGCCACTGCTACTCTCTTAATCTCAACCCTAGCCACCTAAACTAGGTTTTAGATTAATATAAGTGAGGTTTTAGGCTGTGGGCTTCACTAAAGCCCATTATGGGCTGAATCTAGGCCATCTGCCCAACACGGCGCTCCGTCCGCTCGCTGCTGCAGCCGTCACGGCAATACTCGGCCGCTTCTCCTCTTCGGTGAAGACCATAGCAACTCTTGGTTGACGGCCTGGCAACTATGGATCATGTCGAGCATCTTTGTGAAGGCCAATAAGCCAGCACCGCTAGAGTTCTTGAGCCCGTCAGCAGGGAGATGGGCTGCAGAAGCACGTTATCTATTTTGATGGAAGCAATCTGTAGCAATTTAAAGAAGAGGGCTGGAGACTGCAAACAACAATCTCAAACTCTGTTTTGATGGAAGCAATCAGGTTGCCGAATCGATGGCGAGGCTGGAGACCGGGACGAGAGCAGGTGTTAAGATTGCAAAGCAATGAAGGTTGTTCGTCGGGAGGTGGCAGAGCTCGGGAATGAGGGAGACCCGAGTGGGATCGACGGTAACTCTTTGAAATAATAGCTTGATCGCCTCGCAGAAATGAAGGGAACAATGACCGCAGCGATAGAGGACGCCGTAGACCCGACAGCGGAGGCTGTGGTTATCGGTAGGCAGCGAGGGAGAAGGTTATTGTACTGTCATTTGACAACGAGAAGAGAAGAAAATCTCTGTATTATGACTCTGATACCATGTTTGAGATAGAGATGAGGAACAAAAATATATGATTTATTTATTATTGTAATACTTATTTATATAGAGTTGAAGGAGAATTTTATTCAACTGAAACGAGATCTTCTCGTTCAGTTATAGAAGCAAAGCTGTTCAACTAACACTTAAAACTTTTAGACAAATTAAATCTGTAACCAATCTTAAGGCACTTCGATTGTGTAAAATAGTTGATTTATTAATTTGACAACTAATATCTTTGATTAGAGACCTTAATCATATACATTCTTCAGCAGCAAGTGACGAAGCTTTGAATTTTACTTCGATTGTAAAAAGAGAGACTGATTATTATTTTTTACTATACCATTAGATGCAAACATAACTATATAAAAAGAAAGCTAGAAGTAGATCTACGATTATCTAAATCATCTCCTAGATCAGATTTGCATAATCATGCAATTCAAGATGTATGTCCTTCGTAAATCAAGAGTAGAATTCACATATTTTAAAAAAAAAAATTCTGCATCAAGACGTGGCTTCCTCAGAGATTGCATAAAATAACTTACAACACCAACTGAAATATAATATTTGGACTTATCATTATTAAGTGGATGAAACTGTCAATGCGAACACAAAAAGACCGAGAGTCAAAAAGAAACTTCCCATTATTACAACTTAACTTTATATTTGCATCAAGCGTACAAACCTTCTTACTTTTATTAATTCTAAACCTTTAACAATTTTCTTTGCATAGCTTGTTTAAGAGGTAAGTATATCTTCTTTTGTATTCATCACCTACAGGAATGTAAGAGTCTTCTTGAGCCTATAAATATAATTTGGCTTAAGATGAAAATATACCCCGGCGGTTGTTTCATATAAATATCATTGTCAATTTTATTATGTAAGAATGCATTCTTTACATCAAGTTACCAAAGCTTCCATTTAAGATTACCTGCTAAAGCAATCATCTTCCTAACATATATCATCTTCACCACAGGACTAAATATTTTCTCATAATATTTTTCATATTTTTTAGAAAGCCCCATTAAAACAAGTATTACCTTGTAACAATCTATACTTCCATCTGACTTACATAGTTACATTTTACCTTATAGACCCATGTAACTAGATCTATATTTGCATGCTTTGACATAATATCCCAAGTTTCATTTTTATGAAGAGTATTCATTTATTTAGTCATGGTATCCTCTGAGACAATTATTTTTTTTATCTTCTCAATATTAGAATTTTCTCATCATGAATGTCATTACTCTCCCTATTGCTTTACTCCATCATTGGTGATGAAGAAATAACAAGAGTAGATACAGATAAGAAATAAGATGAGCCAAAATCCATATGAGTATTAAATGATAAAGGTAACACAATCACATGTTTTGAACATATATCATTTTCATTATTGTGATTGATATTTTAAAAAAAATTACTTGTAAAGGATAATAACAACAAACTTCATCAAATACAACATTTCGAGATACCACATACCTATGTGTTTATGGATCCATGCATTTCCAATCTTTTTATATTTCCTCATAATCAATAAAGATACGAACATAACACGAAGAATCAAATATTCTGAAATATTTATCGTTTTGTTTCTCACCAAACATAAGCTCATACGGGGACTTTAAATTGATTGAACTAAGATGAGATCGTTTAAGAGCATAGGTTACACATGCTAACCTTCTACCCATAAGGCTTTAGGTAAATTCTTTGTATTTAAGTTCCTTATGTTGTGGCCGAAGTGTCAGCATGGTTTGATCCGATTCGAGTGCACAAGACTGCCAGTTCCACACTCGAGCTGAGGAGTGTCGACAGAAGATATGATTGAGAGGTTGTTTGAACGACTTCCCGAGATGTGGCTCGAAGTCATTTCTTTCTCTTGATCATTGGAAACCTACACGAAAGTCAGAGTCGGGCAGGGGAGTTTTTCCAACTCGACCCCTCCAATGGTTCAATTAATAAGAGCTGGAGTTGGGAGAGATGCAATGTATTAGTGTGAGAGGTCTGACCCCCTGGTATTGTTCATGGGGGTGACTTTTATACCTGTTGCCTTGTGTTAATATACTATCACAGATTTAGCTGAATTTGTCTAAGTCGTGTCGCACCCTTACGACAAAGTTATGGACTTAACCGAAATTGCCTAAGTCATGAAGCACCCTTGCACTAATGTCTTGGACTTAGTTGTGATTGCCTAAGTCATGAAATGCATATGTGTTATTCGTCTACAATGGGTCAACCTAGATGCAACCTCACGTAGGTCCAGAAGAACCTATAAAAGATAAGGTTGATAAGTTTGAAAGATGAAAGCTTTTACAAACAATTCAATAAATACCTTAAGTGTAAGAAACAAAGTAGTGAAAAAGGACTTTAAAAGGTTGAAAGAGTAGTCTTAAGTCTACAAAGGATGGTTCACCGAGTGTCATGCGTGAAGACAAGCTCAACTTGTGAAGAATGTCAACGCCCGACAATATACCTGTTAGAACCGTAGTGGCACTAAGAGAGGGGGCCGAGGGGGTGTTGAATTAGTGCTTTAAAAAAATTACACAATTTGAAAAATCGTTTGATGAAACCGTATCAAAAATGCATTTTGACTTGGAAAGTGAGTAAAGTATTGTGAGCAACTAAATTAGTAAGCAATAAGAATAAGCAGTGAAAGAAGAAGTGCACACCAGATTTATAATAGTTCGATCATTATGACCTACGTTCACTCCTGATTCCTCCTTCATCGAGGTCACCGACTTTCGCTAACGATCTTCTTTCAATAGGCAAAGATCAACCACCCTTACAACTCTTTTCTCCTTTTCACAGGTTTAGGAGAGAACTTTTACACGACTCACACCTCTCTTAGAATGAAACCTAAACTTTAAGAGGAGGGGAACTCTCAAGAGATTACAATAGAGTTTGCACACTAAGAATCATAATTTTTTGTTCTCGGTTCGTGCTTTCTCAAGTAAGAATGGTTGGGGTACTTATAGGCCCCAAATAGCTTAAAAAATGGAACTAAAAATTAATTTTTCTAGGTTTTTAAGGTACGAGCGATACCATCACCTGCATTGGATGGTATTATCGCCTGTGGTGTTAAATGGTGGTGGTACTACCCTGGGCGGTATCACTGCCTGACACAATTTGGGAGACTGTGTCTGGGTGATACCACTGCCCAGTCTAAAGGGTACCACCACCTAGTCTGACGGTGCCATCGCTTGACCCATCTTTGTGTCACTGAACGGACCTACCAATGGGCCCAAATCAGCCCCAATTAAGACCCAATGGGTCCTTAATTGAGTTAGCATGGTTATACCCAAAACTAACTCAATTAAAACCTAAACTACTATGATCAAGACATAACAATTATAAAACAAGAATCCTATGTTGTCCACATGTCATTAGTTCATCTGACACTTCATCCGACCTTCGACACATTGTCCTCTCCTTCGACGTATTTTCTGATCTATCGGCATGTTGACTCCTGCAACATCGAATCTTGGCACAATGTTTGATTTTTCTAGCCCGATGCCCAAACTCACGGCACATCGACTAATCCTCTGGCCCGATGTCCAATCTCTGACATGATCCACTCTGGCCCAACGTCTAATTCACTTGCTTTAATTGATTTGTTTTACCATGATCGAAGTTAGTCCTGTGTCACTTAAACGATCATTAGATCATAACTTCATCAATTGATTTCATCATCAAAATCCGAGATTCAACAATAAATAGGCTTTTGTGATTGTTGATGATTATAGTAGATTTACTTGGATATGTTGAAAATGATTATTTTAAATATTTTAGAAAGTTTCGCAAACAAGTTTAAAATAAAAAATGTTTTATGATTTCTTCTATTCGTAGTGATCATAGTGATTCCATTGGATATGACCATAATTTCTCTACTCCAAGAAATCCATAACAAAATGGAGTTATTGAGAGAAATAATAGAAGTTTACAAGAGATGTTAATAATCATATTTAATGAATATAGCCTACCAAAATACTTTTCGGCTAAAGCTGTTAACACGACAATGCTATGTCATGAACAGGGTTCTCATAAGACTTCTACTATCTAAAACTGCTTATGAATTTTGAAACAATAAAAGACCCAATATTTCATATTTTAAAGTTTTTTTTGTTATAAGCATTTTATTTTAAATGAAAATGATGTCTAATAAAAACTTCATACAAAATTTGATGGCATTTTTCTTAGATATTCCTCTATTTCTAAAGTTTTTAGAGTTTCTAATAAAAGAATTTTAGTTATTAAGGAATGTATCCATATTATTTTTAATAAGTTTCATGAAATTAGGAAAAATAATTTTGATGATGATTTTGAGTTTAATATTTTGAATTTGAATGAAGACTCTTCGCTCCAAAGCAACTTGGATACATATACTTATAAAGAAATCTTACCCAAGGAATGAAAGTACATAGATACTCTTCCTAAGGAGGTAATCATTAGAGATGCATCAAAAATATATTTAAACTCATTTTTCACTTAAAAATATTTATGTAAATACTATTTTTTATCTTAAATTGAACCTAAATGTATCGATGATGTTGCTAAAGATGACTCGTGGGTCTGGGCAATTCATATAAAATTAGCTTTCCATTAGCATAAATTACTTGATATGTGGTTGCCATTAGCTGCGAAGATGTTTGGTTTGACTTTGATTATAAAATATGCCAACTAAACTTTCCATGCATTTAGTTTTTTATATGTGGTTCTATACATTAATTACTTGATATTTTGTTGCTATGTTATATCAATTTTCTTGTTAGAAGTCTTTGTTACATGTGGATTTGCACTCAGATCTCAATTTGTAGTCCAATAGCCAACTTAAGGCCATTCTTTTTTAAATAATTTGAAGCCATATTGCATCAATGTACTTGCAAGGTCTCTTTTGGACTGTTCACGTTGAGATATTCTGATATGGCAAACAGCAAACTATATGTATGAATTTGAAATACTCTGTTGTACCATACTTTAATTCATATGTCAAAGAAGAAATTGTTATAATCGCAACAAATAACCTTGGCTTTAGAGATACGTGGTAGCACAAATAATCCAGTTTTGTTCCTCTCCTATCCACCACTTGTGTACTCCGGTCTCTAAAAAGAAAGGTGAGGTGTCGGTAGAATTTTTCGGCGATTATAGCACATCAATATCTGTCAATGCAAGCAAAACAATTGTTTTGGATCGATTCTGTTTCGACGAATCTGATTCTCTTGTGTATCAAGCAAGCATTACGGTAGTATTATTGTAAATGATGTTAAATGTCTTGTATTCAATTCAGATCAATGGGATCACTTGCACCAACCACCAACAACCCAAGGGCAATCAAAGATCTGACGGCAAGGGGTGCCATCAGGATGGTGGTGTCTGTGCATGCTACCCAGCAGATCTACACCAGAGACACCAACTCCTAAGATGGTTTTCATTTATTTAAGACCAAACTCCCAAATACGATTGATTAGTTTCTTAGGCTGTTTAGTTTATCATTGCTTTCATCCTCTACTCAAAAAACATCAAGTTATTTTGTTAAAGCACATCATTGAGATATTGTCACATTGAATGGTTAAGATTTACTTTCTGCGCTGCTGCCGGAGTTGATGAGAGTTACTACATACTTGGCTCTCCCATTTTCATTATGGCCTCCCAAAGGAATACCTTGATTGAGTCGGCCAATACATTTTTTTTATAATTTATGAATATCTTTATTGAAAGTTGCTATAATTTATGATTAATATTATTTTGACATATAAGCAGGAGGAGCTTAGTTAAACTCTATCATCAATTGATTGTCATCATAAAAAAGGGAGAGATTATTGAATCCCAAATTTTGATGACAAAATCAATTAATAAATTTATGAAATAATATGCTTTCAAGATAAGTACTATAGGAAAAACTTTGATCATGGACTTCAACCATTGAAGGGCAATCTATTGAAGCAGACGTTGGGTCGAAAAGTATCATATCGAAGATTGGACGTCGGGCCAAAGGATTGGTCGACGAGCAGTAGGATTGGATTAAAAGATACACGAGGTTCGGACAAAGTGTCAGATGATCAGATGATATATTGGGATGCTAGACAATGTGCTTCGTGATTGTAATTAAAGTGGTTAGGTTTTGATTATGATCGTTTAAAGTCAAATTAAGTTGGTATTGGGTCGAAACCATACCAACTTGATTAGGTACCCAATGGGCCTAAACCAGGGCTAAATTTATGCATGATGAATGGTCAATTTGATGACTTGGAGTTGACCTGAGTGGTGGTACCACTAAGTCTAGGTGGTGGTACCGCCCAAACTATCGGAAAGCACCGTTTGTGCTTTTTCGGACATTTCGATGGTGGTACCATCACTTGCCAACAGTGGTACCACCTAGCAGTAGTGGTACCACCTAGACTGGTGATAGTATCACCATAGCCCAGATTCCCATGCTTTATTCAGTGGTAGTATCGCTCGATGTCGGTGGTGGTACCGTCAGTACCCCAAAAATCGGAGATTTAAAATTATGACTCTAATTTTGAAGTCATTAAGGGTCTATAAATACTCCGCTCATTCTTGCTTGATGAAGCATGAATAAGTGTAACAAAAAGGGTGAAAAGAGAAAGAATTCTCGGTGTTAAAGTGTTGTAAACTCTTGAAAGTGTTTGAGTCTCTTCCTCCTTGAGTTTAACGATTATTCTAATGAGGTGTGAGGTCTTGTGTAAAAGAGTTTGTAAAGGTTCTCTCTAGAGCCTAGCAAAAGGAGAAGGGTTGTAACAAAGTTAGTTGATCTTCGCCCATTGGAAAGAAGATCGATAATGAAAGTCAGTGGCCTTGTGAGAAGAGGAATCAAGAGCGGACGTAGGTTAGGACGACTGAACCACTATAAATCACTTTATATTTCCTTTCTTGCTTTTCCTTGTTATTGCTAACTGATTTACTTTACTCACTAATTCTATTCACACTAAACAAGTTAAACACATTTCCAATTCATATTCTTGTTCGACTTTTTTAAAATCAGATCTTTTTGTGATAGCACTAATTCCCTCTACCGCACCCCCCCCCCCCCCCCCCCCCCCCCCCCCTCTAGTGCCATTATGATCTTAACACTCTTTCCACGCCTCTTTCAAGACTTCAATTGACGTGGTATTCTTACAACACCACCATTTCTCTATGGGACTCATCGATAGGGTGCGTGACTCTAGGAGGGTTGTCGACGAGCTCTCCTAGATAATCAATGGACCTCGCGCCGAGGTTCAAAAATTGAAGCAAGAAGCGGGCTCAGTGGCGATGGCGACTATCGAGGCTAGGGTCAGTGAGGTGACCCAATAGTTGGAGGAGCTCAAGTCTCTTCTCGAGGAGTCCCAACAACAAGAGGAGGCTTAGGGGCGAATCCAAGTTCTGGAGGCTCAATTTCAAGGCTTGGGGGCTGATTTGGACGTCACCCGAACCAAGTCCTGGGAAGCCGAGCAGACCTTGGTGACGTGTCAGTCGGCACTAGAGAAGGCCAAGAGTTCTCTAGTCGAGGAGCAACGTGTCACCCCCGAGAGAGCCCGGGCGACGATCACCCAGTATAAGGAGTCACCCGGCTTCAAGCTTGGTTTGCAGAAGATGGGTCGGGTGTATGAATATGGGTATTGGGTTGCCCTAGTTCGTTTCTGGGTGAGGTACCCCAAGTTGGAGATTAAAGAGGACCTTTATGCAGCTCTTCTAGAGGATGACAATGTGCCGATGGAGGAGGAGGTTTCCTTTGACTAGAACGATCCTCCAGTAGCCTAAGGGGTCCTGTGAAAGTCGCCATTAATTTTACTTAGTTTTTTTCTTGTATAGTCAGCCTTGTCGGGGTCGACATCATACTATCCCAGCTATAAAATGTACCTTATTTTTCATCAATGAAAACTTCCTTTTCTCTCAATGTCTTTTTGATGTTGTTTACCGAGTATACTTTTGGCTTATGGGCGATAAGATCATGAGGTGATTGATGGCTTTTGGGATAAGGCTACTGAATTGAATTGGATGAGCCTGAGGCTTGGTGTCTTGTCCGAGGAAGTTATTTTTCCAACTCCACTGAGGATGATAAGTTGTATCTCAGAATGTACTTTATCTTTGGATAGCTGGTTGGGACTCATCTCGATTTGTAAAGTCCCGATTGAAAGTCTCAACTAATCAGATGATGTAGATGTTTCCCTTGATCAATAAAGCTTCTTTTCCCTAAACAAACTGTCTATTTGCTTAGTAGGGCTTCTCCTCCATGGACCAAACAACTACTTATGTTTGCATAGGCTTCGTAGGGGTCGAGTCTGGATTCAGGCGTAGAACTTCTTTAAGTTGGATACATGCCATGTTCTAGAGAATTGGACTCCTTCATGAGTGGCTAGGTGGTAGGTTCCATCATGGACCATGCTGACGACTCGATAAGGTCCCTTCCAATTTAGGGCTAGCTTTCCTCGGGAGTGGGTCAGGTCACTAATCTCGAGTTTTTGTAATACCAAGTCCCCGGTCTTGATTAGCTGAGGGCGCACCTTCCAATTGTAGAGTCTTGCTATGATATTCTTGTATGTCAGGGCTCGCAAGTGTGCATCGGCCCTTGGTTCTTCGATGAGGTCAAGGTTAGCTCGGAGCCCTTCCCCCGATATGCTTTCTTCATAGCTCTTGACCTGGAGGGTCGAGAAGACCACCTAGGAGGTAATACTGCATCGGTCCCAAACACCAAACTATATAGGGATTCGCTAGTGGTAGTTTTTGAAGTATTCCGGGACGCCCATAGGATGCTCGGTAGCTCATCAACCCATGCATCGTGTGCCTCGCCAACCCTTTTCTTGAGGCCATCGAGTATTATTCGGTTGGTGACTTTAGCCAGACCATTAGTTTAAGGATGTGCTACTGACCTGAACCTTAGTTGGACCCCATAGGCTTGACAGAATTTCTTAAACTTTACGTTATTGAATTGAGTTCTGTTGTCGGTGATGACGGCCTTCGGGATTCCGAACCGAGTGATGATGTTCTTCCACATGAACTTTTCGATTTGTTTTTCCATTGTGGATGCCAAGGGTTCGGCCTCAACCCATTTAGTGAAGTAATCCATGGCGACTATGATGACTCTTCATTATCCTGAGGCCGGAGAAAGGGGCTGAGGAGGTCCATCCCCCATTATGCAAAGGGCCATGCACAATCAATTAGCGTCAGGGGGACCATTAGTTGATGTTGCACTCGAGAGTGCTTATAGCATTGTGGGCATTGTTGCACATAGGCTAAAGCATCCCTACGCATGGTCGGCTAGTAACCCTGCTTGAGGATTTTGAAAGACCTAAGGTATGGTTTCTACTTAGTCATCGAGCAACGACCGGGTTGGCTGGCAGTGTTCCATCCTTCTTGTATCGGAAGATTTCCTCCACCCAATTTGGTGTGACTTCCACGATAGCTATGTCATGGCCTATGTTAGATCGGGCGGGGATCATCTTGACGTTCGACGGGTAGCACCTGGCTCCTTGTGTCGAGGCCATCTTGGCTAGTGCGTCGACTTGTGTGTTCTCCGCCTGAGGAACTCTAGTCATAGAAAAATGTCGAAAGTTATTGATAAGTCATCGTACCTCGGTCAAATATTTTCTCATGGTTGGATCCTGAGCTTCATAGTCTCCGTTGATGTGGTCAACCACCAATTGGGAGTCGTTGAAGACGTCGAGCTCCTTAATGTTCAACTCTGAGGCCATGCGTAGCCCCGATAGTAGTTTCTCGTATTTGGCTTCATTGTTAGTAGCCTTGAACTCGAAGCAGAGTGCATGCTTATATAGTTGGTCATTGGATCCCTTCAAGATAAGGCCTGCTCCTCTTTCGGTGTTGGCGGATCCGTCGACATACAAGGTCCACCTTTGCTTTGTATTCCTGAGAATGTTGCCCTAGGTAGGGGCCAACTCAAAAATGAAATAAACAAGTGCCTGCACTTTGATGGGTGTCCTCGCGACAATATTGGATGTCGAACTCCCCAAGCTCGACCAACCATCAGAGCATTCAACACAATACATCAAAGTTAGAAAGAATTTGGTGAAGGGGTACCACCCTTGTAGTGTGGGCTTAGAAGTAAGGGTGTAGCTTCCTAGCTGCTTGGATTAGGTCTAACACCAGCCTTTGGATTGGGGGGTATCGTTCCTCGAGTCATAGGCTTTTGTGATTGTTGATTATTATAGTAGATTTACTTGGACATACTTTTTAGCATATAAAAGTGATTATTTTAAATATTTTATAAAGTTTTACAAATAAGCTAAAAATAAAAAAGTTTTATTATTTCTTTTATTCGTAGTGGCCATGGTAGTAAATTTAAATTCATGATTTTTAAGAATTTTGTAATCCTAATAGGTATGACCATAATTTCTCTACTCCAAGAAATCTACAACAAAATGAAGTTGTTGAGAGAAGGAATAAGAGTTTACAAAAGATGACAAGAACCATGCTTAATGAACACAGTCTACCTAAATACTTTTGGGCTGAAGCCATTAACACGTCATGCTATGTCATAAATAGGATTCTCATAAGACCTCTACTATCTAAAACTCCTTATGAATTGTGAAATAATAAAAGATCCAATATTTCATATTTTGAAGTTTTTGGTTCTAAGTTTGTTATTTTAAATGAAAAGGATGCCTCAAGAAAATTTGATGTAAAATCTGATAAAAAAAAATTTCTTGAATATTCCTCTATTTCTAAAGCTTTTCGAGTTTCTAATAAAAAATTTTAGTTATTGAGGAATCTATCCATGTTGTTTTTAATGAGTCTTCTGAAGTTACGAAAAATAATTTTGGTGATGATTTTGATTTTGATATACAAAGCAACCTCGATACATCTACTTCTAAAGATACCTTACTCAAGGAATGAAAGTATGTAGATACACATCCTAAGGAGCTAATCATTAGAGATACATAAGAAGGTATTCAAACTTATTCTTCATTTAAAATTATTTATTCAAATGCTGTCTTTTTATCTCGAAACCTAAAAGCATTGATAATGCTCTTAAAGATGACTCATGGGTCTTGGCAATGTATGAAGAATTAAATCAATTTGAAAGAAATAAGGTTTGGACGCTTGTTCCTAAACTTAGTGATCATATTGTGATTGTCACTAAATGAGTCTTTAAGAATAAACAAGATGAATAAGGTACCATGGTTCGAAACAATGCTAGACTAGTAGCCAAAGGTTTCAACTAAGAGTAATGTATATAATATGAAAAAACCTTATCTCTTATGCTAAGACTTGAAGCTATAAGGACACTCCTAGCCTATGCTTATTTTATAAATTTTAAATTATTTCAAATGAATGTTAAAAGTATCTTTCTTAATGATTTTATTTCTGAAGAAGTTTATGTTAAGCAATCACCCAAATTTGAAAATAATCTTTTCTCAAATCATTTTTATAAATTATTATAGGCTCTGTATGGGTTAAAGCAAGCTCTTAGGGCTTGGTATAAGAGATTTAGCTTTTTTTATTTAAAATATTTTTTTGAAAAGTAAGATCGATACCATATTATTTATTAAGTATTTTAAAATAATTTACTTATTATTAAAATTTATGTTGATGATATTATTTTTGGTGTAATGAATCTTTATGTGAATCATTTGCCAAGAGTATGAGCCAAGAGTTTGAAATGAGTTTGATGAGTGAATTGATATTTTTCTTATGATTGCAAATTAAGTAACTAAATGATGAAATTTTTATTAGTCAAACTAAGTATACTTTGGATCTATTAAAAAGATTTTACATGTATAGTGCTAAGGCCATTAATACACCCATGAGCATGTCTATAAAATTAGATATGGACAATGAAAGAGAATGCTTTGATCAAAATACTTATAGAGATATCATAGAGAGCTTATTATATCTTACTACAACTAGACCTAATATAATGTTTAGTGTTGGACTTTATGTAAGATTTCAGTTAAATCTCAAACAATCTCATTATAAAGTAGTAAAAAAAAATTGTAGATACTTAAAAGGAACTCCAAATCTAAGATTATGGTATCCAAAATCTGAAATTTTTGATTTGATATTATACACTGATGCCAACTTTGTAGGATGCAAAATAAAAAGAAAAAGTACCTCTAGAACATGTCAATTCCTAGGCCATGCACTTATTTTTTGGTCTTTCAAGAAGTAAAACTCCATTGCATTATCCACAACCTGAGGTTGAATATATAGCGGCGGGTGCATGCTATGCACAAGTAATCTGGATGAAGAGTACTTTAGAATATTATAAACTTTACATAAAAAATATTCTTATAAAATGTGATAAGACAAGTGTAATTTATTTAACAAAGAACCTTATTCAACACTCTAGGACTAAACACATTTACATTATTTTATTATGGATCATGTTAGCAATCATGATATATTTTTAGATTTTATTGATACAAAACATTAATTAACAGATATTTGTACTAAACAATTGAATGAGGAACAATTCAATTTTATTAGAAGAGAATTAGGCATATTGAATCTTTCAAATATATGCCTCATTGGATCATTATCTTGATTTCAAATACATGAATCATGTGAGATTTATGTCATATGACTCCTTTGTATTAATATCTTTTATTGGCATATTGATGTAAACAAAGAAAAGTTACACCATAATAAAATGATATCCTTCTCTTTTTTTTATAATGACAAAGGAGGAGAGAAACGTAGTGGCTTACTTGTTTTTTTTTTTCTCTTTTTATCGATGACAAAAAGAAAAAAGTAATGGTAATATTTTTGATGACATAGCACTCATATCCATGTTATATTTGATGACATTAACTTTTGTTTTAGATGTATAACTACTTTGAATTATGTATATGATGTTAAATTATGCATATGATTCTCGCAATAAACACTATTGAAAGCTGCTATGATTTATTATTAAAATTATTTTGACTTGAATTTAAAGAGTTGAAAGGTTATAATTTTTCTTTAAAAAATTAAATTCATTATAGCATATAGACAAGGGGAGTTTAGTTAAAATTTCATCATCAATTGGTTGTCATCATCAAAAAGAGAGAGGTTGTTGAATCCCGAATTTTGATGATGAAATCAATTGATGAATTTATGGACTAATTAATATACTTTCAAGCATGGACGTGAACTATCCTAGGACAAATTATTGAAGCAGACGTTGGGTCGAAAAGCATCATGTCAAAGATTGGACGTCGGGCTCGAGGATTGATCGACGTGTGGTACGATGGACTTTGTGCCATGAGTTTGGGCATGTGGTCAGAAGATGTGCCGGAGGTTCGAATAAAGTGTTGGATGATCAAATGATATGTCAGAATATTGAAAGTTTTCTGATTGTAATTAAAATGGTTAAGTTTTGATCATGATCGTTTAAAGTCAAATTAAGCTAGTATTGGGTAGAAACAATGGCAACTTGATTTGGAGCTTATTGGGCCTGATGGTGTTAGGATCAAAGTGGCACTAAGAGAAGGGGGGGGGGGGGGTGGGTGGCGGGGGTGGCGGGTGAATTAGTGCTTATAAAAAATTTATGTCAATTTAAATACTCGCTCAATAAAAATTATATCAAAAATACGTTTAAGCGTAAAGATGCGTGTAAGCGTAGAGAAGCGTTTAAGCATAGAGATATTTGTAAGAGTGCAAGCAAAGGTAATAGACAGTTAAATAAGAAACCAATGAAGATGAAGAGCAAAGAAGAAGAAGCAAATCAATTTTATAGTGGTTCGGTCTCATGACCTACTCCACTCCTGATTCCTCCTCCGTTGAGGTCCTCAGCTTCTACTATTGATCTTCCTTCAATGGGTGAAGATCAACTACCCTCTTACAACTCTATTCTCCTTTTACAAGTTTAGGAGATAACTTTTACAAGTCTCTAAGCTCTCTCTTAAACAAAAATTCTACATAAGACGAAAATGAGGAGAAGCTCTCAATTACAACAGCGTTTTCACAAGGGTTTTGCTCTTAATTGCTTGTATACTTTCAACAAGAATAGGTGGGGTATTTGAAGGCCCTAAATGGCTTCAAAAGTGGAGCCAAAATTTAAATTCTAAGTGATCCCGAGGTGCTAGTCTCAAAGACTGCGTTCTGGGCGGTTTAGTCGCCTAACATTGTTTGTCAGACTGTTTGGGCGGTTCAATTGCCTGACACATCTTTGAAGATTATGTCATCTTAGAGATCGTGTCTTCGAAGATCGTGTCTCATTTGACCATGGGTTACTGAAATAACTTTTATAATAAGTCTAAATTAGTCCCAATTAAGGCCTAATAACCTCTTAATTGAGTTAGTAAAACTAACTCTTATCATGATGCTAACTACGACACTCAACGTACAATCTTTATGGTCATATCGTCTCTTTGGTGAACTCCGTGCATCTTTCTGATAAACCCCCGACGAGCTCCCAATTTCCTTCGGTGAACTTCCAACAAACTTCCAGCATTCTTTCAGCGAACTCCAGATAACCTATCAGTGAACTCTCGACGAACTTCTAGGCAAACTTCTGGTGAGTTCTCGGCAAGCTCCCGACAACATCATCCGAACCTCGACCAACCTCTGGCGAACTCTCGACGAGCTCCCATTGCGTCGTCCAAACCTCAGCCCGATGCTCGAACTTGAATCCGACCCAACATCTGATTGTACTGCCCTTTACTGTCGTAGTTAATCCAGCATCATTTTCTTTAACACACAAGTTAAATCATAAAACTCATCAATTGGTTTCATCATCAAATCCGAGATTCAACAATCTCCCCTTTTTTATAATGACAACCAATTGATGATGGGAGTTAATCGTAACTCCCCCTATGTATATGTCATACGATAAATACAACAAACTTGAATTCAAAAGCACCATCACTTTTGAATTTAAGCATTTTGATATTTTTCACAATTTAACCATACATGATAAAATTTCTAGAGATTCATTTTCTTGGCATCACATAAAAATTTCAATCATTATATTCACAATATGACCATATCATCATAAAAAATTCAACTATTTAAAAGATCTCAAAATATCTCTCTTATGTCATCAATTATGTCATTTCTCCTCCTTTGTTATCAACAAAAATGAGAAATATATAATTCATATTTAAACATTTATCACAAATATCCATCATTTAAATATTTATCATTTTTGAATATTTATCAAAAATATTCAAACATACCATTTATCATTTGTCATCAATATACTATTTCTCCCCCTTTTGTCATCAAAAGGGAGAAATATTCGACAATTGTTCAAAACAAATGTTCATTATATGATAAAATTTCAAACATAATATTTATCATATGTCATCAATCGTGTTGTTTCTCTCTCTTTATTATCACAAAGGAGAAATATTCACCACATATTTGAATACTAAGTGTTTAATACAACACTTTTATCATAAATATTTATTACACAAAAAAAAAATCTAGTCTATTTCTCCCCCTTAGTAAAATAAGAAGAAAAATCAGAATATTATTTAATCCATTTCGTATCAAATTGCTTTCTTCCCCTTTGTAAATAAAATAGAAGAAGAAGAAGGGGAGGGGGGGTGTCAAAGATCCAAAAATCAAGTATCCCAAAATAAAATAAATTATTAAGAGGGCGGATATATATTCATGAATCAAGAATTATTTTAAAAGAGATCATAAAAAGCCATGAAATCTAAGAAGAGTATAAGAGCTACTCATGTATTCAAAATCATTTTATGTAAATTTCAAGCAAAAGCTTAATAAATCTTAAAAATAGTAAATCATGCATTTCCATAGTTTAACATTCCTAATTCTCTTCTAATAAAGTCAAATTATTCTTCATTTAATGGCTTGGTGAATATATCAGCTAATTGATTATTAGTATCAATAAATTTCAAAGATATATCATGATTATTTACATGATCTCTAATAAAGTGATGCCTAATATCAATATGTTTAGTTCTTGAGTGTTGAATAGAATTTTTAGTTAAACATATTGCAATAGTATTATCGCATTTGATAGGAATATTTTTCAAATAATTTCATAATCTTCTAAGGTATTTTTCATCCAAATAACTTGTGCACAGCATACACTAGCTGCTATGTACTCAGCTTCGGCTGTAGATAATGTAACTGAATTTTGTTTCTTAGAAGACCAAGAAACAAGAGCATGTCCTAAGAATTGGCAGGTTCCGATTGTACTCTTTTTTATCTATTCTACAACCTCCAAAATCGACACCCGCATAGGCAAGCAAATTAATATTTTTTTACTTAGGATACCATAAACCTAAATTGGAAGTTTCTTTTAAATATCTATATATTCATTTAACTGCCATTAAATGAGAATATTTAGGATTGGATTGAAATCTTGCACACAATCCAACACTAAATATTATGTCATGTCTAGTAGAAGTTAAATACAATAAACTACCTATCATTCCTCTATATTTTTTTGATCAAAATTTTCACTTTCATTATCCAAGTCTAATTTTGCATAAGTGCTCATGGGTGTGTTTATGGCCTTAGCATTGTCCATACTAAAACACTTTAATAAATCTAAGGTATACTTAGTTTCACTTATAAAGATATCATCATTTAATTATTTTATTTGTAATCCTAAGAAAAATGTTAATTCACCCATTAGACTCATTTTAAATTATTGGCTCATACTCTTGTAAAATATTCACATAAGGATTCATTTGTTGAACCAAAAATAATATCATCAACATAAATTTGAATAACTATAAAATCTTTTTCAAAATACTTAAAAAATAATATGACATCAACCTTGCCTTTCAAAAAATTATTTGAAATAAGGAAAGACCTAAGTTTTTCATACCAAGCCCTAGGGGCTTGTTTCAATTCATAAAGGGCCTTAGATAGTTTAAAAACATGATTCAGAAAAAAATCATTTTTAAAACCGGGGGGTTGTTCAACATAAACTTCTTCGAAAATGAAACCGTTAAGAAAAATACTTTTGACATCCATTGGAAATAACTTAAAATTCTTAAAAGAAGCAAAGGCAAGGAGCATCCTTATGGCTTCAAGTCTAGCCATAAGATCGAAAGTCTCTTCATAATCAATCTCTTATTTTTGGTTGAAACCCTTGGCCACTAATCTAGCCTTGTTTCTAACCACGATACCATTTTTATCTTGCTTGTTTCTAAAGATCCATTTAGTACCAATCACTAAACAGTCATTAAGTCTAGAAACAAACTCTCACACCTCATTTCTCTCAAATTGGTTTAGCTCTTCATGCTTTGAAATAACCCAAGAATCATCTTTTAGGGCTTCCAAAATGCATTTGGGTTCAATTTGAGATAAAAATATCACGTTAGCATAAAAATTCTTAAATAATGAACGATTTTGAACACCTTTTGATGTATCTTCTATTATTAACTCCTTAGGATGAGCATCTATATACTTTCATTCCTTAGGTAAGGATTCCTTGAAAGTAGGTGCATCCAAGTTGTTTTGGAGATGAGATTTATCATTCAAATTTAAAGTATCAAGATCAAAATCATCATCAAAATTAATTTTCTTCAATTTGGGAACCTCATTAAAAATAATATGGATGTATTCCTCAATTACTAGAGTTCTTTTATTAAAGACACGATAAGCTTTTGAAATTGAGGAATAACCAAGAAATATGCCTTCATCAGATTTTGCATCGAACTTTCCTAATGCATCTTTTTCATTCAAAATAAAATATTTACAATCAAATATTTTAAAATATAAAATATTAGGTTTTTTATTATTCCATAATTCATAAGGATTTTTTAAGAGTAATGGTCTTACGAGAATCCTATTCATAACATAGCATGCTGTGTTAATGGCTTCAGCTCAAAAATATTTGGGTATGCTATGTTCGTTTAACATGATTCTAGCCATTTCTTGTAAGCTCCTATTTTTCCTTTCCACTATTCCATTTTATTGTGGATTTCTAGGAGTAGAGAAATTATGATTATACCCATTTAAGTCACAAAAATTTTGAAAGTCATGATTTTGAAACTCACCACCATGATAAATACATATAGATGAAATCATAAAACCCTTTTCATTTTGAACAAGTTTGTAAAATTTTAAAAAATATTTAAAAGAATCAATTGTGTGTGCTAAGAAATTGGTACAAGTATATCTACTATAATCGTCTACAATAATAAACACATATTTGCTACCTCTTAAGCTTGTAGTATCAATTGGTTCAAATAAATCCATATAGATCAATTTAAGTGGCCTAGAGGTGCTTATTTGATTTTTTGATTTGAAACTACTTTTTATTTGTTTTCCTAGTTGACATGCATCACAAACTTTGTCTTTAACGAACTTGATGCTAGGCATTCCTCTTACTAGATTTTTTGTTGAGATTTGGTTTAATAGTTTCATGCTAGCATGTTCTAGTCTCCTATGCCAAATCCATGCATCATCATTTAAGACTGATAAACACATTTCATTACAAAAATCATCGATATCAATAGTATACACATTATTACTTCTTAAGATAATCATAGAACTATTTTTGTGTGGTATTTCAATTATATAAACATTAGATTCAAATTTTATAATGTATCCTTTATTACACAATTGGCTAATGCTTAGTAGATTATGTCTTAAACCATCAACTAATAATACATCTTCTATCAAGAGGTTTGATTTGTTACCTATGGTTTCTTTCCCAATGATTTTTTCCTTGTTGTTATCTTCGAATGTGACAAATCCTTCGTTTAGGCTAGTAAGCTTGGAGAAATGAGTTGGATCTCCGGTCATATACCTTGAGCATCCACTACCAATGTATCATTTAGTGCTTCAAGCCTTTGTTTGGAGACATACCTATAAAAAAGAGGGTTTTGGTTTAGGTACCCATTTGCCTTTAGGTTCCTCATAAAAAATTCTACCTAATTTTACTAATGGCGTTGAGTTGTCTATGGTTCCTTTTGGAACCCAAATTAATTTTTGTAAACTATGCTTTTTAAATGAACATTTATAAGCATAGTGTCCAATTCTTTCATAAAAATTATATTTATTTCTAGGTGAAACATATAATGTAGGTCCTTTAACGAAGATAGTTGGCTTTTGTTGAGTATTACAAAGTCAATTCCTTTCTTTCTATAAACATGACCCTTATTAGCAAGGATCATGTTTAAGGATATGTTACCTATTTTTAATTTTTCTATTGTCTCTTGTAGTGAAACATTTTCTTTCTTGAGTATATCTAATTCTTCACACTTAGTGCAAGGAGATATCATATGTTCATTATACTCCCTTTTTAAATATTCAAACTTACCAACTAATGAAGCATGATCTTTCTTTAATAATTTATAATTGTTACTAACTAATATAAGATCATCATACAAGTCATTAAATGTATTAAATAATTCATCATAAGATAAAGAAGAGTCATTTAGGTTACTTACCTCATCGCCAAATATCATTAAAACATAATTTGTAACTTCTTCCTTACTAGTTGGCTCCTCATCTTCGGATGAACTTGAGTCGTTCCAAGTAGCTTTGAGCGCCTTCTTCTTTGGTTGCTTCTTCTTCACTCAGGGACATTCATTTTTAAAGTGTCCCGGCTTCTTACATTCGTAACATATTATTGAGTCCTTTTTTCGTTCACTTTTGTTCTTAGCATCTTGTTTTGTCTTAGTCATTTTTAAGAATTTCTTAAATTTTCTTGTAAGAAGTGCAAAGTTCTCATCATCATTATTGTCACTTGAGTTTTCTCTGTCTTCTTTGGTTCTAAGTGTTATGTCCTTCTTGTTCTTTGGAAGGTTGTTCTCGAGTTTATCATGTGCTATATATGTCATTTCGTATGTCATCAAAGACCTGATTAGTTCTTCAATCAGAAAATTATTTAGGTCATTTGCTTCTTATATTGTCATTACTTTAGAATCCCAACTTTTAGGAAGGGATTTTAATATTTTGTTAACAAGTTTAAAATTAGAAAAAATTTTACCAAGCAGTTTTAGACCATTGATAACATCTGTAATGTCTCCTATGGTCTCACTTGGTTTCATGTGAAACAACTCATAGTTATGCACCAAAAGATTAATTTTTGACTCTTTGACTCTGCTAGTGCCTTCTTATGTAACTTCGCATGTGTGTCAAATCTCATGCGCAGTTTTGCAAATAGAACCCAATTAAATTCGTTTTTATCAAGAGCACAAAATAATCATCGCTTTAGCATTTAAAGAGCAAGTCTTCTTTTCCGAATCATTCTATTCGTTCATAGGTTTGGAAGACTTTTTAAAACCACTTTCAATAATATGTCATAATTCAAAATCCATAGAAAATAGAAAAATTCTCATTCAAGTTTTTCAATACGTGTAATCCATACCATTCAACATGGGAGGACGAGTGATAGAAAGTCCATCTTGATTTAACTACTCGGTCAATAAAAATCATATCGGAAATGCGTTTAAGCGTAAAGATGCGTGTTAGCGTAGAGATATTTGTAGGAGTGCAAGCAAAGGTAATAGATAGTTAAATAAGAAAGCAATGAAGATGAAGAGCAAAGAAGAGAAAGCAAACCGATTTTATAGTGGTTCGGTCTCATGACCTACTCCACTCCCGATTCCTCCTCTATTGAGGTCACTAGCTTCTACTATTGATCTTTCTTCAATAGGTGAAGATCGACTACCCTCTTACAACTCTATTCTCCTTTTATAGGTTTAGGAGATAACATTTACAAGTCTCTAAGCTCTCCCTTAAACAAAAATTTTACACAAGACAAAAATGAGGAGAAGCTCTCAATTACAACAGCGTTTTCACAAGGTTTTTGCTCTTAATTACTTACATACTTTTAGCAAGAATGGGTGGGGTATTTATAGGCCCCAAATGACTTCAAAAGTGGAGCCAAAATTTAAGTTCTAAGTGATCCTGATGTGCTAGTCTCGAAGACTATGTTCTAGGCGGTTCAACCGCCTGACATTGGCTATCAAACTATCTGGGTAGTTCAGCCACCTAACATGGGGGGGTCAACCGTCTGACACATCTTCGAAGATTGTGTTATCTTGGAGACCATGTTTTCGAAGATCGTGTCTCATCTGACCTTAGGTTACTGAAATGATTTTTTATAATAAGTTTAAATCAACCCAATTAAGGCCTAACAGCCTCTTAATTAAGTTAGTAAAACTAACTCTTATCATGATACTAACTATGACACTCAATGTACAATCTTCATTGTCCAATCGTCTCTTTGGCGAACTCGCATCTTTCCGATGAATCCTCGGTGAGCTCCTGATTTCCTTCGGTGAACTCCTAATGAACTTCCAATATTCTTCTGGCGAACTCCCGGCGAGCTCCCGACAACCTGTTGGCGAACTCCCGATGAACTTCCCGGCAAACTTCTGGTGAGTTCTCGATGAGCTCCCGACAACATCGTCCGATCCTCGGTCGACCTCCAGCGAACTCTCGGTGAGCTCCCATTGCATTGTTCGAACCTCGGACTGATGCTCGAACTTGACTCCGACCCAACATCTGATTGTACTATCTTTTACTATCGCAGTTAATCATGCATCATTTTCTTTAACACACAAATTAGATTATAAAACTCATCAATTGATTTCATCATCAAAATCCAAGATTCAACAGATGGAAGGCCAATTTAGTGACATGGAATTGGCTTTGGTGGTGGTACCGCTTAGATAGCTAGAAAGCACTATTTGTGCTTTTTCGGGTAATCCGATGGTGGTACCACCCCCATCAGGTGGTGGTACTGCTCAACATCATTGGTACTACTTAAACTGATGGTAGTACCATCAAAGCCCAAATTCACAGGCTCTGTTCGACGGTAGTACTGCTCTATGTCGATGATGATACCACCATGTTACGAACTTAGCTGGTTTTGCCTAAGTCGTGCGGCTCCCGTGTACATCCGCAAAGGTCAGTCTCCCCGAAACCGCCTATGGTCCCTTAGGACCTATAAAAGAGAAAACATGTTAGAGAAAGTATTTCCCACAGGATCCACAAGCAACCACTTCAGCCTCCCCCACTTATTCCTTCAACGTCCTCATCGAAACCGCTGCTGATGCTGTATTTCCTTGTATTTTTACTGAATCTTCAATCTTCTACTATGGCTGCAACACGCCTCTTAGCTCCCAATTGCCCTCCACCACTATCATTGAGTAGTCAAACTTTGATCTGCCATGTTACTTCAACTCGCCAATGATCGACTCTGGTGTGGTGATAGAATCCTAAGGCTCTATTAGGGATCGACTCTCCTCGAACTCCATAGTGGTTAGGCCTTCCAATATTTGGCTACCAGGCTAGATAAATTTGCTGAAGTTTTTCTTGATGTAGAAGAGAAAGTTTACATGCTTATTTATAGGATTCATGAAGAGACCCCCTAAACCAGGATTCATAATAAGAGTCATATTAGAAATAAAACTTTAACTCCAATTCCTACTCCTAATCAAACTCCTCCTAGTCGAATCCTAGTTCAATTAACAAACTCCTACTAGGACTCCAATTTAGTCGAATCCCAATTCCACTAGGATTTGGGCTGATTTATTCAAATTGACTCAAATCAACTCCTAGCCGACTCAATGTCAGGTCTAGGCTGGCGCCAATAGGGCCCAATCTATGGACTCGATTCAATAGACTAGGACCCAACCCAGCTAGGGTCCTGTCAGACTCGCCCTCTTCAAATCAGCCTTATCCTTAAGGCTGAGCCTCCATGAACTCTAGGACTTCAGCTTCAATTCATTATAGGACCCTCATGTAGTATCCTCCATAGGCAATTGGGTCCACTACACCAGCACTTTAGTTGAGGGGCGTCGATGGCGCATCACGATCCTACAGTCCAATATGGTAGCCGGTTGAACTTGGACCTCTTCATCAACCCAGATGTCAAGTAGGTAACTCTGGACTGATTCATCTTCTCCAAGCCTCAGTTTAAGGCTTGACACATGGAAGACTGGAAGAATTTGGAGTCTATGGGTTGATCTAATTTGTAAGGCACGGCTCCAATGCATTGCATAATTTTGTAACGTCCAAAGAAACGAGGAGACCATTTCTTCAAGGCTTGAGTCTTCATGGATTTTTGCTGGCAGGGTTATAGGCAAAGGAAGAATCAATCTCCAACAACAAACTTCTTTTTGCTCCTGTGTTTATCAATAATTTCAGCCTGTTGTTTCATTCTTGCTTGGGTGGCTAAGATGTTGTTCTTCAATAGTCTTTTCTTGAGATGATGGCAGCCCCTGGGAATGTCGGTCCAAGTTGAGTCCGAAGTGGATGGGGCTGTGATTTTCCCAAACTTACTATCATCTCTCCTGCAAACTTCTTTTTTTGTCTGGTCATTGTTTCATTCTTGCCTAGGCTACTGTGTGATCATTCTTCAATTGCTGCAAAACTTTTCCTTGAGATGTTGGCAGTCCCTTGGTGAGGTTGGAAGGCAGCAGTGATAATAACACAAGATGATAGGGCGACGATGGTGCTGTTGGCGACTGCTATTTGAGGTTGGAAGGCAGCAGTGATGACAACACAAGATGAGGACATGATAGGGAGATGATGATACTATTAGTAGCTACGATCTGAGGTTGGAAAGTAGTAGCAACGACAACACAATATGAGAAGATGATAGGGCGACGATGTTGCTATTAGCGACTGCGATCTAAGGTTCGAAGGCAGCAGTGATGGCAACACAAGATGAGGAGATGATAGGGCGACGACGATGCTATTAGTGGTTGCGATATGAGGTTGGAAGGCACCAACAGTGGCAACACAAGATGAGGAGATGATAGGGAGACGATGGTGTTGTTAGCAGCTATGATCTAAGGTTGGAAGGCAGCAATGACGACAGCACAAGATAAGAAGAGGTTTGGATCTTTGTGCATCATTGAATCTTTAATTTGTTGCCCCTACAATTGGATTAGGAAACTGACATGCGCCTTGTGCAGCACCCTCTCCATCCATTGTGTCAAAACGGTCAAAACTTTGTCCCCGCATTTTTCTCGTAGGATCACTTGCTTCCCATGGTTGAAAATTTTCATAAGTAATTCGAAAAAAATTCAGAAAACATCACCTATCGTAGACAGCAACTTGATGCTTAGCACCACTTCATAATCGTCCAACTGCATAAGGTAGAAGTTCGTGGTGATCTCTTGGCCCCGCATAACTAGTTTCACCAACGAACACTTGTGGCTGCAATTGAGGGTTTGGTCATCTACGACCTTCACATCAAACCTATTGTAATCTTCAATTTGGAGGGTTAATCAGCAGCAACCTTGCTATCCATAAAATTATTAGTACTTCCGGTGTCAATAAGAATAGTAATCGATTGGTGCTTAAGGAATCTGTCGATCTTCATGGTTTGCGGGTTTGCGTAGCCAGCTAGGGCATATACTATGCTGATGGCCGATTGTGGTTCTTCCTCCACCTCTTCCTCCTCGTACTCGAGATCTATGTCCTCGAGTTTTGGATCATCGATCGGTTCAATCACCAAAAGTCGTCCCTTCTTGCAGCGGTGCTCTCGACTCCATGGTTCATCATAGTGCCAACATACCCCATTTGTAGATCTTTCATGGAGTTTTTCTGGAGTTAATTTCTTGGGCTGAGAGGTTTAATTGGCAACAGGGGAGGCCAAAGGTTTATGGTTGTTGGTCAGTTTATGATCTTGGTCCTTAGGGCATCGTTGTTTAGCCATTCCTCTTGAATGCGGGTGAAGGAGATGGTCACCATCAATGTATATAGTTATCATGCTTTAACTTCACATATAATCTCCAGCTTTAATCCTTCAATGAACGTCCCTAGCAATTGGTTTTTAGACCAATCATGAGTTTGGTTCAAAAGTCATTCAAACCTGGTTTGATAATCTTGGATGGTCGAGTTTGATGAATCTTCGCAAGTTGGTCATCCATGTTCTCGTACTCTGACGGTCCAAAGCGGATCAGCAGCCCGCTTTTGAATTGCCTCCATGTAGGTACACTATGAGTATGTTCGAACTAGTCATACCATTGGATTGCATCTCCCTCAAGGTGTATGGCGGTGATGTTGACCATGGATGCATCTGGAGTCTTATGGAAGCGAAAATACTCGTTTCGTGCGCAAGAACCACTTGGTTGGGTCTCTATCTTCCATCTAGAGAAGTTCACCCTCATGCATGGGTATGCGGAGTCCTATGCATGATTTTCCTTCTATGATTGGTTCTCTTTGTGATCTAAACTTTCTTCGCACGAAGATCTCTTTGGGCTCTTTGATCGACTAAATCTAAATTCTTCGAAGAGTGTGCGTAATCTGTCTTCCATGTAGGGCTCGAAAGCTTCAAGCTTCGTGTCAATTGTATCATCTGAGGCTATCACGTAAGATTGTTGATCTATAATATTAGGTTCTTCTTCTGTTAATGAGTCAGGGGCATAGATCGGCAGATGGGGCTGGCGATAATAGGAGAAGGAAAAAAATGGTAGCAACAACAATAATCTAGGGTTAGAAGGCTACGATATGTGGCTGCTGTTGGGGTCGGCTGTAAGGGGTAAAAGAGGATTATGATGGCAATGTTTTAAGGTTAGAGGGCTGCCCTAGGGTTACGGGTTACAACGGCAACAAGGGTGTTGGCTGCGGTTGTAACATGGAGGGTGGCAACAGCAGCAACCGAGGAAGGTGGCAGTGACAGCAATAGGAAGATGGCAGTAGCAACAACTGAGGCAGTTGGCAGTGAGAGTAACCAAAGAAGATGGTAGCGATAGCAACAAGAAGATAGCAGGGGCAGCAACCGAGGAAGATAGCAGCGGCAACAACTGAGGAATATGACAGTGGCAGCAACCAGAGAAAATGGCAACGGTAGCAATAAGAAGATGGCAGCAACAGCAACCGAGGAAGATGGCAATGGCAGCAATAGAAGAAGATGACAATGACAACAACAGGAAGATGGTAGTGGCAACAACCGAGGAAGATAGTAGTGGCAACAACCGAAGAAGATGACAGTGGCAGCAACCGAAGAAGTTGGCAATAGCAGCAACAGGAAGATGGCAGCGGTAGCAACCGAGGAAGAAGGTAGTGACAGCAATCGAAGAAGATGGCAGTGGCAACAACCAAAGAAGATAGCAGTGGTAGGAACCGAGGAAGATGACAATAGCAGCAACCTTAGAAGATGGTAGTGACATCAATAGGAATATGGTAGCGACAATAACAGGGAAAGATGGAAGCAATAATTAAGGATTGCAGCGATATATGAGATGGCAGCAACAACAGGTGTCAATTGTAGATGAAGATGGCAGCAGTAATAGGGGTTGGTTGTAGATGAGGATGGCAGCAGCAACAGGGGTCGGCTGCAGATGACATTGATAGCAGTTATAGGGGTTGACTGCAGATGAAGATGGTAGCAGCGATAAGGGTCGGTTGCAGATGAAGATGGCAGCAACAGTAGAGGCGTCGGCTGCAGTAGATAGAGAGGGAGATGGTAGTGGTAGCAGAGGGATCGACTGCACTAGATGGAGAGCGATATGGTAGCGATAAGGGGTGGAAGAACAATGAGACACCAAGAACGCTGCTCTGATACTAGATTGATGGGACCCGGAGGTTTTCATCTGGGATAACTTATCGTTGTATGGGATCGGCCCTCCTAAAACTCTGTAGGGGTTTGGCCCTCCAATATTCGGCCACCAAGCTGAATAAATTTGCTGAAGTTTTTCTTGATGTAGAAGAGAAAGTTTACATGCTTATTTATAAGGTTCATGAAGAGATCCCTAAACCAAGACTTCTAATAAGAGTCCTATTAGAAATAAAACTCTAATTCCAACTCCTACTCCTAATTAAACTCCTCCAAGCCGAATCCTAGTCCAATTAGGACTTGGATCCAATCAACTCCTACTAGGACTCCAATTCAGTTGAATTCTAATTCCACTAGGATTTAGGTTGATTTATTCAAATTGACTCAAATCAACTCCTAGCTGACTAAATGTCAGGTCTAGGCCAGCCAATAGGGCCCAATTTACGGACTCAACTCAATATACTAGAACCTGACCTAGCTAGGGTCCTCTAATGTGGGGTTGGCTGAGTTATGATTATCTTTGTTGATTCTTGCGGATCATTTTGACAAAGGAAAAGACCTTCCTTGGTTTGCACCAGTATCTCAAACATCTCATGCTGCTTAAATTGGGTGGATGCTTGTTTGAGCTTTAACAAGCATTATCTCGTAGATATTGAAGTTTTTTTTTAATGTCCTTCCTTCATAGAATTTGTCATCGATTCTTCTTCAATTTAGTTATCGTCTCAAAGTAAGTTTGCATCACTTCTACTTTAGATTAATATTCTATTGAGAAATTATGCGGACAATCTACTCTCAGTAGCACCGATCATCATTGGTGATGATTGACAACTCGTCTTCCATTAGAATTTTTCGAAGGGTCTTTGAACTTGTGCAGAGCTCCTCTACTGGATAAATAAGAGAAGTGTGGTACTTGATTTTGCCCATTCTCTTAAGAGTTGAGAAGGAAAAGGTTACTTGACTTCTCGTGTCTCCTGGAGGTTGTACTTCATGCATCAAGCTGGTTACTAGTCTTCGCTCACTCTTTGCTCACACTTCTGAAGCACCTAAACTGTTTATACTCCTTGTATTAAATTAGCTACTATGGTTCATATTCTCTCTACCATCAAACTTCCGGAATGTAAGAAGTTTTGCTCGAAAAGTGTAGAATTTCACCCCAACTTGGAGCAAATCTTTGATAGTTTTGGTCGCCTTTCGGATTGTATTGTTTTCTCCATCATATTTGTTGCCTACTCCTCTGAGTAAAAAAGGTACAACACCATGTACTACATACTTCATTCCTTGGTCAAGCATTCTTGCATCAACCCAAAGTCCCCACTTTTGGCTATTTTGATAATAAGCTAATTAATATCGGTCTTATAAAGTTCATTGGCTTTTTCCCTTCAGCCTTATCTTGGTACTTAGAGTTTGACTTTGCATTCTCCACCTTCTTGGTCCCTTTTACGACCAATACTCTCCCTCTATGATAGCAAGGGATTGATGACTCTACGGAAGTCTCACCTCTATGGTATCATAGCACTACCAAGCCCATGGCCCTACTATCTATTGCCTTGCATCTACATCCCTTTCTTCAATATCGATAGATCCGCCTTTGCGGTCCTGTGGCACTCCTCCGAGTTCACCTCTATTCTGACCGAAGCTTTACTTTTGGGTAGTTGAACCCCTCTGGACTCATTGTCGCTTCTTCGCCCCTTTCGACCACCTACTCCAACACCTCTGTGTTCTCCGAGCAATTTTTCTTGATCGATGGAAAGACAAACTACAACTCTCATACATGGCCTCTGCCATCCTGTTGTAGGGCTTGCGCCAATTCTGTTCTCCTTATCTTTCTTGGTAGCAACATTTGCTTACTCGGCCTTGTCCTCTGACTTGTTGGGCTCCCTTAACTGAATGTAAGCACTAGAGTAGTCCAACTCTCTGGTCGCTCCGATCATACCTCTATATGATCAAGTCCCCCCATGGGACTCACTAGTACTTGCACTCATAATTCTCCCTCAGTGGTACACAACCCCCATATGCTGATGACCAAAGCTTTCATCCGATGTAAGATTCGATGCACGCACGAAAAACCGCCTCTGCGGTACCATAACATTCACTCCTTGAATCCATAACCCTTCTTGTCATCATGTTGTTTACCGAAATGGAGCTCCTAGTAGCTCCTGATCATACTTTCGCATGATCACGTCCCTCACAGGACTTCTTTCGCGTGTGTTGTATTGCCTCGAATTATTCACCATGATCTGCTTCACCATTTTGCCTCCAAGTGACATCTTCATTGCATTCAGATTCTTATGAGATGAACTCGGATTATTATCTCTCCATGTGTGGCCTCTGCCACCTCCGATTATATTCACTCCTTTGGCAATTAACCTTCGCCCACCCATTCTCGGGTCACACCCGAATGAAGCATCGCTTTAGGATAGTCCATCGCTTAGTAGCTTTCGAAGTCCACAAACTTTGCTGACAATGGTGCACAATTATCTGGATCTTGGGCCTCTATCCCCCACCATCATAATATTTGTTGCGCACCCTTTCTTCATAACAACTCGAATAGTAGCATTATGGCTTATTCTTCAATAGTACTCACCTTTGCATCATCTTACCTCTTGCTAAGGCCTTCTGATCCCAACTTTACCTCTGCAAGTTGAGTCGCCTTAGTCCCTCTGTCAAATGCTTCTCTGAGATAAGGTGCATGTGCCTCAAAGGTCCCTTCGTCTTTGACACCATGCTGGATGAGTCTGCTCCATTAGAATGAAGAACCTGTGTAACGATATGATCTTACTCTTGCCTCTACAAGAGTTCATGTCCTTGACCTTTGTCCAAGGAAAGCTCTGGGCCTCCGCTCCATGTTCTATCTTCTATGTCGACTCCCTTCATGCGGTTTGGATACTTCACCAAGTTCCACCTAAGTTGCTCCACCCCTCGATTTGCATTGAGTTGATGATGGCCCTCGCACCCACCATTCCATAGGTCAGCCCTCCGTTGAGTTCGATTTCCACATCAGCTCTAAGTGTGCCTTCTTTTGATGTTGTCATGGATCGCTCCCCCACTTGATCTTGCAATACATCCACCAATGTATTACCTCATGCGAGATCATGTGATGACTCCTCGCCGCTCACTCGGTTTGTTGAGCTTTGTAGAGTTGTTGTCTTGAGAATCTTATATTCTTTAACTATATTCGTTCAAGTGTGTGCCAAATATCATGTATTGTTTCACAAGTTGAAATATAATTAAATTTATTTTTATTTAATGTATAAAATAAAGTATTTATAGCTTTCGCATTTAAAGAAAATATTTTTTTCTCAAACTCATCTCATTCATTCATAGGTTTAGAGGGTGTTTGAAAAGCAAGTTCTATGACATTCCATAAATTAAAATCCATAGAAAGCAAAAAAATTCTCATTTGAGTTTTTCAATACGTATACTCCGTCTTATTTAATATAAGAGGATGAATGATTGAATAACTTTCTTGATTATCGAAAAAAGCCATATAGTCTATCTTATGTGTTAAACCAATTAAGAAAATTTTGGCTCTGATATCAATTGTTATGACCGAATCGGCACTAAGAAAGGGCGGGGGGGGGGGCGAAGCGGGGGGTGAATTAGTTCTTCCGTAAAAATGCATTGATTCGATAACTCATTCGATCAAACCCATATCAGAAATGCGTTTAACTTAGAAACATTCGAAGGAGTAGTGAGCAAGTAAATCAGTGAATAATGAGAATGAAAAGCACAAAGGAAAAGAGCACACCGGACTTATAATAGTTCGGTCCATGTGCCCTACGTCCACTCTCGATTCCTCTTCACTCGAGGCCACCAGCTTCCACTACCAATCTTCTTTCAACGAGTGAAGATTAATTACCTCATTTACAACTCTTTCTCCTTTTTATAGGCTCATGAGAGAACATTTACAACCCTCGTTTACAAGTGTTCTCTCAAACTCTCCCTTAGAACAATATATAATCTTATGAAGGAGGGAACTCACCGTTCTAGCATGGTTTTCACACAAATTTTCATTCTATATTCTTGCCACTTCAAGCAAGAATGAGTGGGGTATTTATATACCCCAATGGCTTTAAATCTTGGAGCCAAAATTTAAATCCCTGGAATTTTTGGGTGCGAGCGATACCACCGCCTGACATTATGTCTGGGAGACTGAGTTTGGGCGGTACCATCGCCTGACAGCCTAAAAGACTATGTTCAGCTCATAGGCGATTCCACCGCCCGGTTTGGTAGTGCTACTGCCTGACCCATCTTTGGGTCACGAAATGGGCCTCCCAATAGGCCCAAATCAGCTCCAGATTAAGCTCAATGGGCCCCTAATTGAGTTGGCAAGATTTCACCCAAAAATAACTCAATTACAACCTAAACTATTTCAATCAAGACACAATCAATTATAAAGCGTGAATCCTATGTTGTTCAACATGCCATTGGTTCATCCGACACTTCATCCAACCCTTCAACGCATCATCCTCTCCTTTGACGTATTGTCTGATCCATCGACATGTTGACCTTCCGTAACATCCAATCTTCTTAGTGCAATGCCCAAAACTTTTGGCTCGATGCTCGAACTCATTGCACGAAGTCCCTCTGGCACGTCGATCAATCTTTCGACCCGACGTCCAATCTTCTGACATGTTTTGTTCCAGCCCAACATCTAATTCTTCCTACTTTAATCGATTTGATTCTCTACGATCGAAGTTAGTCCTACATCACTTAAATGCCGATTAGATCGTAATCTTCATTAATTGATTGCATTATCAAAATTTGAGACTTAACAATTTTGAGTCAACAAAATTATATAGCGGAGACTTAATTTGCAAGAAATTAATTTTTATGCATATTTCAGCCTTTAACGAGCTTTAAAATGAGTTAAAATGTCATTGTGAGGGTATAAAAAAATTATGCAAAAGTAGCCAATATTTCCATCATAAAAGATTTGTAAGGCTTTTAGTCATATATTTTGGATGATTTAGGTGCATTGATCAAACTGATCCTTGCATAGGTATTCATTCACATACACCATTAAAATCAAATTCTAGAACTGGGTTTGCTATATTTTAGAACAGACACTGACTCACCTTGGGCCAAAGCCTTAATAGTGTTTTCTACATTTCCTTTTATTCCAAAAGAAAAAGATTCTGACACTATCAAACATTAATCAATAAATTGAGAATGTATGAAATAGAAGATGAAATGACCTGCACAGAAACCTTAATTTATTATCGGAACGTAAATGTCTTGTAATTTAATGATTTATTGTTCAAGTAAAGCATTCAGCTAGCTTATCTCCCATTCAACTATTTAGTGTAAGCTGCCACATCCTGTTGAAGACAACCAATAAACAAAACGAAGTTTACTCGTGCAGGCTTTCACTATCAAATGACTAAAGTAGCACTCGATATCCAAATTAGACCAATAGAATCTGCTCCACCAAATTGCAGTTTCATCATATTCCCACATCCCACCTTAACATTATGAAAACCTGTGTAGAAAGATAGATATAGCTGCCGCCTCACATAAAAAAAAAAAAACTGCAAAGACAATAAATACCACTTTACGTCACATCTAATCCATCCTTCTTCAATCCGTATTATTTTACGATTTCACTAATTCTAAAGCCAGAAATAAATAAGAAAGAATTCACTATATTCACAACTGATGATCAAATTACATGAGCAGACAGTTCATTTATGGAAGTGCATCGTCACATCTAATCCATCCGTCATGCCTACTCATTTCAGAAGCCCCCCCCTCAGTTTGTATCTTTAGAGAAAGAGGAAGTGTGCTGAAGTCGTTTTGGAGACACTGTTCGTTCTTTGGATCAACATTGTGCCTCGATTTTGCAGCTCTTTATTCTGCTTCCTTTATTTCTTTTCTTTATTCTTCTGTTTCCGAGAGCTGTGATATTATCATCACAGATATATGGACAAGAAACTGGACACCACCTTAGCAATCATAGAGACAGCATTAATCAAGAAGAGTGCAAAACTTGAGACAGCATGAAATATTTTTCATGACATGCTCAACTCTAAACGAGACAGCTGGAAGTAACAAGACAAACAATCACAAGTCAAAATTCCAATATAATAACATATATATTTTTATGATACATGTTGGATACAATAAAAAGCCACAGCATTTATTACACTGACATCCTTGAAGCTAACTAAATACGATGACCACAAACAATGGCATCAATAACAGGAAGGGAAAAGACGAAAGCAAAGCAGCAGCCGCAACCCAGAATTGTAGAACAGATAACAGTTTCACAGAGTCGATGCGAACAAAAGCACCCAGAAACTTGCTGTATAGCAAATTCACACAGCTGAACGGAAGAGACAGTGATGAAAGAAACCGCATGCATTCCAAAATATTTCCATCAATATGGCCCCCATACAAGCCGAATAATGACGTAACCTGCTCACCCCAAAAGCAATTTAGCCTCCACAAATATTCCTGGGAATCATTAAAGTTATATACACAATAGCCACATTACATTTCCTTTTCTTCTTTGCGCTGCCACTGCCTAAATAGATTCATCGCACTCGACATAACAGGTGTGTGCAAGCCTGCCATTAATAGATTCATCGCACACGCGCACTCCTCAGAATTCCCATCATTCCCTTTCAGTCAAAAGAGCATCAATTTGAAATCCTCATACAAACTCATAAATACCGAAAGGAATTGCCATGCTTTCTTTATTGGACCATCATATCTCCCTTCCCCCACCATTAAAGGCCAAAAACTCTACCAAAGTGTGACTTTTAGAGTACCGACTCACACCTTCAATCATTGGAGCTGTGTGGAGAGAACCCTCCAACTGGCCTCTTCCTTTCTTCATATGGATGTATATATATATATATATGGAAATGAAGATTTTGCTGGAGTAGCTACTGAGGAGAAGCATTCAAAGATTTGGCCTTCAGCTTAAGTGACTTGAGATAGCTGATGGCCACATCAAGGACAGTGGCTGCGTCCTTCCCATTCCCACCCCCACCAGGAATAATTCTTCTCAATATGCTAACTGTTTCCTGAATTCTTGCTCTTTTGATGTGCAGCACATCATCTTCGTTCTGATGGTGATCCCCTCCTTTCACACAGCTTGACTCGGAAGAGTGTTTACCGTCTGCTTTGTTCCTGTGATCTGTAGCAACCTCAGGGCAGTGGAGAACTTGCGAGCTTGCAGTATCTACAAGTGATGATGCATCGAATTCATCCACATCAACTCTCCTCCTCTTTGCCGGAAACATAGAGCTGGCTAAACTCCTCCCCGTCACCCCAACAGGAGAGCGTCCAGTGCTGGCCTCTTCATCATCATGATCCTCATCAGAATCCGAGTACAACAGCGCATCGATTTCCTCTGTGTCTTCATGCATCTCTTCACCCCCCTGCCCATTGGAAACATTGGTGTCCGTGCTGCCTTGCAGACGGAGACCTAGGTCCACGGAATTAAAGAACGGATAAGGGATGCTTGATGGGCTGAAGAAGAAGAAGAAGAAGAAGACGTAGCTCCTTCCATCCCTTAACTGATCAAAGGCCAAGTACCTCTTCTCCGATTCATCAAATTCAGGAGGCCTTTGAGACGGGATCAAAGGAGGAAGGGATTTTTTTGTGAAGATACCAGGGAATTGTTTTGCAGCATTCTTCACCGAGAAGACACAACCATAGGGATTACCACAGGCAGGAAGCAACATTGAATTGTTGTTCTGAGGCCTGAAATCAAACTGTTGGATATTACTAGCAGAGTTCATATGACTCAATCGCCAAGATGATGGATGCTGTGAATCGAACTGAGGAGTAATATCCTTCCCCATCAAACCAAAGTTTAAATTAATCGCCTGAAAGCAAGTATTAAGTGGTATAAATAGATACCCAAGTCAAATCAGTTCAGATTCTAAGTAAATATAATATGCTTTACCTTAGTAGGCAAGTCGTAGACGCCAACAACAGGGTTTACCAGAAAAAGAAAAAGAAAAAAAAAAAAATCCCAGCTTTACCGAAGAGAACTGTTAACAGGAAGCTAATTTACGTGACCGGTTTCAGGAGGTGGCGGAAGTATTCAGCCTGTACAAAATCAATACAATAAGGTAAGGTATGTATATATATATATATACGAGTGTTGTCTTAAAAGCAACGTATTGAAAAATTTGCTTCTAGTTTTCACCTGGCAATCTTGCAATGGTTGGAAGCAAGCAAGGACCGTAACAATTATGGTGGTGGTACTACCGGCAACCCCATTCTCGTGTTTGAAAGCTCGGAATGTTGTTCGTGTTGCTGCTTGGCACACCATTACTACTGTTCTTCCTCGGGAACAGGACCAGTCAACCCAGAAATCCAAAGAGGAGGACAACAACAAGCCAAATGATTCTCAAAAGAGACCGGTAAGATTATTCTGGGAGGCCAGACGTTGTAGAAATGCAAGCCAAATTGCAATCTTCACGGTTTCGCTGGCTCCGAAGGAAAGAGGGGTTTCAAGGAGAAAAGAGAGGACGGCAGTAGATGAAAGAGAAGCAGAGGGAAAGGTGATAGAGTTACAGAATAACTCTACAATACAAGTTCAAGGAAATTACTGTCAGCCACCGCATACTGTTCGAAATCTTTAACCACAAAAAAGAAACTCCCACTTCCTCTGACGGCTTGAGATCCCTGCAACAACAAATCCACCCTCAAAAAGCCTAATCTTATGCCAGAATTACTGGAGGACAACAGTTTGCAGTTCAACGTCTTACAAAATCCCAAGCAGAGCACCCCCCACCCCCCCAAAAAACTAAAAAAAAATAGAGATTTTGGTTTTGAATTCGCGTTGAAGTACATCAAAAACCCGTGTTGAGAGACGAAAGAACACTTCCACGACAGAGATCAGACGTTGGGAAATGTATTCTTCTGGATATTAAACGATAAAAGCGCATCAAACGAAAGACTGGTTTTGGGAACGAATTCAGACTCTTAGCAGTAGGAATCAAAGAACAAGTCTGTACAAAAAAAGCAAAGTACAATATTGATGTGAACAAAGGAAGGGGCTACAGCCCAGGGAGAAATCAATAAGCTTCGAAATCGACCAATAAAAAAAAGCAACAAAACAGATGAGAACGAGAAAAAAGAGGACAAATACTGGATTTTAAGCAAGGAAAACAATCAGATCTTAACAAACCTGTAGACTCTAAAACCATTGATCATAATAACAATTGGTTCGAGAACAAGAAAGCAGACAACCAACATCCATCACTTACACCGGAAGTACTCAACAAAAAAGGGCAATTACAACCCTTAGATCGCCAAGCCACCAGAAGGACGGAATCCCGGTGGCAGATAGGGAGCTCAGCTCGAGTGAGAGAGACACGATCACGAGAAGGGACAGAAGTCGTCTTCTTTCCTTCAAAGGCGGTAGGGACGGGGGGAAGCGCGTGGAGCTTTATTGGGCAAACAGGACTAAAATACCCCTATCCTTTATTTCATTTTATAATCTCAAGTTTTGTAAATTGTGTAGCAAAGCGTTTGCCCTTCAGAACGAAAATGGCTGCACGTATGCGGTGTGGTCAAATCCGATTTCCGATCTCACCCTCGAAATCTCTTACTACTGAGTGCTTGATGGTGTAAGAGGGCAGGCATTATTGTTTCCACGGTGCTCAAGTGGACAAGAAAGAAGGGGAATACAGGAACGGTAGAGCATCATCCAACAATGGCAACGGGGGATTTAAACGACGTCTAAATGAAAGGTCGCGCAAAGATGGATGGGGCTCCAGTCGTGAAGTCGGAGAATTCACTACGAGAAATCAATACGCAGATCACAAGCACACAGCTGCTGCTATATATATATGAATCCTCTCGTAACAACTGTGAGGGCAAAGCCTTGATCTTGGTATAATATATATATATATATATATATATATATATATATATATATATATATATATATTTGGTGATAATTTTGTGAAGATAAGTGACATCGATTTCATCTGCTTCACTGATCGACTAGGTGATGAGCAATTTGATACAAGCTGGTGGTATCAGTTGGTTTTTTATTTTTCAGAAGGTCAAAAAAAAAAAAAAAAAAAGTAGCCTCTTTTAGCTTAAAGCGGAGTAACAGTGATCTTAGTGCACTTTTTTATAATAAGGTATCAGATTCTTGCTGCACTTGTGGTTATCTCAGTCAGATTCCTTCTCCAGGAAGCAATTTTTGTGTCCAATATGATGGTAGACCACCACAAGCCTCAATCTTTTTAACCTCTTGTTCTAAGTGCTTTGATGAACCTTTGGCTAGCAAATGCAGATCACATGAAGGAGGAAGACCACTTCTTTCCTTCTGAAGGAAAAAAATTAATTCCATGTAAAGCTTGTAAGCTAGTGCTGCAGTGAGAGAGAGAGAGCTACAACAAAAACACGGACCTGAGTTACCTTAATCAAGCATACTTTGGTACAGTAGCAGAAATCAACCACAATAGTCATCAAATCTCTTTTTAAGGTGAGGCACTAATTGTAAAGAAGAGGGTAGTTCTTTCCCAGTTGCATCTACTCTCCGCTAATCTATAAAGCTTTGCTGCTGCTGCAATGAAGATTTCTGGGGATTTGCAACCTTTGGAATATACAAAGAGATGAATACACATGATAAAATCAATACACACACAGGATACACGAGAAATTAGTTAAAGAGCGCATGCTATGATGCCAACCAAGACCCTGCCGAATCTTGTGGACTCTGGGAGAGAGATTTGCTTTGGGTTTTTTTTTTTTATATAGTGTCATGCTACAAACCTTTGTTTAGAGTGGAGGGAACAAAGGAAATGGTGAATCGAGATGGCCCCTCCCTTGAGGTCTACACTTTAAGCAGCACACGCAGCTTGCAACTTTGCAGATTAAGGCAGAGAGAGAGAGAGACTGTGCAAAAGTTTTTTTTTTTTGACTTATGGGGCTTGTGCCACAATTAAGGAAGGACATGGTGATCTGCACATGTGCCACGATCCTGTGCGCCGGTGGAGGAGACGTGTCATGCAGGAGATTGATGATGATTGTGCAGGTTGATACACTGAACTCTTACCTTACCATTTGTGCTTCACAGATTCATAGGCTCATCTGTCTCACTTTTTGAAATGCCAAGGATTTGTATCGTTTTCATCAAAGATTTTGCGATTGGGTGCCCAAAAACTCTACAACTCAACTCCACTCCACTCACAAAAGTCTCATCCCCCCTCCCCAGTGTTGTGTCGCCTTTTAGACTTCATTCTTGTCCACAAAAAACAACTTCATACTGTCCGTCGTCTGACTTCATAATGCTTCTAATAAGGTTTGAACTGAGCCTTCACTGCTTTGACACTCCCCTGGAGCAGTTCAGCCGGAGGATTCATTTATTATCATAATACTTCAAGCTAAGTAATCGAAGACTCAACCTTGGTTTGCTTGTTATGTAACAGTCATCCATAACTTCTTCAGCTAGCATTTTCAAGAATTGTCAAACTGTGTCCCAATGGTATGAATTACTAGTGTACACTAGTGCGATTTATTTATCTGCTTGCTTATTATTGATCTTGTGCACATGAACCTAGTAAAATTGAACAAAAATGCAGAACTATAAATAGAATGCAAAGAATTAATTGTAGTTGACTCAGTTAGGAGGTTACTGAAGTAAAGTTTGCAGCAACAGGAGGCAGCAAAACCAGGCATGCTGAGACCTTTTGTGGGCTTCTTTTTCTCTGTGTTGTGGAAGACTCATAATGGAGTGAGACGGGAGGGGGCCTACAATTAGCACGCAAACAAAGGACAGCTTCACTTGATGGGGGGGGGGGGGGGGGGGGGGGGGTCCCACAAGGGACTTTGAGAAAGCATGTGTGGTGGATTCTCCAGCACAGAGAGCACAGAGAAAGCTGAAGGAAGTGGTGCATGCACTGCCCCCTCTGTAATAAACTCCAAAAAGAGCTTTGAAAAGTAAAAGAGGAATGCATGCTCTCTCATGCGCAGTGCCTGGAGTGCAACCCCACGGACTCCAATGACCTTTAACCACTCCCCTTCTCTCCCCCCCCACCCCCCTCTATCACCACCACAATTATTCTATGGCATCAACATACACCATCAATGTCAACTGCTCTCTCTCTCTCTCTCTCTTACACTGTAGCATGCTTTGTCTGTCGTTTGGCATTAGATGCTATGCAGTGGTTTAGGTAAGGGGCTGGAGCATGAGAGCTTGCGGTCAACTTAGGGACCTCCAACATCACACTTTATTTGCACACGTGTGAGACATGTAGTGGCTCATCTAGATCTCTGTCATGCTTATTTCTATCACAATAGTGACTTGTGTGTTCTTAGGTGCAACGTAGCAATGTGGGAAGCTATGGAAGGTTTTTTTTTTTTTTACCTTGTTGTGAGTCTTAGCAGAAAGCAATGTCACACTGTCAAATTGATTGTGGCTGGATGTGAAGGTTGCTCTTTGTGTTGGCTTGGAAGTGGCATGTTAGAACAGTGGCTGGATGTGATGTGGTTTGCAGGTATGCTTGAAAGATCTACTGAAATGTTTCTCGAATGCAAATGCTTCAAACCACTTTAGAAGGGGCATTTTGACAAAACTACAGACCAGCAATCTTAATTCCCTATTTAAGCATTCTTATAGTAGATAATGGTAAACCTTTGTACAGTTGCAGGTGAACATATATATATATATATATATATATATATATATATATATATGACCAGCAGCAAATTATAAACCTTTCAAGTGACAAACAACCTAAAACCTGGATAGAAAGTCAGCACTCCAGACACCTGGTCAGAATATATCGTGACCTCTAATTACAACAACACGGAACGAACCCAAATGTCAATCGCCATCAAATCTATTATATGGTATTTGCTGTATATACCATTTTGTGTTGGAATCTACCATTTGGAACCCAAAGACATTAAGAAACTCATTCAACATGAGTTGGACAGACCTGAAATCCATCTAAGCAAGTTAGTAATGAAGATGCTAAGGCACTATGCATTACTATCTTACCCTCATAATGCTATGATCAATAAGAGTAATGTCCAGCCCAGTCACCCTGATAGTGCTAGAAGGGAGACTTGTTACCCATCTCTGCCAACTAATTACCCTGATACATCTTCATATATTCTTTTTGTGTGATGGATCCCTTATTAATAATGCTGTCAATGCAGGAGTTGGCTACATTTTACTTGACAATCAAGGAAACATTGTTTTTTAGGGACTGTTCAACTCAAATGTCCAATGATCCTCATACATGCTGAGTGTCAGGATTTGTAGCAAGGATTATTGAAAAGCCACCAGGAGAAGAATAGGGCCAACCTTTGGTGAAATCTGACTCCTCCCAAATGATCAACATGTCATCTGAAGGTAAGGACTTTCCATGGCATTTGAGGAACCTTTGCAGTAATTTTCTGTCTCTAGCTAATTCTGTGAAAGTCTCTAAATGGACTCATGCACCTAGAACTATGAACTCTGACATCTCAAAGGATGGGCCATTCACCTCCTCAATGACTCTATGGGTGCCTTCTTTGATTAACCTAAATTTTCATTTTCAAAAAAAGAAACAAGGACGACGGCAGTAGCAAATGCCAACGATTTTACTTCTTCAAAACTTTTGCAAGTAAATGATCAATTATAGTTGCTGATGCTAAAGAGGCAATATATTCATGTAGTACTGATAAAAATGGGCACTGAAGGCCAAGAGTTACCTCTTTATGAAGCAGATGTAAAATTGTTCCAAGTTTCTGGCTCAAGTTTTATGTAAAACCGGAAAAACTGTGTGTGTAGATATAAGACCCATAGATAGAAGTTCTGAATCCTTCTAAAACACCATAATCTTAACATTGGCTTCCTTCATACCTTGGGTCTGCCATCACGTAATGATAAGCAATCACCAATCATCTGCAAGATAGAAAATGATAAAAGATTAAGACATGATCCAGGTAATATGCATTCCACAAAGTGAGATAGTTCACATTGTCTTTAGCAATTAAAAGATAACCACAGGCCCTTAGCATGTACATCTGAATCATCATTAGATGCCTTGATGCTCTGTTTTTTAATTTATGTGAACAAGATGGCTTGCTTACAACAAATGAAGATGGCAGCAGCAGTAGGTTATGGGTAACAGATGCACAACTATCACAAGAACAAGTACTAAACACTAAGAATTCTCATTGACTATGTGTGTCTATATATAGTCTAAGCAACTATATAATATATATATATATATATTTATAAATGCCAGTATGAGTATAAGCGTCTACCGTTGTTTCCAACTGATACAAAAACTACGATGACATATATATATATATATATATGTATATATATATATATGCCAGTATGAGTATAAGCGTCTAACGTTGTTTCCAACTGATACAAAAACTACGATGACATATATATATATATATATATATATATATATATATATATATATATATATATATATATATATTTGTTTACATACATTTTTTCAAATTTCTTTATCCCAGGGGAAGTCTGAACATTGTTCTGGAGGGAACAACATAGTAAATACAAATATACAAGACCAATGCAGTGCAAGAGGTCTGGTGAAGGAGAGAGTAACATTAACAAACAGAAAGATTTGTCTGGGTTCAGACACATGAGCATAGGACCAATTCAAGCAACCTTTTTACTACACCAAGGCTGACTCTGTATAATGCAACATTAATTTTGCATGGTTTGTGAGATAATTATTAAATATGCACTTATCTTAGAATTTTTTGATCCAGCAGAATAGTCTGTCAACAGGAAACTGATTTTTGTACATGAAACAATTTTAAAACTTTTGTTTATACGTTAAAATTGAAACTATAATATATAATATCAACTAAAAGTTTATTCTTAAGAAATAATAAGAACAACAAATTCAAAAATAACCTATAATTACCAAAAGTGGACACGTAGTGATTCTCTTTATACCAACATAAGTAACTAAAACCAAGAAACAGAAATAAAATAATTCAATAGCCCCTCCAACTTTATATAGTACAGAATATTTTAAGTCTATCAACCAGTTTCCTTCAAACAAAGAGTTCGGTGGCCATATTGTTAAATCTCGGATTTTGATGATAAAATCAATTAATGAGTTATTGATCTAACAAGATTGTTAGAATTGATTGATGCAGGATTCATTGCGATAGAATGATTATTACAATCAGGATTGGCCAAGTTCAAGTCCATACATCAGGCCGATGCGGTTGGGAACTCGTCAGGAGTGCGTCGGGAGCTCACCGAGGGTATCGGGAGTTTGCCAGGATGGCGCAAGGGAGTTCGCCAGAAGAAGACCGAGACTCGCCGGAAGATTGTCGGGGTAGCCGAAAAGCTTGTCGGGAGTTAGGATGGTCTTGTAATGGATGTTTGACAATTATGATTGTATTTAATTAAGTCGTAATTAGCATCGTGTAGGACTAACTATGACAGGAGCAATGGAGTTACAACCAGATGATGGGCCAAGATCAAGCTTGAGCATCGGGCCGGGGTTCGGACAATATAGTGGGATCTCGCCAAAGTTCGCTAGGAGATTCGCCGAAGGGATCGAGAAGCTCGCTGGAAACACACCAGGAGATCGCCGGAAGAAGACCAGAAGACTCGCTGCAAAAATGTCGGAGGCTGCCGGATTAGCGGGAGTTAGGTCTTGGTTTAGCTTGTTGGTCATTAAGTGGTGTAAAAATTGAGTCGTAGTTAGGAATTGAGTCCTAATTGAGTTGGATTTGGATGCCGGTGTGCCTCAAAAAAGAGGACTCGGGAGTGAACGTAGGTCGTTGGTGCCGAACCACTATAAAAATTGTAAGTATTTCCTTGCTTTCATTGCTTACATATTTTTGTATTGACGCTTCCGATTTAACTCAACTCCTTGAAAGCAAAATTTTCACGATAAGTTCTTTACTTCAAATGTTGCTTATCTTTCAAGTTTGCTTATTAACTTGGCAACTTTCTTTTAATCACTCACTCGTTTCACTAAGAACGAAAAGCTTCGGATTTCCTATCTTGGTTTAATCGAAAAGTTTTCATCTAAACTAAAAATTTACACTTGCACTAATTCCTCACCCCTTCCCCCTCTTAGTGCCAATTGATCCTAACACATATATCTTCCCAAAAGTTGTCCGAGTACAATATCAAAAATTTTGAATCTAATCAAACGGCTTATAGCCACTCTTTGAAAGATGATAGTGCACTTATGACAGAAACAGGTCACCTTTTCTGAACCCATTAATCTTCTATGTTTGCCTCAAATAGATTTACTTGAAAAGAATACTATACAACGTGCATTTTTGTGATAGTCAAGTGATGACAAGAGATTGCCATAGATCTGACACCAGATATGATAAATATTCAAATTGCATAACTTCAGGATTTCATTCCTGAATCATAATACTAATACCGACACAAATAAGAAGAAAATTAACTAAAACATTCTGAAATAAAAATCCAATTACCAAGCATGTCTCATACTATTGTAATAGAACATATTTGTTAGGATGAGTCAATAAAGAAAGGATGCATAACAATGACCGAGTTCCACAACATCTTATACAACTAAATCTGGGTGACACAAATTTGAAATTTTCATTTAGTCAATATGGCTAATGAACATAGTTATCTTGATATATGTCTAGTCTCTTTCATGCTCCTTTTTTTAGTATGGGTTAAATTAATGCAACAGTAACCTTTGGTCCAACATTAGTGGGTCTAGGTAGGACTGGAGCACTATCATAAGATGAAAAATTGTCTGCAATTTCCTGTTTGGCAGCACCTTAAATTGACCAAAAAGTTGTTAACTGACAAAATCGAAAAGATCAAGTACCTACGATGATATAATTTCAATGCTGTTGAAGATTTCTATTTGACTTTAGACTGTGACCAGTAAAGAATGTGACTGGAGGAAGGAGAAAGTCATAGCATTAATATATGTAAGAGGTGTCTAACTAGTAAAAGTATGTAATGTTTGGAGTAACATAAAGATAATTTTAGCTGCACTAATATTTTTAAAAGAGCTAGGCTCTAAAAGACGCCAAGGTCCCAAAATGCCCGACGCGCTCGTCTAAGTACCAGCCCGAGCAAAGCGAGACTATAGAATATTAAAAATAAAAGAACATATATTACGATTAATAATATAATTATAAAATAAAATCTCATCCAATATTTCTCATGGAAGCTAATTTGAATTCAATCATATATTAGAGGGACCTATTGGTGCAAGATCAACTAATTTAAATTTTATCAAATTGGTACTTTGCTGATATTGTTTTGACTAGTGAAATTATAAAAAACATAATATAAGATAAAATCAACTTGCTCGTCGGGGATAAGTTTGTAGCATCTGCAGATGGCGACATCGAGGGCGAAGGAAGCTTCGGATGTGTCCGTCAATGATGGAGGAAGCTTCAGACCTGTCCTCGGTGGGGGAGAGAATTGTGCACAAAGGCAGCAATAGTGGAGGAAGTGGCGGACGACAACGTCAAGGGCGGAGGAAGCTTCGAATGTGTCCGGTGGTAGTAGTGATTTAAATAGGTGCTCGAGCGCTTGCCTAAGCGCTCGGGCAAGGCGAGGTGAGGCCCAAGTGCCTCGCCCGATCTCCAGGCGGCACGCTTCAAAGAGGCGCGCCGCCTGGGCGCTCGCCCAAGCCCAGGGCGCCGGGCGCTTTGGGCGAGCGCCTGAGTTAAACCAAGCGAAAGCCTGGTTTGGTCACTCGTATTAGTTGGTTCAATCAAACCAACTAATGCAGCAATATATACTTTTTTCAACCCTAACCCTAATTTTCTCATCTCGATCGGGATTATGTCGCCGACACCGCTATCGTTGCCGTTGTCTTCATCGTCGTCGTTGCTCTTCGCCACCTCACTGCTGTCGCTTCACTTCGCCGCCGTCACTGCAATCGCTGGTCTTCACCACCGTCGCTGCAGTCGATGCTCTTCGCCGCCATCGTTGCCGCCGCTCGCCGTCATCGTTGCCGCCGCTCGCCGTCATCGTTGTCGCTGCCGCCGTTTATACTGCTCTCAGTCAGGTCAGCTCATCGCCTCGTTTCTACTGCTCTTTGCTGCCAGCTTTCGCTCTCAGTCAGCGCCTCTACTCATCTCTACTATTAACTTATTGTTAACAGTGTACTATTAACTTAGTGTTAACAATGTACTATTAACAGTGTGATTTTGAACTTGCATGCAAGGTTATGCTAGTTATGCACCAGCATGTTAAGGCATTTGTTATTCCATCTAGACCTCACACGAAGTGCCAGTGATGATGAGACAGTGTGATTTTGAACTTGCATGCAAGGTTATGCTAGTTATACACCAGCATGTTAAGGCATTTGCTATTCCATCTAGACCTCGCACGAAGTGCTAGTGATGATGAGCTTGATTCTAGGCCAGTACATGTGATAAAGAATGTGTTAGCCAGCTAGTACAGCACTTAAAAACCATTACTTTGTCTTTCTCATATCGAATTACCACAATAATTTAAAACATTAATTTTTTTATATTTTTTATATATTTATTAATTATATTATATATTTTTTTATTTTAGCACCTCGCTTCACTTGGGCGAGCGCCTAGTGCCTCAGGCGTTTTGGGACCCTGGCGCCTAGCGCTTTTTAAATCACCGGGTGGTAGCGGAAGAAGCTTCAGACCTATCCCTCAACGCATGAAAGTAGTGATGGTGGAGGGAGCTTTGGACCTATCCATTGGTGATGAAGGAAGCTTTGGACTTGTTTTTCGATGACAGAGGGAGCTAAACATGAAGGTAGTGGTAGCGGACCAGAGGTGGGTCGAGTGATGAGAGTCTAGGGTTTCACTTGGGGGGACGGGGTGGTGGGGTTTACTATTGGGTTTTGTTGGTTCCATTGAACCAAGTGATTCATTGAACCAATGTTCACATTTTAGTTCGATTCGCCAGCATTCAATCGGGCGCTCACCTAAGGTGCCCGACACATAGGCTCAAGTGAGCGCTCAGGCGGTGCTATAGTGAAGCGCATCACCCGGACGTTGTACGAGGTGCTAGGGCCTCGCCTCACCTCACCCTAGCACCCGGGTACCTATTTAAAATACTAAGCTGCACACTTTTCAGCTTACTGTCTACCTCCTCCCATTTTTTCTCTTCCATCCTCTTGCATTTATATCAGTAACTCCTAGCAGCTTCTCAATCAAAAAGCTTCAGGATTCCTGTTTTTCATTTTACAACAGCAGAATATCTACTGTTTGCAGATGAAAAATAAGACCAGCCACCTTATTATATTGCTTAGGACCTTTCTATCTTTTATTCATGTCATAGTTCAACTTTCAAGTTATCATTCTTTTTATATGATGACAGCAATGTACAATTGCAAATGGTGCAGCATTCCTTGCAAACATAATTCCACTTCTTGTCTAGAGGTACATCTCCTTCCAAAGGTTTAGAAAGACCTTTTATGTCTCACAACAATAATCCATCAGACTGTTCACCTTTCTATATATAACCATAATTAAACATAAAACAAAGGAAGACACGCAATAAAAAGGCTGAAAAAGGAGTTCTAGCGTTGATAATCAGAACTTCTGTTCTCCTTCTAAGGATCGGGACACAGCTTAACTCAAGAATCATCTTCTTTCACTTTATGATGCTCTCTCATTAATAAAACTTCAATAATAAACAGAATAATCATGATGAGCTTCACATATGTATCATATGAAATATCTATGTCATACAAGAGATAATGTGCGACAAAACAACAATATTCATCATAATGCTATGCTTGAATTCGTGAACTTAAGAATACGTGAACAAGGTATCAGACGCTAATACTGAAATATATAACAAAATTGGTAATGTTATACAGACACGCCATTCTTTTCCTTCAGGATCCACCACACCTACCAATCTGGCTGATTTAGATTGGAATTGGCAAGGGGGTGAATTGCGGGCAACAATAAGCTCGCGATGTCTGCGACAAGACTTCGCCATAACAGCGATCAAATTCCTGAGATGAGCTCAGATTTCACGCAGATTAAAGCTCATACATAAAGGGGCCATAAAACATCCATTGACTTCGACATGATGCGAAACCAAATCGATGTGAGTTAACTAAAGTACGCAATCAAGCATAGTTTCGATCCATGGAACTAGAAACTTATCCAGCGGCGAGATGACTCTATCAGAGACGGGGAAGGGAGAGAACGAGAGGTACCTCTGGCGGGTAAGGCTGAGGGAATCCGGCAAAGTGCGACGAGGATACGGGGAATTATGTCTAAGACGTGGGACGAGATCGATCTAAACCCTAGTCTTATCCCCGCGAGATACACTCAAGCAGAAATGCCACCGGTTGTGGAACTCGGATCCTCTCCCGGACTGGCACCTATCCATTGCGGCGCATGACCTGCGTCCATCACGATACTTGATGCACGCAGCAACCTGATCGACGGTCCAGACGTGTGAGCAAACCTTCCACCCCGGTCGCATCTTCCCCATCGTGTCACGTGTGTTCAACGTGTAGGTCTTCCCCATCGCAGATAACGCATGGAGGGTCCGATACGAAGGAAGTAAAAGAACGAGCACGTGACGCGCACGTTGACGTGCTCTGATTATTTGTTCGAAAAAAAAAGAAAAAGATTTGAGTCTATAGATTAATTGAACTTCCAAGATGGATCAGACTTGGATTTTTAAGCGAAACTAGTTAGTGAGTACTTCCATTGGAATCTGCTCAAATAATTTATTGATATTATTATGTATTTTAAAAATTTTAAAATTAGTAGGAGGATAAAAAAAATTGAACACCAGAAAAAATAATAAAAATCTCATGTATCTTTAAGATTTTATGGAGAAGAACTACATGCAAATATTTTGGGTGCTTCTAGGTCTGCTGGCACTTGTGTAATCCTTAGAAAAACTTTAAATTCGAAATAATTCTAAAAATAATATGAAATTAAAAATATTTCATCTCTGAGGGTATATTCTATCATATTTTGTCTTTTTTTTTTAAACTTGATTTGATGATAACAGAAGTTTGAAACCTAAATAAATATGTGTTTTTAAATTATAAATAAAATAAAATTATATTAATTAAATATTAATCTCGAAATACTTTAATAGTCCTAAGACTCTCCCTTAGGCCTTCTCTGTTCTTCCCACCGGTGAGAGGCGTTGCTACTAGCGGTTTTTTTTTTTTTTTTTTTACTTGGTTTGACGACAAGAGAAGTTTGAAATCTAAATAAATATATTTTATATATTATAAATTTAAATAAAATCATTTTTTAAAAAAATATTAATCTACAAAATTTTATTAAAATCTTAATCTAATAACGCTTCCTTAGGCCCTCTACATTCTTCCCAATGGTAATAAGCATCGTTCTTAGGGAAGAGACGCGTAGTTTGAGAGATAGGTACTTCACCTCTCTTTGTTTAATAATTAATATAATTTTATTTTTGACATTATATATATATATATAATCTGTGATCGGTGTAAATTTCCTGGAATTTTCTATTAATAGTATCAATTTTTAGAATACAATATATTTAATCTAAGATTAGAAAATATTTAAAAACCAATTATTGATTATAAATCATGTTTATGTTTTATTTTGTTAGCGGTAACAAATTTCTTTAATTGAACGAGATTATCTCGTTCATCAGTTGAGGTAAATTTGTCTCTTATCACTGTATAAATAGATGCTGAAACCTCAATAACAAGAGTGCTTTTGTTTTCCCAATTCACTTTCAACATGGTATAAGAGCAGCTTGCTTAGAGCAAACTCTCTTCTTGCTGTCAAACGATAGCAAGTTTCCACCGCTTCCGGTCGCGTGCAGATTTTATCGTCGACTCCAGTCCATCTATTGTCGCGACATATGCCTCCGCTACCGACGGAACCAACGAGATCAGCACCGATCTCCCAGCGAGCGCTGATATTATTGCCGCAACCTTGGCATCCTTTCTTTCGTCGGAATAGATCTCCAGCGAAATCCCCCATCCCGGCCGCCTCCCCAGTCTCCAGCCTCGGCAACACTCCTGCAAACGCAGCGGTCTCCGGCCCTGCAAACGCAGCGCCCGCGAATGCTCCAGGGTGCCGCTGCTTCTTGTCGACACATAGTAGATCGAAACAGAGTAACCATTACTCTGTTTCCTCTCATTCTTCCTCTATTTTGTTGTGATTGGCCCAGCAATATCACAACGCACAGCCAACGACGTGCTTCTGCAGCCCATCTCCTCTCTGTCGCTGCTGCTCCTCTGCCCGCTGCTCCGTTCCGTCGGTCTTACTCTGCTTCCCGTCACAACACATCGACACGGTTGACAGCAAGAAGAGCCCATCTTCGGCTCTTCCTCCTCAACACATTGACACGGTTGTCGCCCTTCCTCTGCTTCCCATCGTAATTGATGCCCGCTACTTCAGTATCCCTGAGTCCTACGGCGTCCCACACCTATTCACAGCCAGCGTCACTCTTCATCACCGACTGCTTCCTCTTCTTCTCCAGCCCCAATAACCGGATCTCTATTTTATTGACAAAACATAGCATCCTTTTCTCTGTTTTCTTGATACGAACGAGCAGTCGCTCGCCCCGTTTTGGACGCTGTGCCTCCAACACCAAGCAGCGGCTACCCTCTTAGCAGCTCCAAAGTGCAATCCAAACACGGACACCACAGTCGCATCTCCTAGGACTAAGCGTTGCCTCTCCTGCCTGCTCCCCCTCCCTCACTCTGCTTGCGAGTGCGTAGTGCTAAAGCTGCTCTAATGTGCTGCTACACCAGCTTCTATGTGCATGGCACCTGAGACGGAATAACCTGCTCTCGTGGTTCGTCTTAGCGAGTTGGTCAACTATGAACGCCATACCAATCTGATGATTGAAGGAGGAGCCTCAGAGTCCCTGAGAAGTCACTCAAGAAGTCTTCTCCCTCCCGGTGTATCCTGTTGGATTTGAGGGGAGTGCCGGGTGATCTATTTTAATAGTGGCTGAACTCACTGTGTCATATTCGGAAGGGTTGGTTCCAGTAGGATTGTTGCACGCGAACATTGCTATTCATCGTATCAGGACGATGGTAGAGTCACCTTACCTTTCATTCCTTATTTCTTTTACCATCAATCTCTTGGACGCTTCCGTCATATTATTCAAAAATCGGCTTCCTACTCTCGCTCTTACTCTATCTTTTAACGATTTTTGCAACTGTTTTCTCGGCGAGATTACCTACCTTTCTCTCTTGGTTTCCCTTTGACATGGTATTGGTTCCTTGATGTCTTCCTTCTCTACCTCCGATACTCCAACACTTTTTCCTGTTGGCAATCTTTCTCCGCATTCAGGACTCACCTCCATCAATGTCGCCTCCTTGATTCCGTTTAAATTATCCAAGGGTGGTAATTATGCGTCCTGGTGGGCCCAATTCTCAAACCTTTTATTTGGTTATGATTTATTGGGTTACATTGATGGCTCTCTTAGTTGTCCACCAGCGATGATACATGTTCCAGGAGAACCCAACCCAGTACTGAATTCTGCACACAAACTTTGGTTGCGCCAAGATCGGCTAATACTCCAAGCAATTCAAGCCTCTGTTGCGGGATCCATTGCTCCACTTGTGTCCTCTTGTGTCACTACTGCGGAAGCTTGGACCAAGTTACAAACTACCTTCACGAATCGCTTCCGGACTCGCATGCTTGGACTCCTATCCAGCCTTATGAGCCTTAAGCAGGAGGGAAGTACTATTGTCGATTACTTACAACATATCAAAATGCTTATTGGTGACCTAGCTTTGATAGGTCATTCCCTAACTAATGAAGAAGTTCTTGTCCACACGCTTAATAGATTGAGTCCCGAGTTCAAAGAACTGGCAACCGCACTTCGAGCACGTGACTCTCCGATTTGCTTTGAAGAACTCTATGACAAGCTCACCGACTATGAAGCTTACCTAAAGCGTGTTGATAGACTGTCAGGTTCCTTGCCAGGACCTCCTATCACGGCTCAGTTCAATCAGAAGTCCAACCGACAAAATCGTAAAAACCGTAAGAATGCTTCAAAAGGTATGACTAACTTTTCTCCCACTTCTACGGGTTCCCTCTCCATCACTGCCGCCTCCCCATTCTCCACACTTCAACACTGTCATTCAGCCGCGTTGTCCTCCTTCTATGCTTCAGCAACCAGTTGTCTGCCAATTATATGATAAAGTCGGTCACTCGACAAAGGTTTGTCGATCTCGACCTCGTCTTCCACCTCAGTCGGCCTGGCCTCGGGCAAATGTCATGACGACTCCCTCTGATAGTCAATCTAATTGGATTGTGGACTCTGGTGCTTCCCACCATATTACTTCTGATCTCCAGAACATGTCGCTCCATAACAACTATGGCGGAACTGAAGATATTATCATTGGTGATGGTAACAGAATTCCTATTACTCATTTCGGTACAACAAAGCTTACTTCCAATACCACTTCTTTTACACTCGATAATGTTTTATGTGCACCCCCCACATTAAAAGAAATCTCATCTCTGTCTCTCAGTTTTGCCAACAAAACCATGCTTCTATTGAATTCTTTCCTGATTATTTTCTTGTCAAGGACTTGAACACGGGGGCATCGTTGGTTCACGGTCTGAATAAAGACAACATCTATGAATGACCATCTACCTTATATCTCACTCAACCTACTGCTAACGCCTCCACCGCTGCTCCAATCGACATGTGGCATCAACGTCTTGGTCATCCCTCAACCCCTGTTCAACAAAAGTAACTTTCTCGCTACTCTATTCCTGTTTCTAAATCTGGTTCTACCTACTATTACTTACTGTGATGCTTGTCTTAGTAATAAGAGTCATCAGTTACCGTTTGGTACATCTTATGTTTCCTGCTCTAAACCGTTTGAGGTTATTTAGACTGATGTCTGGGGCCCTGCGTCAGTTGTCTCTTTTGACAAGTTCAGATTCTATGTTGTCTTTGTAGACTATTTTATAAAGTACACATAGTTATATCCTCTTTGTCAAAAATCTGAGGTTGCTGTTGTCTTCTCTAAATTCAAGAACTTGGTCGAGAATTATTTTCAAACTACTATTAAAACTGTCTATTCTGATGGTGGCGGTGAATATCAAGCTCTTGCGTCTTATCTAGCTACCTCTGGTATTTAACATCTCAAGTCCCCATCATATACCCCTCAACTGGTTGGCTCTGCTGAGCGTAAGCATCATCATATTGTTGAGACTGGTCTCACATTGCTCCATCAGGCTTCCATGTCTTCTATCTTTTGGTCCGTCGCTTTTCAAACTATTGTTTATCTTATTAATCGCTTGCCTACTCCTCTCCTACAATATCATTCACCATTTGAAAAGCTATTTCAAAAATACCCCAACATCCAAACCTTAAAGGTTTTTGGTTGTCTATGTTATCCATGGTTACGTCCCTACAATTCTAATAAAATGTAACCTCGATCTCGATCTTGTATTTTCATAGGGTACTCTCTTGAACATAACACCTATCGATGTTATGACCCTCACTCTGCTAAAGTATTTGTCTCCAGACATGTTACTTTTATGGAGACTGTCTTTCCCTTTCGAGATCATCGACAATCTATAGTTCCATTGGATCCCTATGAACAATCTTCCTCCTCCATTTTGTCTTTTTTAGATCCAAACTCTCTAGTTACTTCTATTCTGCAGTTTTCCTCTTTTCCCTCTCCTCTGGCTCCTCCCCCCCCAGTGTCTTTGTCTTCACCATGCCAGGGTACTTCTATTGTCCCTTCGTCTGCCTCCACCAGTACTGACCCGCAGCCCTTACCTCCTAGTCCTACTGTCACCCTCGGCATCCTATGCAAACTTGTTCCAGGTATGGTATCTTTAAACCACGTCGAGTTCTAGATTTATATGTTAGCACCGAACCCTCTTTCGACTCTGTTGAACCTACTTCCTTCTCTCAAGCTCAGAAATATCCCCATTGGCATAAAGCCATGTGTGAGGAGTATGATGCCCTTCTTCACAATGCTACTTGGACTCTCACTCCTCCTCTCTCCACACAAAATATTATCGGGTACAAATGAGTTTTCCGAATTAAGCGAAATCCTGATGGTTCTATTGCTCGCTATAAGGCACGTCTTGTGACCAAAGGATTTCATCAACGACCTGGCATTGACTTCACTAAGATATTTAGTCCTGTTGTCAAACCTACTACCATTCGGCTTCTTCTAAGTCTGGCAATATCGAAAGGCTGATGCTTACGTCAGTTAGATGTTAACAATGCCTTTTTACAAGGAACCCTTAACACGGGAGTGTCTAATTTTTCAGAATTTTTAACCCAGCCGACTCAATTTATAGCTCATGAGCATATTCCTTGAACAAAGTTACAGCTATTTCAAGATGCATTTCTTCATGACTAAGGAATGCATAAAGAGGTTAGTTGGCAGATGTGAAGCATTTAAAGTTAGTTGGCAGATGTGAAATATTTAATGTTATAGTTCCCTATGCATGAAGGGATGTTTCATGCTCTAGTACTTATTTTGATATTCTAGGGTTGAAAATAACTTTTGGATAGTTGATTGTATTTGCAGAAGCTCTTTGGAGTCTCTAAAACTCTGTATCTCTTGGATGCGTCCTTGAGTGGTGAGTCTTTTGATTTTAGTTCTGTATCCCTGTTTGATTTTCTTGAGGTGGTAAACTTTCTGTATCCTCTTGCGATTTTAAACTTGGTGGTGAACTATCTTTAACTATTTTGTGCAAGTTGTGTTCTGAGTTTGTTGGTTTCCTACAACTCAACTTTCGGGTATTCTCGTTTCTTTCCGAATTTCATTCCTCTTTCTCCCTTTCCAGTATCAGTTTAGTATCAAAGCTTAAGGCTAGAGATCATGGCAAGGCGGAATGGAAAAGATACAATTGGTGAAGGTAGTGGTCATGAAGATGACGTTGAATCCTTCAAGTTGCAATTACAAAGTTTGTTACATAGTCTACAAGAAAAAATAAAATTATTGAAGAACTTCGGAACAAAAATAATCAGCATGGAAATGTTGGCCAAATGTATGATTCTGATAATGATTCGCCATCTTACCCAAGGGAGTTTCAAAGATTTCAGACAAGACATAAAGACCGAGATGAATGATAGAACAAATACAACACAAGGTTGGATATTACGGAGTTTGAAGGGAAAATAAATGTTGACGACTTTATTGATTGGCTTAATATGGTGGAAAGAATTTTTGATTTTCATGAACCACCAGAACAAAAGAAGGTAAAGCTCGTGGCACTAAAACTCAGAAAAAATGTATCTTTTTGGTGGGAAAATCTAAAGAAGCATAGAGAACGTGAGGGAAAGAGTAAAATCATATCATGGGAGAAAATAAAAAGGGAGCTAAAAAGAAAATACTTACCTGATAACTATAAGCAATAAATCTTTCTGAAAATCCATGATTTTAAGCACAAAAATCTTAGTGTGGAGGAGTACACAGCAGAGTTCGATAATCTTATGTTAAAAGGAGAGCTTATGGAACTAGAAAAACAGACCATTGCAAGATACCTTGGAGGTCTGAAATATGAGATTGCCAAAGTCGTTCAACTCCAACGGTATTAGACTTTAAATGATGTGAGTAAGTTAGCTTTAAAAGTGGAGAAACAATAAAAGTTTGAAAAGAGTTCTCGATATGGAGTGAAAGATAGCTATATGAGAGGAGAAAATTTTAAGCCTACTCCCCAAAGCAAAGTAGTACTGAAAGGGCAAGAGAAGAGTGAAGGATCAATCAGCAGCAAACTACCACCTAAGTCTTCTACACCTAATGGTCGAAAATGCTTCAAGTGTCATGGTTTTGGGCATATTGCTTCAGACTGTCCAAATAGGAGGATTGTTACATTAGTTGAAAAATATAGTGACGAAGAAGGAAATGAAGCCAATGACGAACAAAAATATGATGATGATGAGGAAGAGGTTACTTATGCTGATCGTGGTTTATCTATTGTGTTACAACCTGGCTTACAAGTATCTTATGTGGTTGAGGATGAAAGTTAGGTGAGAAAGAACGTGTTTCATACTAAATGTACCTCTAATGGCAAGGTGTGCTTGGTGATCATTGACAGTGGCAGCTTTGAGAATGTGGTATCTTTCGAGATAGTGCAGAAGCTAAAGTTGGAGACAATCCTTCATCCACATCCTTACCAATTATGTTGGCTGCAAAAGGAAAATGACATCATAGTAACTAAAATATGTTTAGTTCCATTTTCTATTGGCAAGTACTACAAAGATGAAGTATGGTGTGATGTTGCTCCTATGGATGCTTGTCATTTATTATTGGGCAGACCTTGGCATTATGATAGGAGGGTATTGTATGATGGCTATAAACGTACTTATTCTTTTAAGGTGAATGAAAAAAAAATTATTTTAGCTCCATTACAACCTTCTGAAATCAATGCACCTAAGAAGGAAGTTAGTGCTTTTATGTCCTATGGTGAATGTAAGGGTGAATTGGAAAAGGGTAGTGATATTTTGGCTCTAGTGGTCGTAGAAGAGAATTAACATCACAATGAGCCACCGACAAATATGAAACCAATCCTGGAGGAGTTTTAAGACGTTACACTAGAAGAGATTCCATATGGTCTTCCACCATTAAGAGACATCCAACATCATATTGATCTTATTCCGGGGTCTATCCTACCTAACAAGACAGCTTATAGAATGAGTCCCAAGGAGCATGAAGAACTTCAAAGGCAAGTAGATGAATTAGTAAAAAAAGGATTGATTCGGGAAAGTATGAGTCCTTGTGTTGTTCCAACCTTGTTGATGCCTAAGAAAGATGGCTCTTAGAGAATGTGTGTGGACAGTCGTGTCATCAACAAAATCACTATTGACTATCATTTTCTCATTCCAAGGTTAGATGATTTACTTGATCAATTATATGGTGCTTCTATTTTCTCTAAAATTGACTTGAGGAGTGGCTATCACCAAATAAGAATGAGGCCCGGAGATGATGGAAAACAACATTTAAAACTAGAGAAGGCTTGTATGAACGGTTGGTTATGCCATTTGGGTTATCTAATGCTCCTAGTACTTTCATGAGATTTATGAATCATATACTTAAGGCATGCATTGAAACTTTTGTTGTAGTTTATTTTGATGACATATTGGTGTACAGCAAAAGTGAGGAAGAACATATGAATCATCTTAAGAAGATTTTTCTTATTTTGAGGCAGCAAAAACTTTATGCTAATCTGAAGAAGTATGACTTTTTTACTCATAGTGTGGTGTTTCTTGGATATGTTGTTTTAAAAGATGGAATCATGATGGATCAAAGTAAGGTAGAAGCTATTCTTAACTGGCCAACACCGACTTTTACAGAAGATTCATCAAGGGTTTGTGAGGAGTTTTCATGGTTTAACTTCCTTTTACAGAAGATTCATCAAGGGTTTCAGCTCGATTATTGCTCTAATCACCGAATACCTTAAAGGTGATAAATTCAAATGGACTAATGAGGCTGATAAAGCTTTTGAGCTATTAAAAAGAAAGGTGATTGAAGCTCCTATTTTGGTATTACCCAATTTTGATAAAGTGTTTGAGGTTGAATGTGATGCCTCCAATGTGGGAATTGGTGCTGTTTTGAGTCAAGAATCAAAGTCCATTGTCTTTTTTAGTGAGAAGCTGAATGATACGAGGAAATATTCTATCTACGACAAGGAGTTCTATGTCATTTATCGAGCTTTATCTCATTGGAGTCAATATCTTCTTGCCCAGCCATTTGTTTTATATTCTGATCATGAGGCATTGAAGTTTATTAATCACCAATACAAGCTAAACAAGAGGCATGCAACTTGGGTGGAGTTATTGCAATCTTATAACTTCACAATCAAACATAAATCTGGTGTTCAAAATGTAGTTGTCGATGCATTGAGCCGAAAACATTATTTATTATCAGCCATAGGAGTCAAAGTAGTTGGATTTGAGACATTCAAAGATCTCTATCAGAATGATGTGGATTTCAACTCAATATGGCAAAATTATAAATCAGGTTCTTTTCAGTAATTTACTATCTTTGATGGATTTCTTTTTCGAGCTAATGCATTGTGTGTTCCATCTTGTTCTTTGAGACATGTAATTTTAGCTGAAGCTCATGGTGGTGCTTTGGGAGGACATTTTGGTAGGGACAAAACTCTAGCTCTTATTCAATCAAATTTCTATTAGCCTAAGATGTTCAGAGATGTGGAGAGATTTGTGAAGCAATGCAGAGTGTGTCACTTGGCAAAAATAAGAGGACAAAATTTAGGTTTGTACACTCTATTGCCAGTGCCTAATGCTCCATGAGAGGATGTGAGTCTTGATTTTGTCTTGGGACTACCGAGAACTCAAAGGAACAAAGATTCTATCATGGTTGTTGTTGACAGATTCTCAAAGATGTCTCATTTTGTTCCCTGCAATAAATCAAATGATGCATCTCATATTACTGATTTGTACTTCAAGGAGATTGTTAGATTGCATGGCATTCCAAGAACTATGGTGTCTGATCGAGATTCAAAATTTCTTAGCCATTTTTTGAGGACTCTATGGAGAAAACTGGGTACGTCTTTGAATTTCAGTAGCTCTCATCATCCACAAACCGATGGGCAAACAGAGGTAACAAATAGAAGCTTGAGAAACTTGCTTAGAAGCTATGTTGGCAAGAACATTAAGCAATGGGACCTCATTCTTCCACAGAGTGAGTTTGCTTACAATCGTTCCATGCATCATACCATTGGTAAGAGTCCTTTTGAGGTTGTTTATGGTGCTAATCCTATTGGTCCTTTGGACTTAGTCCCTCATTCTACGAATAAGCAATTTAGTGGAGATGCTAACGAGAGGGCTAAACAGATAAAGAAGCTGCATGACGATATTAAAACAATCATTGAGAAGCAAAATGAAAGGTACATGCAAGCAGCTAACAAACATAGAAAGCAAATGAGGTTTAATGCAGGTGATCTGGTTTGGATTCATCTAAGGAAGGAGAGGTTTCCATAAGGAAAATTTGAGAAGTTGAAACCAAAGGCTGATGGTCCATTCAAAGTGATTAAAAAAATTGGAGAGAATGCTTATGAGATTGATCTACCTAAAGAATATGGGGTACCATCAACATTCAATGTGGCTGATTTAATTCCTTATTATGGTGATCAAACAAATGAAGACTTGAGAATAAGTCTTTTTCAACCAGGGGAGATTGACACGGGAGTGTCTAATTTTTCAGAATTTTTAACCCAACCCACTTAATTTACAGCTCATGAGCATATTCCTTGGACAAAGTTATAGCTATTTCAAGATACCTTTCTTCATGACCAATTAATGCATAAAGGGGTTAGTTGGTAGATGTGAAGCATTTAAAGTTAGTTGGCAGATGTGAAACATTTAATGTTATAGTTTCCTATGAATGAAGAGATGTTTCATGCTCTAGTACTTATTTTGATATTCTAGAGTTGAAAATAACTTTTGGATAGTTGATTGTATTTGCAGAAGCTCTTTGGAGTCTCTAAAACTCTGTATCTCTTGGATACGTCCTTGAGTGGTGAGTCTTTTGATTTTAGTTCTGTATCCCTGTTTGATTTCCTTGAGGTGATGAACTTTCTGTATCCTCTTGCGATTTTGAACTTGGTGGTGAACTATCTTTAACTATTTTGTGCAAGCTGTGTTCTGAGTTTGTTGGTTTCCTACAACTCAACTTTCGGGTATTCTCGTTTCTTTCCAAATTCCATTCCTCTTTCTCCCTTCCCGGTATCAACCCTCACTGAAGATGTTTTTATGGAACAACCTCCAGACTTTATACATCCTCAATATCTGCGGCATATTTGTAAACTTAAAAAGGCCATCTATGGACTTCGTCAGGCTCCACGAGCGTGGTATACTGAACTTGGTCTCTACTTATCTTCAATTGGTTTCATCAACTCTAAGTCTGATGTTTTCTTATTTCTACGCCAACATCGTGAGAGCACCATCTATCTCCTCGTCTATATGGATGATATTATTATCACAGGTGATAACTCAACGGAGGTTCAGGCATTTATTACGCAATTGGCATGCCGCTTCTCCCTCAAAGATCTTGGTACCTTGCATTATTACTTTCTTGGTGTTGAGGCTACATTTACATCTTCTGGTCTCTTTCTTTCACAATGAAAGTATATTCATGATTTACTGTTGAAGACAAACATGCAAGACGCTAAAGCAGTCTCCACTCCTCTATCTCCAAGTACATCGTTGCATCTTTATGATGGTAGTCCTATCACAAATCCCACACTCTATATCGACAGGTAGTTGACTCCTTACAATATCTAGCACTCACTTGTCCCGATGTCTCCTTTCCGGTTAATAAATTATCTCAATTTATGGATCAACCATCTACTTTGCACTGGACTACTGTCAAACGTATTTTGCGTTATCTCAAAGGGACTATTGATCATGGTATTTTTCTTCGCAAGAATTCTCCCTCTCAACTTCATGCCTTTGCTGATGCGGATTGGGCCGGTAACGTTGAGGATAGAACCTCTACATTGGGTATATTGTATTCCTTGGTGCTAATCCGATAAGCTGGAGCTCTAAAAAGTAAAAGACGGTTGCCAGATCTACTACCGAGGCTGAATATCGGGCTGTTACCGCCGCTGCTGCTGAACTCAATTGGATTAGCCACTTGCTTCAGGAACTTAAAATCCATTCTGCTTCTATGCCTGTTATTTACTGTGATAACATCGGGGCCACTTATCTTTGTGCAAATCCAGTCTTTCACTCTCGTATGAAGCACGTTGTTATCGACTTTCAGTTTGTTCGGGATCAAGTAGCCCGCAAGCAGCTCTGTGTCTCTCATGTCCACACAGCTGACCAACTGGCCGACTCCCTCACGAAGTCTCTAGCACGTAAACTGTTTTTCTTTCATCGATCCAAGATCGACGTCCTTGACAGAAGCTCGATCTTGTGGGAGCATGTTAGCTGTAACAAATTTCCCTAACTAAACGAGATTATCTCGTTCATCAGTTGAGAGAAATCCGTCTTGTATCACTGTATAAATAGATGTTGAAACCCCAATAACAAGAGTGCTTTTGTTTTCCCAATTCAATTTCAACATATTTAAATTATTATGCACATCTGAAACCTAGATAATTTTCTTTTTTTATGTAATTTTTATTAGTTATTAGATTTATTAAAAAAATTTAGAACTCTGTGAAAATAAGAAAAAGGGAAAAAAAACAAAATTAAAATTGATCCGACTCGGGTCCAATCTGAGTCAGACAAATCTTGGGCTCGATCAGGCCCAGCCAGCATCGGCGGCAGCCTGGCTTGATCCAGGCGACGATCTGACCTGAACCGTGGCTTCACTAACCCAGGCCGGTGGCTCGGGCCCGACCAATGTGGCCCACTTCTTGTGGACTGGCGTGTGCGTCCCACTGCCCGCCACGTGTCCAGTCCACGTGCTGAGCCTCTTATGGGCTGGTCCAGGATTCGGCCCAGCAATGTATTAAGCCGTTCCAATCAGATTCCAGCCTTGTATTGGTTCCGATTCGAGTTTGGATTAGCCAGTAATCTTATATTGGTTTGTTTTATAAGTTTGAGCCCAAATGACTTTTAGATTAAATTTTAAATAAATCGGTTTGATAGATTTTGATCGGTTTAGGATCACTCCGAACTGATTTGGATTGGTTCAAGCTTCTTGACCTAAATTGGACTTAATCAGGTCTAAATTGTTCCAATTTAGGGTGATTCTAGACTAGTCTTATAGGGATTATGGGTTAATTTAGTTAGGTTCTGGTTGAATTGAGTCATATTCAACTATGATTCAAGCCAATAGAAAGTTAATTATGATATGATTTAAAATATTAATGTTGTTTGATGACTTCTGTATCGATAAATGTGTGGTAGCTATAGTGCCTAAGTTCTGACGCACCCAACTTAGTATGTTAATCTAAACACAAATGACATGTATATTTTATGTTTATATTATCAATTTTAAAGTTGAAAGTATATATTTTTATCGTCTGTTTCTTTGAATCTTAGATTTTGATGATAAAATTAATTGATAAATTTATAATATAACATGTGTATTAAAGATAAGTGATGCAGGATTAACTACGACGATGAAAAGGTGATAATATAATATGATATTGGGCTGAAGTCAAAATCGGACATCAGGTTGGAGTTTGGACGATGCATAAGGAGCTCGTCAAGAGTACACCGGGAGTTCACTAGAGGAATGCTGGGAAGTTAAACGGGAGTTTGAAATATTGATTGACGTGTCAGACAACAAGAATGATTGTAATTATTTGTCTTAGTGTGTCGTAGTTAGCATCATGTTTTGAGTCCTAATTTTATTTAGGTTTAGTGAAATTCAACTAACTCAATTGGAGGCTAACTGGGTCCACTTTGGGTTAGATTTGAGCTCATGATAGAGCTCATTTCGTTGACCTGGAAAGGGGTCACTATAAGGTACGACTCGGGTATAAAATAATATGGAAAAATACTATTTTCGGACTGCTCGGTGATAGTACCGCCAATGGGCGATGGTAGTGCTGCCCAAGCGATAGTGGTACCATCGTCGCCTATACTTTTGGTGGTAGTATCATTGGTGCCGATGATAATATCGCCCGTACCCAAATTTTTCGAAGAAGATTTAATTTTGGCTCCAATATTTGAAGCTAATTGGGGTCTATAAATATCCCAAGTATTCTATCATGGAAAAGTAATAATATGAAAGAAAATTTTGATAAAATTCTATTGAATTAGGTTGAGAGCTTCCCTTTTTCTTTCAAGAGTGAATTCTATAAGGGAAGGGTTGAAAAGGTTGATCTCCTAAGAAAAATTAAGTGTAAAAATTATTTTCCTGAGCCTATGAAGCCTATGAAAAGGAGAAAGATATAAGGGGTATTTGATCTTCGACTATGAAAGAAGATCGACAGTAGACACTGATTAGCCTAGAGTGAAAAGAGATCAGGAGTGAATGTAGGTCAAAGTTTTGACCGAACCACTGTGAAATATGAGCATCTCTACTCTTGCCTATCTTTACTATTGCAATCGAATTTGATTGTTCTTAATTAGTTATAATAAAAGCGTGAGCATATTTTTTTGATTTTCTTTTTATTATTATTCTTAAACTTTATTACTTTTAAGTACTTCTAAGAAAATAACTTATGATTTTGATTTTACTTAGAACAAAGCTTTTTAAATCAAGTTTTTTTAGCACTCGGACTAATTCACCCCTCCCTCCCTCCCTTTTAGTATCAATTCAATCCTAACATATTTTACAGCAAAAAGGCACGTGTCCTTCAACTTAATAAGCCTAAGTTGGTAGTGGACAAAAGTATAAAGTTCATCTAGGATAATAATTATGCATCCAAATATTAGAAGACACTTTCACATTATAATAAACCTTATGTGATTGTCAAGAATGAGATTGATCATGATTAAAGTAAATTTAAGATTTGAATAGTAGAAGATAATAATATTGGATATTCAAGCCAATTGAAGGTTAATTACGGTATGCTATAAAAAATTAATATTGTTTGATGACTTCTGTCTCGATAAATATGTGGTAGTTTTAGTGCCCAAGTTCTCACACAACACTACACTTAGCATGGTAATCAAAACACAAATGACATGTATGCTTTATGCTCATGTTATCAATTTTAAAGTTAAAGTATATACTTTCAAATATGTTATACAGAAAGTTTTTCTAAATACTAGTCAAAGTATATAAAAGCATCTACACCTATGTTAAGTATGTTTTGCAACAAAAAGGCATGGTTCTTAGACTTGATAGGCCTAAGTTGCTAGAGGACTTGAGTATGAAGTTAATTTAGGATATAAGTCTACATACATGGATTAAAAGAGACTTTCACATTCTAATAAAACTTGTGATTGTCAAGATTGGAATGAGTTTGATCATGATTAAAGTAAGTATGAGATTTGACCATCATATATGTAGAAGATAATAAATTACTTATGTATGGATGGAGTAATGAATAATTAAGTGAAGATAAAAATTTAAAAGGAGTATTACACTAAGAATGTTAAGATCCATAAATGAGATTAAAGGATGAATGTAGATAGAAACATATCACCTTTGTCAATATAAACTAGACTCAAATTAAGTGGCAATAACTCTAAAATTATGTTATGAAAGAAAAAAAAAACTTGAGAGGAGGTCTAATTGGATCTTGGTTGCCTTTTAAGCAGCTCACAAAGCACCTCCTCTCTATTTTTGTCTTCATCTTCCTCATCAATTAGAGAAGCTATAATCCCTTTCTCTCTTTCCTCAGCTATTCTCTAGCCCTTCTTCTTGTCCCCATGGAGGCCAAGAGCCTTAGCTCCAATGAAGAACAAGATAAGAAAACCTAATTCTTTCCCTAACTACACTTTAGTTTCAATTTAGCAGATTATAGACTATTTTTTTTTAACTACTTTAGAGTAACCTAGGCTTTGAATTAACCTTTGATTTTTGGATATATTATCTATGAAATTAAAATCATTCTAAAGCATTTGATATTGCTTGAATCTAAGATGGGTGCATAGAGTTATGAGTATTTTACTCTAAGATACTTAGAATATCCTATTTTCTATGAAGGTGTTTTTAAATTAAATTGACCCCTTTAGGGATATGATTAGATCTTGTTCTTTTGCTATGTCATAAAAGAATCCCTTAGAGTTTTATAAGATTTAGAATTGAGTAGATAAAACCTATGTGTACCAAGATATGAGATTTAGAAATTTAGATAGTCTCAACCTAGTTTCAGTAGAATAGAATAGGTGATAGTAGTTGAGTTGGAAGGATACATTAGTCTCATAAAGATTTTGTTTTGAACTAACATTTGGTATATACCTAGTTTTATATGTCTCTTAAGTTTCTTCAAATTTGTCTGATAATCTAAAATGATTTGGTTATAGTGGTGAAATAAGATTATCTCATAGAATTGGACAATCACAATGTCATGGATTATAGGTTGAGGTGTTGATTAATTAATAAAATAATTATAGTGAATTTATAAGTTGGATATAATATAATTTAAAGAGGATTTTACCAAAAGTTTACAACAACTATTTGGTTATCTTGGGAGTTATAAATGATTTAAATTAAAAATATTTTAGGTTATATTGGGAGTTATAAATGATTTAAAATGAAAATATTTTAATTTAGATGTATCATGACCTTGGATTCCAATTTAATATATATTCAACTCCCTACACACTTGATGGTTGAGAACTGTGGCTCTTCAATGAGAACTACATTTTAAGCTGAACTAGGTAAGTATAAACTTAATTTATTGTAAAAATAGTGGTCATACACATGTGAACTCAAACGTATTTTGAAAGCATGTCTTTAATAATAAATAAGATAGCTATGAACTTAGTGTATGTTTGAAGGTAATATTTTAAATAATAAGATGATTACCTTGAGATAGTTATAAGCATGATGTTAGCATATGCCATAAGAAGAAAAACATATGAATTATAATAAAAATAAATAATATATATGTATAAGAAGAAAAACATATGAATTATAATAAAAATAAATAATATATATATATATATATGTTATGATGTGAGATGTGAAAGTATACAAACATATTTACTTGCGATGTAAATTATAAAGGACGATGTATGAATACACATATATGATATAACATGTAGTATGTGAATGCACATATATGTTATCAAATATGATGTTGAAGTTTAGGAATGTATTTTAATTTCTTATTGCATATACTATAAATTATACTTGTATGGGTGTGTTATGATTTACTTAAAATCAGAATTTTATTTCTTATTATGCAGCTATTATGTTATGGTGCATCTATTATGAAAGATTTTATGCACCTATATATACGATGTACTGTATGAAAGTGTATGTAAATATGATGACATGTAGTATAAAAGTTAATATCTGTATCATTGCCTATTGCAGCACAATGAATTCTTACACGTGTTTTGATTCGCTTTAAATTAGACTTCTACCTCTTTATGATGCATACGATTAAAATATTATATATAGTTGTATACATGATGTAAAGTGTTAGAGTGTATATATAGTTTGACATTATGATATATGATATTAAAGTTCATGAGCATAATATGAAGATTTATGTTACCATAAAAAGTTTATGCATATGAATTTTTAAAAGTTATACATGACACAATACATGCTTACTTAAATAAAATGATAAAAAATTATACTTACTGAGTTGTCACTTATTATATATCGTATTTTGCATGTAAGATTACTATTAATTCATATATGGATAAAGTAAGTTTTTTAAATAAAAAAAATCAATCATAACCCAACAAATCTCTTTATCATTATTCACGCACTAAAAAATCAACCACACATCTAATTATCTTAATTTAAATTCTTATTTTTGTTACATCTAATCCTAACTATTTGAAATAATTTTATCACATCTCCTTAATTCAAAATAGTTATAACTTGAAATTATCTTTAAAAAAATAAACCTTTTTTTCCTAAAACTTTTGTAAAGATGTTGATAAGTGGATTTTTGGTGTTGCAGTAGTATACTTAAAATTTTCTTTTATCAATCAGTTCATGAATGAAGTGATGTAAAACTTCAATATGTTAGGTATACCCATGAAAGATAAAATATTTTTGTGATTATAATAATAGAGTTATTATTCTACTGGTTGACTCATCTTTTTAGAGATTTGTTAAAATTCTTTGAAGCCAAATTATTCACATAGTCCACCTCAAAGTTTTAGAGAATAACACAATCTTACATTTTTTTTGTCCACGAAATCACCCCTAAGCTAAGAGTGAGCATAAATTTTGAAGTTTTTTTTTTATCATTTACACAATCAACCCAATCAATATTAGTATAAGAATATAACTTTAAATATTTTAACTGATTATATTAGATACCATAACAATGAGTTCATTTGATATTTTAGTAAACTTTTTTAGTTGCTCCAAAGTGATACTTATTAGGGCTCTGTATGAATTTGGATAATAAACTGATTGTAAACATAATTTCTGATCATGAAAGTATAAGATAAATTAACTTTCTAATTAAACTTTTATATTGTTTCTCATCTATTTTTTCAATAGCATCATCTAACATAAGTTTATCATTTGAATTTATTAGAGTATTCACTAGCTTACAAGCTATTAATCTCCATCATATTTTTCTTGGCATAGAAAAATTTTGTTAGCATCTTGAATAATTTTCATTCCTAGGAAATAATGTAAAAGTCCCATATTAGTTATTTCAAATTCTAATATCATTTTTTTCTTAAATTCAATAAGCATATCTAATGAATTTTTAATATAAATCATATCATCAATATACAAAAATACAATAAGAACTTTCATACCTTGAGCTTTTATCTATAAATTTGTCTCACTTGAAGTTTTTTTAAAAAATATGTTGAAGAAAATACTTGTTATTATATTGTACTATACCCTCAATGCTTGTTGCTAATCAAATAATGCTTTATCGAATTTATACACTTTATGTTCTTGCGTTTTAATGTCAAATCTTTCAGGTTGCTGTTAGAATCCTAGCAGATTCTAAGCTTGGGGGTGATCACTATAGGGAATCGGCCTCCATGGAACTAACTCTATAGGGGTTCCCTCAAAATTGCTGCTCAAATGATACAGAAAATATTATTCTATTGATAATAAAAAGTGGAGGATTACAAGGCTATTTATAGGCCTTCTAACTCTAATTTCGAAGAAGGCTCCTATTGATGTTAAAGGGGTGGCCGGTTGCTTTATTATTTCCTAACCCTACTCTAACTTAATTCTCTCCTTAACCAACCCCCCCTTTAACTAGGATAAGGGGTGGTTAATTAAGGAAATATGTATCTTATTCTCCCTTTAAATATCTTCCTCAACTAGCTTGCCTCCTTACTTTCCTTAATAGGGGTCGACTAGGTAGGATTTATATGAATGCCCCTTAGATTTTACATGATTGCTCTCTTTCATGAAACTAAATTAGGACTCCCCTAGCTAGAGTCTTAACAGACCTGTCATTTTCAAATCAGCCTTATCCTCGAGGTTGACTCTCCATAAATTTTTAAAATTTGATTTTCTAAGTTATCATAGTTCTCCCAAGTGGCGTCTTCTTCTGAAAATTTGCCTACTATATTAGCACTTCAATAGTAGGTTGTCGTCATCGTGTCACGATCCTGCAGTTAATAATGGCACTCGGTGAGTCTGGAGCTCTCTTTAGACAATCATATTAGGTAGATATTTTTGAACTGTCTCGTTTTGTCCTAATTTGAGTTTCAAACACGACACATAGAAGACTGGATGGATCTAGGAGTCAGTGGGTAAGTCCAATCTATATGCTACTGCCCCACTGTGCTCCACAATCTGGTAGGGTCCATAGAACTGAGGTGAAAGCTTTATGAATGCTCTGGTATGGATCGATGTTTGCTTGTATGGCTGGAGCCGTATAAATACCTAATCTCCCACAGAAAATTCTATTTCGCCTCTGTGTTGATCAGATTACTATTTCATCCTTGCTTAAGCTGCAATAAGATTGTCTTTTAATAGCTTCAGTATTTTGTCTCTATCTTGTAGTTCTCTGTCTATTTGTTCTACTTTAGAGGTGCCCAATACATATTTTGGGATTACAGGAGGTCAGTCATACATAGTCTCATAGGGTGTAATTTTCGTGGATGAATGATAAGTTGTGTTATACCATCACTCGGCCCAAGGGAGCCACTTTGTCCACTCTTTTGGTCGGTTACTAGTGAGCATCTGAGGTGTTAGTCTGGTCGTCGATTTGTGGGTGATATGTTGTGCTCATCTTTAATTTAGTGCCCTGCATATGAAATAATTTTGTCTAGAATTTGCTCATAAAGACCCTATCACGATCACTTACAATTGATTTCAGCATCCCATGCAATTTTATAATATTTTCCATAAAGATTCAGGCAATGCTGGAAGCAGTGTAGGGATTGTGAACTGCATAGAAGTGAACATACTTTGTAAGGCGATCAACAGCAACAAGAATCGTACCTTTTTCTTGTGATGAGGGCTGCCCTTCGATGAAGTCTATTGATATATCAGTCCATATTAAGTCCGAGATAGGTAGAGGTTGTAGCTTTCCAGGGCTTGTCACTATTTCACTTTTATGTCGTTGGCACACATCACATTGTGCTATAAATTTAGCAATTGTATTTTTTATCCCTTCCTAATAAAAATTATATTTAATTCTCTTATAGGTTCTAAGGAACCTAGAATGCCCAGCCGTGGGAGTGAAATGCATCTCTTGAAGGATGGTCTTTATGCAACTAGAATTTGGCGCAAGCATAATGCGTCCCTTATAGCACAGGTCTTTTGAGTCCCAAATACAATGAGCCATAGAACCTGGTTCTTCCTACAATTTCTTTATGATCTTACTTGTTCCTAGATCATCTTGCCATTCTTTCCTAATGTCCTCAAGGAAGTTGCTAGTCGGAAGTGAAACAGCCGAAAATTCAGCATGCTCGGGTAGTCGTGAAAGCGCATCTGCAACAACAAGCTTTGTTACCCATTTTTGCTGCTCGGGAGAAGATATTTTTTGCTCTAAGAAATATTTTAGACTTTTATGGTCGGTCTTGATTTGGAAGCGTCGTTCGATTAAGTACAGTCTCCACTTAGCCACCTCGTGCACAATCGCGATCATCTCCTTATCATAAATAGTCATCTTGAGATGGGATTAAGATAAAACCTTACTTGTATATGCTAGGGATGGCCATCTTGCATTAACATAGCACCTATTCTCACTCTGGAGGCATCGACTTCAATAACAAAAGTCTTATCAAAGTCGGGTTGTGCTAGCACGAGCGTTATCGTTCGTTGCAGTCTTAAATTCGTCGAAGGCGATGGAGGCTCTATCTGACCATTGGAAAGCATCTCTTTTCAGCAAGGAAGTGAGAGGTGCACTGATCTTCCCATAGTCTTTCATGAACTTATAGTAGTAGCTTGTTAAGTCTTGAAAGCCGCGTAGCGATTTTACGTTCTTTGGGGTGGGGTCAACCAGTTTTGCATTGCTTCAATTTTGGAAGGGTCTACCGCCACTCCTTCTGATATGATATGCCCAAGATACTCCACCTTCTGTTGAAGAAAGCTACACTTCGATTTTTTGACAAAAAGGACATGCTCTCGAAGAATCGTCAAAACAAGTCGTAAGTGCTCAAAATGACTTTCAGTAGAAGGGCTGTAGATAAGGATGTTATCGAAGAAAACCAACACAAACTTACGAAGATAATTTCAGAAGATATCATTCATAAGGCTCTGGAAGTTGGAGGGAGCATTGGTGAGACCAGAGGGCATTATTAGAAATTCGTAGTGGTCGTTATGCTTCTGAAAGGTGGTTTTCGGTATGTCTTCTTCGCATACTCATATCTGATGATATCTAGATCGAAGGTCCAGCTTTGTGAAGATTCGTGCTCCCTTTAGTTCATCAAGCAATTCATCTACTACTGGAATAGGGTACTTGTCCTTGATAGTTATACTATTGAGAGCTCTGTAGTCGATGCACATTCGCCATATTCCATCCTTCTTTCGTACAGAGAGTACCGGTGAAGAATAGGGGTTGTAACTTGGCTGAATGACTCCTATTTCAAGCATCTCCTTTACAATTATTTCTATTTCATCCTTCTGTAGATGAGGGTACTGATATGGTCAAGTGTTTGCTGGAGGTCTACCCAGAAGAATCGATATCCGATGATCATGCTGGCGGCTAGGAGGTAGGCTACACGATTCGTCAAATACATATAAAAATTCAGCAAGCAAAGGAAGTAGATTTGGGTCTTCAACTTTGGTTGCCTCCCCCTTGGATTTTTGCTCAAGTTGTACTAAGAAGCCACTGCATGTTTTGTGCAAGACTTTCTCCATTCGTCATGTGCAAATCGTTGATATGTTGCTCCCCCGTTTGCCGTGCAGTACCACCTATTTTCCCTGGTTATAAAACTTCATGATTAATTTTGAAAAATTCTAGAAAATATCACCTAATGTCTTCAGCCATTTGATGCCAAGCATGACTTAATAATCATCAAGAGGGAGGAGAAAAAAAATCTGCAATTATTTCTTGATTTTGCAGCAAAAGCTTCACCCGCGGGCAGCGATCACACTTCAGAAGTCATCCATCAGCAACTTTAAAATCAAACTTGATGCAATCTTCAATAGGTAAGGTCATCTGGATAGGAACCTTGTTGTTTATAAAATTATTAGTGCTTCCGATGTCAATGAGAATGGTAATCGGTTGTTGCTTCAGAAATCCTCCCACTTTCATCGTTTACGGGTTCGCGTAGCTGGCAAGAGCATGTATTGTAATATCAACCAGTTGCTCTTCTTCCTCTGTGACCTCTTCCTCATGCTCCTGGACCTCCTCCACATCTTCAAGAGGTTCGATTAATAGGAGGCAACCCTTTTTACAATGATGATCGTGACTCCACGATTTGTCGCAATGCCAATAAAGCCCCTTTGCTAATCGATCACGTAGTTCTTCTTTTGTCAATTTTTTTTTACAGCGAAGGGTGGCTGGGAATAGAAGGAGGCTTATATACCATAGGCCTAGGAGTGGTTCTCATCCTCTAGGTATCTTGATTGAGCCGCTCTTCTTGTATTCGGGCGAAGGAAATTACAGCAGCTACGGTACGAGGCTACGGTGCCTTAACCTCCCCTTTTATCTCCGGCTTGAGTCCCTCGATGAAGGTACCTAGCAATTGTCAGTCAGTCCAATCACGAGCAAGGTAGGATAGCTTCTCAAACCTAGTTTGGTACTCTTGAATTGTAGAGGTTTATCAAATTTTTGCGAGTTGGCCGTCGATATTTTTGTACTCCATAGGTCCAAAGCGGTTCAGTAGTGCATTTTTAAAATTGATTCCATGTCGGAGCCCCATGATTATATTCCAATTAATTTTACCATTGAATAGCATCTTTTTCAAGGTGGATAATAATAATTTCCACCATAGCATTGTCCGATGTTCGGTAGTAGCAGAAGTAACGTTCGGCGCACGAAATCCACCCCGTCGGGTCTCCTTTCCATCGTGGGAAGTCCACCCTCTTGTGTGGCTGAAGCTTGTCCGAAGGCTGTCCCTCATTCTCTAGAGGTCTCTCTAAACTCTCTCCTCACTGAGATTTGGTTGGACTCGATGGTTATCCAATTTTGAACTCCACGAATAAAGCGCACAGTTTGTCCTCCAAGCACGATTCGAGCCGTGATTTAAGCCGAGATTCCAACACTTCAAACTTGGCATCAATTGGATCTTGGGAAGCCATAGCATATGTCTGTAGATTAGATATGTCCTTGTCTTTTTTTTGTTGACAGGTCAATGATATGGGTGGTGGAAGATTCAGACAATCGATTGGTGACAGAAGGGTTCACCTGCAATGGTTTGCTGTCTTAGGCTACAGTTTTTGGGGGTGTTAGGGTTATGAAATTAGGTTATGATGGCTACGTCTTAAGGCTAGAGGGATGCCCTAAAGACATCTTGGGTGGTGGCAACGAGATGGTTGGGTTTTGATGGGTTAAGAAGAAGAAGAAGGACAAAGGTGCTGTAGCAGATTTTTCATCGAAAAAATTCCAACAGTGAAGACATAATTTTTTTCAAAAATTTTCAACAAAAATTCAAGTGAAACTTAAGGGGAATCTTCTGGTAAGGAAGAGGTAGTGGCAACAAAAATTTTGTGGAAAGAAATAATAGTAATAGGTTTGACAAAATCAAAGATCACGAAGAAGTATGGTAGCGAATTTTTACGTCTAAACTGTAGTAGTTTGGATGTAAAAGATGAGCAGGTTATCTTGATGGTTTTTCAACGAAATCAAAGGGAGATATGAAGATAGGCAGTTATAAAGCCGTGGTAGAAATTTCATAGAAATTTGATCAGTAAAAACATAGCAGCAATTTAAATAGTGAGGGGTGTGTAGTTGGAATTCTACGGCGTAACTTTCATCGTAAAGATGAAAACTTTGTGACGAAAAGTTTATGCAGCAAATAAGAACGATTTTTTTTATATTTTTTAAATAGGTATAACTAAATTGTAGTAGCAGTAAGGTAGGAAACCAAAACCTGTTGCAATTCACGAGGAGATCAAGGGATGATCTGTGGTAGTGGAGATGACGACGGAATTTGGTGACAATCTTCAAGCAATTGTGGGAATTGCTTTGGATGGCTATGGGGGCTGATGGATGGCTATGAAAGGGCAGTGAGATACCAAGAATATTGTTCTGATATCAAGTGTTAGAACCCTAGTGGATTCTAAGCTTGGGGGTGATTACCATAGGGGATCGGCCTTCTTGAAACTCTATAGGGGTTCCCTCCTCCAAGTTTTTGCTCAAAGGCTGCAGAAAATATTCTTCTATTGATGATAAAAAGTGAATGATTATAAAGCTATTTATAGACCTTCTTATCCTAATTCCTAAGAGGACTCCTACTTCAAGACTTCTAACCCTAACCAACTCTAAAAGTAACTCCTAATGTAACTTTAAGTCCTACCTCCAACTGGCCCATCTAGGGGTGGCCGATTGCTTTATCATTTCCTAACCTCACTTTAACTTAATTTCCTCCTCAACAAATTCCCTCTTTAACTAGGATAAGGGGTGGTTAATTAGGGAAACATGCATCTTACTCTCCATTCAAATATCTTCCTCAACTAATCCTAACCTAGTCGGACTCCTTACTTTTATTAATAGGGGTCGGCTAGGTAGGATTTACATGAATGCCTCTTAGATTTTATATGATTGCCCTCTTCTATGAAACTAAATTAGGACTCCCCTAGCTAGAGTCCTAACATGTCTTACAAAATCCTCCTCTTATAACTTTCTTTCATGAAGGTTGATTTAATATTAAATTGATAAACCTATCATTTTTTCTAGGTTTTCAATGCTAATACTATTCCAATTGTATCAATTCTAGCTACAATTCTAGCAACCGAAGAAAATTTTCTTAAAAGTCAATACCTAAAATTTAAACATACCCTTTGGCAAATAAATAGGCTTTCTATTTTTATAGTGATTCATCAACATTAAATTTTGAGTTGTACACCCACTTAAGTTTAATTGCTTCTCTTCCTAAGGGCAAATTTACAAGTCATTTTTTTTAATAGCATGTAGTTGATCATTCATTGCTTGTACTCATTCTTTTCTCTAAGCTATAAAATACAAAATCATCATATGTAAAAAATATATAGGTTTTAAAGCAATAAATACAAAATCACCAGACTGATATGTCTGTAAAAAACTATAAAATTTTCTTAAAGGTGTTTCAGGATCAATAGAATCACTTGAGTTAGGATCATTTAAAATATGAGAAGATTCAAGTGAGATATTAATAATAGGCAATATATCATGTTCGTTATAGACTCCTCATAAAACTATTGAAATTTAAACTATTTTAGAGTTCTAAACTTCTACATTAAAAATAACATCATAACTAATTATCAACTTATGATTAATAATAAATCTCTTTTTCTTGTAGGCATGTCTCTAAATAAGAGCTAGAAGCAAAATATGATATCATGATAATGGATGCTTAAGACACATGATTGAAAAATCCTATAAACTTCTTAAAGCTTACAAGCCAAGATAGAGAATATGTTACCTTTGGAGACAATAATAAAGAAAACAATCATTGGTATTAAAAATATTATTAAAAATCAAATCTCTTAATTGAAGATGTAATTTTAGTAGATAGTTTAAACATAACTTAATAATCATTACCAACTTTATGATAAGGGATGTAATATTAAATTTGAAACCATAGAAATATCAAATAAGAATAAATCAATAATAGCTTTAAGAAGTGATAATATTTGATATAACTTCTTTTTTAATTTTGAATAATGATACATAACTTTAACATAGGAGACTAGGACATACTACTATGAAATTAATTACATAAATTGAAACTAAATAACTTATAAGAGGAATGCCTAAGATCAAATTTGTTAAAGATAAAATTTATGATACATGCCAATTAGAAAAATATATAAGGAGTAGTTTCAAGCCCAAAAATTAAGTAAATACCTCTGATATCATAAGTCTAAGAGGCAGTAAATATGCTTTTGTAATTTTTGATAACTATGGTAGATTTACTTGGTCATATTCGTTGACACATAAAAATAATTATTTCAAATATATTACCAAAATTTATACAAAATTAAAATAAAATATATTTTATAATATTTTATTCATAGTGATCATGGTGGTAAATTTAAAAATCATGATTTTTAAGAATTTTATGATTTAAATAGGTATAACCAAATGAATGTTGAATCTCGGATTTTGATGATGAAATCAATTGATAGGTTAATGATCTAACATGGGTTATTAGAAGTTGATTGATGCAGGATTAACTACAATGGAGAGAATATGACAATCAGGATTGGCCAAAGTCAAGTCTATGTATCGGGCCGGAGTTCGGACGATGCGGTTGGGAACTCACCAAGAGTGTGTCGGGAGCTCGCCGAGGGTATCGGGAGCTTGCCAGGATAACGCAAGAGAGTTTGTCAGAAGAAGACCGAGACTCGTTGGAAGATTGTCGGGGGTAGCCGAAAAGCTAGTCGGGAGTTGGGAAGGTCTTGAAGTGGATGTGTTTGACAATTATGATTGTAATTAATCAAGTCATAGTTAGCATTGTGGAGGCTTAATCATGACAGGAGAAAGAGTTACAGATCAGACATGGACGCAGGATCAAGCTTTTACATCGGGCCAAGGATTGGATGATGTGGAGGGAGCTCGCCGAGAGTTCGCTAGGAGATTTACCGAAGGGATCGGGAAGCTCGCTAGAAATACGTCAGGAGATCGCTGGAGGAAGACCGTGAGACTTGCCGATTGGAATGCCAGAGGTTACCGGATTACAGGAGTAAGGTCAAAAGCTTGATAGTCGTGTCTTGATTGTAATCTTTAAGTTGTAGGTTAAGTTTGAGTCCTAAATGAGTGTGATTTGGAAGGAATCCAAATCAACTCAAATAGGCAACCAGGTCCACTATGGGGTGTGATTGAGCTCAGGTCGAGCTCAATTAGTTGACTAGGAGATTGGTCAACTGATGGTTCAAATCGGGATTAGAAAAGTGAAGGGAATCACTTTTTCGAGATTCCCGACAACTGAGCCGTCGGTGGGTGGCGGTTTAATCGACCATACCAGGATTCTAGGCAGTTGTCAATGGCTGAACTGCCCAGGCTGTGTGGCTGAACTGCCCATACCCAGGAATCTGGGCACTTTCGACGGTTGACCCGCCCAGGACGACAGGTGAACTGCTCATATCCGAATTTTCCGGGTGAGTTTAATTTTTGGCTCCAAAATTTTGAAGCCATTTGGGACTATAAATACCCTAAGTTTTCTTGCATTCTATATAATAATTTGGAGGATTATATTATGAGAAAATATTATGTATGAATTGTAAGAAAAAGAAAAGGGGTAAGGGAGTGATAGAAGAGTTGTAATCTTACCTCCCTTGTAAGTGTTGTAAGAGTTTAATCTTCACCCAAAGGAGATCAATAGTGGATACTGGTGTGCCTCAAGGAGGAGGACTCGGAAGTGGACATAGACCGATTAGTGTTGAATCACTATAATTGGAAGTATTATTACTTTTTTGATTTACTACTTACAATTGTCAAGTTCTTAATTGATTTCAAAACACAAATAGACGTTTCTGATTTTTTATCTATGTTCTGAAATCAAGGCTTCGAAATCAAGCACTTCACTTACGACATTGCCTATCTCCTTATTTACATTTGCTTATTTTTTTAAGTTATCTTTAAGAAAGAAGCTCATCACTTCTCTATAAGATTCACTTGCTTAACTTAAACGAAAAGCTTTGGATTTTGTATCTTGCTTCAAGCGAAAAGTTTTTTGTTTAAAACATTAATTTACTCTTACACTAATTCACCCACTCCTCTTAGTGCCAATTGATTCTAACAATGAAGTTATTGAGAAAAAGAATAGCAACTTACAAAAGATAGCAATGGTCATATTTAATGAACATAACATACCGAAATACTTTTGGGCCAAGGTTGTTAACATAACATGTTATGTCATGAATAATATTCTTATAAGACTTCACCCATCTAAAACTCATTATAAATTATAGAACAATAAAAAATCAACATTTCATATTTCAAAATATTTAATTTTAAATATTTTATTTTAAATGATAAGGATATCTTAGGAAATTTTGATGTAAAATCTGATGAATGCATTTTTCTTGGATACTTCTCTACCTCTAAAACTTATCAAGTTTTCAATAAAAAATCCTTAGTTATTAAAGAATATATTCATATTAGTTTTGATGAATCTCTTGAGACTAAGAAAAATAATTTTAATAATAACTTTAAATCTAATAAATTAAATTTCAATATGGATTCTACTTTTCGAGAAAACTTAGATATATCTATTTCCAAAGAAACTAGTCCCGAGGAATAAAAGTATATAGATGCATCTCCCAAGGAGCTAATTATTGAAAATACTTAAAAAATATTTAAACTCATTCTTCCTTAAAAATATTTGTACAAATATTATCTTTTTATCTCAAATTGAGCCTAAATGCATTGATAATATTTTTAGAGATGACTCATGGGTATCGACAATGCATGAAGAGATAAATTAATTTTAAAAAATAAAGTTGAAATATTTATTATAGGCTTAGTGATCATTTTATAATTGGCACTAATGAGTCTTTAGGAATAAGCAAGATGAACAAAGTGTCGTGGTTCAAAATAAAACTAGATTAGTAGTGAAAGGTTTCAATCAAGAAAAATATATAAACTATAAAAAAACCTTTATTTTTATAGCTAGGCATGAAGCCATAAGGATACTTGCCTATGCATGTTTTAAAAATTTTAAATTATTTTAAATGTATGTCAAAAGTGTTTTACTTAATGGTTTAGTTTTAAAGAAGTTTATGTTCAATAACCACTAGAATTTAAAAATGATCTTAGTATGGGTTGAAACAAGCTCCTAGATCTTAATATGGGAGACTTAGCCTTTTTCTCATTCAAAATAATTTTTTCAAAAGGTAAGATCGACACCATATTATTTATAAAATATTTTAAAATATTTTTTTATTATTTAAATTTATATTGATAATATTATTTTTTGTTCTAATAATAAATTTTTATATGAATCATTTGCTAAGATTATGAGTCAAGAATTTAAAATGAGTTTAATAGTTGAATTGATATTTTTATTAGTCAAACTAAGTATATTCTTGATCTATTAAAATGATTTTACATGGACAATGCTAAGACTATCAACATATCAATAAGTATCTCTACTAAATTAGATATGGACAATAAAAGAGAATATTTTAATCAAAAGAGTTACATAGGCATGATAAGTAGTTTATTACACCTTACTACAATGAGATATGATAGAGGCATGATAAGTAGTTTATTACACCTTACTACAATGAGATCTGATATAATGTTTGGTGTTTGGCTTTATATAAGATTTTAATCTAATCCTAAACAATCTCACTATAAAGTAGTAAAAATATTTTTTTAATACTTAAAAGAAGCACTTAATCTATGGTTATGATATGATAAATCTAGAAATTTTGATTTGATTACTTATATTGATGCTGTCTTTATAGGATTTAGAATAGAAAGAAAAGATACATCTAGAACTTGTTAGTTCGTAAGTCATGTACTTGCTTCTCGGTCATCCAAGAATCAAAACTCTATCGCACTATCCATAGTTAAAGTTGAATATGTTGCGGCATGTATATGTTGTGCACAGGTAATTTAGATGTAGAACACTCTAAAATATTATGAATTTTGCTTAAAAAATGTCTTTATAAAATGTGACAATACTAATATAATTTACTTATTAAAAAATCCTACTCAACATTCTCAAACCAAGTATATTAATATTAGATATCATTTTTTTACAAATTATGTAAGCAATCATGATATAATATTTAGATTTTATTTGACTTAAAACATCAATTAATAGATATTTTTAGTGTCATTAAAAGAGAAATAATTTGATTTTATTAGATGAAAATTAAGTATGTTAAACCTAAATGAATAATTTTTAATATCATTTTATGTGTAGGTTTATAAAAAAATAAAAAAGGAGTTCGATGGTAGCACTACTGGACTAGAGGTACTACCGCCAATGCACTCTATCCAAATGCAATAACACTGCGTAGGCTAGTGATATTGCCACTAGCAACTCTATCTAAACCCTTTAAGTCGAGTTTCGATCGGTTTTTCATGCACCGTCTCGGAAATTTAAAATATTGGCCATTCTCGACGTATTAGCCCATCGGAAGTCATACGAGTATAGTTTCACAAAAAACCTCGATGGTCATATACTTTCCGCGAATCGCGTGCAGAGTCGAGTTTCGATCATTTTTTCGTGCACCATCCCAAAAATTGAAAATATTGGCCATTCCCGACGTATGATAAGTCTTACGAGCATGGTTTCACGAAAAAACGCGACGATCATAAACTTTGCTCGAAGTTGCACGCAGATTCGAGTTTCTATCGGTCTTTCGTGCATCGTCTCAGAAATTCAAAATACTGGCCATTCCCGACGTATTAGCCCATGGGAAGCCGTACGAGCACGATTTCGAGAAAAAATGCGACGGTCATAAACTTTGCGCGATATCACGCACAGATTCGAGTTTCGATCGGTTTTTCGTGCACCGTCTCGAAAATTCAAAAAAAATTTTGGTAAGTAAAGATAATGTATTTTGTAAAAGATTTGTACAAAGAAGCTTTGCCTGAAGTCTCTTAGTGTAGTCGAGAAGATTGCACCCCACTTAAAGAAAGTGAAATGGGCACACTTCATCAAACTCATCTCCAAGAGTAGCACAAGGAAGTTAATAAAAAATAAGATGCAATAGCTAGACTGTTCTGGACTACTTTTGAGACCTCACCAAAACCCTCTTCTCTACCCTGGCTGACCTCTCCCTCCTTTATCCCTCTTCTTCCTCTCTCTCTAAACCTCCTCCACAACCCTCTTTCACCTTCTTTCTCCTAATCTCTTCTCAAACTCTCATCTTCCTCTTCACTCACAAATCCTAGGGCTCTTATCCCTCCTTGCTCTACGAGGCCAAGGATTATCTTAATCAATTTTCTTGGTGTGAACTTGATAAAAGATTAAGACTACAAGGGTAATCTCATAATCTTTCTCTTATTATCAATTTATAGTTTGTTCTTGTCCTTATTTTTATAATACATGTTATAGTCCTCATTGCACCTACAAGATCCTCAAGAGAGAAACGAAAGAAGAGAGTAGATGAAATCTATGATGCTACCCTATTTAATTTCCATAAACATGTCCTAAAAATTTTAAACTTTAAATCTAGGATTATTCATAAAGAAAAATATGTGGACGTAGAAAATTTAAGTGAATTGGAAATTTTTCAATAGTTCACTAATATAAATGCCCTTCGTATCCTTCAAATTAGTGAACATATCTACCCCAGGCTAGTCAGAATGTTATATAATAATTTACATGTAGATGAAACTGATAGGTCATCTACTTATGTTTTAGGGTATCATATACCTATCACGGATAGTATATAACTTATAAAATATTTAGAAATATAACTAAAGAGAGCCAAGGTTGCTTTTTTCAAAGACAATGGGATGCGAGTCTATTGGGGTCGTCACCTTTGAGGTGAGACCTCCAATGGATCCAACACTATTTTCATTTTTTGATTCTATAGTTGCTTGATTAGAACATCTTGAGCTTCGTTGAAACAAGATGACTGACATATTCATCAGTGTTTTGACACTTTTGATGCATATTTTTATATTTTATTTAGATATTTTGGATTGTCACCACCCAAGTATATTGTGTTGAATCGTAACATTGATAATGAAACAAATTGATGAGTTTATTGAACTAATATGCTTTTGGGATAAGTGACAATAGGAAATACTACAATAACAAACTTGGACCATCGAAGGGATAACTGCTGAGTAGGATAGTCGAACATCATGCGAAAAAATTATCGTGTCAAAAACTGAATGTCAACCTAGAGGATTGGTTGATGTGTCAAAAATAAGACTTCATGCTAAATGTTCAAGTATCATGCCAAAATGATTAAATATTATGTTGAAAGATTAGATGTCTTAGGAAATTAAAATATCGATGGAATGAGCAATATACCAAAGGAAATGGTGATATACTAGAGTTTCGCATGAAATACTAGAAGATCAATTGACATGTCGAAAGAGCATACAATGTGCTAAAAACTTCACAAATTTGTTGGATGTATGACTGATTTGTCTAGATCTTAATCGAGGTTATTTTAGGTCAATTTAAGTAGGTATTAGCCAAAACAAAGCCCACTTATCAAAAAAATCATTGGGCATAAAGTCAAACCAAATTAGGCCCCTTAGAAGGCCAAACCAGTGGCCTAAACCAAGCTTGGGCAATGGTACCACTAGGCCTAAGGCCTAAGTGGTAGTATCACTTGAGTCAGTCGACTAGCATTTTTTGTGCTTTATCGACCTTTTCAATAGTGTTACCACTTATGATAGTGGTAGTACCATCATATTCCAGATTTATAATATAGTTGCAATGATGGTACCTCCTAGTGCTGGTATCACTCATATCTTAAAATTTTGAGGATTTAAATTTTTTAGCACCATTTTTGAAACCTTTTGGACCTTTAAATATCCCACTTAGGCTTAGTTGATTGTGCATCCATTCCTAAGCTAGTAAAGTATTGTAAATTATCATCTTGAGTATAGTTTGAATATTCTCTTCCACTTGAGTTTAGATTAAAATTTAAAGTTATAGTAGGTGAGAGATCTTATGTAAAAAAAGAGTCTGAATGTTATCTCCTTAGCCTAAAAAAAGTGAAAGTTGTAATAATGATAGTTGATCTTCACTTGTTGAAAAGTAGACTTATAGTGAAAGTTGATGACTTCGAGGGAAAAGGAATCATGAATGAATGTAGGCCAGAAAGACCAGACCACTATACATTGGTTTGTCTCTCTTTAGTTGTTCTGTACTTATGACTTAGTTTTATTATCTTTACTTATAACTTTAAATTGATTAATCAAGTTTTCGAAACATATTGATTTATCGATCAAATTTTAAAGTTAATTAAAAATATTATTATACTAATTCACCCCTCTGCTCCTAGTGTTATTAAATTCCTAACAATTCGTGTTGGAGCAATTTTCACTTATTTGGATTAACACCCACAAGAGAATAAATGACATTTTTAAGCAATTAAAGGGACACTCTATCATATATCATAGTATATTCAATGGGACGAATTATACCTATTGGAAAACATGAATAAGGATTTTCTCATATTCTTTGAATTTTGATTTATAGAATGTTGTTGAGTTTGTTTTTAAAAATCTTCTAAACCGATGGATGAATGAAATGATTTTGAAAATAGAATATTTTCTTTAAATGCTAAAGCTATGAATGTTTTATTTATACTTTAGACAAAAATGATTTAAATCAAATTTCTACTTGTGACACTGTACATGATATATGATGTATATGTAAAGTCATTCACGAAAGCATAAGTAGAGTAAAAGAATCCAAAAATAATCTTATAATTCATAGTTATAAATTATTTAAAATAAAATCAAGGGAATATATTGGTGACATATATACCCATTTTACATATAATCTCAATGGATGAAAAGCTCTAAGTAAAAATTATACTAATCTTAAATTACTGATTAAGATATTAAAGTCTCTTCCTAAAAGCTAATATCTAAAAGTAACGACAATTCAAGAAGCTAAGACTTGAATAACTTTCCTTTTGAAGTATACGATCTTTAATGACCTTTGAAATGATATGTAAAGCACATGATGAAGAAGATAAAAACTTTCCAAAGAAAAGGAATGATATTGTTCAAATCTAAAAAAGATTACTTAAGCACAAGTGATGACGGTGAAGATATAACACTTCTTATAAAAAGATTTAAAAAGTTCATATGAAAAAACAAGACAAATAGTAAAAAAAAAAAGATAAGAATAAAAGTAAGTTAAGAAAAATACATTCATAAGTACAAAAAGTCGAGACACATAAAAAATAAATATCTATATTTAAAAAAATTATCAATCCAAAAAAAAGAGAAAGCACTCAAAGCAACATAAGATACATCATGATTCTTGCTAAACTAAATTGTATATGAAACATTTGATGTATCAAAAAAATCATATCAAATGAGTCAGAAGTAGAAGAGCAAATCAATGAAGAAGAAGTGATAAATTACGACTTAATAGCCTTCAATGATGAGGTATTTGACTCTCCCAATTACTTGAAATATTTCATAATTTATATGATGAACTTAAAAATATTAATAAAAATATAATTTACTAAAAAAGATCATGTCTCACTGGCTAGTGAATTTGATACATTAAAAACGAACTATGACAACTATATATCAACATCTTGCACTTTTTGCACTAAATGTAAAGATTTAGAATTATCTAAACTTGAACTTAAAAATGAGTTATTTAAAAAATTATTAGAATATTACGTGCTTAAAAAAATACAAAGAATAGCTTACTTTTTATGAATAAAAAACTAAAACATTATTAGAAGAGTTTATTAACAGTAATGATGTAACAAAATCACTTAAAAAGAAAAACATGTTACTCCAACAACATTAGAAACATTTAAAATTAAAATAAGTCATTTGATATTATTCTTGCTAAACTAAATTGTATATTAAGAAAAAAAGGTATTGGCTTCACAAGAAGTAGCACTCATCAAAAGCCAACTAAGTTTATAAAAGGACCTACATTGCATACTTATACACATCAGAAAGTTAAATAAAACTTCTATGAAAAGTTTGATCACCATATTTACACTTGCTCTCTTAATAGATATAGTCATCTTAAATTAATTTAGGGTCATGAAGGAACCATAAGTGATTTAAGGCCAAAAGACAAAAGACAAAAGAAGGTATATATAATCATAAAAAATCCAAAGTTAAATGAGTGTCTAAAAGCAAACTCTTCTTTCTTGTAGGTATGCCAACAAACAAGAGTTATGAACAAAATATAATATCTTAATAGTGGATGTTATAGACACATGATCGGAGATCCAATAAGCTACTCAAAACTCACTAGCTAAGATGGAGAACATGTTACCTCCGGGGACAACAATAGAGGAAAAAATCATTGATATTAGAAATATTGGTAACAAATCATTAAATGGCTTGAAATACAACTTAATAAATATAAGCCAACTTTGTGATAAAGGACATATGTTAAATTTAAATCTTATTCTTTCATGATAGAGATATCAAGTAAGAATAAATTTATGATAGGTTAAGAAATGATATGTTTATACTATCTATCTTAATGATTTTCGTAATATAACTTGTTTTTCAATTTTGAATGATGATGCATGGCCTAGATTAGGACATTCTAGTATGAAATTAATTTCATAAATTCAAATTAAAGAACATATAAGAGGAATGCTTAAAATCAAATTTGTTAAAGATAAAATTTGTGATGTATGCCAAATAAGAAAACATATAAAGAGTATCTTCGAACCCAAAAACCAAGATGATTGCAATTAATTCATATAAATTTACTTGGACCTATTGATATTATAAGTTTAGGAGATAGTAAATAAGCTTTTGTAATTGTTGATGACTATAGGAGATATACTTGGATATATATTTTTTGTACATGGAAATGAATGTTTCATATATTTTATTAAATTTTATAAATAAGTTCAAAATAAAAAAGATTTTATAATCTCTTATATTCGTAGTGATTATAGTAGTGAATTTAAAAATAATCATTTTTAAGAATTTTATGATTTGAATGGGTATGACCATAAATCTCTAAGAAATTCGTAATAAAATGAAGTTGTTGAAAAAAATAATATAAGCCTACAAAAGATGGCAAGGATTATGCTTAATGAGTATAGCCTACTTAAATACTTTTGAGTCGAAATCGTTAGCATAACATGTTATTTCATGAATAGGGTTCTTACAAAACTTCATATATCTAAAACTCCTTATGAATTGTGAAACAATAAAAGACCCTATATCTCATATTTCAAATTTTTTATAACAAATGTTTTATTTTAAATGACAAAAATACTTTAAGAAAATTTAATGCAAAATCCGATGAAGATATTTTTCTTAGATATTCCTATATCTTATCGAGTTTTCAATAAGAGATCTTTAGTTATTAAATATTTTAAAAATAATTTTATTATCATTTAAATTAATGTTGATGATATTATTTTTAGTTCTATTCATGAATCTTTATATGAATTATTTACTAAGAGCATAAGCCAATAATTTGAAATAAGTTTAAAGAATAAATTAATATTTTTTCTCAGATTTCAAACAAAGTAACTAAATAATGAGATTTTCATTATTCAGACAAAGTATACTCTTGATCTATTAAAACGATTTTACATGGATAATGCTAAGGCTAGCAACACATAAATGAGCATTACATTAGATAGAGATAATGAAGGGTAATACTTTGAACAAAAAAATTATAGAGGCATGGTAGGTAGTTTATTACACCTTACTACATATAGACCTGATATAATATTTAGTATTGAGCTTTATGCAAGATTTTAATCTAATATTAAATAATCTCATAATTTTAGATACTTCAAAGAAACTTCTAATATGAGATTATGACAACTTAAATCTATAAATTTTGATTTGATTACTTATACTGATGCTAACTTTGTAGCATGTAAACTAGATATAAAAAGTATCTCTAGAATTTATTAGTTCCTAGGTCATACACTTGTTTCTTGGTTATCCAAGAAGTAAAATTCTATTATGCTATATATAGTTGAAATTGAATATATTAAGGCTAGTGCTTGTGCATAAGTAATTTGAATGAAAATCACTTTAGAAGATTATAAACTTTACTTAGAAATTACCCTTATAAAGTGTAACAATACTAATGCAATTTGATTTTCTAGGAATCTTATTCAATATTCTTGAACCAAGTATATTAACACTAGATATTATTTTATTAGAGATCACATAAGTAATATGAAATATCCTTGGATTTCATTGACATAAAATATTAGTTAGCAGATATTTTTACTAATCACTAAGGAATAATTTGATTTTATTAGAAGAGAATTAGGTATGTTGAATTTTTAAATACATGATTAAGGAACTTTTGCTATTTGTTCTTCTATGATTTTTTCTTTTTGCTAATGGCTAAGGAAGATATTTATCTTAATGAATCATGATCGTTTGGTATTCATGACTTAAGATTTATTTTGTATGAAACTTTTATATTCATAACTTATGTACTTTATTTATTTTGTTGATGTCAAACAGAGAGAAGAAGTAACTCATATTTTTTTATAATTAAGGGGTGAAATAATGATTCATGCCTATCTTTTATGTTGAACAAGGAGAGCTACACTGCTTTTATAACTTTTTTGTTAGCATTAACTCATGCCTAACTTTTGTTGATTATTCTTTAAAATTTAAAACTTGAGTTAATATTTGCACTTACAATGATAATATCAATAAGATCGAATTTATTTCAACTTAAATTGAAGACTACCATTGAAAGAGTATTATTTTGAATTTAAGTTCATCATATTCAATAGTATTATTTTGAATTTAAGTTCATCATATTTTTAAGATGGCATATAGATAAGGGGAGTATTATTAATACCCAATCATCAATTGACTTTGTGGTGTTCATAACTTGAACTTATCTGTACTAATATAAAATTAAGATTCTTTATGTATCATGATATTATTTTTACATAATTGGATCATTTATATACTCATTTATTTTTGCTAATAATAATGGTAGAGAAGTAATAACACATACTTTCTGTTATTGACAAAAGGAGTGAAGTGGTGACTCATGCATGAACAAGGAGAATCATGATGTCTTATGATTTTATTGTTATCATGCAACTCATGTTTGATTTATATAGATGGTTAACTTATAGTTATATTTTGATTGACATACACATTGATAATGGTTGAAACTTAAAATTTAAAATGATTATAATTATAACTTAAAATTCAAAACTTGATTGAACATTGATTTTGAGGCTTTAATGATTGAATAATAATTTGATAAGATCAAATTTTTTTCAACTTAAATTCAGCATCAGTATTTAAAAGGGTATATAATCATTTGAGTTCAAGTTTATTATAACTTTTAAAAATGATCAATAGATAGGAGAGTTTCATTAAAACCCCATCATTAATTGGTTATCATAATAGAAAAAGAAAGAGATTATTGAATCCTGAATTTTAATAAAAAAAATTAATTAATGAGTTTATTAAATTAATATGCTTTTGAGGTAAGTGACATAAGAAATACTCAAAGCAAACTATTGAGTAGGAGATGAACATTGTGTAGGAAAATTGTTATGTCAAAAATTAGACGTCAAGCTAAAGGATTGATCGACATGTCAAAAATGGGCCTTCATGTTAAAGCTTCTGACATTGTGCCAGAAAGATCAGATATTATGTTGGAAGATTCGATGTCATGGAAATATCGATATGCTAGTGGAATAAATGATATTATGAAAGAAAGGATAATATAACAAAGTTTTGGATGAAGTATCGGAAGATTGAACGACATGTCAGAAGAGCATGCTACTACAGTTGCCCCTCTCATCCTATTGTTGCTACCATCTAAACCCTAGATTGCAGCCATCCCCTTCATCCTCTTGTTGTTACCATCAAAACTCTAGATTGTAGCCGCCCCTTTCATCCTCTTGTTGCTACCATCTAAACCATAGATTGCAGTTGCCCCCTTCATCCACTTGTTGTTGTTGCTGTTGCCATCTAGCCCAAGTTGCAGTCACCCCCTCTCACATCCTTGTTGCATCACAAATTCATACACCTGACTCGACAACAGAAAAAGGAACTAAACATCACTGATCTACAATCCTACGCGATGGCCATGGATGATGCAATAGATGCAAAGCTTCAAGCTTTCAAGGTCGGAATGGAAGAAAGATTGCAAGAAATCCTCAATGAATTTAGAAGAAGTCTATCAAAGAGCCCCAACAAATCTCATCATGGTGAAAGTCCAACCTCAAGGGAGTCGATCTGAAAAATATGATCAAAGGCAGGGCACGAGATACCCACGCATGAGGGTGGAGTTGCCCGGATGGGAAGATAGAGATCCAATCAGCTGGATCTCGCGGGCTAAATTTTTTTTTTCATTTTCACGGGACCTTGGAGGGATCCAAGGTGGAGATAGCCTCTATTCAACTTGAAGGAGATGTGATCCAGTAGTATAATCAGTATGCACACATTCACAGAGAACCCTCATGAGAGCAATTCAAGAGCGGGCTTCTAATTTGCTTCAGACCATTAGAGTACGAGAACATGGATGGACAACTCATCAAATCTGCCATATATCCACTATACATGAGTACCAAAGTATATTTGAGTGCCTCTCAAACCAAACCCGAGATTAGTCTGAGAAACAACTGCTAGGAACATTCATTAAAGGGCTCAATCCAGAGATTCAGTGTGAAGTTAAGCCCGCCAACCTCGTACCATAATGGTTATCATATTATTTGCTCGCATATATGAAAGAAGGCTCAACATGAACAACCATAGGGCCAAAAACATGAACAAACCAGCAATAAGCAAGCCGACAACCTCACCTGTTGCTAGCTGAAACCCTATACCAAAGAGACTTACTAGAGAGGAACTAAGGAAAAGATCGACCATAGGGTTATGTTGGTACTGCGATGACCATTGGAGTAGAGATCATCGCTGCAAGCAAGGAAAGTTCCTAATGATTGAACTGATTGAAGAAGAACCAAAAACTGAGGACACGGATCTAATCTTTAAAGATGAAGATATGAAAGAAGAGGTAGAACCGGTCACTAGCGTTGTACATGCCCTAGCTGGCTATGCCAACCTATAAACAATGAAGATTGGAGGATTCTTAAAGTAACAACAAGTAACAATTCAGATTGATACAGGAAGCACTAATAATTTTATAGATAAGAGGGTTGCTGCACGATTAGTCTACCGAATTGAGGAGTGTGACAGATTTGAGGTAAAGGTAGCCAACGATCGAATCTTAACCTGCAACAACAAATGCTCAAGGATCAAAGTGATTATGCAAGGCCAGGAAGTGATTGTGGACTTCTTTTTACTGCCCTTAGAAGATTATGAAGTGGTGCTCCGCATTGAGTGGTTGACAACCCTAGATGACGTTTCTTGGAACTTTTCTAAGCTTATCATGAAATTTTTTATTAATGAAAAACAGGTGATCCTAAGAGGGAACAGAGGGGGCAAGATCACCACCGTCACCTGCCAACGAATAGAGAGAGTGCTCCAAAAGACACACATGAGCTTTTTGGTATAATTACAGGGCTTGGAAGAAGAACCAAAGGTGCTCGATCAAAATCCTGATGCCCTTTCTCTAATCAATAAGTTTATAGAGGTGTTTGCAGAACCAAAGGAGCTCCCACCCATTTGGCTCCATAGTTATTGAATCCCTATCCTACCTAGAAAAGCTCCAACAAACATTCGGCCCTATCGGTATCCTCACTTTCAGAAGAACGAAATAGAAAAGATCGTCAGTGAGATACTTAAGATTAGAATTATAAGGCCTAGTGTCAGCCCATATTCATCACTGGTTCTTCTAGTAAGGAAGAAGGATAGTTCGCGGCGAATGTGTGTAGATTATCGAGCACTCAATAGCATCACCATCAAAGACAAATATCCAATTCCAGTGGTGGATGAGTTGCTAGATGAATTGGAGGGAGCCTAAATCTTCACTAAACTAGACTTACGATCAGGCTATCACCAGATACGGGTACATAAAGATGACATCCGAAAAATAGCCTTCAAAACACACAACGGGCACTATGGATTCCTAGTAATGCCCTTTGACCTAACCAATGCACCCTCCACTTTTCAAAGTTTGATGAATGACATATTTCGAGTCTATCTCCGTAAGTTTGTTATGGTATTCTTTGATGAGATTCTGATATATAGTTTTTTCTTTGAAAGCCATTTATCACACTTACGGATTGTTTTAACAATACTGAATGAGCACTACTTTTTTGTCAAAAAATCAAAGTGCAACTTTATGCAGAGTGAAGTTGAATATCTTGGATATATAATCTCTCTGGAAGGTGTTGCAATTGATCCCTCAAAAATTTAGGTGATGAAAGATTGACCACTACCCATAGCAATCAAGGCATTGTGGGGATTCTTGGGTCTAACCGGCTACTATCAAAAATTTGTAAAGGACTACGACAAAATTAATGCTCCGCTCATGGTGCTCCTAAAGAAAGATGCATTCAAGTGGTCAGATGCGATAACAAAAGCTTTCAACTCTTTAAAGGCTATAATGATCACCACATTAGTGCTAACCCTACCCGACTTCGACAAGCTATTTGTGATTGAATCTGATGCTTCTTGAGCATGTATTGGTGCTATTTTGATGCTAGAAGGTCGACCACTAGCTTACACTAGTAAGGCCCTCTCTCTTTTCTATCTGAAATTTTCAGTCTACAATAAAGAGATGATGGCTATAGTATATGTAGTCACGAAGTAGAGACATTACCTAATTGGCCGATGATTTCAAATACATATGGACCACAAGAGCTTGAAGTACTTCGTGGAGCAAAAAATTTCCTTCCTAGAGCAGCAAAAATGGATAACTAAATTGCTGGAATTTGGCTATGAAATTATTAATAAAAAAAGGAAAAGATAACTTGGTTGCATATGCACTTTTCTGCCTCCCTAAACATGTCCAATTAGCATATGTCTCCATCCCTATTTGTGACTTTTTGGAAGACATCAGGAGGGAGTAGAAAAATGACTCGGAACCCAAGAGATTATCAAAAAATTAGAAGAGAACCCTGATTCAATTCCACACTATAGCTGGGACTCATGAGACCTACGATGCAAGGGCTGAATTGTGGTGGTGCCCCATTTCCCTTGCCAGGCTGCCATCTTGAAGGAGCTACATTCATCACTTGTGGCTGGACACTTGAGATTCCTCCGTACTTATAATGTGTCCGCCAACTCTTTTATTAGAGGGGTATGAAAAAGTTCATCAGATAGTTTATTGCCCGATGTGACACCTACCCATGCTATAAGGGAGAAACGATAACAAGTCTAGGAATGTTACAACCCCTACCTATACCAGATGCAGCTTGGACTGACATCTCCATGCATTTCATCGAAGGGCTGCCATCCTCACAAGGGAAAGGTGCTATTTTTATAGTTGTGGATCGCCTTACGAAATATGCTCACTTTTATGTTATAAGAAATCCCTACACTGCCACCAGCATTACTCGAGTTTTTATGGAAAACATAGCTAAACTTCATGGGATTCCCTGCTCCATTATCAGTGATCGTGATAGGGTTTTCACTATCAAATTTTAGATAGAGCTTTTCCAATTACATAGCACACAATTGAAGATGAGTATGGTCTACCACCCACAAACTAATAGACAAATTGAAGTGGTGAACAGATGCTTAAAAAATTACCTTAGATGTTTCACTAGTGACACATCAAAAGAATGGATTAAATGGCTTCCTTAGGTAGAATGGTGGTACAAGACAACATATCACTCCTTTATCAAAAGCACTCCATTTAAAGCAGTCTATGGTCGACCCCCTACTGTAATTACAAAGTATGTGGCTGACACATCAAAGGTGGATAAAGTTGATAAGGAACTAAATGACAAAGATAAAATTCTACAGCTATTAAAGGATAACATTATAGCCGCACAAGCAAAGATAAACCAACAAACCAACAAACACAAAAGTAAAAGAGAATTTATTATAGGAGATTGGGTTTTTCTTCGTCCAGCCGTACAAGTAGACCTCCTTAAAAACCCAAGCTCTATGAAGTTGTCTCCTTACTTTTTCAGGCCTTACAAAATATTCGAGCACATTGGAGTCGTTGCCTACCATTTGGATCTACCAGCCAACTTAAAGATACACCCAGTTTTTCACATTTTTTGCCTTAAGTTAAAGCTAGGAGAAGACTATTGAATCTTGGATTTTGATGATGATATCAATCGATGGATTATTGATCTAACAGGACTGTTAGAGTTGATTGATGTAGGATTAATTACGATAGAAGAATTATTACAATTAGGATTGGCCAAGGTTAAGTCCATGCATCAAGTCGATGCATTTGGGAACTCGTCAAGAGTGTGTCGAAAGCTCACCGAGGGTATCGGGAGTTTACCAAGATGGCGCAAGGGAGTTTACCAAAAGAAGATCGAGACTCGCCGGAAGATTATCGGGGGTAGATGAAAAGCTTACCAGGAGTTGAGATGGTCTTGTGATGGATATTTTAGTAATTATGATTATATTTAATTAAGTCATAATTAGCATCATGTAGGTCTAACTATGGCAGGATCAATAAAATTACAATTAGATGATGGGCCAAGATAAAGCCTAGGCATCGAGTCGAGTTCGGACAATGCAGAGGGATCTCGCCGAAAGTTCGCTAGGAGATTTGCTGAAGGAATCAGGAAGCTCGCTGGGAATACGAAGGGAGATCGCCGGAAAGAAGACTGGAGAACTTGCCACAAGATTGCCAGAGGTTGCCGGAATATGCGGGAGTTAGGTCTTAATTAGGCTTAATTGATTATTAAGTATTGTAATCATTGAGTCGTAGTTAGAAGTTAGAGTCCTAATTAAGTTGGATTTATAAGGAATCCAAATCAACTCAATGAAACAACCGGATCCACTACTGGGTTTAGTTGAGCTCAGGTTGGCTCAATCAGTTGACCAAAGAGCTGGTCAACGTAAAAGTCAAGCCGAAATTCAAAAAGTGGAGGGAACCACTTTTGCAAAAATTTCGATGGGTAAACCACCGGTGAATGGCGATTGAACTGCCCATACCACAGAATTCGGGCGACGGGCAGCAGCTTTCGGCCGTTAAATCGCCCAGGTGGCGGGTGAACTGCCCGTATCACAGAATCCGGGCGACGACCAACTGCTGACGGCGGGTAAACCGCTCAGGTCAACAGGTAAACCACCCGTACCTAGATTTTTCAAATACGGTTGGATTTTACCTCAGATTTTGAAGCCAATTTGGGGCCTATAAATACCCCAAGTTTTCTTACATTCAAAATAACACTTTTGGGGGATTATATTCTGAGAAAATATTATATGAAAATTGTAAGAAAAAGAAAAGGGGTAAGGGAGAGAGCTTAGAGTTGTAAATCTAGTCTCCCTTGTAAGCTCAAGTGTAAGGGTTTGATCTTCACCCAAAAAAGATTAGTAGTGGATGCCGGTGTGCCTTAAGAAGGAGGACTCGAAAGTGACCGTAGGCTGTTGGCGTTGAACCACTATAAAATTGTAAGTGTTTCATACTTGCATTGCTTGAATGTTGTTGAATTGATGCTTCCAACTTAACTAAACTCCTTGAAAGCAAGACGATAAGTTCTTTTCTTCGAACGTGATTATCTTTCTGGCTTCTTACTTTTAATTACTCACTTGTTTTATTAAAAATGAAAAGCTTCAAATTTCCTATTCTATCTTATTCGAAAAGCTTTTGCTTTAAAAAGAAAAATCTTAGCTTGCACTAATTCACCCCCCCTCCCTCCCCCCCCCGTGCCAATTGATCCTAACAATTGGTATCAGAGCAAGAATATTACTCTTTAGATTAACACTCACTTGAGTAAATAGCTTGTTTTGGCATGAATGAGGGACATTCCATTTCATGTCCACCTATGTTCAATAGGACGTATTACACATATTGGAAAATACGAATGTGTATTTTCCTCATCTCTTTGGACTTTGATTTATGAAATATAGTTGAAAACAGATTTGAAAAGTCTTCTCTTCCAATGAATAATTGGAATGATTTGGAGAAGAAGACTTTCTCTTTAAACGCAAAGACTATGAATGTCTTACTTTGTGCTCTCGATATGAATGAGTTTAATCGTGTTTCTGCTTGTGATTCGGCTTTCGATATTTGGCATACTTTAAAAATCATACATGAAAGCAGAACTAATATAAATGAATCAATTTATGAAATGTATTACAAAAATGAACTTGAATAACACCTTCCAAAGAATAGGAAGGATTGTGAACTAAGAATGACATATGACTCTTCGAGTGAAATCTCGAGTGATGAGAACCTTGGACATGAACTTTTAAAAAATAAATCGAAAAAATTAATGAACTTGAACCTTATAAAAATTATGGACACAACCTCTTGCTATGAACGCAAGAAGCCGAGGAGCTCCAAAAATCAAATGCTCAACCAAAAAAGTAGAGAACCTTGCTTTAATTGCGATCAAAGATGAGGTTAGTGAGTCTTTAGATTTTTTATTTTCAGAATTTTTAAGCATATTTAATGATTTATTTAATGAGTTTAGAAAACTTAGCAAGTCTTTTAAACTGCTTAAAGTTGATCATGATTTGATAGTTAAAAGACTTATGAAATGCATGGCTCTTTAGTTTTACCTAAACTATGTTTAAAATGTGATATGCTAGATAATGTTAAAATAGAGAATTGTATGCTTAAAACTACATTAGAGAAATTTGAGATATGGAATAAATCCCTAAATATGATCCTTGCCAATGAGGGTCATATCAATAATAGACATGACATAAGCTTTGTTGGAAATATTCAACAAAAGCCAACCATTTTCATAACAGGACCTACATTAAATGTACCACCAAGAGTTAAATATAATTCTTGTGGAAAATTGAGACATAATACCTATAAATGTTCATTTAGAAATTATAATCCATAAAAATTAATTTAGGTTCCTAAAGGAACCATAAACAACCTTTAGTCATTAGAGAAAATGGGAAGAACATGTCATGAAGGACCCAATGTTAAATGGGTACCTAAATCAAAACCTCCCATAATATAAAGTTGTTTCCTAATAAGGCTAGGAGCACTAAGTAATATTTTAAAATTAGATGCTCAATACTTGAGATCTAATACTCTTTCAAAGCTCACTAGCCTATGTAACAATAACAAAAATAATTATTTGAATTAAGATATTTGAAGCTTAATGATCCTTGTTTCTATTATAACAAATCTTTTTATTGAAAATAGTTTATCATTATATAATTAATCTTGATAATGCATAGCTAGAGCATGCTAAGACTAGAACTAAAAGAACCCAAGTTATTATTAATAAAAAAATTACTCATGTTGAAATTTACATAAATGAGATTTTGATGATGATTGAAAAATTGGTTTAAATGTAAAAACTATTGTTAAATGATTCAAATATTGACAAAGTCTATGGAATGATTGATTTAAATGTTACATTAGTTGAAATGCTATGATTGATTTGAATTTAGCATAGAACAATATAGAAAAGGGAGAGAAAGAAATCACATGAAACAACCAAAATGAGAATAATTAATCTTAAATGTCATTATATTCTTGAAATAAATTTCAAAAGAAGGATAATTCTTCTTAAAAGAATATTTCTATCCTATGAATCCGTCAACAAGAGATAAAATGATACTATTATTGAATCTCTTTAACTACAAAAATAAATTAGAAAACTTTTAGCTATTTTCTTTTGGAAAACAATCTATGATGACTTTATTGAAATTTCCCAAAAAGTAATTTTTGATGATGATTTTGGATATGTTTTCAAATAATTTTGTTTTAAAGAATGGATATGTTTAAATCTATCCAACTTCATTAATATGTTGATTTTGATTATATGATAACTTAAATCATGATCTTGAAATCTTAAAAATTATAATTTGAGATCTTTTTATTTACTAAGATTCCCTTTATCCTAAACATGATCTTAACTTCTCAATATTTATAACTGGATATTTCTATAAGAATCAAGATCCTTCTTACATTGTCTCCTAAGATTTCAAAAGCTTTTAAATTTCATCTAGGAAGAAATGTGTCAAAATAAATCATGTTCTTGGCATTTATGATTTGATAATAATATTCGTTATGACATGATTACTTATGACTTTCTTCTTATTATAACTTATCACCAAAATTAGTATTTCTTAACATTGTGATAAGTTAAAAATAAAAAAAAAATTGTATTATCATGAATATTCCCTTAACTTCTTGACTTGACTTATATGTTATGGGAATCAAATTATTGATCTCTATGATTCTTTTTAAAAAAAATGAGATTTATAATCTTAACAATAATAATTAAAATTTTTATCAAGATCGTTCTTCTTTTCTATTAAAAAGATTTATCTTTGATAAATTAAGATTATCCCCTAAGACTCATTTGTAATATTTACAAAAGAGGGGAAAGAGAATTTATTAAACAAAATCATGTCTTTTAAATTTAATTTTTTAATGACATGATATCTCTTATACTTTTCGGCATAAATTAAACATGGATGAAAAGAATTTATGCAATCACATTTCTCTTGACAATGACAAAAACTGAGAGATAAAATTTTTAATATGATTAGAAGCAAACATTGAATAATGAACGAGTGCTTAGAAGAAAATTAGAACTTTCTAAATACATACAAAATACTTTATTTACAATTTGAGCTTGATCTACCATTATGCCTTCTTATGAAATTCTTGATGTTTTTTATCCAAATTACATGAGATGATTTTAAATGCATAAGTAGCTCTTAAACTTTTGAATCTCCTTGAATATCTTGAAGTTTTTTATCTTAATTTCAAAATTCACATCTATAAAATTTACATCTTTAAAATTGAATATTTTTGTGATATGATATTTTTCATTTCTCTATCTTGATTCTATATTCTTATTCACATAAAGTAGAGAAAGGAAATCACTAGCATTTCAAAGAAACTAATAAGTCTATTAATTACATTTTGAATCTCTTGAAAGTTATTTTGATGATCTTGAAATTAAATGATATCATTTCTTAGAATTATAACTTGAAATCTTTTATGAATCAAAATATTTTGTTATGTGTTTTTGTATTAATTAAAAGGAGATTTTTATACAAAATATGAACTTGACAACTCAAGATTTCTTATGGATGAATCAAGAGATTTTATTTTAATTGATTCTCCTATAAATTTGTCTCTTGATATTCACAATTTACCTTTATGAATTTTTCATCTCATCACTAAGTTAATCTTTCATGAAATATTTCATGTGATAATATTGAAAAATGATATAATGGGAAAAGTTTTGCACTATCTCTTTTTGACAATGTCAAAGGGGGAGCAAAATTTGTTAGCTTGTAAAATTGCAAGCTTGAATAATGCAAAGGAAGCAAAAATTTTCTAGATTGCACTTCCCAAAAGAGAAGAAAGAACTTAATAGATTTATTTATTATATTTTCTTAAAATTTATATAAGAAAAATGTGTTTGGCTCATATTAGAATCTTATATATCTACAAGATTGAGGTTGAGACCTAGAAATGCTAAATCATGAAAATATATAAATTACTAATCTAAATTTTATGAGATTAAGCTTTTTGTGATAACATTTTTGAAAACTTTCTCCCTGATTTGCTATCTTATTATTTTCAAAAATTGTATGAAAATATGCCACATTTGAAATTTACAAGAGATGATTTTATATATCAAGAGATGACTTTTGCTATATTTGAAATACATAAGTAGTCTTTAAATCTCTTGGACTTTTGAGCTCATCTTAATATTGCTTTTAAAATTTATTAAGAGCTCTTCTCATGATGAAATGATTCAATAACACCTCCCATGTTTCTCTACTTATTAATTATAAAAGGTATGGTTGATGACTAGAGATTAATTTTCAAATATATTAAATTTATTGAGAAATATATGCTTAATGATTTGAAAATTTTCTATGCTCAACGACTTGAAAATCTTCTATACACTATGACTTGAAATTTTCTATGACTTGAAAATTTTCTATGCACTATGACTTGAAAATTTTCTCTGCTTGATGATTTGAAGAAAAATTCTCAAATATTTTCAACTTCATGATAATCCTTGAAAATTCTTGATAAGTTGAAAAGTTTAAAAAACAAATCTTTGTTATACTTGAAAGGTTATATGCTTGAAATGCTTATTGCTTTGATTTACTTGAATTCAAGACGATGTGACTCTCTTGAATTTAAGTCTTCTATATTAATGCATATACTAAGGGGGAATAATGTCATCATGTGTTTTTAAAATTATTAGCTCTATATATATTTCACCTTTTTGTTGATGACAAAGGGGGAGAAATATATATTGATGACACATGACATTGAAAAATATTCATTGATAACACTTAATGATATAACTTGAATATTTTTTAATTCATAATTTGATGACTTTATACAAATTTGTGTTGAAATTTGTATAGAATGTTGATAACTTGAATTTAAGATTGTGTGGATCTCTTAAATTTAAGTGGTATGGTTTTAGGGGGAGTTAGGATTAACTCTTGTCATCAATTGATTGTCATTATCAAAAAGGGGGAGATTGTTGAATCTTGGATTTTGATGATGAAATCAATTGATGAATTATTGATCTAATAGGACTGTTAGAGTTGATTGATGCAGAATTAATTATGATAGAAGAATTATTACAATCAGGATTGGCCAAGGTTAAGTCCATGCATCAAGTCGATGCATTTGGGAACTCGTCAGGAGTGTCGGAAGCTCGCCGAGGGTATCGGGAGTTTGTCAGGATGGCGCAAGGGAGTTCGCCAAAAGAAGATCGAGGCTCGTTGGAAGATTATCGGGGGTAGCCGAAAAGTTTGCCGGGAGTCGGGATGGTCTTGTGATGGATATTTTGATAATTATGATTATATTTAGTTAAGTCATAATTAGCATCGTGTAGGTCTAACTATGGCAGGATCAATGAAGTTACAACCAGATGATGGGCCAAGATAAAGCCTAGGCATCGAGCTGAGTTCGGACGATGCAGTGAGATCTCGTTGGAAGTTCGCTAGGAGATTCACCGAAGGAATCGGGAAACTCGCTGGAAACGCGAAGGGAGATTGCCAGAAAGAAGACCGGAGGACTTGCCGTAAGATTACCGGAGGTTGCCAAAATATGTGAGAGTTAGGTCTTAATTAGGCTTAATTGGTCATTAAGTATTATAATCATTGAGTTATAGTTAGAAGTTAGAGTCCTAATTGAGTTGGACTTAGAAGGAATCCAAATCAACTTAATGAGGCAACTGGATCCACTACTGGGTTTGGTTAAGCTTAGGTTGAGTTCAATCAGTTGACCAAAGAGCTGGTCAACATAAAAGTCAAGCCGAAATTCGAAAAGTGGAGGGAACCACTTTTGTAGAAATTCCGACGGATAAACCGCTAGTAAGCCGCAGTTGGACCGCCCGTACCACAGAATCCGGGCGGTGGGCAGCAGCTTTCGACGGGTAAACCGCCCAGGTGACGGATGAACCGCTCGTATGGCCAACTGCTGACGGCGGGTAAACCGCCCAGGTCGACGGATAAATCACCAATACCTGAATTTTTTGAATACGATTGGATTTTGGCTCCGGTTTTGAAGCCAATTTTCCCCTATAAATACCTTAAGTTTTCTTACATTCAGAACAACACTTTTGGGGGATTATATTCTGAGAAAATATTGTGTGAAAATTGTAAGAAAAAGAAAAAGGGTATGAGAGAGAGCTTAGAGTTGTAAATCTAGTCTCCCTTGTAAGCTCAAGTGTAAGGGTTTGATCTTCACCCAAAGAAGATTGGTAATGGATGCCGGTGTGCCTCAAGGAGGACTCGGAAGTGGACGTAGGCCATTGGCATCGAACCACTATAAAATTGTAAGCGTTTCATACTTGCATTACTTGAATATTATTGAATTGATGCTTCCAACTTAACTAAACTCCTTGAAAGCAAGACGATAAGTTCTTTTCCTCAAACGTGATTATCTTTTCGGCTTCTTACTTTTAATCACTCACTTGTTTTATTAAAAATGAAAACTTTTGGATTTCCTGTTCTATCTTATTCAAAAAACTTTTACTTTTGAAAGAAAAATCTTAGCTTACACTAATTCACCCCCCCCCCCCCCCCCCCCCCCCCCCCCGCCCTCCTCAGTGCCAATTGATCATAACAAAGATGAGATAGAATAATATCGCCTACCTGACATCTCTACTAATGGAGAAGTCCAGGTTCGATATATCGGATCGCAAGATCGTGATGTACCACAAACATCCTCTAACTTAGACTAATCTACCTTCTAAAGGTGCTACTTAGGAGTCCTACGAAGTATTGAAGGTGAAATACCGAAAGTTCATATATGCTTAGCCTTGAGGATAAGACTGATTTAAAGAGGACGGGTCTGATTAGGGTTTGGTCCCTATCTATTGAGTCATGTTTCTTATCATGTAATATTGGTTGATCCAGTTAAGTCAATTAGGAGATGGTTGAGTTGGCTACGAGTCTATTAATAATGTGTCTAAGTTTAGCAGGACTCTTGGTAAGAGTCCAGGTTTAGAAGGACTATCGGTAGAGCACTATGATGTAATTCTCTTATTTGCATCAATAAAACTCTTTTGATTTCAATCATTGGCTGAAATCTTATGAAGGTTCCTATCACCCTAATCCACCTACTTATCATTTTTCATCTCAAATAGCATGGTGATTTGGATGCTTATCTAACATATTACTACTTAATTAATGCTCAAGAACAAACATCCATATTTAGAGTCAAGTATATAGAAACCATGGAAGCTATCGTCTTGTTGTTATATGGTTAAACTTGGGCCAACAGCTCAGGTTTCATGAAGTTCTTTGTTGACTTGAATGAGATGAACTTGATTTAGCATTTTTGTCACTAAGTTATCCTCGTCTTCGGTTTAATGTTATTGAGCAAATTTAATAAAAAAAACTTCAAAATTTTGACAGGTCGTCTTAATTTTCAAAAATACTTGTTGAGAGTTTCAACTTTTAAAAATAATAAAATACTACCCCCAACAACTTTGATCTCTTCCCTTAAAAGTTATATCTCTCTTCCTTTTTAATAAGCCAACCCATACAATTAAATCATTTTAACTAATCTACACTTAGACCGATTTAAAATAAATTATATATCAAATAATTTAGTGATATATCAATTTATACTATTAAAAACAATGTATAAAACATATTAATTATTAAAATAATTAAAAATAAAAAGTATAAATAATGAATTTAAAACTAATTTTCTAACTATAAAGTCAAGAGTAATATAATAATATTATTTATTTATTTTAAAAAATATTTCAAAAACTTAAAAATAAATTTGAACGTCTATGTGATCATTATTTCTATTTTTATATTTTAAAAATAATTTATTTACTGATTTTGACCCTTAACAAGTTCTTTTTATCCAAAAAATAAAAAAAAATTATATCATCTTAATATCAAAAATAAATTATAATAAATAATTTATTGATATATCAGTTTATATTATTAAAAATAATAATAAACATAAATATTGTATTTTACAAAATATTAAAAATATAAGTGGCATTTGGGTTATTCAGCATAATAATAAAAAATAAAATGATAATATATTTAAAATAAATTTTATTAAGTATGAATTATATAATAATATAATAACAATATTTATAAAATTTCAAGATAAATAAATAAAATAGATTTTTTTTTATTTTTTTGGGTTATTCAACATGTGAATAGTTTGCCTTTCTTTAAATTTCTCAAAAAAATTTGTTTTTACCAAAAAATGATGGACCCTTTTGATTTTTTTGATATTTATGCTTATAATTAGGTGAGAAACCAATTATAAAAATTTAGTCCATCAAATCCAAGCCTTGGTATCAGATATATTATTTTTGGAGTGAAATAAAAAAATAATATATTTGATAAAGAACCATTCAAAATGATGTGAAATTTTCACGAAACCTTCAAATAGCATCTAGATGGATATTTATGAATTTTCTATTTTAAAGATTTTTTTGATATTTTTCTTGATTATTCACCACCTAAACAACCTACCTTTTACTTAATTTCTCTTTTTTTTATTTCTATCAAAATATGATGGATTCATATAATATTTTTTAACATTTGAGCTTCTAAATAGGTGAAAAATCCTATGGTAGAAATAATATATTTCATACATAGACTAGTCAAAATGCTAGAAAATTTTATGAAAGCTTTGAATGATATTTTTCTATTTTATAATTTTTTAATATATTTCTAGATTAGTCACCATCTGAACTGTTTGTTTTTATTTTATTTTCTTTATGTAATATTTTTTAATATTTAAACTTATGAAAAATATTGTTTCACAAAACATAAGCCCTGATATGACATACACTGTTTTTTGGGATGAAATTAAAAATAGTATATCTGATACAAAGAATGTAAAAAAACTCTAAAATTTTCATGAAACCTTTGAATAGCATCCAATAGATATTTTATGATATTTTTTCTATTTTAGAATTTTTAGGTTTTTGGGTTATTCACCATCTGAATAGTTTTCCTTTTTTCTAATTTCTCCAGTTTTATTTTATATCCACCAAAATATGATAGATACTTATAATATTTTTTGATATTTGAGCTTTTAAATAGGTAAAAAAAACTATGATAAAAATTTGATGAACAGAACCTAAGCCCAAGTATTAAATGCACTATTTTTTGTGGTGAAATAAAAATGTGTATCTCATATAGGGGCATATCAAAATGCTATAAAATTTTCATACAACCTTTGAACGACACTCAAATAAATATTTATGATATTTTTCATAATTTTTTAAGATTTTTAATTTTTTTAAAATTATTTGGATTTGTCACCATCTAAACAATCTGTCTTTATTCTATTTTTTCTAAATATTTTTTTGCTAAATATCAAGGATCCATTTAATGTTTTATATTTGAGCTTCTAAATATATGAAAACTTATGGTAAAAATTTGACCCACAAAACCCATGCCTTGGCATTAGGTACAGGGTAAAATAAAATATACTATATCTTGGAAAATTTTGGCTCAAGGAAAACTGAATCAAAAGTGCTTTTATTGGAAGTAGTTAAGAACATCTAAGTTCGAGAGTAATAATATAGAAAAATAAAAAATGCTCGGGCTTTTCTTATAACTAGTTAAAATCAATCAAATTCAAAAACAATAGTAAAAAAAGTAAGTAAGAATAGAGATCCTCATAGATTTTATAGTGGTTCGGTCCACCTGACCTACGTCCACTACTGATCCCTCTTCACTCGAGGTCAATCGGTGTCCACTAACAATATTCTTTTAAGGACGAAGATCAACTACTCTTTACACACTTTTCTCCTTTTCACAAGCTTAGGAGAATAACATTTACAACTGTCCTTTTCTTAGGCATGGGAGATCAATCTTTACAACTCTTTCAACCTTCCCTTAACATACTTTACACTTAGAAAGAAAAAGGAAAGATCTCAACCAAATTCAATAGAATTTTACTAAATTTTTTCTTCACTTCCTTGCTATCCCAAGCAAGAATACTTGGGGTATTTATAAACCTCAATTGGCTTCAAAATTTAAAACAAAAAATTTAACTACCCAAAATTTTGGGGTACAAGCAGTACCACGGTTGAACATAGCATGAGATTATGGGCTTTGGTGGTACCACCACCTAGGAAAGGTGGTACTATCACCGACTAGTGGTACTACCATTAGCAGGTGACGGTACCACAGTAGGAAAGTCTGAAAAAGCGCTTTCCGACACTATGTGCGGTACCACAGCCTGGACCTGGTAGTACCACCGCCCAGGTCACTTCTAGAGCACCAAGTTGGCCTTTCATTAAGCCCAACTCAACCTTGGTTTAGGCCCAATGGGCTCCAAATCAAGTTGGTATGATTTTCGCCCAATACCAGCTTAATTCGACTCTAAACTACTTCGATCTTTACAAAGCATGAATCACATATTGTCCGATATATCATTGGTTCATCCGGTATTTCGTCCGACCCTTCGACGCATCGCCCTCTCTTATGACATATTATCCAATTGGCATGTTGACCTCCACAACATCCAATCTCCCTGGCGCAATGTCCGGTCCTTCTGGCCCGATGCCCGAACTCATGGCATGAAGCCTTCTACCGACACGTTGACCAATCTTCTAAAATGTTCCACTCCGGTCCAACAATTTGATTCTTCCTGCTTTAATTAATTTATCTCTTCTTGATCGAAGTGAGTCATGTGTCACTTATCTCCAACACATAAGTTAGATCATAAATCCATCAATTAATTTCATCATTAATCATTAAATCTGAGATTCAATAATCTCTCATTTTTATGATGATAACCAATTTATGACGGAGTTAACTTTAACTCCCCCTATCTATATACCATATTTGAAATAAAGCAAACTTGAATTTAAAAAATAATTACCTTTAAATTCAAGGTAATATTTTTGACCATTGTGCAACATGTCATTTTATATATTGTGCATCCTCGTAGTCAATTTTAAAACATTTCAACATTACTTCATGCATGATACTAATAAGTCAACATTAATTTGAGAATTGCATGCTTGAAACAAAAACACTGAAAGTTTTAACCATTCATTACCATGATACTAAGATTAACATTATTTTAAGCATACCATTCATGAAACCAAACCATTAGAAAATTTTCAAAAATTCATTATCCATTATCATACCATTTCTTCCCCTTTGTCATTAATAAAAAGGAAAAATATTCAACACATATGTGAATTTTCAATCATTTGTGGTAGGCATAGCATACACGATAAAAATTTCAAATGAAACATTTATCATGTATTATTAACATGTCATTTCTCTCCCTTTGTCATCAACAAAAAGGAGAAATGTTTAACACATATATGAAGCATGTAAGCTAGTAATTTTCTTTCTCATCTCTTTATAAAAATAAGAAAAAAAGAAGAAGGGAAGAGTTAAGTATACCCAAGAGTCGATGAATCAAAAATCAAAGATAAAATGGGAGGATTCATTTGAAATCATCACATAAAGGATCGAGTATACCCAAAAATCTAAGAATTAAAGTTCTTCTTTTGTAAGTTTCAAGAGAAAGGAAAGATATAAAATCATCTCAGTTTACAAAATCTGATAAATTTAAAAAATATGAAAGGACGACAGAATCAAACGGAAGGACGATAGAATCACCCGAACGAGGTGAGGACAAAGGTTGGGGTTATAGAAGAGGAGAAGCTGGAGGAGCTAGAGGAGAGGAGGAAGAAGGAAGGTGTGCAATAGAAGTAACAAGAGAGTATGGATCTAGCAGAGGCACGTGGGAGGATGAAGATGTGTCAGAGGAACTCAATGGGATGACAGATTGCCCATGATCTTGAAAGGGAAAGACAGAATCCACAAAAGTGACATGTCTGGATACAAAGATTTTAGCAGAGTGAGGGTCATAACATCGAAAAGTATTTATTATGTTCAAAAGAATATCCAATGAAAATACAAGGGCGAGATCGAGGCTACATTTTATGAGAATTATAGGGACGTAACCATAGATAACATAGACAGCCAAATACCTTTAATATTTGTAGGTTGGGGCATTTTTGAAATGGCTTTTTAAATGATGATTGATATTGTAGGATAGGAGTGGGTATGTGATTAATGAGGTAGACAATAGTTTGAAAAGCTACGGACAAAAAGGTAAATGGCATGGAAGCCTGATGGAGCATTGTTAGACCAGTTTCAACAATATAATGATGTTTACGTTTAGCAGAACCAACCAGTTGCAGAGTATATGGAGGGAACTTAAGATGTTAAATACCACAAGTAGATAGATGAGATGCAAGGGCTTGATATTCACCTCCATCATCAGAATAGATAGTTTTTATAGTAGTTTGAAAGTAGTTCTCAACTAAGTTTTTAAAGTTAGAAAAGACAATAGCTATACTAGACTTTTAATGAAGATGATATAACCATGTGTACTTTGTAAAATACTTTACAAAGACAACATAGAATCTAAATTTATCAAAGGAAACAACTGACGTAAGACCCCAAACATCAATATAAACAACCTCAAACGGTTTAGAGCAGGAAAGAGAGGATGCACCAAAAGGCAGTTGATGACTCTTATTGCTAAGACAAGTATCACAGTGAGTAATAACATTATTGGATTTAAAAACAGGAATAGAATAGCGAGAAAGTAATTTTTGTTAAATAGAGGTTGAGGGATGACCAAGACGATAATGCCATATGTCAACTAGAGCAGCAGTGGAAGAGTTAGCAGTAGGCTAAGTGAGAAACAAGGCTGATGGCCATTCGTAGATGTTGTCTTTATTTGGGCCGCGAACTAAGGATGCCCCCGTGCTCAAGTCCTTGACAAAAAAATAATCAGGAAAGGATTTAATGGAAGTACGATTTTATTGATAGAATTGAGAGACAGAAATAAGATTTCTTTTGATGTGAGGTGCACACAAAATATTATCGAGTGTGAAAGAAGTGGTATTGGAATTAAACTTTGTAGAACCAATATAAGTAATATGAATCCTTTTACCATCACCGATGATGATGTCTTCATTCATGTCCGCCATAGTCATTATGGAGCGGCAAATTCTAGAGTTTGGAAGTGATATGGTGGGAAGTACCGTAGTCCACATTCCAATTGGACTGACTGTCAGAAGAAGCAGTCATGACACTTGCCTGAGGCAGGTTGACGGAGCTGGGAGGCGAGGTTGAGACCGGCAAACCTCTCGGCATCCAATGCAAACTCGTTCCAAGAGTAGTGTATTTAAACCCCGTCAAGTTCTTGATTTATATGTTAGCACTGTTGGAAAACCTACAGCGGGTGCATCACAAGCGCAGCGAAAATCAAAATAAAAATCGGTTTCCCATGTAGATCAAATCATCGTGCAAAAGATTGGGGTCGCGAGAAAAATGCAAAAATCGATAAAACTGAGATATTGATTTTACCTAGGGAGATCGTATATCCCTGTATTCCAGATCCGGATGGAGAAGATGAAGGAGGTCAAGCGTCCTCCTCTCTAGTGGTATCCACACGATGGATCTCTACAGCGAAACTCCTCGAATATGATCACGTAACTCTTGCGCAGAGGGAGGGAGGAGAATATGAGATGGTGGCTAAAGTTGCAGCCTATCAACCTTGAGTCTCCCCTCCTATTTATAGAGAGCCACCAAAACCCTAGGGCTCCTTCCTTAGTGGGTATTGGATCTTCATCCAATAACCCACTAACCTTGTATTATTGGATCTCTATCCAATAATCTTCTTAGGCCTATAATTGGGCCTTAATCAAGGAGTCCATCAATATAGGGTCTCATCTAATGAGAATAGGGGCTAATTGGATCTTTATCTAATCCTCTATTCGCTAAAGCATCTACCATATGTGTGTGACTCTTTAGGCCCGATACCGAGCTGGTCGTGAGTCACTCCCATCAGAACTCCTTCTGATATAGTGAATTATTATCCTCATAATAATTCACTCGACTCATCGACTATGGACATACTAGACCACTACGCCAAAGTCTCCAGACGGTACAGGGGGGATCAAATTCATCAGACCTGTCTGTCTACAGTTACCATGTATCTATAATCCCTCATCCAAATAATATCTCAGAGACCGTATATTGGATATGGTACTGTCAAGTCACATACGAAATCAGTTTATCTTGCTCTAGTTGGATTCTACCGGAGAACTCATTCTCTCTCAATCCGATTGACCATGGCCAGGGATTTGTCTAAGCAAGCACATATGAGATATTCCTCTCGTGATACCGAGAACATGCTTAGACTTCTGATGAGACCTGGGTTCCTTCGCTTGAGCTATCGCCCCATTGTTATCGCAGTATATGGGAATTGGTTCTACACTGCTTGGTACGACTCTCAAATCTTTGATGAACTTCTTCATCCATACCCCTTCCTTTGCTGCTTCTGCTGTAGTAATGTATTTCGCCTTTGTGGTCGAGTCAGTAGTAGTATCTTGCTTAGAACTCTTCCAGCTTACTGCTCCTCCGTTCATGGTGAAAACATACCCTGAATTTGATTTGCTATCATCAATTTCAGATTGAAAACTTGAGTTTGTATAGTCCTCAACTTGCAAGCTACCTCCTCTATATACCAGTAAAAAATCCTTAGTCCTTCTCAAGTACTTAAGGATACACTTTACTGCCTTTCAATGTTCTAAACCTGGATCTGTCTGATACATGCTCATGACACTTAGAGCATGTGCTATATCAAGTCTAGTACATAGCATCGAATACATGATAGATCATATCGCTGAGGCATAAGGTATCTTATCCATGTCTGTTCTTTCTTCAAGAGTCTTTGGGGACATACTCCTAGAAAGTGATATTCCATGTTTCATCGGTATGAGACCTCTCTTGGAATTTTCATGCCAAACCTTTTGACAATGGAGTCTATGTACCTAAACTGGGACAAGCCAAGCATCCTTTTGGATCTATCTCTATAGATCCGGATCCCCAAAATATAGGATGTTTCCCCTGAGTCTTTCATGGAGAAGTTTCTAGATAGCCAAGCCTTTACTGTGGAGAGCATTCCTACATCATTCCCAATTATTAGGATGTCATCCACATATAGCACCAAGAAGGTGATAGCACTTCCACTTACCTTCCTGTACACACACGGCTCATCTTCGTTCTTAACAAAGTCATAAGATCTGATCACCTCATCAAATCTTGTGTTTCAACTTCGGGAAGCTTGCTTCAATCCATAAATGGATTTAAGCAACCTGCACACTTTATTTGGACTCTCTTTGGATACGAATCCCTCTGGTTGTATTATATACACCTCTTCCTCGAGATTGTCATTGAGGAATACCATTTTAACATCCATATGCCAGATCTCATAGTCATAGTGTACTTACTGCAATGGCCAAAATAATTCTAATGGACTTAAGCATGGCTACAGGTGAAAAGGTTTCATCATAGTCAACTCTGTCTTTGACGATATCCTTTAGCTACCAGCCTTGCTTTATACGTCTCTACCTTTCCAGCCACTCTGATCTTCTTCTTGAAGATCCATTTGCAGCCGATGGGTACAATACCCTCAGGTGCATCCACAAGGTTCCAAACCTTGTTAGAGTACATGGAATCCATCTCAGAATTCATGGCTTCTTGCCACTTCCCAGAGTCTATACTCATAATAGCCTCCTCGTAGGTTTGAGGATCAACATCTTGAGAGTCATCTCCGCTGTCCCACATATCTTTCAGGAGGGTGAGATACTCTACTAGACCTACATAAATTTAGAATTTGTGTGTTAGGTACCTGAACAGACTCGGGCTCTGGAATGGTGTTTGAGCTAGGTTCTCCAACCTCGCTCAATTCTATCTCACTCCCACTATTTCCACCAAAAATATGTTCCTTCTCAAGGAACACAGCTCTCTTGGCAACAAAGATCTTTCGGTCCTCGGGATGATAGAAATAATACCCACGAGTTTCCTTTGGGTATCCCACGAATGTGCACCATTCTGTCCTTGATTATAACTTATCGGGGTTGTGTCTTCTAATGTGGGCAGGACAGCCCCAAATCTTAACAATTTTAAGATCGAGCTTCTTTCCTTTCCATATCTCATATGGTGTAGATACTACCGACTTTGATGGAACTCTGTTCAGAAGGTAAGCTGCAGTCTCTAGGGCGTACCCCCAAAATGAGACGGGTCGGTCAGCGAAACTCATCATGGATTGCACCATGTCTAACAGCGTACGATTCCTCCTTTCTGATACACCATTGAGCTAAGGTGTATAAGGAGGTATCCACTGGGATAGAATCTCATTGTCCCTGAGGAAATGGGTGAACTCTGTACTCAAGTACTCTCCTCCTCAATCTGATCGAAGAGTCTTAATACTCTTTCCAATTTGGTTCTCTATCTCATTCTTATATTTCCTGAATTTCTCGAAGGCCTCATATTTGTACTTTATTAAGTACATGTGTCCATACCTAGAGAAATCATCAATGAATGTAATGAAGTATGAGTAACCACTTATAGCTTGAGTTAATATAGGACCACATACATTACTATGTATGAGTTCCAATAACTCGGTGGCTCTCTCTCCAGTTGCACTAAAAGGAGAGGAGGTCATCTTCCCACAAAGGCAAGGTTCGCAAGTTGCATATATCTCATAGTCAAATAGATCTAAGTATCCATCTTTCAACAACTTTTGAATCCTTCCCTCATGTATATGACCTAGCTTATAATGCCATAGGTATGCATTATTCACCTCATCTCTTTTCCTCTTAAACATATTTATATTCATGATATGTGGAGAATTGTCTAACACATATAAGCCATTTATTAGGGTCCCTCTAGTGATGATCTTATCATCTATTATTATTGAACAATTATTATTCTAAAAAACTAATTTATATCCATTAATTGTCAAACAAGAGATAAAAATAATATTTTTGATGTTAGAGGGAACAGAATAGCATGCATCTAATGCAATAATAGCTCCACCAGGCAGATGTAGGGTGACCTCTCCAACAGCAACTGCAGCAACTCTTGCTCCATTGCCCATCTTGAGGTCCATCTCACCTCTAGCCAATCTCCTAAGTCTTGCTAGAACCTGCAACGAATTACAGATATGATAAACACTCCTGGTATCCAATACCCATGTGTTATCATGAAAATCTGACAAGTGGAGACTGATCATGAATATACTTGAAGCTTCTTCAAGCTTCTGTCTCGCCTTCTCCGCAAGGTAGTCCTTACAGTTCCTCTTCCAATGTCCGTCTTGGTCACAGTGGAAGCATTGTCCTTTGTCCTTTGCCGGGTATTTCTTGGCAACCTTTGCCTTACTTGGTCTTTCTTTTCCCTTGCCCTTCTTAAGGGTCTTACTGGCCTTCCTTTTTTTTTTTGGTCTCACCAATATAGAGAACTAACTGGCTTCTCCTTTTTGATGGTACTCTCAGCTTCCGTCAACATATTGAGGAGCCCAGGGAGAGTTACCTCAAACTTGCTCATGTTAAAATTCATGATGAAATGAGAAAAGGAATCTGGTAGGGACTGAAATATAAGATCAACGCACAGGTTATCCTCTAGGAATATTCTTAGACCTGTGAGTTTCTCGATCCACTCTATCATCTTTAGGATATGGTTCTCAACCGATGTCCCTTCTGTCATCCTAGCTTGTAAGATTTTCTTAGATATCTCATATCTTTGAGCTGGCAGAGATGAAGAAGAATAGAATCTGCATCCTTGCTCTCATGTTGCCTTTGTAACTCAGGAGTCATGGAGGCCAACATGTAACATTTTGCTAATGTGGAATCATCTATGTACTTCACATAGCAAGCGATCTCATCCTCGCTTGCCCCTTCTTTTGGCGTGGGCACGATTATCTCAAGGACGTATGCGATTTTCTCCGTCGTGAGAATAATTCTCAAATTACAGAGCCAATCTGTATAGTTTGGACCAGTGAGGCGGTTGGCATCAAGTATGCCACGTAGGGGGTTTGTTAGCGACATGTTTATGACAAAACAAGATATAGCAAAAATAAATAACATGCAGATTTCACAGAAAATACTAATTAAGATATGGACTTCTATCTTAATGTACTCCCACTATTTTCTTAGCGAATCACGTAACACCATCGACACGTGAGACAGAAGTCTCCGGCAGACTCCTAGTGGGGATCGGGATCCAATTGGCATCTTAGTGCAACCTCGAGGGACTCGACCAATTACACTAAGCCCAAAAGGTAGGCAACTCTTGTCAATCACAACTCCTTGTGATTCCCGTCACGTTCGACCTCCGAATCATCATGGTCTCGAGGGACTCGACCAACCATAACGTTCAGTTAAGTCATCACCATTGTTACAAGATGAGTCTGATTCAATGATATGCCCTCGAGGGACTCGACCAAGCATACCATGTCCTCAGGTCACCGGTGACATTTCTATGTCATAGGCAAGAACTCGATCACGTAGATAGGTGAGCCTCAAGGGACTCGACCAACTCGACCTATGTCGTGATTCAATTTCTTCCTATAACGATGGAAGGCCACGTGGGTCAATCTTATTGTCTCACGCTTATCGACTTAATATTATCGTAGGAGGGGTTTTTGTTTCGTATCGATCTCCTAATATCTCATGTCACGCACATACATATTTAATATATATCTACATTGCATGCAAATATATATATACATATGTCTAGTAGGTGTATAACACATCACATATGCAAGCCACACCGGATGATCATGAACCGTCACCTAATATGATTAAACCCGAGCCAATGGGCCTAATCACTCATAATAGAATCTATGTGTGCATTAGCACATCTCCATGCCCTGTGATTGTTGATCTCGTCATCATCGGTTCCGTCGGATCGTCGCATCACCATGCATCGTGATCTCCCGCCACGGCATCGTGGGTCCCGTTATAACCTCCACGCTCCCGCTGCACCTCTTCATGTAATTACAAATAATCACAGGCACGCAGGCTCAACAATAAATGAGAAAAACGTAGGCTCGTAAGCCCCAATAATTATAAAAATCATAATTACACACATCACAACACATGGCTTATGATCATCCATCCACATCATACATCACATGTACATTACATCATATGTAGGATTACTAGATACATATAATAATTAATTAAACTATTTAATTAATTAATTTTCTAGAAATCAGGATATACTCAGAATTTCCAGATTTGTTAAGGGTATTTTTGTAATTTTGGATGAGAGGACAGTCTTCGGAATTTCAAAAATTATTGAGGGCATTTTTGGTATTCTGGAGAAGAGGACAGTTCTCGAAAATTTGGAAAATATTGAGGGCATTTAAGGAATTTTGAATAAAGGGACAAAGTTAGAATTTCTTAAATTCTGAGGGGCATAACCGTCTTTTCCTAAAAGTTGCCCTAGCTCTCCTCCACACTCACTGTGCCACCGCCGCCGCTGCCCCTGCGCAGGCGGCGGCTGCCCTTTGCGGCCGGCAGCCCCCCTGCCAAGGGGCGGCCACCCCTGCGACTGGCGTTGCCGCCCTTGCTGGCGGCAGGGCTGGCCGCTGGCAGCCGCCCCTTGCGGCCTGGCCGCAGCCGGTCGTGGCCACAGGCGGCTGCTGCCCCTGCAGACGGTCGCCCTTTGCAGGGGGGCCTTGGCTGCAGCTAGCCGTGGCCATGCCCGGCTGCCCCTTGCAAGGGCTTTCTTCGCTGTGAAAATGCAGCAAGAACACGTAGATTGATTCTACACGATTCAATCTCATCATACGCAGTTTAAAACCAATCTTTCGCATGAAAACCTTGGCTCTGATACCACTGTTGGGAAACCTATAGCGGGTGCATCACATGCGCAGCGAAAATCAAAACAAAAATCGGTTTCCCACGCAGATTAAATCGTCGTGCAAAAGATTGAGGTCGCGAGAAAAATGCAAAAACCGATAAAACTACGATGCGTGAGAGATTGATTTTAACTAGGGAGATCGTATATCCCTGTATTCCAGATCCGGATGGAGAAGATGAAGGAGGTCAAGCGTCCTCCTCCCTAGCGATATCTACACGATGGATCTCTACAGCGAAGCTCCTCCAATCTGATCTCGCAACTCTTGCACAGAGGGAGGGAGGAGAATAGGAGGTGGTGGCTAAAGTTACAGCCTATCAATCCTGAGTCTCCCCTCCTATTTATAGAGAGCCACCAAAACCCTAGGGCTCCTTCCTTAGTGGGTATTGGATCTCCATCCAATAACCCACTAACCTTGCATTATTGGATCTCTATCCAATAATCTCCTTAGGCCCATAATTGGGCCTTAATCAAGGATCCCATCAACATAAGGTCTCATCTAAGGAGAATAGGGGCTAATTAGATCTTCATCCAATCCTCTATTCGCTGAAGCATCCACCATATGTGTGTGACCCTCTAGGCCCGATACCGAGCTGGTCGTGAGTCACTCCCATCAGAACTCCTTCTGATATAGTGAATTATTATCCTCATAATAATTCACTCAACTCATCGACTATGGACGTACTAGGCCACTACGCCATAGTCTCCAGACGGTACAGGGGGGATCAAATCCATCGGACCTGTTTGGCCACAGTTACCATGTATCTATAATCCCTCATCCAAATAATATCCCAGAGACCGTATATTGGATATGGTACTATTAGGTCACATACGGAATCAGTTTATCTTGCTCTAATCGGATTCTACCAGAAAACTCATTCTCTCTAAATCCGAATGACCCTGGCCAGGGGTTTGTCTAAGCAAGCACATATGAGATATTCCTCTCGCGATACCGAGAGTGGATGATCCTCTATTGACACTCAATTGCCTTCGTAAGATTGGCTACCAATCCCGATAACTAGTTGTACCAGATCTGGAGCTTTCCAAACCTGTAAGTCTGACGTCATAGAAAGGAGTACTCATATAAGGCATCCTTGGTGTCTCAAGTCTAAGGACCAGATACACAACTTGGACTATGGAATCGCTGTCTGACATTAGGTATCATTAACCATACAGCATTCCATAAGCGGATCAATCAGTGAACTCATTCTCCAATGAGGACATGTACTATATCCTTAGTGTCTCCACACAAGTGGCTATGAGACCAGTCGCCTCCATTATATGGACAGGTATATAGTACATCGGTCTGTCCGATTATCTCGATGTCCCTCTCGAGTAACCTATGATCGAAATTATTTAGGATCTGTGTTTAAAGATGAATCGATCTCATTATCGTGATCTCATCACGATCCGATTCTCATTACACAGAACCAAGAACATCACAATATATATGCTACATATAATATAATGTGAGAATATGCCAATATTAATTATAAGCAAAAAGATTACGTAGTGTGTCACATGTGCCATCACTCGCGTGATTGGCTTGCAGTGGGTCATCTTTTACTCAGGCCCAAAAATCTCCACATTGGCGTAAAGCCATGTGTGATGAGTATGATGCTCTTCTTCATAATGCTACATGGACCCTTACCCCTTGTCACCCCCATGCAAAACATTATTGGGTGCAAGTGGGTATATCGAATTAAGCAGAACCCCAATGGTTTGATTGCTTGCTATAAAGTACGACTTGTGGCTAAAGGATTTCATCAACGTCCTGGTATGACTACACTGAGACATTTAGTCCTATTGTCAAACCTACTACAATTCGGCTTAACCTAAGTCTGGCAATATCCAAAAACTGGTGCTTACGCCAATTAGATGTTAACAATGTCTTTTTACAAGGGACTCTCACTAAATATGTCTTCATGGAACAACCTCTAGACTTTATACATCCTCAATATCCATAATATGTTTATAAACTCCAAAAGGCCGTTTATGGATTTCGTCAGGCTCCACGGGCTTGGTATACTGAACTTGGTCTATACTTATCTTCAGTTGGGCTTCATTAACTCTAAATCTAATCTCTTTATTTCTATGCCAACAACATGGGTGCACTATCTATCTTCTGGTCTATGTGGATGATATTATTGTCATCGGTGATAACTTTATAGAGGTTCAAGCGTTTATTAAGCAATTGGCCGATAAATTCTCTCTTAAAGATCTTGGTTACCTGAACTATTTTCTCGGTGTCGAGGCTACGTTTACCTTCCGGTCTCTTTTTTTCACAGAGAAAGTATATTCATGACTTGCTATTGAAGATGAATATGCAGAATGCAAAAGAGGTTACCACTCCTTTATCCTCTAGTGAATAATTGAAGTTATGTGATAGTAGTCCTACTACTGACCCTACTCAGTATCGGTAGGTAGTTGGCTCTTTACAATATCTCGTTCTTACTCGTCCAGATGTCTCCTTTGTAGTTAATAAATTATCTTAGTATATGCATCTGCTGTTTACTTTATACTGGACTGCTGTTAAACGTATTTTACGTTATCTTAAGGGGACCATTGATCATGACATTTTTCTTCGCAAATACTCTCCCTCTTAGCTTCATGCCTTTGCCGATGCTGATTGGGTCGAAAATGTTGATGATAGAACCTCTATATCAGATTATATTATTTTTCTTGGTGCTAATCTGGTTAGCTGGAGTTATAAGAAATAAAAGATAGTTGCTAGGTCTACTATTGAACCTGAATATTATGCTATTGCCACTACTACTGCTGAACTTTATTGGATCACCAACTTGCTTAAGGAGCTTCACATTCACTCTACTTCTATGCCTGTTATTTATTGTGATAAAATCGATGCTACTTACCTTTGTGCAAATCCAGTTTTTCACTCATGCATAAAGCATGTTGTTATTGACTTTCATTTTGTACGAGATCAAGTTGTCCATCAACAGCTCCGTGTTTCTCATGTTCACACGACTGATCAACTTGCTGACTCCCTCACAAAGTCTCTGGCTCGTAAACTTTTTTTCTTACATCGGTCCAAGATCGACGTTCTTGACAAGAGCTCAATCTTACGGGGGCATGTTAGTTAAACAGATCTATAATTGAATGAGAATATTTCGTTCATCAGTTGAGAAAAATATTCCCTCAATCCTATATAAATAAGTGTTACATCAATGAATAAATGAAATATAACTTTTGTTTCTGACTTATATATCAAACAAGTTTCTCACTTGTATTTGAAACAAGTGTATCTCTATCTCGTCTATTGAGTATCAACACGCTAGGAATAATCTATCAATAATGTTTTGGTTGATGTATAAGAAGGAACTCAACCCGCTAATTTGCTTGGTAATTGAAGCAGAACAATTGGACCAAATCAAATCATTTTAATCCCAACTAAATCGCCATGGATCCGCCGGTCCAAGCTTCCCCAGCTTTGCGTCTCGCACTTCCGCAGGAGAGGAGCCAAAAGACCAGTGACGCAGAGAAGACGCCGAAGAACCAAGCGCTGCCGTAGATGACATCGAACCCTCCCCAGGTCATCTTCACGGCGCCGACCTTGTGGAAGAACCCAGGAATCGCCGGCGCTACTCCGAAGACCAACGCGACAAACGCCGCGACGTTGTATCCCCCGGTGTAGTAGTATGGTCCATGGGGGCTTTCGGCGTAGAGTCCGGGCACGTCGAGCACCGCCCGACGGAGGACGTAGTAGTCGGTGAGCAGGATTCCGGTGATGGGGCCAAGTATGGCCGAGTAGCCGACCAGCCATTCGTAGATGAAGCTCTTGCCGGATGCCATAAATTTCCATGGCCGGAACACTAGGCTGATGAATCCTGTCAGTAGGGAGCCGGTGGCGAAGTTGAAGGTGGAGGGACTGAGGCTGACGAGCACGTTGGCCGGGGCGACGACGTTGGCCGGGATGTTGGTGGTGATGGTCGCCAGGCTGATCCCCAAGAACGCAAGGATCGAGATGAAGACGCTGGTGTTGATCAAGGAGAGAAGTTCGATGGGGTTGGGGATCGCCCGGCCGAAGATGACCTCGGTTGCGGAAGTGATGGCGAGGCCGGCGAAGGTATAGGCGGCCATAAAAAAGGGGAGGGCCAGGTGGCCTAGCGCCTGGTCCGCTTGGCCCCGGGCGAACCGGGCGAAATCGGAGATGTTGAGCGCGACGCCGGACCAGCTGCCGACACACCCAGTGAGGGAAGGGAAAAACACGGGCCAGAACTGCGACGGCGAGAGACGCGAGGGCGTGGAGAGCATCTCACCGAAGCCGCCCGCGGTGGCGTAGGCCCAGGCAAAGAGGCAGGCGACGAGGAGGACGAGGACGGGGGCGGAGTACTTTCCAAGGGCGTGGATCCCTGCCATGCCCTTCCACAGCATGGCGAACTGGAGGAGCGAGAAGAGCAGGAAGCAGCCTAGCTCGAGGGGCGACGTGCCCAGCCATTCCAAGGGCTGCGAGTAGGACGAGGACTGGATGGACCGGGGCAGGAGGAGGAGAAAGATGGCCTGGCCGCCGATCCAGGATTCGGTGCCGCACCAGCCGCAGGCGACGACGGCGCGGAGGAGGGCGGGGATGCGGGCGCCGCGGACGCCGAAGGCTGCGCGGAGCTGGACGGGAAAGGAGACGCCGTAACGGACACCGGCGTGGGCAGTGAGGCAGATGGGACCGTAGATGATGAGGTTGCCGAGGAAGACGGTGGCAATGCCCTGCCAACACGACATGCCCAGCTCCATCAGACTGGCGGCGGCGTAGTAGGACGGGACGTTCACCACCATGACAACCCAGAGGCCGGCCACGTCCCACCAGGAGAGGTTGCGTTTGCCAGCGGTGACGGGGCCCAGGCCGTCGGCGGCGGCGCCGGGGTCGTCGAATGTGTTGTCTCCGGCCTCCATGGTGTGCAACATTTTTCTTGCCCTCCTTCAGCCTCTTCTTTTGTGGGGATGATTGGCCCGCGTCCCCTCCATTCTAAAAAATAAAAAATATTTTTAATTGATTCAAAAATCTAGGAGACGGATCAACATCACTCCAAATAAAATTTTACTTTGACAAGTCTCATAAATTTGACAATCCAATTTATGGATTTATTAGCCTCCCTGAATTGCATTTAATATAAACAATAGAGTTCCAAATAGATTCCTAAAAGTAATACCACCGAATAGACTAACGAACTAAAAAGAAATACAAATGCACTGTAAAGGAGTTCTACTGTCTACCCACATAAAAAAATTGGATGACTGAAAAAAAAAAAATCAATTTCAAGGCTTCATTTCAAGTCCCATATGATGTGGTAATTTAATGCTGAATCCTGTTTTTTAATTTGTTAATGGAAAATAAGTATTTTTAATTTTAAATTATTATTCAAAGACATAGGAAGAAAGTGACGCACATTTAGGAGAATTACTTTAGAGATAATAGATGTGGCACGTGTTTAGTAGGCATGAGAATTTGATTGTCAGAGAACGAAGTCCACATCAATCATTTTTAGTTTTTGTCTCCTTCATGATCAATATAGGTGGCTATAAAAGGGCACAATAATTGCTTTCTGTTAAATCATGAGAAAAGATATAATACCAGTCATTTTATAAGGTGGCTATAAAAGGGTCCTTACCTTCCACGCGTCCTAGAAAAAGAAATAAAAAAAATTCTGTTCCACTTGTCAAAATCTGCTCGTATCATGTCATCATGGGACACAAGGTATAAACTCGCATTTAATAAATTAGTGTTAATTGGTACGACCAGACAATTGATATGAAATGTAACGCCTCAGTTCAGTGGAAAGTCGACGGCAATATAACATTGATCTCACAAATTTCCATATAAGAATGAATAACTTACTTGTATAAAATATTTATTACATATTTTAATTCATTTAAAAATTACTAGTTTAACATATTCTAGTTTTTTTTAGACACGACTTCAGTCTATATATAACTTCTTTTTATATATATAATGATGACCCCAATAAAAATAAGATAAATCTTATTTGTCGAGAGCTAATCGCTAAATCTAAGCACTTGGTCCTTTGGGACCTCGATCTTACCAGCAAAACTATATATATCAAAATAATCTGTTCTCTCCTAAATAATGATAAGGGTGATTTTTCTAGAAAATATTTATATCTTGAGTATTTTTCAAAAATATCTCCTCTTTTATTTTTCAAATAATATTCTTAATTTAAAAAATATCAAAAGTACTCCTTGGAAGTTTTCTCGTGAATTGTTTTATCTACTTTTAATTAGTTTTTTAGTAAGATTTATAGAGCATTATTAGTGTACTAAAAACACTATAAATACTATTAAAAATACTATAAATAATATCATATCATGCCTTATGTTAGGACTGAGTTGGCACTAAGAGGATGAATTAGTGCAAGTGATAAAAACTTGATTCAAAAAATTTTGATTGAAGTAAAATCAAAATTAAAAGTGCTTTTTGTTGGAACTCATTAATAGCAAATAAATTAGAGATCAATTTTAAAGATAAAATCGAATGAAGAAGTTATAGCTTTTCTTAAAACTAGTTAGAATCTACTCAGATTAATAGTAAATTTAAAAGAAGACCAGTAAGAGAAGCTCACAGAATTTTTATGGTGGTTCAGCTAATCTTGACCAACATCTACTCCTGAGTCCTCCTTTGTCGAAGCCTATTGGTGTCCACTAATAATCTTCTTTGAAGGACGAATATTAACTACCCCTTACACATTTTTCTCATTTTCACAGGTTCAAGAAAATAATATTTACAATATTTCACTTCTTCCCTTAAACTCACTTTACACTTGAAAAACATAAAGTAAGCTCTCAATTAATTTTTACACAATTTTTCCAAAGATTTTATTCACTTTATTGCTATCCAAAGTAAGAATAATTGGGTATTTATAAACTCCTAATTGGATTTAGAAACTAGAGTTAAAAAAATTAAACATCTCGAACAGAACTCGGGATTCTAGGTGATGACAGTACTACCATCGGGATTGATGGTACTATCGTCGATCACCGATGGTACCACCAACCATGTACACCGATTTAGTACTTTTCAATACTGTTTTATACCCGAGTTGTACTCATTTTGACCTCCTTCCAAGTCAATGAAATGAGCTCTATTATAAGCTCAAATCAAACCCAAAGTGGAATCGGTTTGTCATGGATAAAAACATAAACAAGGTGTTTGATGTAATACTCATGTTTGTCCGTATCTTTTGATTTTTGTACATGCTTTGTACAGCAAGTAGCAGACTTACAGTAGGCTTAGCAGCCCCCGTATGGTTAGCTTTCATGGCCAGTTTCGACTTATAAATGAGAGTTGTGTCATGTGGATACTTGTGGGGACTTTGGTCTGTAATGGACCTTGATCCTTTATGTGCGACCGTTCAAAATTTATAAAGTCAAGGGTTGTAATTTGTATTGGCTATATAAAGTATTTGCTGACATGGTTACTTGTGGATCCCGTGTGAAATATCTTCTCTAACCCGTTTTCTCTTTCGTAGGTCCTAAGGTACCTTAGGAGGTTTTGGGGAGGCTGACCTTTGCGGATGGACACGCAAGAGCCGCACGACTTAGGCAAAACCAGCTAAGTTCATGACATATGGTATCAGAGTGGGACAATCACATACAGAAACACTTGTCATGCAAACGTGGGGGACATAGTTGGGTTGTATGGAGGGCAACTAACACGCGCGATCATTTGGGGGAAACATACATTAAGATGTAGGGAAAAGAGTTTCTCAAAAGAGTGGACATCCATGATTGACATTCAAAGGAATGACCAACCCTTTGCACGAGAGGCACCATGAGGACAAGCAAGTTAGGAAGAATACATGTGCACAAAGGTTGGAATGGCTGAGTTCGAGCTACGGCTTGACGTTAGTAACCAAACTTGACGGTGCTCAAGGCAAGCCAGACGTTTGGTAAAATATGAGACTGTGCAAAGTGGGATGTATTGCATAACGACTGAAAGAATTATGCAAAGCTCATAAAGGTGAGGAGAATTGCTAACTTGAAGAATTCGATACTCATACAAGGGCTTGTATATAGATGATGGAGTGTTCGTGGCCATCCCAAGACGATTGGAACTTAGTGCTATGAAGCATTAAAACTTTCTCTTCAGTATAGAAAAGATACGTCCATAGGAGTCTGAAGTGTGCAATAAGTTTAGCACGTTGCTAGGCCTTGAAAGGTGCGATAGGGGCTGTATTGGCAAAGTGTCGCAATCTAGCAAGCGCATTTACGAGGGTAGAACAATGCACATGTTGTTCAGTAAGACAGAGTAGTCCAAGGGGATGGTGGTCTCCGAAACTTCCAGAGTGGAGGATGTGAAGAGGAAAGTTGCTCCAATAGGACAGATATCCAAGAGGGATAAGTCCTGGTTCTTCAGAGCGAGAATCATGTGCAACATACCACACATATTAAGGAGAAGTAACTCAAGACAATATCTACACAAAGCTCAACGGATCGAGCGAGCACAAGGAGTCATCGCATGATCTTGAATGAGGTAATGCATTAGTAAATGCATTACGAGATCAAGTGAGGGAGCAATCTATAACAACATCATATGAAGGCACACTTAGAGTCGATGTGGAAATCGAACTCAACGGAGAGCTGACCCGTGGAATGGTGGCCGTGAGGGCCATTATCATCTTAATGCAAATCGAGAAATGGAGCAACTTGGGTGGAACTTAATGAAGTATCTATGCCATATGAAAGGAGTCGATGTAGAAGATAGAACATAGAGCGGAGACACGAAGCTTTCATTGGACAAAGGTCAAGGACATGAACTCTTGTAGAGATAGGAGTGAGATCATGTCATTCCATGGATTCTTCATTCTGATGGAGCGGACTCATATTGCATGATGCCAAAGATAAATGGAGTTACGAGGCACATGCACCTTGTCTCAAAGATGCATTTGATGAAGGAACTAAGTGATTCAACTTGCGGAGGCGAAGTTGAGATCAAAGGCCTTAGTACAGGGTAAGAGGATGCAGAGATGGGTACTCTTAAAGAATATGCCACAGTGCTGCCATTCGGGTTGTCATGAAGAAAGCGGTGCGCAGCGGAGATTATGTTTGTGGGGGTGTAGGAGGCCCAGGATCCAGACAATGGTGCATCAATTTTAATGAAGTCTAGGGACTTCGAGAGCTACTAGGCGATGGACTATCCTAGAGCGATGCTTTGTCTGGGTATAACCCGAGAATGGATGGACGAAGGTAAATTGCTAAAGGAGCGAACACAATCGGAGGTGGTGTGACCCTAAGATATGCTAGTAGGGGCCACACATGGAGAGATCATAGTCTGAGTTCATCACACAAGAATTTGAATGTAATGGAGATGTCACTAGGAGGCGACATGGTGTGACGGATTGTGGTGAAATAGTTCAAGGCAATACAATACATGCGGGAGAAGTCCCGCGAGGGACTTGATCATGCAGAGGTATGATCAGGAACTACTGGGAGCTTCACTTTGGTGAAAAACACAATGACAAGAAGGACTATGGATTCAAGGAGTGAATGTCATGGTACCACAGAGGCGAGTCTTCCTTATGTGCGCATCGAATCTTGTATCAAATGAAAGCCTTGGTTATTAACATATGGGGACTGTGTATCACCGCGGGAGAATTCAGATTGTAAATACCAATGAGTTCCATTGGGGGACTTGATCATACAGAGGTATGATCGGAGCAATTGGATAGTTGGACTGCTTCAGTGCTTATATTCGTTTAAGGGAGCTCGACAAGTCAGAGGACAAGGCCGAGTAAGTGAACATTGCTACCAAGGAAGCTAAGGAGAACATAATTGACATGAGCCCTACAACAGGATGGTGGAGGCCATGCATGGGAGTTATAGTTTGTCTTTCTACCAACCAAGGGAAACTGCTCAGAGAATATAGGGGTATTGAAGCAAGTGGTCGAAAGGGGTGAGGAAGCGACGACGAGTCTAGAAGGGCTCAGCTACCCAAAAGAAAAACGTCGGTCAGAAAGGAGGTGGACTCAGAGGAGTGCCATAGTGTTGCAGAGGTGGGTCTACCGATTGTGAAGAAAGGGACACAGATACAAGGCAACGGATAGTAGGGCCGTGGGCTTGGCAGCGCCATGGTATCGTAGAGGTAGGACTTCTGTAGAGTTATTGATCCCTTGCTATCATGGAGGAAGAGCGTTGGTCATGAAAGGGATGGAGGAGGTGGAGAATGCAGAGACAAACTCTAAGTACCAGGACAAGGCTGGAGGGCAGAGGCCAAGGAACTTCATAAGACTGGTGTTAATAAGCTTCTCATCAAGATAGCCGAAAGTGGGGAGGGGATGAGACTTTGGGTTGATGTAGGAATGTTCCACCAAGGAACAAAGTAGACAGTATGTAGTACTGTACCTTTTCTACTCAGATGAGTAGGCAGCAAAGATGATGGAGAAGACGGTATAATCCCAAAGGTGGCCAAAACTATCGAAGACTTGCTCTATGTTGGGGGTGACATTTTGCTCTTTTTCCGCCAAAACTTCTTGCATTCCAGAAGTTCGATGTTAGAGAGAAAGCGAATCATAGTAGCTAACTCAATGCAAGGAATGCAAACACCTTGGGTGCTTCAGAAGTATGAACAAAGAGCGGGCGAAGACTAGTAACCAACTCAATGCATGAAGTACAATCTCTAGGAGGCGGGTGAAGTCAAGTAACTTTGCCTTCTCAACTCCTAAGAGAATGGGCAAAACCGAGTACCTCAGTTCTCTTAACTATCTTATAGAGGATGATACCGGGAAGGGAGAAAGTGGAATGGAATTCGGAAAGAAATGGGAGAAGCTGAAAGTCGATTTGTAGAAAAGGAATGAACGCAGATTCAAACTTGCGTAAAATGGATAAAAATAGCTCATCACCAAGTTTAAAATCACAAGAGAATACAGAAAATTCACCACCTCAAGGAAATTAGACAAGGATATAGAACTAAATCAAAAGACTCACCACTCAATGACACATTCAAGAGATACAGAGTTTTAGAGACTCCAAATAGCTTCTGCACATACAATCAGCTATCAAAAGTTTTTTTTTCTAATCCTAAAACACCAAAATAAGTACTAGTGCATGAAACAACCCTTCATGTATAGCGAATTATTACATTAAGTACTTTCTATTTACCAACTAACCCTTTTAATCCATTCCTCAGTAATGAAGAAAGGCATCTTAAAATAGCTTTAACTTTATCCAAGGACTATGCTCATGAGCTATCATTTTTTAGTAGGGTAGGTTAAAACTTTAAAATATTAGACTGTGGGGAATATCATAAGATCAGCAATTTTAATATGATTTGATTTTAGCAACTTAGGTGCTCCCGTTTCAATCTCCCCTGGTTTAAAAAAGACTTGTCCTTAAGTCTTTATTTGTTCCGTCTCCATGATAAGGATTTAAATCAGCCATTTCGAATATTGATGACAAACAATAATCTTTAGGTAGCTTGATCCCAAAAGTATTTTTATGAAATCTTTTAAGTTTATTGATTGGATATTCAGTCTTTGGTTTCATTTTTCCAAATTTGTCTGGCGGTAACCTCTCGTTTCTTAGATAAGTCCATATCAAATCACACGTATTAAACTCCATATGCTTTCTGTATTTGTTGGCAGCTCGTATGTATCTCTCATTTTGCTTTTCAATGGTTGTTTTAACTTTTCATGCAACTTATTTATCTATTTAGCCCCCTCATCAACATCTCCACTAATTTACATAGTTACAGAATGAGTAACTAAAGCCAAATGATCTATTGGATCTGCCTTAGGAATACAATCATCGTGATGTCAGATGTCCCTCAAAGGTGGAAGGTTGTGTGAGATCTCTTTTGGCACAACATCTTGGAACTTCTCTATGATTGGTTTTATCATTGCTGGTGACTCCTTGTGTTGTTGTTCATTCTCCTCCATGGCTACTAGAGCCAAAACATGACCGTCCATTTCTAAATCATCCGTGCATTCACTATAGGAAATAAAAGACAAACAATGATCAGTATAAGTAATCTCTTCCTCATAATTATCATATTTTGGTTCGTCAGTGGCTTTATTTTCAATCTCCGTCACTATGTTATTCAATAAATGTAACGATCCTCTTATTTGGACTATCTGAAGTGATATACCCAAAGCCATATGATCCCTCACCCTTGTCTTCTACCTTCAACACTAGTTTGCTTTGGAGAGTAGGCTTGGAATTTTCTCTTCTCGTGTAACAATCTTTTGCACCGTATTGAAAACCTCTTTCAAACTTTTGCTACCTCTTCACACTAATATCTCTTTGTTTAAAATCAGAGCTTTTGAGAAAGATTTCTTACCGATAGTTGTCAGGTAAGTACTTTCTTTTCAACTCTCTTTTAATTTTCTCCCATGTCACGATCTTGCTCTTCCCCTCGTATTCTCTTTGCTTCTTTAGATTTTTTCACTAAAAGAATGCATTCATTCTGAGTTTTACTGCCACAAACTTTACCTTCTTTTGTTCTGGTAGTCCATGAAAATCGAATATTTTTTCCACCGTATCAAGCCAATCAATGAAGTCGTCAATATTGATACTACCTTCAAACTCTCGAATGTCCAACTTTAGGTTGTATTTGTTTCGTCACTCATCTTGGTCTTTATGACTTCCCTGAACAGAACCTAACTTTTGAGCGTCACTTTCATGCTGATTTTTTCGACTATGAAGTTCTTCAATGATTTCATCTTTTTCATGTATACTGTGTACTCTTTGTAGCTGCAACTTCAAAGATTCAACGTCATCTTCACAGCCACTACATTCACTAACTGTATCTTTTCCATTCCGTCTTGCCATGATCTCTAGCCTTGAGCTCTAATACCAAACTGATACTGGAAAGGGAGAGAGGAATGAAATTCAGAAAAAAATGAGAGAAGCCGAAAGTCGATTTATAGAAAAGGAAAGAACACAGATTTGAACTTGCGTAAAATGGATAAAAATAGTTCATCACCAAGTTTAAAATCGCAAGAGGATACAAAAAATTTACCACATTAGGGAAATTAGATAAGGATACAAAACTAAATCAAAAGAGTCACCACTCATGGATGCATCTAAGAGATACAGAGTTTTAGAGACTCCAAAGAACTTCTGCAAATACAATCAGCTATCAAAATTTTTTTTTCTAATCCTAAAATACCAAAATAAGTACTAGTGCATGAAACAACCCTTCATGCCTAGGGAATTATGACATTAAGTGCTTTCCATTTACCAATTAACCCCTTTAATCCATTCCTTAGTCATGAAGAAAGACATCTTGAAATAGTTTTAACTTTATCTAAGGAATATGCCCATGAGCTGTCATTTTTTAGTGGGCTGGGTTAAAACTTTGAAATATTATAGTAGACTATAGGGAATATCATAGGATTAGTAATTTCCGTATGATCTAATTTTAGCAACCTAGGCGCTCCCATGTCAAACTGATACCGGGAAGGGAGAAAGATGAATGAAATTCGGAAAGAAATGAGAAACTAAAAAATGATTTGTAGAAAATGAATAAACTCAAAATAAAACTTACATAAAACGGATAAAAAGTTCACCATCAAGGTTAATGTCACAAGAGGATAAAAAAAATTCATCACCTCTAAGAAATTAATCAAGGATATAAAACCAAATCAAAAGACTCACCACTCAAGGATGCATCCAAGAGATACAGAGTTTTAGAGACACTCCAATGAGCTTTTGCAAATATAAATCAGTTGCTAAATTTTTTTTGAATCCTAAAAGACCAAAATAAGTACTAGTGCATGAAACAACCCTTCATGCATAGAGAACTACAAAATTAAGTGATTTTCATCTACTAACGAACTCATTAAATGTATTCCTTGGTCATGAAGAAAGACATATCGAAATAGCTTTAACTTTGTCCAATGAATATGCTCATGAGCTGTCATTTTTGAGTGAGTTGGGTTAAAACCTCTGAAATATTATAGTAGACTATGGGGAATACTATAGGATCAATAATTTTCATACGATCTGATTTTGGCAACTTAGGCACTCTTGTGTTAATCTCCGCTGGTTAAAAAAGACTTTGACGAGGATGTCGAAGGAATAAGTGGGGGAGAATATCATAAATAAAAATATAAATAAGATGTTTGATGTAATGCTTATGTTTGTACGTGTCCTTCAGTTTTTGTACATGTTTTGTACAGTAAGTAGCAGGTTTATAATAGGCTTGACATCCCTCGCTTGGTTAACTTTCACTGTCAGTTTCAGCTTGTAAATGAGAATTGTGTCATGTGGACACTTGTAGGGACTTCGGTTTGTAATGAACCTTGATCCTTTGTGTGCGACTGTTCAGAGTTTGTAAAGTCCAGAGTTGTAATTTGCATTGGCTATATAAAGTGTTTGCTGACATGGTTGCTTATGGATCCCATGTGAAATATTTTCTCTAACCCATTTTATCTTTCGTAAGTCCTAAGAGACCCTAGGAGGTTTTGGGGAGACTGACCTTTACGGACGGACATGCAAGGGTGCCGCACGACTTAGGCAAAACCAGCTAAGTTCGTGATAGATTGGCCCCTAATTGAGTTAGTTGGATCTCTCCAACAACTAACTCTAATCAAGATGCTAACTATTATATTTAAAGAAAAATAATTACAATCAATCTTTGTCTAGCACATCAATTGATCTTTCGACGAACTCTCGATGAACTTCCTAGCATCCTTCTGGTGAGCTCTTGATCATCTTTCAGCAAACTTCCGGCATACTCCCAGCGAGCTCTTGATTACCTTGGGTGAACTCCCGATGAGCTCCCGCTGCATCATTCGAAGCCCTGGCCCGATGCATGATCTTGACTCCGACCTAACGATAAATTTGCCTTTTCATAGTCGTAGTTAATCTTACATTACTTATCTTCAACACATTGGTTAGATCATTAATCCATCAATTGATTTTATTATTAAAATCTAAGATTAATAATCTTTCCCTTTTTGATGATGACAACAAATTGATGACGGAGTTAACCTTAACTCCCCTTGTCTATGTGCTATATTTGAAATAGAGTAAACTTGAATTCAAAAGAAACAATCACCTTTAAATTCAATGATAGTATTTTTGACCATTGTGCAATATGTCATTTAATACATTGTGTATCCTCATAGATTCAAATCATAATATGCACAATTTATTTCAACATTCCTTCATGCATGATACCAACACAAGTCAACAACATTACTTTGAGCTTTGCTTGCAAGAACTAAAACATAGAAATTTTTGTTAACCATTTAACCATCCATCATCATTCAAAACAAAACAAACATTCATCATTTTGTTAACCATTTATACATGATAAAATATTCAAAACAAACATTCATCATTTTGGTATCACATGATAAAAATTTCAAACAAAATATTTATCAATATGCCAAACGTCATCAGTATACAACTTTTCTCCCTTTGTCATCAACAAACAGGAGAAATGTTCAACACATATTTGAACATTTATCACAAACATTCATCACATAAAGAGAGGAATTTATTTTATTTCTCCCCTTTTGTAAAATAAGAAGAAAAATAAAGAGAGGATTTTATTCATCACAAATGCCACATCAAATTTCTTTCTCCTCCTTTGTAAATAAAATAGAAGAAGAAGAAGGGAGGAGTCAAGTATCTCAATGAGTCCAAGAATCAAAGATCAAGTATCCCAAAAAAATAAAATATCAAGAAGGGGAATACATTTGAAAGCATTACATCAAAGATCAAGCAGACAAAAGATTCATGAATCTAATAATCCAAAATATTATTTTTTTAAGAGTGAGGATTCGAAAAAGAGCTCATGAATCTAAAAATCAAATATTAAGAAGGAGGATTCAAAAGAGAGCTCATGAATCAAATATCAAGCATCATAACAAATTCATGAATCACATTTTTTTTTTGTAAATTTCAAGAGGAAGGAATGAAGTAAAATCAATTTGAAAGATCAAATATCACATTTCTACCTGAGATTTCAAGAGGAAAGAATCATATCGTGTATTTGGAAGATTCAAAATTATCTCATGTAAATTTCAAGAAGAAACTCAAAATAAGAAATTCGAAAAAATAATATAGCAGCTCATGTATTTAGAAGATTTAGCATTCCTAATTTTCTTCTCATAGAATCAAATTGATCCTCATTCAATAGCTTTATAAAAATATTAGCTAATTGATATTTTGTATCAATAAATTCTAAAGATATATCATGATTATTGATATGAACTCTAATAAAGTGATGTTTAATATCAATATGTTTAGTTCTTGAGTATTGAATAAGATTTTTTATTAAACATATTGCACTAGTATTATCGTATTTAATATAAATATTTTTTAAGTAAATTTTATAATATTTTAAAGTATTTTTTATCCAAATAACTTGAGCACAACATGCACCTACTGCTATATACTCAGTTTCGACTATATATATAATACAACCAAATTTTATTTCTTGGAAGACTGAAAAACAAGTGTGTGTCCTAAGAATTGACATGTAATGATGTACTCTTTCTATCTTTTCTATAACCTCCAAAATTAACATCCGCATAAGCAATTAAGTCAAAATTCTTGGATTTAGGATACCATAATACTAAACTAGAAGTTTCTTTTAAATATCTAAATATTTATTTAATTACCTTATAATGAGATTATTTATGATTGAACTGAAATCTTGCATACAATCCAACACTAAATATTATGTCTGGTCTAGTAGTAGTAAATATAACAAAATATCTATTATTACTCTATAGATTTTTTGATCAAAACTTTCTCTTTATTATCCAAATCTAATTTTGTAGAGGTACTCATGAGTGTGTTTATAGCCTTAGCATTGTTCATACTAAAATGTTTTAACAAATCTAAAGTATACTTATTTTGATCTATAAAAATACCATCATTTAATTGTTTGATTTGTAATTCTATGAAAAAGAGTAATTCGCCCATTAAGCTCATTTAAAACTATTGGCTCATACTCTTGACGAAAGATTCACATAAGAATTTATTAGAAGAATAAAAAATAATATTATCCACATAAATTTGAATAATAAAAAAATTATTTTTGAAATACTTAATAAATAATGTGGTATCAACCTTACCTTTCAAAAAATTGTTTGAAATAAGAAAAGAGCTAAGTATCTTATACCAAAGCCTTAGGAGCTTTTTCTAAGCCATAAAGAGCCTTAGATAATTTAAAAATATGATTTAAAAAAAGATCATTTTTAAAACTAGGGGGTTGTTTAACATAAACTTCTTCAGAAATAAAGCTATTAAAAAAATACTTTTAACATCCATTTGAAATAACTTAAAATTCTTAAAAGAAGCAAAGGTAAGGAGCATCCTTATGACTTTAAGTCTAGCCACAAGAGCATATGTTTCTTCATAATTGATTCTTTCTTCTTAGTTGAAACTTTTGATACTAATTTAGCCTTATTTTGAGCCACGATACCATTTTTATCTTGTTTATTTCTAAAGACTCATTTTAAATGGTTACTAGGCCTAGGAACATGCTTTCATACTTCATTTCTATCAAACTGATTTGATTCCTCATGCATTGTAACAACCCAAGAATCATCTTTTAAGGTCTCATCAATACATTTTGGTTCAATTTGAGATAAAAATGCTATGTTAGAATACAATTTTTTAAAAGACAAATGAGTTTGAACACCTTTTGATGTATCTCCAATTATAAGCTCCTTAGGATAAGCATTTAAGTACTTCTATTCCTTTGGTAAGGATTTGAAAGTAGATTCATCTAAGTTATTTTTAAGAGAATTTTTATTTAAATTTAAAGTGCCAAAATCAAAATCATCATCAAAATCAATTTTCTTTAATTCAGAAACTTCGTTAAAAATAATATGTATATATTCTTCACTAATTAATATTCTTTTATTAAGAACACGATAAGCTTTTGAAGTTAAAGACTAACCAAGAAATATGCCTTCATCTGATTTTGCATCAAACTTTCCTAAGATATCTTTTCATTTAAAATAAATCATTTATAATAAGAAAACTTTAAAATATGAAATATGAAATTTCTTTTATTATTCCATGATTAGTAAGGAGTTTTAAAGAGTAATGGTCATACAAGAACCCTATTCATAACATAGCATATCGTGTTAACGGCCTCAGCCCAGAAATATTTGGGTAGACCATGTTCGTTTAACATGGTTCTAGTAATTTCTTGTATACTCCTATTTTTTCTTTCCACTACTGTATTTTGTTATGAATTTCTAGGAGTAAAGAAATTGTGCTTGTACCCATTTGACTCACAAAAAATTTAAAAATCATGATATTAAAAGTCACCACCATGACCACTACGTATAGATGAAATCATAAAACCCTTTTCGTTTTGACCAAGTTTGTAAAATTTTGAAAAATATTTAAAAGAATCATTTTGTGTGCCATGAATTAAGTCTAAGTGTATTTACTATAATCATCTACAATAACAAATACTTATTTGCTACCTCATAAGCTTGTTGTATCAGTTGATCCAAATAAATCCATATGGATTGTAATGGCCTAAAGGTGCTTACTTGATTTTTTACTTTAAAACTACTTTTTATATGTTTTCCTATTTGACATGCATCAGAAACTTTATCTTTGACAAACTTAATGCTAGGCAATTCTCTCACTAAATCTTTAGTTAAAATTTGATTTAATAGTTTCATGCTAGCATGACCTAGTCTCCTATGCCAAATTCAAATATCATTATTTAAGGTCGAAAAACACATTTCATCACAAAAATCATCAATATCAATAGTATACACGTTATTACTCCTTAAGGCAATCATAGATATATTTTTGTATGGTATTTCAATTAAACAAGTACTTAGCATGCAAATTTGAGAGATCTAGTGATCAACGAGGATCTAAATAGCCCTCAACTGATCCAATCCTAGTTGGACTAGAATTAGAGTAGCTCTCACCCAAATAGGGGCAACCATAAACTCTCACCCACATAGGGGCAACCATAAAGAAAGAGTGGCGTCAACTTCTAATAAGAGTAGGACCTCTATCCAACAATCCTAAGTAAGTACTAACAATATTAGGACTTTCCAAGTCTTAAATGCATTAGGAGTTTCCAAGTCTTAAATGCATTAGGACTCTCCAAGTCCTAACTTCATTAGGATTCTCCAAATCCTAAGTTAGGACTCCACCTTTCCATAACTATAAAAGGAGGATAACCCATCCAAAGCATCCTAAAGCAACCTGAGAAGTCCCCAACAAGGGCCCAACTATCCTTAACTATTCTAGCCTTAGAATAAAGAAGAGGATGTTGGGGAAGGAGGAGCAAGGAAACGATAAAACAGAATACTACGATCCAATGAACAAAAACGTTTTCAATCAAGAAAACAACGTAGTATTAAACAGGAGGTAAAAGAACAAGAACACTTACAAGATTATCTCCAAATGAACACAAAATTTCTTCTCTTCACACACTCTCTGCCTACTTACTTCATTCTCTAAGGTCCTATTTATAGGACATAATAATAACTACCTCACACCACTTCCTTCATCCCACTATCTCACCCATGATTAATAACTACCCCCACTAACTCTTAAACTACCTCCACAACTCCTAAACATGAGCCACTACTTCTAAACATGTTAACTACCTATGTAACTACCTTGAATCAATTCTCAACACTCCCCCTTGATTCATAGTTACATACACCAATTTGAGACATAAAATAAATATGCTTCTTAACTGGAAGCGACTTGGTGAGAATGTCTGCAACTTGTTCATCCGTGCCACAGTACTTCATTGTTATAGCTCCATCTGCTACAAGATCTTGGATGAAATGATAGCGTATCTCTATATGCTTCGTTCTTCCATGAAATGTGGGATTTTTTGCCAGTGCAATTGTAGATTTGTTGTCACAAAATATTTCGGTTGCATCTATTTGTTTGTGATGAAGATCTTCAAGAAGTCTTCTAAGCCATATAGCTTGACATGCTGCTGATGTTGCAGCTACATACTCTGCTTCCGATGTCGACAATGCAGTTGTTGCTTGCTTCTTTGAACTCCATGATATAGCTCCTGATCCAAGGCTAAAAATATTGCCTGAAGTACTTTTTCTATCATCCAAATCTCCTGCCCAATCACTATCAGTAAAACCAAATAATTTAAATTTAAAATTATGAGAATACCATATTCCATAATTTGTAGTTCCAGCAATATAACGTAGAATTCTTTTAACAGCTCCGAGATGATGTTTACTTGGGCTTTGCATGAACCTAGATACTACACCAACAGAGAATGTAATATCTGGACGAGTATGAGTTAGATAGATCAAACCTCCAACTAAACTTCTGTAGTATCTTGCATTTGTCAAACCTGTACCATCTTCAAGTTTCAATTTTTCATTTACATTCATGGGTGTAGCTGCAGCTTTGCATTTAATCATATTAGCTTTTTTGAGCAGATCCATTGCATACTTTCTTTGTGAAATAAAAATTCCATCTGATCCTTGCTTCATCTCCAACCCAAGAAAATAGTGCAGTAAACCTAGATCTGACATTTCAAACTTATTCATCATGCATTTTTTAAATTCTGCCACAACAGAGTCAGATGAACCCATATATATAATATCATCAACATAAAGGCAAACCATAAGAATACTATGTTCACCTTCCTTCTTTAGATAAAGGGTATGTTCATTATCACTCCTTTTAAATCCATTTTGATGAAAATAACAATCAATTTTACTGTACCATGCTCTTGGAGCTTGTTTAAGCCCATAAAGTGCTTTCTTTAGCTTATATACCTTTTCTTCATGTCCTTTAACCAAAAAACCTTCAGGTTGAGTAACAAAAACCTCTTCTTGTAAATCTCCATTTAAAAACGCAGATTTCACATCAAATTGATAAACAGGCCAACTCAAATAAGCAGCTAAAGCCAAAAAGGTTCTCACGGTTTCGAATCTAGCAACCGGAGAAAAAGTATCATCAAAGTCAATACCTTGTTGCTGCGAATATCCTTTTGCTACAAGCCGAGCCTTATGCTTCTGGATACTTCCATCTGCATTATACTTTGTTTTGTACACCCATTTCAAACAAATAGCTTTCTTTTCTTTCGGTAGATCCATTAGCTCCCAGGTTTCATTCTTCTCAATTGACTTGATTTCCTCCTTCATTGCTTTTTGCCATTCCTCTTTTTCAACTGCTTCCTCAAAACTTATAGGATCTGAAATAAATAAAGCAAATGTTGAATCATAAATCTCTGTTAGTGATCTAAACCTTCCTGGAGGGGTTTCATCTGAGGAATCATTTGCTGAATTTGAACTGCTACTGGGTGAGGTTGACGTTGATCTTGTTGGAGCAGGATCTGTCACTTGATTTGGTGGAGTAACTAGTTCTATTGGAACACGAATTTGTGCATCACCTTCATTAATCTCCCAACTCCAACTTGCCCTTTCATCAAATACAACATTTCTGTTAATAATAACTTTGCCATTTACAGGATTATATAATCGATATGCTTTGGATTGTGCAGAGTATCCAATTAAGATACATTTTTCTGATTTTTCATCAAGCTTATGATGATTTTGTGAATTTACCAAAGCATAAGCAATACAACCAAAAATTCTTAGATGGCTTACAGTTGGTTTTATACCATACCAAGCTTCAAAAGGAGTTCGATTCATAACAGCCTTTGTCGATGAAATATTCAACAAATAAACTGCTGTTGCAACTGCTTCTGCCCAAAACTGATTCGGAAGATGCTTTCCTTTAAGCAAACTTCTTGTCATTTCGACAACAGTTCGATTCTTACGTTCAGCTACACCATTTTGCTCCGGTGTATATGGTGCTGTCAATTCCCTGCGAATACCATTTTCTTCACAAAAGGAATTAAACTCAATAGACATAAATTCACCACCTCTATCTGTCCGAAGTGTCTTTATGCATTTACCATTTTGCCTTTCTACAAGTGCCTTGAATTTTCGAAAGTTATCAAATGCTTCAGATTTCAATTCCAGAAAATATACCCAACTCATGCGGCTATAATCATCAGTAAATAACAGAAAATATCGACTTCCCCCAAATGATTTTATATTCATAGGTCCACATAAGTCAGCATGAATTAATTCAAGACAATTAGATGCTCTCCATGCTTTTCCAACAGGAAATGATTTTTTACTTTGTTTGCCATAAATACATCCTTCACATACATCAAGTGTATTAATTTTAGGCAATCCATAAACCATTTCTTTTTGATTCAACAACCTTAAACCTTTAATGTTAAGGTGTCCATATCTCAAATGCCATAAATTTGTCTCATTTTTTTGATTTGCAACAAGAGCATGTTTCTCAATATTTGAAACATCAATCGGAAACATCTTATTTTGCGTCATGCAAACATTTGCTATAATCAAACCAGATTTCTTATCTTTAATAGTGCATGAACCATCATCAAATATAACTGAATATCCAATATCTATCAATTGTCCAACACTCAACAAGTTATGTGATAAGCTAGGAACATAGAAAACATTATCAAGGTGTTTTACCTTCCCTTGATTTGTCTTCACCTCAATTGTTCCTTTTCCTTCTACTTGGATTTGCTTGCTATCTCCAAGTTTAACTTTCAACTTGTGAGTTTCATCAATATCTTTAAATATTGATCTTATGCCTGACATATGATTAGAACATCCACTATCCAAAAACCAAATGTCATTTGAGATATCATTAACTTGTGAATGAGTCATAAACAACTTACTATTATCTTCATTTTCTTCCACATAGCTTGCTTGCTTTTCTCTTTTCCAGCAATCTGCCTTCATATGACCAAACTTCTTACAATAGTGACATTGAATTCCACTCTTGTAGTTTTTCTGATCATAATTTGATTGCCTTTCATCATGCCCATCAAAGTGTCCTCTTCCTCTTCCTCTTCCATTTCCTCTACCACGAAATCCTCCTCTGCCACGTCCTCTTCCTGTTGCTTTTTTGTCTTCTTTTGAAGTAGAAGACTCCCCCTTAACCTGAAATGCTTTTTCTTCACTTTTTTCAAGTGACCTGTTCAACCTTGCTTCATGTGCTTGCAAGGAACCCATTAGTTCATCAAATGAATAAGTAGATAAGTCCTTTGACTCTTCAATTGCCGCAACAACATGATCAAATTTCGGAGTTAAACTTCTCAAAACTTTTGCAACAATTATTTGATCATGTAGATGTTCACCATAGGATTTCATTTGACTAACAATTTCAGTCACTCGAGAAAGAAAATCTTGCACTGATTCATTGCTTTTCATAAACAAAATTTCAAACTCACGGCGAAGGGTTTGAAGTTTTACCATAATCACCCTCGATGAGCCTTGAAATTCATTTTGAAGTATCAACCAAGCTTGTCTTGAGGTTGTTGCTGCTGCAATTCTTGAGAAGATTGTCTCATGCACAGCTTGTTGAATGAAGAACAATGCCTTTGAGTCCTTCTTTCTATTCTCCCTCAGCCTGGTTTCTTCATCTGGATCTGCATATCCATTCTCTATCAAGTCCCAAAGATCCTGAGACTTGAATAGAGTCTTCATCTTGATACTCCAAAATTCATAGGATTTGCCCGAGAAGATGGGAATAAGGGGTTGAGACATAGAATTGCCATTAAAAGCCATAATGCCCAGTTCAGATTGAAACAAGGCTCTGATACCACAAATGTTGGGGAAGGAGGAGCAAGGAAACGATAAAACAGAATACTACGATCCAATGAACAAAAACGTTTTCAATCAAGAAAACAACGTAGTATTAAACAGGAGGTAAAAGAACAAGAACACTTACAAGATTATCTCCAAATGAACACAAAATTTCTTCTCTTCACACACTCTCTGCCTACTTACTTCATTCTCTAAGGTCCTATTTATAGGACATAATAATAACTACCTCACACCACTTCCTTCATCCCACTATCTCACCCATGATTAATAACTACCCCCACTAACTCTTAAACTACCTCCACAACTCCTAAACATGAGCCACTACTTCTAAACATGTTAACTACCTATGTAACTACCTTGAATCAATTCTCAACAGAGGAGAGAAGAGAGAAGAGAAAAAGGGAAGAATTCAGCATAGTGTACGCCATCTTTCCGACCGCATCCTTCTTCCTCGATTCCAACAATCAAAGTTTCCTTTCATCCAGCTACTGTGAGAAGTCCCTAAAATATATTGCTTGTTGTCCAAACCTTAGAAGGAGGTTCCAATAGCAAGAGAGGAAGAGACTGAAATCGATAGGGATACACAAATTGTCGAGAGCACTGAAGTGCTATTCAAAGACAACATGCATTCTTACACATCTATAAGCTTTTTATCACACTTTTAATTCTATTGTTTTGAGTCTTGTAGTTAGCACATTAACTTCGCAAATAATAGAGGTTGTTTTCTTTTGGCTTTATGCTTGGTCTTTCTGTGATAGTTCTTTCTTTTACTAAAATTTTCATCCAAAAGATGATATTGATTTGACAGATATCAAAATTGAACCCCATGTGGATCATCTAGTGTGGCTATATTGAGGGTAGCAAACACGTATGATCATTTCAGGGAAATGAGTGTAGAGATTGCTAGTTATAGGTGCCCTATAAGTCAATCACGTAAGTGATGACACCTGTGACATGTTGTAGTAAACTCTTTACTTATTGTTACTAGTATTTTCTCACATTATATACTTTTCTAAATATATATCGTGATGTCCTTGGATCTATGCAATGTGAATGAGATCATGATGGGATCATGATAATGAGACCGATTTACCTTTAAACACAGATTCTAAATCATCATGGTCATAGGTTACTTGAGAGAGACATCGAGATAATCAGATAGACCCGTGTACTATATACTCATTCATATTATGGATATGACTGGTCTCATAGTCACTTGTGTGGAGACAATAGAGGTATAGTGCAGGTGCTCATTAGAGAATAAGTTTACTGATTGATCCGCTTATGGAATCCTGAATGGATAATGATACCTGACGTTAGATAGTAATTTCATAGTCTCAATTGTATATATGGTCCTTAGACTTGAGACACAAAGGATGTCTTATATGAGTAGTTCTCTCTTTAATATTGGACTTACAAGTCTGAAACGTTCCAGATCTGATACAACTGATTATCATGATTGGTAGCCAACCATACGAAGGTAATTGAGTATCAACAAAGGGTCATCCACCCTTAGTATCATGAGAGGAATATCCATGTGTGCTTGCTCAGATAAAATCTTTGGCCAGGGCCATTCAGATTGAGAGAGGAGTTCTCTAGGAGAATCTGATTAGAGCGAGACTCAGATAGATTATGTATGAAGACTAACAATACCTATGCCTAATATAGTCTTTGGGATATTAGATGGATGAGGGACTATAAATACACGGTAACTGTAGACAAACAAGTCTGAGGAATTTAATCTACTTGTACCTTTTGGGGACTATGGCGTAGTGACCTAGTATGTCCATAGTCGATGAGTCGAGTGAATTATTTTAGGGATAATAATTCACTATATCATAAGGAGTTCTGATAAGAGCGACTCATGGCCAACTAGGTATCGGGCCTAGAGGGTCACACATATATGGTGGATGTTGTGATAAGTAGAGATATATATATGAGATATCTGCGAACCTCCTAGTTTGGATCCTATGGATAAGATAAAAAAAGATTGGATAATTGGATAAAGATCCAATATCCAATGTAAATAGGATCCATTAAGGAATATGCTCATTCACCTCTATAAATAAGAGGGGCTCCTTGGTTCATAGGCTAGAGCTACAGAAGCTTGCCTTCCTATTTCTCCTCAGTTCCTTTTCTCCTCCTCCTTGAGAGGCTGATCCTTTCAAGGAGCCTTGTTGCTGCATCCACTATGCGGATCACTATTAGAGAGGAGTATACAAGTAATCCTTCATCTTCTTCATCGAATCTGAAAATTTTCAAGGATATACGATCTCCCTAGGTAATGCATTCCTCATGATTCATATAGTTTTTTAGGTTTTGTGGATTTTTCGCGCACTAATCATCATACAATGACCAAATACTTAAATTTAGGAAATTTAGGTTTTGTTTTTGTTTTTCGGCTGCGCATGAGATGTCGATCGTAGATTTTCCGACAGAGACATAGGCAAAGGAGTTACATAAGGGAGCAAGCATCCAAGATCAAAATTTAGAAGGATGGCTAACCCTTCGTGTGAAAGGCATAATGAGAATAAGTGAGCTAGGTAGAACACATAGTGCACAAAAGTTAAGATGGCTAAGTTTGAGCTATGGGTTAATGTTGGTGACATAACTTGATGGTGCTCAATACAAGTGGGGGTGCTTAGTAAAGGATAAGATCATACAAGGAGGGAGTGGTTGCTTAACAACAAAATTTTTTTTTGCAAGGCTCACAAAAGTGAGAGACATTAGCAACTCGAAGAATTTGATATTTATGTAATGGGTTGTATCTAACAACGAACTATTTGTGGCCATTCCAAGGTGATTATAATTTGGCACCATGGAGTATAAAAACTATGCTGGTTACAGGTGATCTGTGAGCCAATCACGTGAGTGATGATACGTGTGACATGTTGCACAATCATTTTGTATATTGTTATTATTGATATTTTTCTCACTTTATGTTGCCTGTTACATATATTATGATATCATGATAATGAGATCAATTTACCTTTAAACATAGACCCTTAATAATCCGGATCATAGGTTACTCTAGAGGGACATCAAGATAACCGGATAGATTGATATACTATATATCTGTCCATATGATGGAGATGATTGGTCTCACAACCACTTGTGTGGGGACACTAAGGGTACAATATAGGTACTCATTGGAGAATCAGTTCATTGATTGATCCACTTACAAGATGCTAGATGGTTAATGTTACTTCACATCGGACAACGATTCTATAGTTTCAATTGTGTGTCCAGTCCTTAGACTTGAGATACCAATGATGCCTTGTTTGAATACTCTTTTCTTTGATGCTAGACCTATAGGTGTGAAAGTTCTAAATCTGGTATAGCTGGTTATCACGATTAGTAGCCAAACTTATTGAGGCCATTGAGTGTTAATAAAGGATCGTCCACTCTCGATATCATAGGAGGAATATCCCGTGTGTTCTCACTTAGGCAAATCCGTAGCTAGGGTCATTTGGATTGAGAGAGGAGTTCTTGGGAGAATCTGATTTGAGCAATACTCGGATGGATTCCATATGAGGCCTGACAGTACCATGCCCGATATATAGTCTCTAGGATATTAGATGAATGAGGAACTATAAACATACAATAATTATAAATAGACAGGTCCAATAGATTAGATCCCTCTGTACTGTTTGGGGACTATGACATAGTGGCCTAGTATGTCTATAGTCGATGAGTTGAGTGAATTGTTATGGGATAATAACATTTCACTGAGTCAAAAGGAGTTTTGATAGGTGCAACTCACGGCCAGCTCGGTATTGGGCCTAGAGGGTCATATACATATGATAGATGTTGCGACAAGTAGAGGTTCCGATATGAGATATCTATTGTGTTTCTATTTTATTGGATATCTAATAAGCCCATATATTATTGGATCCTATGGATGAGATCCAATAAAAGTAATAAGATATTATTGGGTAGGAATTATTGAACCTCGGATTTTGATGATGAAATCAATTGATGGGTTAATGATCTAACATGTGTGTTAGAGATGATTGATATAGGATTAACTATCACAGAGAGATAATTACAATCAGATGTTGGGCTAGAGTCAAGTCTGGGCATCGAGCTGGGGTTTAGACGATGCAGTGGGAATTTATCAAGAGACTTGCCGGAAGCTTGCCAAAGGTATCAGAAGCTTGTCAGGAATTTGCCGGGAGCTCGCCCTGTTTTCGCACTTGCACTGCATCGCTCGTACCTATTTTTTTCGGATACGTTTGAATTTTTTGCTCCATTTTGGAAGCAAATTGGGGTCTATAAATATCCCAAGATTTCTTACATTTAGCATAACACATTCGGTAGAAATTCTATAAAACATAGTGTGCTAAAATTGTAAGAAAAAGAAAGGGGGCAATGGAGTGAGAAAAAAAGTTGTAATTCTTGTAAAGTCGCCCTTGTGAGTTTGTAAGGTTCCTCTCCTGAGCCTGTGAAAAGAAGAGTGAGAAGTGTAAGGGTTTGATATTTCACCCAAAGAAGATTGATAGTGGATACTAGTGGATCTCGGGGAAGAGGACTCGGGAGTGGACATAGGCCAGGTTGAGGCCGAACCACTATAAATTTGTGAGTTCTCTATTCTTGTCTAATTTACTACTTTTAATTGCTCTTAACTAGTTTAAGAAAGATACAAGCATCATTTCGTGACTTTATCTTAAATCATTTTTTTAATCGTTTCCAATGAAATACAAAAAGGCGCTTCTGATTTTCTTTTTCGTAAGCAAGGTTTTCAAATCGAATACTTTCACTCTTGCACTAATTAACACACCTCCTCCACCCCCCAACTCTCTTAGTGCCAATTGATCCTAATAATTGGTATTAGAGCCACGTTGTACTCATTAGATTTAACACCTAAGTGAGTAAATGACTTATTATGGCATTAACGAGTGTCAATACATCACAAGTTCTCCTATGTTAAATAGGACATACTACACCTCTTGAAAAATTTGAATGCATATCTTTTTTATTTCGATAGATTTTGATTTATGGTGTATTGTTGAAAAAAGTTTTTAGAAGTCATCTAATCCAATAAATGATTGGAATGACTATGAAAAACAAATATTTTATTTAAATGCTAAAGGTATGAATGCTTTGTTTTGTGCTTTAAATAAAAACGAGTTTGATCGGGTTTCTACATGTGATTCGACTTTTAAGATTTGACATACATTAGAAATAACACATAAAAGCATAATTAATCTAAATAAAAGACTTCTAAAAATGAATTTGAAGAGCACATTCCAAAGAACAGGAAGGATAGTGAATTGAGAACATAAGAATACCTTCCACAGAACAAGAAGGAATTTGAATTGAATAGAACATATGACTCCTTGAGTAAAATTGAGTACAATTGGTTATCGGGAATGGTGGCCAACCATACGAAAGCAATTGAGTGTCAATAGAGGATCATCCACTCTCGGTATCACGAGAGGAATATCCTATATGTGCTTGCTCAGATAAATCCCTAGCCAGGGTCATTCAGATTGAGAGAGAAAGAGTTCTTCGGGAGAATCCGATTAGAGCGAGACTATGATGGATTTCGTATGTGACTTGACAGTACCATGTCCAATATACGGTCTCTAGGATATTAGTTGGATGAGGGATTATCGATACACGTTAACTATGGACAGACAGGTCCGATGGATTCGATCCCCCTGTATCGTCTGGGGACTATGGCGTAGTGGCCTAGTAAGTCCATAGTCGATGAGTCGAGTGAATTATTATGAGGATAATAATTCACTATATTAGAAAGAGTTCTGATGGGAGTGACTCACGGCTAGCTCGGTATCGGGCCTAGAGGGTCATACACATATGGTGGATACTTCAGCGAATAGAGGGTTGGATTGAGATCCAATTAGCCCCTATTCTTATTAGATGAGACCCTATGCTGATGGGCTCCTTGATTAAGACCCAATTAGAGGCCTAAGGAGATTATTGGATAAAGATCCAATAATGTAAGGTTAGTGGGTAATTGGATGAAGATCCAATACCCACTAATGAAGGAGCCCTAGGATGTTTTTGGTGGCTCTCTATAAATAAGATAGGAGACTCATGGTTGATAGGCTGCAGCTTTGGTCTCCCCTCCTATTCTCCTCCCCCCTTCTGTATAAGAGTTGCGAGTTCAGATTGGAGGAGTATCGATGCAAAGATCTATCAAGTGGATACCGCTAGAGAGGAGGATGCTTGACCTCCTTCATCTTCTCCATCCGGATTTGAAATATAGGGATATATGATCTCCCTAGGTAAAATCAATCTCTCACATATCATGATTTTTCAGTTTTTACATTTTTCTCGTGACCCCAATCTTTTGCATGATGATTTGATATCCATGGGAAACCAGTTTTTATTTTAATTTTTGCTGCGCATTTGATGCTCTCGCCGAAGTTTCCCAATAGTGGTATCAAAGACAAGGTTTTCGTGCGAAAGATTAGTTTTAAACTGCGTGTGATGAGATTGAATCATGTAGAATTGTTATACATATTCTTGCTGTATTTTCACAACAAAAGCAGCGAGGAGAACGGGTGGCTGACCATTGCCAGGCACCCTATAGGGGCGGCCACCCACGGCCAAAGCCCCTTGCAAGGGCAGCCAGCTCGCAAGGGGCAGCCGCCCGCGGGCATGGCTAGTGCTTGTAGGAGCGGCGGCTACATGCGTAGGCAGCGCCCGCAAGAGGTGGCTGCCCGCGGTGAGGCCGCAAGGGGGAACCCCGCGGCCAGGGCTGCCGCCTGTATGGGTGGCCGCTGGCAAGAACGGTCGCCAGCAGGGGCAGCGCTCATGCAAGGTGGCGTCGCCCGCTTGCGAGGTGCCGTCTTAGGGCAACGACAATGGCGATGACCAAAGAGGGAAAGGGCTACGACATCTTTTTTAGAAAAGGACAATACTACCTCTTGTATTTGAGAAATTTAAGGGGCTATACCCAGCATTTCGAAAAAGCCCTCAATAATTCTGGAAATTCTAAGGATTGTCCTCTCATCTAGAATTATAAAAATACCCTTGATAATTCTAGAAATTTTGAATATGTCCTAATTTCTAAAAAAATAATTAATTAAATAGTTTAATTAATTATTATATATCTAGTAATCCTACATATGATGTGATGTACATGTGATGTATGATGTAGATGGATGATCATGAGCCATGTATTGTGATGTGTGTAATTATGATTATTATTATTATTGGGGCCTGCGAACCTTCGTTTTTCTCATTTATTGTCGGGTCTGCGTGCCTGTGATTATTTGTAACTACATGGAGAGACGTGATAGATGCGTGGAGGTGACAGCGGGACCCATGTTGTCATGGCGGGAGATCATGCCACATTATGATACGACGATCCGACGAAACCGATGATGACGAGATCAACAATCACAGGGCATGGAGATGCGTCGATGCACACATAGATCCTATTGTGAGTGATTAGGCCCCTTGGCTCGGGCTTAATCATATTAGGTGATGGTTCATGATCATTCATATAACTTGCATATGTGATGTGTTATACACCTACTAGATATTTGCATGCGATGTAGATATATATTAAATATGTATGTGTGTGACACGACATATTAGGAGACTGATACAAAATGAGAACTCCTCCTATGATAATATTAAGTTGGTAAGCGTGAGGTAATAAGATTGACCCACGTGACCTTCCATCATTATAGGAAGAAATTGAATCACGACATAGGTTGAGTTGGTCGAGTCACCTATCTACGTGATCGAGTTCTTGCCTACAACATATAGATGTCACCGGTGACCTGAAGACATGATATGACTTGGTCGAGCAGTCGAGAGCATATCCATCGAATCAGACTCATCTTGTAACGATGGTGATGACTTAACTGAACTTTATGGTTGGTCGAGCAGTCGAGACCATGATGATTCGGAGGTCGAACATGATGGGAATCACAAGGAGTTGTGATTGGCAAGAATTATCTACCTTTTGGGCTTAGTGTAATTGGTCGAGTCGCTCGAGGCTGCACTAAGACGCCAATTGGATCTCGATCCCCACTAGGAGTCTGTTAGAGACTTTCATCTCACGTGTCGAGGGTGTCACGTTATTCGCTAGGAAAATAGTTGGAGTATATTAAGATAGAATTTCATATCTTAATTAGTATTTTTGATAAAATCTGCATGTTATTTATTTTTGCTATATTTTGTTTATCGCTTACAAAACCCCTATGTGACATACTTGATGCCAACCACCTTATTAGTCCAAAGGCTCCACAATTTGAGAATTGTTCTCACGAAAGAAAAAATCATATATGTCCTTAATACGATTGTGCCTACGTCGGAGGAAAGGACAAGCAAGGATGAGATCGCTCGCTTTGTGAAGTATAAAGATAGTCCTAAAGGATAACCTGTATGTTGATCTTATACTTTAGTCCCTACTAGATTCCTTTTCACAGTTCATTATTAACTTTAATATGAACAAGTTTGAGGTGACTCTACCTGATCTCCTTAATATATTGAGGGAAGTTGAGAGTACCATCAAGAAAGAGAAGTCATTTCTCTATATTAGTGAGACTAATAGGAAAAGGAAGGCTAGTAAGACCCTTAAGAAGGGTAAGGGCAAAGAAAGACTAGGTAAGACAAAGGTTGCCAAAAATGATCCGGCAAAGGACAAAGGATAGTGTTTCTACTACGACCAAGACGGGCATTGGAAGAGGAACTGTAAGGACTACCTTGCAGATAAGGCAAAACAGAAGCTTGGAGAAGCTTCAAGTATATTTATGATCAGTCTCCACTTGTTAGATTTTCATGATAACACATGAGTATACTGAGAGTGTTTATCATATCTATAATTCGTTGCTGGTTCTGGCACGACCTTAGGAGACTGACTAGAGGCGAGATGGACCTCAAGATGGGCAATGGAGCAAGAGTTGCTGTAGTTGCTATTGGAGAGGTTACCCTACATTTGCCTAGTGGAGCAATTATTACATTAGATGCATGATATTTTGTTCCCTCTATTATCAAAAATATTATTTCTATCTCTTATTTGACAATTAATGGATATAAATTAGTTATTGAGAATAATAGTGGTGTAATAATTATGGATGATGAGATCATCACTAGAGGGACCCTTATAAATGGCTTATATGTGTTAGACACTTCTTCATATATCATGAATATAAATATGTTTAAGAGGAAAAGAGATGAGGTGAATAATGTATACCTATGGCATTGTATGATAGGTCATATATATGATGGAAGGATTCAAAAGGTGCTGAAAGATGGATACTTAGATTCATTTGACTATAAGTCATATGCAATTTGCTAGCCTTGCCTACGTGGGAAGATGACCAACTCTCGTTTTCTTGGAACTGGAGAGAGAGCCACCGAGTTATTGGAACTCATACATAGTGATGTATGTGGTCCCATATCGACTCAGGCTATAGGTGGTTACTCATACTTCATTAAATTCACTGATGATTTCTCTTGGTATGGACACGTGTACTTAATAAAGTACAAATCTGAGGCCTTTGAGAAATTCAGGGAATATAAGAATAAGGTAGAAAACCAAATTGGAAAGAGTATTAAGACTCTTCAATCAGATCGAGGAGGAGAGTACTTGAGTACGTAGTTCACCCATTTCCTTAAGGACAATAAGATTATATCCCAGTGGATACCTCCTTATACACCTCAACTCAATGATATATAAGAAAGGAGGAATCATACACTGTTAGACATGGTGCGATCTATGATGAGTTTCACTGACCTACTCGTCTTATTCTAGGGATACGCCCTAGAGACCGCAGCTTACCTTCTGAATAGAGTTCTATCAAAGTTGGTAGTGTCTATTGCATATGAGATATGGAAAGGAAAGAAGCCCGATCTTAAGATTGTTAAGATTTGGGGTTGTCCTGCCCACATTAGAAGACACAACCCCGATAAGTTGGAATCAAGGAATGAATGGTGCACATTCGTGGGATACCCAAAGGAAACTTATGGGTATTGTTTCTATCACCCCGAGGACTGAAAGGTCTTTGTTGCCAAGAGAGCTGTGTTCCTTGAGAAGGAACACATTCTTGGTGGAAACAATGGGAGAAAGATATAACTGAGCGAGGTTGGAGAACCTAGCTCAAGCACCATTCCAAAGCCCGAGTCTATTCAGGTACCTAACAAACAAGTTCTAACCTTGAGTAGGTCTAGTAGAGTATCTCACCCTCCTGAAAGATATGTGGGACATATTAGTAGAGATGACTCTCAGGATGTTGATCATCAGACCTATGAGGAGGCTATTATATGTATAGACTCCGGGAAGTGACAAAAAGCCAGGAATTCTGAGATGGATTCCATGTACTCTAATAAGGTTTGGAACCTTGTGGATACACCTGAGGGTATTGTACCCATCAACTATAAATGGATCTTCAAGAAGAAGATCGGAGTGGATGAAAAGGTAGAGATCTATAAAATAAGGCTAGTAGCTAAAGGATATCGTCAAAGATAAGGAGTCCAGTAGTTATACTTAAGTCTATTAGAATTATTTTGGTCATTGCAACACACTATGATTATGAGATCTGGCAGATGGATGTCAAAATGGTATTCCTCAATGGCAACCTCGAGGAGGAGGTGTATATGATACAGCCAGAGGGATTCGTATCCAAAGAGAGTCCAGATAAAGTGTGCAGGTTTCTTATATCCATTTATGGATTAAAGAAAGCTTCTCGAAGTTGGAACATAAGATTTGATTAGGTGTTCAGATCTTTTGACTTCGTTAAGAATGAAGTTGAGCTTTGTGTGTACCGGAAGGTAAGTGGGAGTGCTATCACCTTCTTGGTACTATATGTGGATGACATCCTAATCATTGTGATGTAGGAATGCTCTCTACAGTAAAGGCTTGGCTATCCAGAAATTTTTTCCATAAAGGACTTAGGGAAAGCATCCTATATTTTGGGGATTCAGATCTATAGAGATAGATCCAAGAGGATGCTTGGCTTGTCCCAGTCCAAGTACATAGACTCCATTGTCAAAAGGTTTGGCATGGAGAATTTCAAGAGAGGTCTCATACTGATGAGATATGGAATATCACTTTATAGGAGTATATCCCTAAAGACTCCTGAAGAAAGGGTAGATATGGATAACATACCTTATGCCTCAGCGATAGGGTCTATCATGTATGCGATGCTATGTATCAGGCCTGATATAACACATACTTTGAGTGTCACGAGCAAGTATCAAGCATATCCAGGTTTAGAACACTGGAAGACAGTAAAGTGTATCCTTAAGTACTTGAGAAGCACTAAGGATCTTTTATTGGTATTTGGAGGAAGTAGCCTCTAGGTTGAGGTCTACACGGACTCGAATTTTTAGTCTGACATTGATGATAGCAAGTCAAATTCAGGGTATGTTTTCACCCTAAATGGAGGAGTAGTAAGCTGGAAGAGTTCCAAATAAGATACTACTGCTGACTCGACCACAGAGGTGGAATACATTACTACAGCAGAAGCAGCAAAGGAAGGGGTGTGGATGAAGAAGTTTATCAAAGATTTGGGAGTCGTACCAAGCAATGTGGAACCAATTCCCATATACTGCGACAACAACGGGGCGATCGCTCAAGTGAAGGAACCCAGGTCTCATCAGAAGTCTAAGCATGTTCTGAGCAGGTTCCATCTGATTAGAGAGATCATAGCCCGTAAAGATATAGCAATGGAAAGAGTTCCATCTGAAGATAACATTGCAGATCTACTGACGAAACCGTTAGCTCTGATTGTATTTGAGCATTACAAGGGTCTGATGGGGATCAGACATATAGGTGATTGGCTTTAAGTTAAGTGGGAGATTGCTAATTACAGGTGCCCTGCAAGCCAATCACGTGAGTGATGGCACGTGTGACACACTACATAATCTTTTTGCTTATGATTAATATTGGTATATTCTCACATTATATTATCTGTAGCATATATACTATGATGTCCTTAGTTCTGTGCAATGGGAATCGAATCATGATGAGATCACGATAATGAGATCGATTCACCTTTAAACACAGATCCTAAATAATCTCAGTCATAGGTTACTAGAGAGGGACATCGAGATAACCGGACAGACTGGTGTACTATATACCCGTCTATATGATGGAGGTGGTTGGTCTCATAGCCACTTATGTGGAGACACTAAGGATATAGTACAGGTGCTCATTAGAGAATGAGTTCACTGATTGATCTGCTTATGGAATGTTGTATGGTTAATGATACCCAATGTCAGACAATGATTCTATAGTCCCAGTTGTGTATATGATCTTTAGACTTGAGGCACCAAGGATGCTTTGTTTGAGTACTCCTTTCTTTGACACTAGACTTATAGGTTTGGAAAGTTCCAAATCTGGTATACTTGGTTATCAGGATTGGTAGCCAACTTTACGAAGGCAATTGAGTGTCAATAGAGGATCATCCACTCTCGATATCATGAGAGGAATATCCCATATGTGCTTGCTCAGACAAATCCCTAGCCAGGGTCATTCGGATTGAGAGATAAAGAGTTCTCCCGGAGAATCCGATTAGAGCAAGACTATGACGAATTCCGTATGTGACTTGACAGTACCATGTCCAATATACGATCTTTGGGATATTAGTTGGATGATGGATTATAGATACATGGTAACTATGGATAGACAGGTCCGATGGATTCGATTCTCCTGTACCGTATAGGGACTATGGCATAGTGGCATAGTATGTCCATAGTCGATGAGTCAAGTGAATTATTATGGGGATAATAATTCACTATATAAGAAGGAGTTATGATGGGAGTGACTCACGGCCAGCTCGGTATCAGGCCTAGAGGGTCACACACATATGGTGGATGCTTCAACGAATAAAGGATTGGATGAAGATCCAATTAGCTCCTATTCTCATTAGATGAGACCCTATGCTGATGGGTTCCTTAATTAAGGTCCAATTAGAGGCCTAAGGATATTATTGGATAGAGATCCAATAATGCAAGGTTAGTGGGTAATTGGAGGGAGATCCAATACCCAGTAAGGAAGGAGCCTTAGGGTTTTTTTGGTGGCTCTCTATAAATAGGAGGGGAGACTCATGGTTGATAGGCTGTAGCTTTAGCCACCACCTCCTATTCTCCTCTCTCCCTCTGTGCAAGAGTTGCGAGTTCAAATTGGAGGAGTCTCACTGTAGAGATCCATCGTGTGGATACTGCTAGAGAGGAGGATGCTTGACATCCTTCATCTTCTCTATCCGAATCTGGAATACAGGGATATACGATCTCTCTAGGTAAAATCAATCTCTCACATATTGTGATTTTTTAATTTTTGTATTTTTCTCGCGACCCTAATCTTTTGCATGATGATTTGATCTATGTGAAAAATCAATTTTTATTTTGATTTTCACTGCGCGCATATGATGCTCCTGCTAAGGTTTCCCAATAGGCCTAAGGCATAGAGATGTCACTGGTGACCTGAGGACATGGTATGCTTGGTCGAGTCCCTCGATGGCATATCATCAAATCAGACTCATCTTGTAATGATGGTGATGACTTAACTGAATATTATGGTTGGTCGAATCCCTCGAGACTATGATGATTCGGAGGTCGAACATGATAGGAATCACAAGGAGTTGTGATTGGCAAGAGTTGCCTACCTTTTGGGCTTAGTGTAATTGGTCGAGTCCCTTGAGGTTGTACTAAGACGCCAATTGGATCCCGATCCCCAATAGGAGTCTGCCAGAGACTTTTGTCTCACGTGTCGAGGGTGTCACATGATTCACTAGGAAAATAGTGGGAGTACATTAAGATAGAAGTTCATATCTTAATTAGTATTTTATGTAAAATTTGCATATTATTTATTTATGCTATATTTTGTTTGTCAGAAACATGTCGCTTACAAACCCCCTGATAAGACCCCAGAAGGAGCCTTATAGATTTTGATCCTTGAGGGGGATCAACCCTTGGAACGCTATAGGGGTTCCTCCCTCCTAGACTCGGCACAAAGGCTGAATTGAAGATGATAATTGTTTGCTTTCAAAGAGGGGGGCGGCTACATCTTAGATAGGGATCAAGTCCTAGCCTAAGGGGGCACTTATCTGGGTTAAATTATCCTTTTGCCCTTCCTATAGCCATCCTACCTTAATAGGAACAAGGGGCGGCTAGGTTGGCTCTATAGCCGACCTAAGCAGGGGGAAACCCTGGCCGATTTGCCCAGTAAGGGGGGCGACGACTACTATGCCCTAAGGGCTAATCCAAACTATAGCCATACTCATTTATAAGATAGGAGAGTCCTTATTACAATTTAGCAGAGTTTTTATTGATTTCTACTTGAATGATTAGGACTCAACCCTGTTGGAGTCCTATCAAGTCCGCTCTCTCAGAATCAGCCTTGTCCTTAAGGCTGAGGATCCATAAACTCTAGGAACCAAGTCTTCAGCTCTTCGTGTGACTCTCATGTTGCGTCTTCAGATGGTAAGTTATTCCACTTCACAAGTACTTCAGTGGAGGGGCTTCGTCGGTGCATCATAATTCTTCGATCAAGTATAGCTTCAGGTTAGGCTTGGATTTCACCTTCAATTGTAGTGCTCGGCAACTGAGTCTGAGCCAGTTCATGTTCACCCAATTTCAGCTTCAGTAGGGATACGTGGAAGACAGGATGAATTTTGGCATCGTCTAGAAGTTTAAGTCAGTATGCCATGGTCCCAATGCGTTCCAAAATCTGATACGGTCCATAAAATCGTGGAGACAGTTTCATCGATGCTTTGGTATTGATGGATAGCTGCTTGTATGGTTGTAGGAGGAGGTAAACTCAATCTCCTACTGAAAATTCTCGCTCACTCTGGTGATTGTCTACTTGTTGCTTCATGCGGGCTTGAGCAGCAGTTAGGTTGTCCTTCAGTAGTTGTAGCAGTTTATCCCTGTTAGTTAGCTCTTGGTTGACCTAATCCACTTTGGCCGAACCAAGTACATATCTGGGAATTACAGGGGACAGTCGGCCATACAGTGCCTCATAAGGGGTACATTTAGTCGATGAATGAAAAGTTATATTGTACCACCATTCGGCCCAGGGAAGCTATCTTGTCCACTCTTTGGGTCGATCGCTGGTGAAGCATCGTAAGTAAGTCTTGAGGCATCTGTTCACCACCTCTGTTTGGCCGTCTGTTTGTGGATGATAGGATGTGCTCATCTTCAATTGGGTGCCCTGTAGATGAAAGAGCTCGGTCCAAAATTTACTTGTAAACACCCTATCACGATCGCTTACTATCGATCTTGGTATCCCATGCAATTTCATAATATTTTCCATAAAAATCTAGGCAATAGTGGCAGCAGTATAGGGATGTCTCACAGCACAAAAATGAGCATACTTAGTTAGGCGATCTACCACCATAAGGATCATGCTTTTACCTTGAGATAGTGGTAGTCCTTCGACGAAATCCATGGAGATGTCTATCCAAGTCAAATCTGGTATAGGTAGGAGCTGTAGTTTACCGAGACTTGCCATCGTTTCTCCTTTATGTCGATGACATACATCACATTTGGATACATAGTCATAAATTGATTTCTTTATACCCTTCCAGAAGAAGTTTTTGCTTTACCCTTTTATAACTTGAATGTGAAGAGTGCATTTCATGCAGAATAACTTGAATGTGAGGAGAAGAAGGAACAACAACAATTCGGTCTTTATAGTGTTAAGTCCTTTGAGTCCCACGTGTAGTGCCCTACGGAATCCGGATCCTTCTCCAATTTTTCTATGATGCTTCGGATTTCTGGATCATTCTTCCACTCCTCCCTAATGTGTTCGAGGAAATTGGTGGTGGGAAGGGAGATGGCTGAAATTTCTGCTTGCCCCGGGAGCCGAGATAGAGCATCTGCAACAACATTCTCTTTTTCTTTTCGATAAGTAATTTCATAATCAAAGCCGAGAAGTTTAGTTGCCCAACATTGCTGCTCCGGGGAGGATATTTTCTGTTCCAAGAAATACTTAAGACTTCGGTGGTCAGTCTTAATCTGGAAGCGCCGACCGATCAGGTAGGGTCTCCACTTTGGGATGGCATGTACAATGACAAACATTTCTTTATTATATACCGATATTTTCAAGTGTGAGGGAGATAATGCCTTGCTGGTGTAGGCGAGAGGTTGGCCATCTTGCATTAGAACAGCTCCAATCCCAACTCCGGACTTATCAGCCTCGATCACGATGGTGTGGCTGAAATCAAGTAATGCTAGGACCGACGTCATCATCATGGCAGCCTTGAGTCGTTCAAAGGCTGTAGAAGTTTGTTCCGACCATAAGAAAGAGTCTTTCTTTAGTAGGGAAGTGAGCAGGGCACTGATCTTGTCATAATCTTTCATGAATTTTTGGTAGTAACCCATGAGTCCAAGGAAGCCACGTAGTGATTTTACGTTTGTAGGTTTCGGCCATCCTTGCATTGCCTCAATCTTTGTCGGGTCTACCGCCACTCCATCCTCTGATATAATGTGTCCAAGATACTCCACTTTATGCTGTAAGAAACTGCACTTTGACTTTTTCACATAAAGAGTATTCTCCCGGAGAATTGTCGTGGTGTAACGTGTATCCCCTTTTGTTCCGGTCATGGAATAGATGAAATAAATCAAAAAATGGATTTTTGTTCAAGAATGAAATCTTATTGGAACTGTCCATATCCGGTTCATCCTTCGGAACCATATCACATCCCGGATCTGATGAAATAGGATGAATTGAGACGGTATTTTGTAAATACGTAATTATCTTGAATATATCAACCATTTCTTTATTTTCCAATCGCCTGAAAGGGACAAAAGAAACATCTTGTTTTTTCTTCAAAAATTTCTGATCTCTAGTGGACCTCTCAATAGGATTCGAACCCAGATGAAGTTCTGACCATCTGTCAGAGAAAAAAGAACGAATTGATCTTGTAGGATTCCCAAGAAAATACGAACTTACATAAAAAGCTCTGAAAAATGTCATTCATCAGGTTTTGAAAAGTAGAAGGAGCATTCGTAAGTCCGAAAGGCATTACCAAAAACTCATAGTGGCCGTTATGCGTGTAGAATGTGGTTTTCAAAATATCTTCAGTGCATACCCGAATCTGGTGATAACCGGAACAGAGATCCAATTTAGTGAAGACTCGGGCTCCTTTTAGTTCATCCAAGAGCTCATCTACGATGGGTATAAGATATTTGTCCTTGACGGTGATAGCGTTCAAGGCCCGATCGAATTATCCCTGTGTCAAGCATCTCTTTGATGATGTTCTCAATCTCATCCTTCTGCAAGTGAGGGTAGCAATATGGATGCATATTTGCTAGAGGTTTGCCCGGCAGAATAGGAATACGGTGGTTATGCTGCCAGTTAGGGGGCAGCCCGCGCGGCTTCGTGAAAACGTCTACGAATTCATCCAGCAAGAGGGTAAGCTTAGGATCTAAAATTTGTATATTCTCCCCCTTAGATGGTTGCTGGATATGTATAAAAAATCTCCCATGTGCTTTGTGCAAAACTTTCTCCATCCGTTGCGTCGAAACGGTGGAGATATGGCTCCCGCGCTTGCCTTGTAATGTGACATGTCTCCCTTTGCAATATAATTTCATAATTAATTTAGAAAAATTCCAGGAGATATCACCTAATGTTGTGAGCCATTCGATCCCAAGCACGGCTTCATAGTCATTGATGGGTAGGAGAAAGAAATCGGCTACCACTTCTTGGTCTTGGAGGAGTAGCTTCACCCGCGGACATCATTGGTCGCAATTAAGGATTCGGCCGTCGGCGACCTTTACGTTGAACTTCTTGCAACCTTCGATTTGAAGTGCTAAACGTGAAGCAACCTTACTATTGAGGAAGTTATTTGTGCTACCTGTGTCGATGAGAACGGTGATGGGTTGCTGCTTTAGAAGTCCTCCAACTTTCATCGTCTGCGGATTGGAGTAGCCGGCCAATGCATGCACTGCGTAGTCGGCCGGTTGGGGCTCTTCCTCTATGGCTTCCTCTTCGGGTTCGAGGCCTTCTTCAGATGGTTCGTTGTCCTCATCCTCCACTGGTTCAATCATGAGGAGTCGGCCCTTCCTACAGCGATGTTCGCGGCTCCACGGTTCGTCGTAATGCTAACATAATCCTTTGGCCGATCATTCACGAAGCTCGTCTCTTATCAATTTTTTTGGTGCGGGGGCTCAGATGGTAGTAGAGGGGTCAATAGACCTCGGTATGGCTGGTCGGGGAGCGACCCTTGTCCTCCATGCTTCATGGTTCAATCGTTCTTCCTGGATACACGCGAAGGAAATTACCGCTATAAGGGTGTACAGTTGCCGTGCTTTGACTTCTCCTCGGATTTCCGACTTTAGGCTCTCAATGAAAGTACCTAAAAGTTATTTCTCAGACCAATCTTCAGTTTGGTTAGATAAACGCTCAAACCTTGTTTGGTAATCTTGTATTGTAGAGGTTTGATGAATCTTTGCCAATTGTCCGTCGATGCTATCGAAATCGGTCGGACCGAAACGGTTTAAAAGTCCTTCCTTGAACCGCTGCCAAGAGAGTCCTCCATGGGTGTGTTCAAACCAATTGAACCACTCAATAGCATCTCCCTCGAGGTGTATGGCAGCGATCTCCACCCGTGTGGCATCGACGGTTCGATAGAACTGAAAATAGCACTCCGCGCGCGAGATCCATCTGATCGGGTCTCCTTCTTCCCGTCTTGGGAAGTCAACCTTCATGCATGTATTGTTGGGATCAGAGGTGATGTGTCCATGCTCTTGAGGATCATCTCACCGATCTGAAGTCTCTCCATGGTGTGACTTCCTCGGGCTTGATGGTCGGCCTATGCTGAATTCGGCGAATAAGGATCGCATATTCTCTTCCATGTGGTTTTTAAAGGCTTCAAGCTTTGCATCGATGGCCTCCTCCAATGCCATAGTATATGCCTCAAGATATGTAATATTAAGATCTTTCTTCTGTTGTCAGGTTAGTGGCATGGGAATTTTGGAGAAGGGGTGCCGGTTGGAAGGTGGATTGGTTTGGGTGGAAGTAGGCTGCGGTTTATGGCAGATTTGGGTGGCTGTTTGGTTTCGGTTTAGGGTAGAGTTTTGAAGAGTTTTTGGTAAGGATGGTAGGGTTTGGTGATGAGGAAAGGAGCATCTGAAATCCCACAAAAAACAGCACTCAAATATGATAGAATTCGGTGAAAAGAAGTGCTATGATGTGCTGTCCTGCTGAACCAGTTTTTGCGTCGGAGAAATGATGATTTCTCAACGTAAATTCCAGGGAAAAGTTGAAGAAAATTATGCAAAAAATCTTGGTTTAGATGTTGTCAACACCAGTAGAAATTTTGATGAAATTTTGACAGCATCACGGCAGGGAAATAGGGCAAAAGATACAAAGCAGATTCCTTCATCGTAAAATTCCCGAACTACGTGATGGTAAAAGATCATACAGGAAAACTGGTTCTAGAAGTAGTTTTTTCATGAAATTAAATCCAGATGAAAGCCAACTTGATTTTGAGAATTGTGTAAAAATTTTGGTCAGAAACGATGAACAAAAGTTTAGTTTCAAGTAGCAATAATTGGCTGAAAAAATTTCTGCAGCGTTATGCCTTTGCAACGATGATAACGTTTGCGACGGTAAAAAATTGCAGCAATGAAACTTTGAAAAACTTCTCCCATGTGTAATAGGAAGGATCTTGTAGTATTGAAGAGGCGTGGGTTATAAAAATATACCAGAATTCCATATCAAACGCAGGGGGTAACGACAGGCTGATTTGATCTGCGATTGGGGTGGAAGGTGGAGGCGCGTGTCGTAGCAATTGTGGGAATTGCTTGGGAAGGTAGAGGCGTGGATGACGGCTACAGGGGCAGCAAGATCGCTGCTTTGATACCAGATGATAAGACTCCAGAAGGAGCCTATAGATTTTGATCCTTGAGGGGGATCAACCCTTGGAACGCTATAGGGGTTCCTCCCTCCTAGACTCAGCACAAAGGCTGAATTAAAGATGATATGCTTGCTTTCAAAGAGGGGGGCGGCTACATCTTAAATAGGGATCAAGTCCTAGCCTAAGGGGGCACTTATTTGGGTTAAATTACCCTTTTGCCCTTCCTATAGCCATCCTACCTTAATAGGAACAAGGGGCGGCTAGGTTGGCTCTATAGCCGACCTAAGCAGGGGGAAACCCTGGCCGATTTGCCCAGTAAGGGGGGCGACGACTACTAAGCCCTAAGGGCTAATCCAAACTCTGGCCATACTCCTTTATAAGATAGGAGAGGCCTTATTATAATTTAGCATAGTTTTTATTGATTTCTACTTGAATGATTAGGACTCAACCCTGCTCCAGTCCTATCACCCCCTGTGTGGCATACTTGATGTCAACCGTCTCATTGATCTAAACTACGCAAATTGACTCCGTAATTTAAGAATTATTCTCATGGTCGAGAAAATCACATACGTTCTTGATACAATTATGCCCACACCGGAAGAAGGGGCAAGCAAGGATGAGATCGCTCGTTATGTGAAATATATAGATGATTCCACATTGGTAAAATATTATATGCTGGCCTTCATGACTCCTGAGTTACAAAGGCAACATGAGTGTATGGATACAGATTCTATCCTTCTTCATCTCCACCAGCTGTTTGAGAAACAGAGAAGAAGTCAAAGATATGAGATATCTAAGAGACCCTTCCAAGTCAGGATGACAGAAGGGACATCGGTTGAGAACCATGTCCTAAAGATGATCGAGAAACTCACAGGACTAGAAATAGTCTTAGAGGATAGATAACCTGTTCATTGATCTTATAATTCAGTCCCTACCAGATTCATTTTCTCACTTCATCATGAATTTTAACATAAGCAAGTTTGAGGTGACTCTCCCTGAGCTCCTCAATATGTTGAGGGAAGCTGAGAGTGCCATCAAGAAGGAGAAGCCAGTTCTCTATATTAGTGAGACCAAAAAGAAAAGGAAGGCTAGCAAGATCCTTAAGAAGGGCAAGGGTAAAGGAAGATCGGGTAAGGCAAAGGTTGCCAAGAAATTCTTACAAAGGACAAAAGACTGTGCTTCCACTACGGCCAAGATGGGTATTGGAAGAGTAATTGTAAACGCTACCTTGCAGAGAAGGTGAAATAGAAGCTTGAAGAAGCTTTAGGTATATTCATGATCAGTCTTCACTTGTCAGATTTTCATTATAACATATGGGTATTGGATACCGGGAGTGCTTATCATATATGCAATTCATTGCAGGTTCTGACAAGACCTAGGAGATTGGCTAGAGGTGAGATGGACCTCAAGATGGGCAATGAAGCAAGAGTTGCTATAATTACCGTTGGGAAGGTCATCCTACATTTGGCTGGTGGAGCTATTATTGCATTATGCATGCTATTTTATCCCTTCTATTATCAAAAAATATTATTTTCATCTCTTGTTTGACAATTAGTGGATATAAATTAATTTTTGAGAATGATAGTTGTTCAATAATTATGGATGATGAGATCATTACTAGAAGGACCCAAATAAATGACTTATATGTGTTAGAACTTCTCAATATATCATGAATATAAATACGTCAAAGAGGAAAAGAGAAAAAATGCATACCTATGACATTGTAGGCTAGGTCATATACATGAGGGAATGATTCAAAAGTTGCTGAAAGATGGATACTTAGATCCATTTGACTATGAGTCGTATGAAACTCATACATAGTGATGTATATGGTCTTATATCGACTTAGTCTATAGGTGGTTACTCATACTTCATTACATTCACTAATGATTTTTCTAGGTATGGACATGGGTACTTGATAAAGTATAAGTCCGAGGCCTTTGAGAAATTCAGGGAATATAAGAATGAAGTCGAGAACCAGATTGGAAAGAGTATTAAGACTCTTCGATCAGATCAAGAATGAGAGTACTTGAGTATGGAGTTCACCCATTTCCTCAAGGACAATGGGATTTTATCCCACTAGACACCTCCTTATACATCTCAGCTTAATGGTGTATCAAAAAGGAGGAATCACACACTTAGTCATGGTGCGATCCATGATGAGTTTCACTAACCTGCCCATCTCGTCTGCGGATACGCCCTATAGACCGCAGCTTAACTTCTGAACAAAGTTCCATCAAAGTTGATAGTGTCTATACCATATAAGATATGGAAAGGAAAAAAGCCCAATCTTAAGATGGTTAAGATTTGGGGCTGTCCTGCCCATGTTAAAAGACACAACCCTGATAAGTTGGAATAGAGGACAGAACAGTGCACATTCGTGGGATACCCCAATGAAACTTATGGGTACTATTTCTATCATCCCAAGGACCGAAAGGTCATTATTGCCAAGAGAGCTATGTTCCTTGAGAATGAACACATTCTTGGTAGAAACAGTGGGAGTGAGATAAAGTTGAGCGAGGTTGGAGAACCTAGCTCAAGCATCATTCCAGAGTCAGAGTTTGTTTATGTACATAACATATAAGTTCCAACTTTGCGTAGGTCTAGCAGAGTTTCTCATCCTCCTGAAAGATATATGGGACATATCAATGGAGAGGATTCTCAGGATATTGATCCTTAGACCTACGAGGAGGCTATTATAAGTATAGACTCTAGGAAGTGGCAAGAAGAATGAAGTCTGATATGGATTCCATATACTCTAACAAGGTTTGGAACCTTGTGGATGCACCTGAAGGTATACTGTCCATCGAGTGCAAGTGGATCTTCAAAAAGAAGATCAGAATATATGAAAAGGTGGAGGAGACCTATAAGACAAGGCTAGTAGCTAAAGGATATCGTCAAAGACAAGGAGTTGACTATGACGAAACATTTTCACCTATGGCCATGCTTAAATCCATTATAATTCTTTTGGCCATTGCAGTACACTATGACTATGAGATCTGGCAGATGGATGTCAAAACGATATTCCTCAATGGCAACCTCGAGAAGGTATATATGATATAGCTAGAGGGATTCGTATCCTGAGAGAGTCCAGATAAAGTATGTAGGTTGCTCAGATCCATTTATGGATTGAAGCAAGCTTCCCAAAGTTGGAATATAAGATTTAATGAGGTGATCAGATCTTATGACTTCGTTAAGAATGAAGATGAGTCTTGTGTGCACAGAAAGATAAGTGATAGCACTATCACCTTCTTGGTGTTGTATATGGATGACATCCTAATCATTGAGAATGATATAGGAATGCTCTCCGTAGTAAAAGCTTAACTATCCAGAAACTTCTCCATGAAAGAATTAAGGGAAGCATCCTATATTTTGGGGATTTGAATCTATAGAGATAGATCCAAGAGGATGCTTGCCTTGTCCCAATCTAGGTACATAGACCCCATTGTCAAAAGGTTTGACATGGAGAATTCAAAGAGAGGTCTCATACATTGGTTTGAGAGTATGTTCCCAAAGACTCCTGAAGTAAGTGCAAACATGGATAGGATATCCTATACCTCAATAATAGGTCTATCATGTATGTTATGCTATGTACCAGGCCTGATATAGTGCATGCTCTGAGTATCACGAGCAGGTATCAGGCGATCCAGATTTGAAACATTGGAAGGCAGTAAAGTGTATCCTTAAGTACTTGAGTAGGACTAAAGATCTTTTACTGATATATGGAGAAGATAGCCTTCAGGTTGAGGGTTACACGAACTCAAGTTTTCAGTCCAATATTGATGATAGCAAGTCAAACTTAGGGTATGTTTTCACCCTGAATGGAGGAGCAGTAAGCTAGAAGAGTTCCAAGCAAGATAGTGCTGTTGACTTGGCCACAGAGGCAGAATACATTGCTATAGCAGAAGTAACAAAAGAAGGGGTGTGGATGAAGGAGTTCATCAGGGATTTTGGAATCGTTCTGAGCAGCGTGGAGCTGATTCCTATATACAGCGACAACGACAAGGCGATAGCTCTAGCAAGGGAACCCAAGTCTCATCAGAATTATTTTGAGGAGGTTCCATTTAATTAGAGCGAACATGACCCGAAAAGATATAGTAATGGAAAGAGTTTCATCTGAAGATAACATTGCAGATCCATTGACGGAGCCATTGGCTCAGATTGTATTTGAGCATCACAGGAGTCTGATGGGGACCAGACATATAGGTGATCGGCTTTAGGTCAAGTGGGAGATTGTTAGTTACAAGTGCCCTACAACCAATCACGTGAGTGATGACACGTGTGACACGCTGTGTGATCTTTTTTCTTATGACTAATATTGGTATATTCTCACACTATATTATCTGCAACATATATATTATGATGTCCTTGATTCTGTGCAATGAGAATCAGATCATAATTAGATCATGATAATGAGATTGATTCACGTTTAAACACAGATAATAAATAATCCTGGTCATAGGTTACTCGAGAGGGATATCGAGATAACCAGACAGACCAGTGTGTACTATATACTTATCCATATGATGAAGGTAGTTGGTCTCATAGCCACTTGTTTGTAGACATTGAGAATATAGTACAAGTGCTTATTAGAGAATAAGTACACTGATTGATCTGCTTATGGAATATTGTTTGATTAATGATACCTAATGTCAGACAGTGATTTCATAGTCCCAGTTGTGTATCTAGTCCTTAGACTTGAGACACCAAGGATGCGTTATTTGAGTACTCCTTTCTTTGATGCTAGACATACAAGTATGAACAGTCCCAGATCTGGTACAATTGGTTATTGGGATTGGTGGCTAACCTTACGAAGGTAATTGAGTGTCAATAAAGGATCATCCACTCTCAGTATCGCGAGAGGAATATCTTGTATGTGCTTACTCAGACAAATCTCTAGCTAGGGTCATTCGGATTGAGAGAAAAAGTGTTCTTTCGTATAATCCGATTAGAGTAAGACAAACTGATTATGTATGTGACCTGACAGTACCATGTCCAATATATGGTCTCTGGGATATTAGTTGGATGAGAGATTATAGATACATGGTAACTGTGGACAGATAGATCTAATGGATTTAATCCCTTTGTACCATTTGGGGACTATGGCGTAGTGGCCTAGTACATCCATAGTTGATAACTCAAGCGAATGGAGATAATAATTCTTTATATCAGAAGGAGCTTTGATGGGAGTGACTCACGACCAGCTCAGTATTGGGCCTAGAGGGTGACACACTTATGGTGGATGCTTCAGCGAATAGAGGATTGGATAGAGATCCAATTAGCCCCTATTCTCATTAGATGAGACCATATGTTGATGGGCTCCTTGCTTAATACTCAATTAGAGGCCTAAGAAGATTATTGGATAGAGATCCAATAATGCAAGGTTAGTGGGTTATTGGATGGAGATCCAATACCCACTATGGCAGGACCCCTAGAGTTTTGGTGGCTCTCTATAAATAGGAGGGAAAACTCATGATTTAGGCTATAGCCTTGGCCTCCCCCTCCTATTCTCCTCCCTCCCTCTGCAAGAGTTGCAAGATTAGATTGGAGGAGATTCGCTGCAGAGATCCATCGTATGGATACCGTTAGAGAGGAAGACGCTTAACCTCCTTCATCCTCTCCATCTTGTCACGGACAAAAATATAAACAAGGTGTTTGATGAAATGCTCATGTTTGTCTGTGTCCTTCGGTTTGTGTACATACATTGTACAGCAAGTAGCGGGCTTGCAGTAAGTTTAGCAGCGTGAGTTTGGTTTGCTTTATGGCCAATTTTGGCTTGTAAATACAAGTATGTCTTGTAAGCACTTGTGGGGGACTTCGGTTTGTAATGGACCATTATCCGTTGTGTGCAACCTCTCTGAGTTTGTAATGTCCATAGATGTAATTTGCATATGGCTTATGAAGTGTTTGCTTAAGCAGTTGCTTGTGGATCCCGTGGGAATTGCTTCTTCTGGCCCGTTTTCTCTTTTGTGAGCCTAAGGGACTCTAGGAGATCTCGGGGAAGGCTGACCTTTGCGGACGGATACGCAGGGGTGCCGCACGGCTTAGGCAAAATCAGCTAAGCCTGTGACCATCCGGATATGAAAATACGGGGATATACAACCTCCCTAGATAATCAATTTGTCATATGACGTGGTTTTATCGATTTTTACGGCTTTCTCGTGACCCAATCTTTTGCACGATGATTTGATCTGCGTGGAAAACCAGTTTTTTGTTTTAATTTTCGTTGCGCATGTGATGCTCCCGCTGAGGTTTCCCAACACAATACTCATCAAAAGCCAACTACCTCTATTAAAAGATCAACATTACACTCTTTGCCTGAAAATAAATATATTTTTTGTAATAGATGTGGACACTTTGTCTATAAGTGTTCATTTAGAAAATATAGTCCATATAAATTAATTTGAGTTCCTAAAGGAACCATAAATAACCTCAAGCCATTAGAGAAAATAGGAAGAACCTTTCATGAGGGACCCAAACTAAAATTGGTACCTAAAACAAAATCTCACATCTTATAGAGTTGTCTCATAACAAAGCTAGGAGCAAAAAGGAAAATGATATCTTGATAATAGATGCTCAAGCCATATGACTTGAGATCTAATTCACTTATTAAGCTCTCTAGCCAAAATGACATAAATAAATAAAAAATATTTGAATCAAGATGATTGAAACTTAATGATCTTTGTTTCGATTATAACAAATCTTCTTCTTAAAAATAGTTCATGATTATACAACTAATCTTGATGATGCACAACTAGAGCATGCTAGTACAAAAATGAATTTTTTTAACAAGGGCTATTTTCAATGGAAAGTTATAATTTTATTTTTGATGATATCATTAGTTCAAAATCATTGGCTTGGATGTTGATTTAAATGTAAAGGCTATTGTTAAATAGTTTAAATATATATTATTATTGATTAAGTTTATGGAATAATTGATTTAAATATTATGTTGATGATAGTTGTATGGGTTGTATGATTGAATGATTGTTGTTTAATGTTAGAATTTGAGCATAGAATAAAATAAAAAAAGGGGAGAGAAAAATCATGCTTTAATTTTTAGTATTTTTAAAAAATTAAAAATATTTTTGTAATAAAAATGAAATGAGCATGATAACTCATTTTACTAAGTATAAAGAATTAGACTCACTTAAGAAAGAAAAATCATTGGAATTAAAATGAATCGAAGCACTTGTTTGAAAATATTTTATTGTAATGATTTTGATGATTTCTTTTGGAAATAAAACTTAGTTTTTCGGTCTTAAAGTATTTGAAAATATTTACTTGTTTGAAAATATCTTATTATGATTTTAATGTTTTCTTTTATAAATGAAAGTTTTGATGACAAAGACATTCTTGAAACAAATCATATGAAACAACTAAAAAGGAGGATAATTCTTTTGAATTTTTTTTAATCCTATCAATCATTCAACAAGAGATCATTTGATACTATTATTATTGAATCTCTTAAAATACAAAAATAAATTAGGGAACTTTAGCTATTTTATTTTGAAAAACAATGTATGTTGCTTTCATTGAAATTTTCTTAAAATCGATTTTGATAATGATTTTTGATATGTTTTCAAATGATTTTTTTAAGAGATTGATGAATTTATTCAACTTTATTGATGTTTCAATTTTGATGATTTAATAACTTAAATCATGATCTTGACATCTTAAGAAATTGAAACTTGAAATCCTTATATAAATCAAGTTCGTTCAAAGAAAATTATATAAATGAATCATTATTTGTCTCTTCGAATCAATAACTTGAAAATTATAATTTGAGATCTTCATATAAATTAAGATAGTTTGCTATGATTCATATATTTTATTAAAACAAATTATACAAATGAATCATTATTTATCTTTTTGATATTTTAAAATTATAACATGAGATTTTTTATTATAAACCATGATCTATAACTTGAAAATCTTCTTATGAACCATATTCTTGATAACTTGAAGTTTCATATATACAAATCAAGATCTTCTATATTTTCTTTTTTATAATTTATTCATGATCTTGATATTTATAATTTGATATTTTTATGAATGAAGACTCTCCTTCGATCTCATAAAATTTCCAAAAGCTTTGATTTATGAAGAAATTTATCAAAATAAATCATGTCCTTTGGCATTCATGATTTGATATTAATATCTTTCATGACATGATTACTTATGACTTTCTTATTAGTAGAACTTATCACCAAAATTAATATTTCTTAAATTTGTGATAAGTTGAAAATTAAATGAGATTTGTTTTATTATGAACATTCCCTTGATTTCTTGACTTGACTTATCCTTTATGGGAATTACATTTAATCTCTATGATTTCCTCTTTTTAAAGAAGATTTATGATCTTAACAATTATAATTGAGATTTTCTTTATCAAGATCATTCTTCTACTTTATTAAAAAGATTTATCTAAATGAATTAGGTGTCTTAATATTTATCTTAGATGAATCAAGATTATTTAATCTCATAAGACTCATTTTCATTATTTACAAAAAAAGGGAGAGAGATTTCTTAAAAGAAATCATGTCTTTGGTAATTACAATTTGATCTTTTATCCTTAATGACATGATTCCTTTGTACTCATGGTCATATCAAAAGAAAAATTAAATAATTATATTTTTGACAATAAAAAAGGAAAAGTTAAAATTATTAATTTGGTTAGAAGAAATTTGGATATAAAAAAAATTTCCAATATTGGATGAGGAGCGATTTGATTAAAAGAAAATTAGGAATTTTAAATACATCAGATTTACCTGATTTGATTTCTATTTTACTTGAAATTTTAAATATATAAGATTTCTTGATGTTAAAATTCACAAACAAAAAGAGGAGCAAATTTATTAAATCATGTCTTTTGGTACTTAAAAATTTGATTTTTCATCTTTGATGTCATGATCCCTCTATACTTATGGTTGTAATTAGAACATGGATGTAAAGAAAAAATTATACCGTCATATTCCCTTTTGACAATAACCAAAGGGGGAGATAAAATTATCAAAATGATTATAAGAAAATATGATGAATCTTATAACATTGAATAAGAAACAATTTGCTTAGAAGAAAATTTAAAATTTTAAAGTTTTAATTGTATGCGAAATGCATGATTTACAACTTGAGCTTGATTTACTATCATATTTTTCTTTGGATTTCTTGGCTTTTATAAATTACACTTCTTATCAAAATTTACATGAGAAGATCATCAAAATGCATAATTTGCTACTCTTGTTTGAAATGTATACAAAATAAATTAAATTGCATGGGTAGTTCTTAACTCTTGAATTTCAGAATTTACTAGATTAAACTCTATTTTTGTAATGATGTTTTTTACTCCCCTTCCTTGTTTCTACTTTCTTTTTACAAAAAGAGAAGAAAATTTTCATGAGAAAATTAGGTTTTTATCCTATTTTACTAAGGAGGAGTAAAGCAATTAAACGTTTAATCATGTATATTTTGTATAAATATGAAAAACTTTAACACATGATGAGTTTATGTATCATGAAATTACTTGCTCATTATTTCACCTCTTTATGATGATGACAAAGGGGGAGAAATAGTATATTGATGACACAAATATGAAAAATGATACATATATAATAAAGGGGAAGAAAATAACATTTCTTTTAAAGAAAGGAAAGTTTTAAATTCATTGTATGACTAATACATAAATTTTGAAATTCTTGAAAATTTAATGATTCATGATTTGTTGGTTGAAATTAATGTTATACGAAAATTTTGCATGAATTTTTGAAATTCTTGGAATATCCTTGAAAATTTGATGATTCATGATTAGTTGAAATTAATATCATGTATCATTGATGATTTAATGATTTTGAAATTCATGGTATATCATTTCAAAATTTGATAAATGGATGATATGATTCTTGAATTCAAGAGTGTTTAGTTCTCTTAAATTTAAGTTTTCCTTATTTGAATTATGGAATGGATTTGGGGGGAGTAAGGTTTAACTCCCATTATTAATTAATTATCATCGTCAAAACATGGGAGATTGTTGAATCTCGGATTTTGATGATGAAATCAATTGATGGGTTATTGATCTAACATGTGTGTTAGAGATGATTGATGTAGGATTAACTATGATAGAGAGATAATTATAATCAGATGTTGGGCTAGAGTCAAGTCCGGGCATCAAGCCGAGGTTCAGACGATGTAGTGGGAACTCACCGAGGGACTCGTTGGAAGCTTACCGAAGGGATCAGAGGCTTGTTGAGAGTTCGCCAGGAGCTTGCCGAAGGTGATCAGGAGCTTGTCAGGATGGCGTCGGGAGTTCATTGGAAGAAGACCAAGAGACTCGCTAGAAGATCATCGAGAGTTGCCGAAAAGCTTACCGAGATTTAGAAGGGTCTTGATTGGACTTAATGGTCATATTGATTATGATTAATTAGTCATAGTTAGCATCGATTAAGGTTTGAGCCATACTTGAGTTATATTTAGATATATCAAAATTAACTCAAGTGAGGTAAATCGAGTCCATATTTGGGATTGGATTGAGCTCAAGTTGAGCTCAATTGGTTGACCTAGAAAGGAGTCAATTGTAGGTACAAGTTGGGATTGGAAAAGTGAAGGGAATCACATTTTCGGGATTTCTGACGATTGTACCGATAGTAGGCGATGGTCGTACTACCCGAGCGGTGATTGTACCACCCAGGTCAGTGGTTGTACCACTGTCACCCTGTTTTTAGGGTGGCTTTCGATGGTTGTACTGTCGACGCTGATGGTTGTACCACCCGTACTCGATTTTTTTGAATATGTTTAAATTTTTCGCTCCACTTCTGAAGCCAATTGGGATCTATAAATACCCCAAGATTTCTTACATTTAGCACAACACTTTAGGCTAGAAATTCTGTAAAAAATAGTATGCTAAAATTGTAAGAAAAAAAAAAGGGGCAAGGGAGTGAGGAAAAGAAGTGTATTCTTGTAAAGTCTCCCTTGTGAGTTTATAAGGTTCCTCTCCTGAGCCTATGTAAAGGAGAGTCAGAAGTGTAAGGGTTTAATCTTCACCCAAAGAAAATTGATAGTGGACACCGGTGGACCTCGGAGAAGAGGACTCGGGCAGTGGACGTAGGCAAGTTTGAGGCTGAACCACTATAAATTTATGAGTTCTCTATTCTTACCTTATTTATTACTTTTAATTACTCTTAACTAGTTTAAAAATAGATACAAGCATCATTTCATGACTTTCTCTCATTTTCTTAATCATTTCCAACGAAATACAAAAAGGTACTTCTGATTTTCTTTTTCGTAACCAAGGTTTTTGAATCGAGTTCTTTTACTCTTGTACTAATTCACATCCCCCCTATCCAAGAGGCTTGAGTAAGTGGATGGAGATCTAGTACCCAATAGGGCAGGATCAATTAGGGTTAAGTTAATAGAGACCTCTATAAATAGGATGGGGCAACAGGGTTCATATGCTAGGGACTTTTAGCCACCTCCTCCTATTTTCCTCCCTCCCTCTCCTCCTCAGCAAATAGGGACGTCCCTATTTGGGGTATATGGACAGCACGAAGGGCTAGCCCCTTCTTGGACAAATTGTAGCATTTTTTTGTGCACATAGAGCAGAAGATGGCATTGCGATTTGAGGAGTGTCGTTGTGCCATCTACCATGTGAATCACTACTAGAGAGGAGGACGTTTGACCTCCTTCATCTACGTCTACAGGTCTGGTTTTTCAGGGATATACGATCGCTCTAGGTAAAACATCTACACAATGCGTAATTTTTCAGTTTTATAGTTTTCATACACCAATCATCGCATGATGACTTGATATTTTTCTTTGAAAAATCTGATTTCTGGTTTTCTTTTTTTGCATGCATATGATGCCTAATCTAGATATGTGATTGAGTGATTAAGTCTTGATTGAGGTTGTTTGGTGTCAAATTAAGCTTGTATTAGGCTGAAATCATACTAACTTAATTAGGAGCCCATTGGGCCTGAATCAGGGCCAAATTGGGCCTATTAGAAGGCCAATTCGATGACCTTGAGTAAGAGGCGATGGTACCACCAGACCCAGGTGGTGGTACTACTGGTTACAAGTGCCCTGCAAGCCAATCACGTGAGTGCTAGCACGTGTGATACGTTGTGTGATCTTTTTGCTTATGATTAATATTGGCATATTCTCATATTATATTATCTGTAGCATATATACTGTAATGTCCTTGATTCTATGCAATGGGAATCAGATCGTGATGAGATCACGATAATGAGATCGATTCACCTTTAAACACAGATCCTAAATAATCCCGGTCATAAGTTACTCGAGAGGGACATCGAGATAACCAGACAGACCGGTGTACTATATACCCGTCCATATGATGGAGGCGGCTGGTCTCATAGCCACTTGTGTGGAGACACTAAGGATATAGTACAGGTGCTCATTGGAGAATGAGTTCACTAATTAATCCGCTTATAGAATGTTGTATGGTTAATGATACCTAATGTCAGACAGCGATTCCATAGTCCCAGTTGTGTATCTGGTCCTTAGACTTAAGACACCAAGAATGTCTTGTATGAGTACTCTTTTCTTTGATGCCAGACTTATAGGTTTGGAAAGTTCCAAATCTGGTACAACTGGTTATCGGGATTGGTAGTCAACCTTACGAAGGCAATTAAGTGTCAATAGAGGATCATCCACTCTTGGTATCATGAGAGGAATATCCCATATGTGCTTGCTCAGACAAATCCCCGGCCAGGGTCATTCGGATTGAGAGAGAAAGAGTTCTCTAGGAGAATCAGATTAGAGCGAGACTATGACAGATTCTGTATATGACCTGACAGTACCATGTCCAATATACGGTCGCTAGGATATTAGTTAGATGAGGGATTATAGATACACGATAACTATGGACAAACAGGTCCGATGTATTCGATCCCCCCTGTACCGTTTGGGGACTATGGCATAGTGACCTAGTACGTCCATAGTCGATGAGTCGAGTGAATTATTATGGACATAATAATTCACTATATCAGAAGGAGTTCTGATGGGAATGACTCATGGCCAGCTCGGTATCGGACCTAGAGGGTTACACACATATGGTGGATGCTTTAGTGAATAGAGGATTGGATAGAGATCCAATTAGCCCCTATTCTCATTAAATAAGACCCAATGCTGATGGGCTCCTTGATTGAGGCCCAATTAGAGGCCTAAGGAGATTATTGGATAGAGATCCAATAATGCAAGGTTAATGGGTAATTGGATGGAGATCCAATACCCACTAAGGCAGGAGCCCTAGGGTTTTTGGTGGCTCTCTATAAGTAGGAGGGGAGACTCATAGTTGAGAGGCTGCAGCTTTGGCCTCCCCCTCCTATTCTCCTCCACCCCTCTGCGCAAGAGTTACGGGTTCAGATTGGAGGAGTTTCACTATAGAGATCCATCGTGTGGATACCGCTAGAGAGGAGGACGCTTGACCTCCTTCATCCTCTCCATCCATATCTGGAATACAGGGATATACAATCTCCCTAAGTAAAATCAATCTCTCACGTATCATGGTTTTTTTTATTTTTACATTTTTCTTGCGACCCCAATCTTTTGCACAACGATTTGATATACGTGGGAAACCAATTTTTTGTTTGATTTCTGCTACTCATGTGATACACCCGCTGAAGTTTCCCAACAAGTACCACCCAGAGAGTCAAAAATTATTATTTATGCATTTTCGAGAAAGCTAGTGGTGGTACCACCCCTTGTCGATGGTGGTACCACCCAAGCGATGGTGGTATCGCCTAGGCTGATTATGGTACTATTGGAAAAACTCAACGGGAGCATCACATGCGTAGTGAAAGAAAAAAAAAATGAAACATGTTTCCTATATATATCAAACCAACTGAGATTATCGGATAGAGATACAATAATCCAAGATTAGTATATAATTGGATGAAGATCCAATACCCACTAAGACATGATTCATTAGGATTTTTGGGTGGCTCCCTATAAATAAGAGGCAGGGGTGGCACAATAGTAATAGGGTACACCTTTGGTTGCCCTCTCCTATTCTACTTCCTCCCTCATCTTCTCAGTTGACTAGCCCTTCCCTACTGCGAGAGGGCAGCGAAAAAGATAGGTGACCTTCTTCAACGAGTGCTACGAGAATGTGCGCAAGAGCTACGAGTTTTTGGGCTGCGATTGGAGGAGCACTACTATAACGATCCATCGTGTTGATATTGCTAAAGAGGGGGATGTTTGTGCTTCTTCATCCTCTCCATTTGGATCTGAAATTTTAGGGATATACGATCTCCCTTGGTAATCAATCTTACACATATTGTAGTTTTCAGTTTTACGGGATTTTCATACACCAATGTTTGTACGATGACTTGATATATATGATAAACCTATTTTATTTTCTTTCTTCCACTATGCATGTGATGCTCCCACTGGGTTTCCCAATAGGTACCACCAAAGTTGAGATTCCCAAGCTCTATTCAGTGGTAGTATCGCCCGACATCGGTGGTAGTATTGCTACTACCCCAAAATCTTAAGAATTATAAATACCCCACTCATTCTTGCTTGATGGAGCAAGAACTCTTGGAGATAAAAGTGTTGTAAGCTCTCTTTGAGTATAGGTTGTGCCTCTTCCTTCTTGAGTTATAAGTGTTTCTAAGTTATGGGAGTGTTGAGGTCTCTTGTTAAAGAGAGTTGTAAAGGTTCTCTCCTAAGCCTGTTAAAAGGAGAAGAGTTAGTATAAAGGTTCTCTCTTGAGCCTAGTAAAAGGATAAGGGTTGTAACAAATATAATTAATTTTTACTTGTTAGAAAGAAGATCGACAGTGAAAGCTAGTGGCCTCGAGGGAGGAGGAATCAAGAGTGGACGTAGGTCGTGATGACCAAACTAATATAAATCAATTTATATCCTTCTCTTGTTTTGTTTTATTATTGCTTATTGATTTACTTCACCCACTATCCTTATTTACACTTTTGGTTAAACGTATTTGCAATACAGATTTATCGATCGAACTTTAAAAAATTAAATTCTTTTTATGATAGCACTAGTTCACCCCCGCACCCCCCGGCCTTAGTGCCATTATGATCCAAACAATTGGTATCAGAGTATGTTCCCTCAGTTGGATTAACACTAAAGATAGATTTAATAATTTTTTCTAACAATCAAGGGGGTCACTCTATCACTCATCCTCCTATGTTCAATAAGACAGACTACACTTATTGAAAAATATGAATGAGATTTTTTTTTATTTCTATGGATTTTGATTTATGGAACATCATTGAATGTGATTTTTAGAAATCTTTTAAACCGATGAATGAATAGAATGATTTTGAAAAGAAAATATTTTCCTTAAATGCTAAAGCTATGAATGCTTTATTTTGTATTTTAGACAAAAATGAGTTTAATTATATTTCTATTTGTGATATTGCATATGATATTTGGCACACACTTGAAGTTACTCATAATAGTACAAATATAGTAAAAGAATCTAAAATTAATCTTTTATTATATAGTTATGAATTATTTAAAGTAAAGAAACCATTGGTTACATATATTAGGATCAAGTTGGCACTAAGAGAAGGGGGGGGGGGGGGGGGGTTGATTGGGTTAGGGGTGGTGGTGGTGGAGGTTGGTGGGTGAGGGTGGTGGGGAGGGAATTAGTGGAATTGCAAAATGGACTCGTTAAAAATTTGCTTGAAGTAAAGAATTCGGAAGCATTTCTTGGAATTCATTGAAAGTAAGTAAGTGAGCGATTAAACTTAAGATCAAATGAAGAATCTCGATTTAGCTATAGAATGCTAAAATAAAAAGCAAGTAAAAGAAGAAGGCTCATAAATTTATAGTGGTTCGGCCAAAAACTTGACCTACATCCACTTTCCGAGTCCTTCGTCGAGGCTCACCGATGTCCACTAATGATCTTCTTCCATAGGTGAATATCAAAACCCTTTACACTTTTCTCCTTTTCATAGGTTCAGGAGAGGAATATTTATAAATTTTTTTCTCTCTTCCCTTAGACTCACTTTACACTTTGAAGTACTCAAGGGAAGCTCTCAAATTTTACAAAATTTTAACCAAGATTATGACCACTTTTTTTGCACTTTCTTGCTTTATAATGTAAGAATACTTGGGGTATTTATAGACCCCAATTGGCTTCAAAAAATGAACCAAAATTCAAGTTTTATTAAAAAAAATTAGTTATAGGTGTACTATCACCAGCACCGGTACCATGGCCGACAGTCGCCTGAAAGCTTGGACGATGACGGTATTACCATCACCTGGGGTGCCACCGCCACCCACCCTAGGAATAGTACTTTCACATAGTGTACTGTACCAAAGGTGTACCACATTTTGACCCCTTTTTAGGTTAACAAAATAAGCTTAATTATGAGCTCAAGTCTAACCCAAAGTAGACCTGGTTGTCTCTCATTGAGTTAATTTGGATTTCTCTAAATCTATCTCAATTAAGGCTCTATTACTATGCTAACTATGACACATTACATAATTACAATCGTTCTTGTTGAGCATGTCAATTTATCTTTCAAACTCCCAGCGAACATCCCGGCATCCTCCGGCGAACTCCCGAAAAGTCTCTCAATTATCTTCTAAAGAACTCCCGACGTGCTCCCAGCGAGCCCCCGATCATCTTCAACGAACTCCTAGTGAACTCCTGGCGAGCTCCCATTGCATCTTCCAAACCCCAGCCTGATACCCGAACTTGACTCTGGCCCAACATCAGATGATATTACCTTTTCACCATCGTAGTTAATCCTACATCACTTTCTCTAATACATAAGTTGGATTATAAAACCAATCAATTGATTTCATCATCAAAATATGAGATTCAACAATCTCCCCCTTTTTGATGATGACAACCAATTGATAATGAGAGTTAACCTTAACTCCTATGTATATGCTATAGGATAAATAGAATAAACTTGAATTTAAAAACCCATCACTTTGAATTCAAGTATTTTGACAATATTAAAATTTTCATAATTTAACCATACATGATATAATTTTCAAAGCATTCATCTTCTTGGTATCACATAAAAATTTAAACTTTACAACATTCATTTCAAAGATCAAACATATCGTTTGACATCAATCATATCATTTGGCATTTCATTTTTCCCCCTTTGTCAACAACAAAAAGGAGGGATGCTTAATTATATTTGAACATTTTTTAAGCATTTAACATAACATTTAGCATATAAAGAGAGAGAGTTTAATGGGGGGATACATATTCATGAATCCAAGAATTAAAATATAAAAAAATCTCAAAAAACCAAGAAATGGAAAAATATAAGAGCTTCTCATTGCAATTAAAATAATCTCATGTAAATTTCTAGAACTGGAGAAATCCTAAAAATAGCAAATCATACAATTCGATGGTTTAACATTCCTAACTATCTTCTAATAAAAAAAAATTCTTCATTTAATGACTTGGTGAAGATATCAGCTAATTGATGCTTTGTATTAATAAATTCGAAAGATATATCATGATTATTCACACTCTAATAAAGTGATGCATAATGTCAATATGTTTAGTTCTTGAGTATTGAATGAGATTTTTAGTTAAACATATTACACTAGTATTATCATATTTAATAAAAATATTTTTCAAGTAAATTTCATAATCTTCTAGGGTGTTTTTCATCAAAATGACATGCACAATATGCACCAGCTGCTATGTACTCAGCTTCAGCAGTAGATGATGCAACTGAATTTTGCTTCTTGGAAGACCAAGAAACAAGAGCATATCATAAGAATTGGCATGTTCCGATTGTACTCTTTCTATCTATTCTACAACCTCCAAAATTGGCATCTTCATATATAACTAAATCAAAGTTTTTGGACTTAAGATACCATAATCCTAAATTAGAATTTCCTTTTTAAATAACTAAATATTAGTTTAGGAATGGATTGAAACATACAATCAAACACTAAACATTATGTCTGGTCTAATAACAGTTAAATATAATAAACTACCTATCATTCCTCTATATGATTTTTTATCAAAATTTTTACCTTCATTATCCAAGTCTAACTTCGTAGAAGTACTCATGGATGTGTTTATAGCCTTAGAATTATCCATACCAAAAATATTTTTACAAATCTAAGGTATACTTAGTTTGACTTATAAATATACCATCATTTAATTATTTTATTTGTAACCCTAAGAAAAAAAGTTAGTTTGGAATTTGGCTCATTTCAAACTCTTGGCTTATATTATTGGCAAAAGATTCACATAAGGATTCATTAGTAGAATCAAAAATAATATCATCCACATAAATTTAAATAATAAGAAAATTATTTTTAAAATACTTAATAAATAATGTGGTATCAACCTTACCTTTCAAAAAGTTATTTGAAATAAGAAAAGAACTAAGTCTTACATACCAAGCTCTAGGGGCTTGTTTCAATCCATAAAGAGCCTTTGATAATTTAAAAATATGATTAGAAAAAGGACATTTTCAAAATCAGGGGGTTGTTCAACATAAACTTCTTCAGAAATGAAATCATTAAGAAAAGCACTTTTAACATCCATTTGAAATAATTTAAAATTCTTAAAAGAAGCAAAGGCAAGGAGCATTCTTATGGCTTCATGTCTAGCCATAGGAGCGAAAGTTTCTTCATAATCGATACCTTTGGGCTGCTATTGGAGGAGCATCATTGTAACGATCCATCATGTGAATACCGCTAGAGAAGAGAACATTTGACCTCCTTCATTCTCTCTATCTGAATCTTTAAATTTCAGGGATAGTTGATCTCTCTAGGTAATTAATCTCACACTAGTCACAATTTTTTATTTTTAAGGTTTTTCATGCATCAATATTGCACGATAACATGTTAAACATGGGAAACTAGTTTTATTTTGTTCTTCCACTACACATGTGATGCTCCCGATGGGTTTCTCAAAAGAAATCATTTTTTGATGTAGGCTGAGTTGATCGAGTCACTCGAGGCTCACTTATATTGGGATTTGAGATCTTATATATGATATAGAGATGTCACTAGTGACCTAAGGATATGATATGCTTAGTCGAGTCTCTCGATGGTATATCATTGAATCAGACGCATCTTGTAAAGATGGTGGTGACTTAACCAAATATCATGGTTGGTTGAGTCCCTTGAGGCCATGATGATTTAGAGGTCGAACAGGACGAGAATCATAAAGAGTTATGATTAGCAAGAGTTGCATATCTTTTGGGCTTAGTACAATTGGTCATGTCCCTTGAGGTCGTGTTAAGGTGCCAATTAGATCCTAAACCCCATTAGAAATCCGTGGAGAATTCTTATTCACATATTGGATGGTGTCATGTATTTTACAAGAAAATAGTGGGAGTGCATTAAGATAAAAGTTCATATCTTAATTATTTTTCAAAATCTAAAAATCTGCATGTTATTGAGTATCTGCTACATCTTTATTTTTTTAAAAATGTTACTTGTAAATCCCTTACATGGCATACTTGATTCAACTGTCTCATTGATCCAAACTACATTGATTGGCTCCACAATCTGAGAATTATTCTTAGGATGGAGGAAATCGCTTATGTCCCTAATAAGAGGAAGGGGTGAGAGAGGATCAGATTTCTCACTATGTGAAGTATATAGATGATTCCACTCTTGCTTAGTGTTACATATTGGGCTCTATGATTCCTGAGTTACAGAGGCAGCATGAAAAGATGGATGCTAGATCCATCCTCATCCATCTTTGTAAATTGTTTGAGGAAGAGGGAATGACTCAATGATATAAGATATCCAAGAATCTCTTCCGCGCAAGAATGACTAAGAGGGCATCGGTTCAGAACCATGCCCTTAAGATGATTGGGTGGATAAAAGCTCACTAGTCTAGGAATAGTCCTAGAGGACAACCTATGTGCGGATCTCATACTTTAGTCCCTCCCAGATTTCTTTTTACAGTTCATAATGAATTTTAGCATGAACAAGTTTGAGGTGACTCTTTGTTAGGACCCTAGCTGAATCGGGTCCTAGTCGATTGAGTCGAGTCCTTAGATTGGGCTTTGTTGGTCAACCTAGACCTGACATTAGGTCGACTAGGAAAGAATTGAGTCTATTGCAATAAATTAGCCCAAATCCTAGTAGGGTTAGGATTCGAATGAACTAGAGTCTGATTAGGAGTCGGAGTTGGATACAGGTTAGAGTCAATTGAGTCATAAATGTAATAAACCTGAATCTAGCCGCCACCCCCTAGTAAATAAGTGGTTGGCTAGGGTTAGGGAGGAGTCCTTGTGGGATGTGAGTCTTATAGCTGCCTCCTCCCCTTAAGAGAGGCCAACTAGGGCAAGAGGGGGAGATTCCCACTTAGCTTGGACTCCCTCTAGGGTGGAATAAGAATAAAATTAAGAGTTGGGGACCCTTATAGCCACCAGCCACGTCATGGTTAGGAGTTGAGGGAAAGATGAGTCTTGGTTTAGTATGAGTCTTGGTTTACTTGGAGTAGAAGTTGATTAGAAGTTGGAGTTTGTTGGAGTAAGAGTCCTATTATGAGATAGGGTTTAGAAACTCTATAAATAGCTTGTATTCTCCCCTCTTTCCATCATCAATAGATTAATTATTTTTAGCCTTTGTGTAGAAAATCAAGGAGGGAGGAACCCCTATAGAGTTCTAAGGAGGTCGATCCTCTATAGAGATCACCTCAAGCTTAGAATCCACAAGGGTTCTAACACTTGGTATCAGAGCAGCATTCTTGGCGTCTCACTGCTCTTTCATAGCCATCCATCATCCCTCCACAATCGCCCAAGCAATTCCCACAATTGGTTAAAGATCGTCGTTTAATTCCATCGTCAACTCCACTATCATAGATCATCTTTTGATCTCCCTGTGAATTGTAATAGGTTCTAGTTTCTTACCTTACTGCTGCTGCAATTTAGTTATCCTTATTCCAAAAAACCAAAAAGAATTATTTTTATCTTACTGCATAAACTTTTTGTCACAAAGTTTTCATCTCTAGGACGAAAGTTACGCTGCAGAATTCAACTGTATAACATTGCTTATTTTGATCTTGCTGCTACGATATTTTTGTCCAATCTTGAGTTTTTTACAACAGTTTTGGCACTCTTTAACAACATATCTCCTTTTGGTTTCGTCAAAAATTTGTCAATATAAACTGCTAATCTTTACGTCCAAGCTGCTGCACTTTAAACATAAAAATCTATTGTAGTACCTTCCCGTAATATTTGATCTTGCCAAATTTTTCGCTATCATTTTCTTCCATGAAAATTTTGACATCATTACCTCTCCCTTACTAGTAGATTCCCCTTGAGTTTTACTTGAATCCTTGTTTTAAATTGCTGGAAAAAATTATATCTATACTACTGAATTTTTTTGATGAAAAAATCTGCTTATATACCTTTGTCTTTCTTCTCCTCTTAACCCACTAATTGGCACTAAGAGGGGCCGGGGGGGGGGGGGGTGGGGTTGGGGGGAGGTGGATGAATTAGTGCAAGTGTAAATTCTCATTTTAAATACAGATTTATAGGCCCCAAATTGTTTTAGAAATTGAAACAAAAAATTTAAACATACACATAAAATCCGGGTACAAGCGGTTCAACCGTAAGCCTGGGCGGGTCAACCGCCGAAAGCACCTAGAATCCTAGGTACAGGTGGTTCAGTAGCCCAGCCTGTGCAATTTACCAATCGTCAACTCTTGGAAACTAAGTACCGGCGGTTCAGCCACCGACCTAGGTGGTTCAGCTATTGACAGCCACTAACGACTGCCCTGTTTCTAGGGTACGGGCAGTCCAACCGCTGCTCACCGACGGTTTACCTGTTGGAATCTCTGGAAAAGTGGTTCCCTCCACTTTTCAAATTCCGGCTTGAACCTAATGTTGACCAATTCTTTGGTCAACTAATTGAGCTTAACCTGAGCTCAACCAAACCCCATAGTGGACCCGGTTGTCTTATTGAGTTGATTGGGATTTCATCCAAATCTAACTCAATTATGACTTAATCCCTAACTATAACTCAATGATTACAACTCTTAATGACCAATAAGCTAAACCAAGACCTAACTCCCGCCAATCCGGTAGCCTTCGGCATTCTTGCGATGAGTCTTCCGGTTTTCTTCCAGCGATCTCTTGACGTGTTCCTAGTGAGCTGTTTGATCCTTTCGTCGAATCTCCTAGCGAACTCCCGGCAAGGTCTCACTGTATCGTCCGAACTTGGCCCGATGCCCAAGCTTGATCTTGGCCCATTATCTGGCTGTAACTCAATTGCTCCTATCGTAGTTATACATGTAATTTTTCCTCTAACACACATGTTAGATTTAAACATTAATCAATTAATTTCATCATCAAAATCTGAGATTCAATAATCTCCCCCTTTTTTATGATGATAATTAATTGATGACGGGAGTTAATCCTAACTCCCCCTAAATCCATACCATTTAAATTTAAGAGAATCACACACTCTTAAATTTTAAGTATTTTTAAGCAATCAACATTCCAAGCAAATTTCAATACAAATTTACTTTAAGTCATCGAATCATGAATTTTCAAAAGAATTATACATCCATATCCAAGATATCCAAATATATCATAAATATCATGTGTCATCAATGTATATTTCTCCCCCTTTGTCATCAATAAAAAAAGTGAAATATAGGGCTAAGGATTTTAGGCACATGAGTTTGTGCCCCCCTCTGTAAAATATGACATGAGTGATAAAGAATTTTTTTCTCTTGTGAAAAAGAAGGAAATAAAATAAGGAAGGAGTTGTAAAATATTATATCATTAAGAAGAGCTCTCAATAAATTTCAAAAGGAATATTATGATGAGCTCAAAAGTCTAAAAAATTTAAAGACTATTAGTATTTCAAATGTAGCAAAAATCAACTCTTGAGACCAAAAATCATCTCTGGTACAATTCACATGTAGCAATTCATCATCTTCATGCATTTTTTCTCTCTTTTTATAAATAATAAGATAAAAAATATGGAGAAAATATTTAAAAGCATCATCACAAAAAGCTTAATCTCATGAAATCTAGATTAGCAATTCATTTATTTTGATGATTTAGCATTCTTAACTCTCAACCTCAATCTTGTAGATATAAAATTTTAAAAGAATATTTTAAATATTAACTCAACAAATCCTTCTCATGTAGATTTCAAGAAAATATAGGAAATAGATCCGAAAAATAGCAAAACGTCATTTTTATGTAATTTTTCTCCCCTTTTTGTAAACAAGGAGTTAGAATCAAGGAGAGAGATTTTGAAAAATATCATATCACAAGGATACTCAATTTTATAGATGTAAATTCCAAAATCAAGAGCTACTCATGTAATTTAATTTATTTGATTTAAGAGTAGCACATCAAGTCATTCATCAAAGATTTAATATCAAAGACTCATATCAAGTATCATAGAAATTTATGTCATATATTTCCCTTTGTATGCTTTCATCAAGATTCATGAAACAAGAATAATCTTTAAAACTATCTCATCACTAAAAATTTGAGTCTCGTTCTTATGTGTATTTTAACTAGAGTGATTTCAAAATTGAGCTAAAAAATCTAAGAAAACCAAGAAGAATTAAGAGCCACTCATGTATTTAAATTATATGATTTTCTAATACAAATAACAAATCATATATTTTTGTAGATCATCTTTCATGTAAATTTTGATAATAAGAATCAAGAATTCCAAAAGAAAACATGATAGTAGATTAAGCTCAAATTGTAAATTATTCCTCATTCAATGTTATCATATCCAATTTTCTTCTAATCATATCGGTAATTTTATCTTTCCCTTTTTGGTCATTGTCACGAAATATGATGGCATAATTTCTTTACATCCATGTTCAAAATACTCCCAAAAGTATAAGAGGTATCATGCCATTAAAAATGAAATTCAAAAGACATGATTGAATAATTCTCCGAATAACCTTAATTAGAAATTTTATGAGATCTAAACAATCTTGAACTAATCATCAAAATCATAGATCTCATTTTTACTAAAACAAATAAATCATAGATATTTAAAAATTTGATTTCCATTGAGGATATGACAAGTTTAGAAATCAAAGGAATGTTTATGATAAAACAAACCTCTTAAATTTTTAACTTATCACAAATTTAAGAAATATTAATGATAAATTATACTAAGAATCAAGTCATAAGTAACCATATCATGAATAATATTATTATCAAATCATAAATGCCAAGAACATGATTTATTTTGACACATTTCTTCGTAGATGAAATTTTAAAGCTTTTGAAATCTTAGGAGATCAAATAAGAAGGATCTTGATTCTTATAGAAATATTAAGTTATAAATATTGAGAAGTCAAGATCATAATTAGGATGAAAACTTTTCTTTAATAAAGGGAAGGAATCTTAGTAAACAATCTTGGTTTATATAATGATCTCAAATTATAATTTTCAAGATTTCATTATCATGATTTGAGTTATCAAATATTCATAATAAAATTTCAATAATATTGGATAGATTCAAGCATATCCATTCTTTAAAATAAAATAATTTGAAAACATATCCAAAATCATCATTAAAAATCACTTTTCAGAAAAAGTCAACACATATTGTTTTCCAAAAGAAAATAGCTAAACTTTTCTATTTCATTTTTATAGTTAAAGAGATTCGACAATAATAGTATCATTTTATCTTGTTGAAAGATTTATAAGATAAAAATATTTTTAAGATTAATTATCCTCCTTTTGGTTGTTTCATGTGATTTCTTTCAAGAATGATTTTCAAATCAATATATTTATGGTTAAGATCGAAAGCCAAATTTCATTCAATCTATTTCAACTTCAACTTTTAAATGAGTCTAACACTTTACACATAGTACAAGGAGTTGATAAACTCATTTTCAATGATATCTAAAAATTAAGCATATATATTTTCTATACTCAAATTCTAACATTCAACATAATCATTAAATCATCATAGCATTTCAACAATGTAATATTCAAATTAATCATTTCATAAACTTTATCAATATTTGAATCATTTAACAATAGTCTTTACATTAAACCATCATCCAAGCTAATAATTTTGAACATATTATTCAATTATCATCAAAATCTTATTTATGTAAATTTCAACATATTTTTCAATAAATAAGGTTCTTTGGTTCTAGTTCATTTTCATACTAGTATGCTCTAGCTATGCATTATCAAGATTGATTATATAATCATAAACTACTTTTAATAAAAGGATTTGTTATAATAGAAACAAAGATCATTAAATTTCAAACATCTTGATTCAAATATTTTTTCTTATTTTTGATATTTTGGCAGAGAGCTTGATAAGTAAATTAGATCTCAAATCAAATGGCTTGAGCATCTATTTTCAAAAAATTATTTAGTGCTCCTAGCCTTGTTAGGTGACAAATTTATAAAAAAGATTTAGGTACCCATTTTACATTGGGACCACCTATATGAAGAACTTTATCTTTCTTATCTAATGGTTCTTGGTGATTTGTTGTTCCTTTAGGAACCCAAACTAGTAAGCATGGACTACATTTTCTAAATAGGTATTTGTTTATCTTATGTCCTAATTTTATACAAAAATTATACTTGATTTTTTGTGGCACATTTAATGTAGGTCCTTTTACAAAGATGGTTGGCTTTTGTTATACATTACTAATAAGGCTTATGTCATTTTACTATTAATATGACCCTTATTGATAAGGATCATATTTAGGGATTTATTTTTAATTTTAAAATTATCTTAAGCATGATGTTTTCTTCTTTAACACTATCTAGCATCTCATATTTAGAACATGTGTTATGTGATACTAATGAATCATGCATTTCATCAAGTTTACTAACTAATGATGCATGCTCTACCTTAAGTAATTTATAGGAGTTGCTAATCTTTCTAAATTTATCATAAAGCTCATGAAAAGAAAGTAATAACTTATTAAAAGTAAAAGAGCTCTCGGATAGGTTACTTACCTCATCGTGGTTGGCCACAAGCTTGAGAATCTCCACTTCTTTTTTATTGTGTTCTTATCTTTCGAACGTCTTAGCTTCTTACACTCATAGCAAAAAGTCTTATCCATCTTAAGATCATTTTTATGGTTCATGTTCATTAATTTATCTTATTTATTTGTTGAATATTCAAAGTCCTCGTCACTCGAGATATCACTCGAGGAGTCATATATTCTTCTCGGTTCGTATTCCTTCTGATTCTTTGGAAGGTGTTCTTCTTGTTCATTTTTGTAAGATATTTTACTTAATGATTCTTTTAGATTAATTATGCTTTCATGTGTGATTTTCAATGTATGCCAAAAATATTGAAAGTTAAATCATAAGGGAAACACGATTAAACTCATTCTTGTCAAGAGCACAAAATAAGACATTCATAATTTTAGCATTTAAAGAGAAAGTCTTTTTTTCCATATCATTCCAATCGTTCATTGGAAGAGAAGACCTTTCAAATTTATTTTTAATAATATTTCATAAATCAAGGTTCAAGGAAAGCAAGAAAACTCTCATATGAGTTTTTCAATAAGTGTAGTTCGTCCCATTGAACATGGGAGGATGAACGATAGAAAAGCCCTCTTGAAAGCCAAAAAGAGCCATTTCTCTTGGGTGTTAAATCAAATGAGAAAAACATGGCTCTGATACCAATTGTTAGGATCAATTGGCACTAAGAGGGGGGGGGGGGGGGAATTAGTGAAAGTGTAAATTCTCATTTTAAACAAAAACTTTTAACTTTAAGCAAGATAGGAAGATCCAAAGCTTTTCGTTCAAGTAAAGCAAGTGATTGATTAAAAAAAGCTTGCTAAGTTACTTGCTTAAAAATGACTTAAGAGGAAACAAGCAAATCCCAATAAAAGATAATCAACATCGAAGGGAAGTGCTTGACTTCAGACTTTGCTTTCAAAGAGTAAGTAAAAATCAGAAACGTCAATACAAAATTAGTAAGCAAGGAAAGCAAAAGAAGAACTCACAAGTTTTATAGTGGTTCGACATCAACAGGCCTACGTCCACTCCCGAGTCCTCCTCCTTGAGGCACACCGACATCCACTACTGATTTTCTTTGGGTGAAGACCAAACCCTTACACTTTTCTTACAAGGGAGACAAGATTACAACTCTTTGATCACTCCCTTACCCCTTTTCGTTTTCATACAATCCACACAAGTTTTTCACAGAATTTTATCACTAAATATTATTGAATTGAATGCAAGAAAACTTGGGGTATTATAGGCCCCAAATGGCTTCAGAAATTAGAGTCAAAAATTCAAACATACCTGTAAAATCCAGGTACGGGCGGTTCAGCCACCCAGCCTGAGCGGTTTACCCATCGTCAGCTGCCGAAAACTAGGTACGGGCAGTTCAGCCACTGACCTGGGTGGTTCAGCTGCTGATAGCAGCTAGCAGCCACTGATAGCAACTGGCAACCGCCTTGTTTCCAGGGTACGGGCTATCCAACCGTTGCTCACTGACGGCTTGAACCTGATGTTGACTAATTCTTTGATCAACTAATTGAGCTCAACCAAACCCTGTAGTGGACCTAGTTATGTTATTGAGTTGATTTGTATTTCATCCAAATCTAACTCAATTAGGACTTAATCCTTAACTATGACTCAATGATTACAGCTCTTAATGACCAATAAGCTAAACCAAGACCTAACTCCCGTCAATCCGATAGCCTCCGACATTCTTGTGACGAGTCTTCTGGTCTTAATGACCAACCACGTCATTTTTAGGACACCCTTCTAGCCTTAAGACATAGCCATCGTGACCTATTTTTATAACCCTAACAGCATCCAAAATCGTAGCCCAAAACAGTGAACCCTCGTAGCCACAACCTTCCACCACCGATCTTAACTTCCACTACCACCCGAACCTTCCTAAACCGATTGCTGCCCCCAACAACAACACTAAACCTTCCTTCCTAGCTTCAAACCACTACCACCGAAATCCTTTCTAGCCCCCACAATACCTTCAAACCGCAGCACCAACAGCAACATAAACCGTAAGTTATCAACCCTAAATCACGACCTTGATCTATCACCTTTTTGGCCACCAATCCCTACCAAACCGGTTGCTGCCATCAACAACAACCCTAAGCCACCCCTCTAACCCTAAACCTCTATCACCAAACTCCCCTTATAGCCTCTACAACATCCCCAAACTATAGCATCAACAACACCCTTCTTGCAGAAAAATTTCACTGCACTACCTTCGGTACTACTTGCTGCATCTACACCCAATCCTGACCAAATCTGTTACTGTCATCAACAGCAACCATAAATCAATTCTTTAACCTTAAAGCTCGACTATTATACACCCTATACGACCCCTATAACAGCCCTATATCACAACCCCAACAGTAACCAAATAAACAACAACCTGTTAGCCCCAAACCACAACCATCTACCCATGATCCACCATCCCTTTCGGCCACCAATCCATCCAACCGTTTCATACCACTGATATCTCAGATCTGGAGGCACATATAATGGCATCTCAAGGTTCAATCGATACTAAGTTTGAGGCATTTGAATCACACATAGAGGATAGATTACACGTCTTATTCACTGAATTTAGATTGGGCCGATCTCTAAGCCCAACAAAATTTCAGCAAGGTAAAAGTTTAGAGATGCCTCCCAAAAAGGAAGAACGAGCCACTAATATGATGCAGCCATGCATGAGGGTGGACTTCCCTCGATGGGAAGAAGGAGACCCGACGGGATGGATTTCGCAGACTAAACATTACTTCCACTACTATCGAACACTTAAGGATTTCATGGTGGATACCACTATCATCCACCTGGAAGGAGATGCTATACAGTGATACAATTGGCTTGAATACACCCATAGGGCTTCGACGTGGATACAATTCAAGAATACACTATTGAACCGCTTTAGGCCGACCAAGCACGAGAATATCAACGGACAACTTGCCAAGATCTGACAAACCTCCACGATCCAAGAATACCATACTAGGTTTGAGGAATTATCTTACATTGCTCATGATTGGTTTAACATATAATTATTAGGGGTGTTCATCAAAGAACTCAAGCCGAAAATTAAAGGAGTGGTTAAAGCGCGACAACCTCGCACCATGACAGCTGCAATCTCTTTCGCATGAATTCAAGAGGAACGGCTCAACCAAAATGCTTGGAGGATAAAAATCACTCCTAGATCAGTAGCATATAAACCTCCCTCTACCCCCAGCCATCCTTCACTGCCAAAAAAATTGACATTAGAAGAGCTACACAATTGGCGAAGGGACTTTATTGGTACTACGATGAACTTTGGAGCCACAACCATCACTGTAAAAAAGGGAAGCTTTCCATAATAAAACCTATTGAAGAATCTAAAGAAAAGGTCCAAGAACCTAAGGAGGAGAACACAAAGGAAGAACCGCAGTTGGCGGATTGCACGACTCACGCTTTAGCCGGCCATACGAACCCACAAGCAACAAAAGTTGAAGAATCTTTAAGCCACAGTCTGTCACCGTCCTCATCAAGACAAGGAGCACCAACAACTTTATGAATAGCAAGGTTGCTGCCCAATTGATGCTCCAAAATAAAGATTACAGCAGGTTTGATGTTGAGGTCGCCGACGGCCAAATTTTGAAGAGCGACCAAAGATGCCCGCGGGTGAAATTGTTACGATAGGACCAAGAGATACTTGCTGATTTCTTCCTCCTTCCTCTTAATGAATATGAGACCGTGTTTGATATCAAATGGTTAACTATGTTAGGTGATGTTCCCTAGAATTTTTCTAAATTTATCATGAAATTTTTCAACCATGAGAAACAGGAGATCCTATGCGGAAAACGTGGGAGCGACATAATGACGATTTACACGTAGCAAACGGAGAAAGTTTTGAACAAAGTGAATAGCAGCTTCTTGATACAACTTCAGCAGCACTCTATGGGGGAGCCAACAAAAATTGAAGACCCAAACCTTCTCTAATTGCTTGCTAAATTTTCAGACATTTTCGCCGAACCACGCAGCCTACTTTCTACCCGCCGGTGTGACCACCAAATTCTGATTCTCCCAAGCAAACCAGCACCAAATACTTGGCCATGTTGTTATTCTCACCTCTAGAAAGCTAGAGGCTTGAAGAAGAAATATTGGAAACATGGGTCATTCGGCCAAGTTGCAGCCCCTACTCTTCATCGGTGCTAGCTTTACCCGACTCCGACAAAGTGTGTATTATTGACGCATCGAGAGCTAGAAATTATGTTATCCACATGCAAGATGATCGACCCCTAGCCTACCTCAGCAAAGCCCTCGCTCTAAATCACCGGAAGCTATCAATCAATGACGAGGGAATGCTAACCTTTGCTGAATTTGTGGCTTGGTATGATATAAGACCACAACATAAAGAGGAGATAAAATTAAGTCCAGAAAAATTACAGCTTCTACTTCCTCCAAACTCAGATCGGGCTCATCTTACCATGGACTCTACTAGAGGGCAACTACCATTACAAAGGAAAGCTTGGCTACCATTAAAGAACAATCACATGCCAACTCGTGCAAGAAAAAAATAACCACCTGACAAGCGTCGGAGTAGAAGGAAGTTTACTACTAAAGATCGAGTCTTCCTTTCATCTTCATCCCTACTAGCAAAAATTTATGAAGACTCGAGCCTCACGGAAGTAGTCTCCCTGTTTCTTTGAACCCTACAAAATTGAAGATCACATTGGAGCCGTAACTTTTGGATCAGATCTGTACACTAATTTAAAAATACAATTGATCCTCCAAGTATCTCATCATAAATGGAAGTTTATAGAGGATGACTCAGCCCTGGTCCACCCACCTGATATTCCCACAAATGAGGAGGCCTAGGTTCAGTTGATGATTGCATGGGATCGTAGGATCGTGACGCATCACCATCCAAACACTACTGTTGATGTTGGACCACAGGAGTAGGATGTACCTATTATAGAGGTCACGCGGGAGCCTCATGAGGAGTTGTAGATCAGGACCCGGAGACATGGAGCTCAGCCTTAAGGACAAGGCTGATTTGAAAAGGGTAGGTCTGTTAGGACCCTAACTGAGTTGGGCCCTAGTCGATTGAGTCGAGTCCTTAAATCGAGCCTTGTTGGTTAACCTAGACCTGACATTAGGTCAGCTAGAAGAAGATTTGAGTCTATTATAATAAATCAGCTCAAATCCTAGTAGGGTTATGATTCGACTGAACTGAAGTCTGATTAGGAGTCGGAGTTGGATACGGATCAGAGTCAATTGAGTCATGAATGTAATAAACTCTAATCTAGTCGCCACCCCCTAGTAAAGAAGTGGTTGGCTAGGCTTAGGGAGGAGTCCTTATGGGATGGGAGTCTCCTAGCCGTCTCCTCCTTTTAAGAGAGGCCGGTTACGACAAGAGAGGGAGAGTCTCACTTAGCTTGGACTCCCTCTAGAGTGGAATAAGAATAAAATTAGGAGTTGGGGACCCCTATAGTCACCAACCATATCATGGTTAGGAGTTGGCTAGGGGTTAAGAGTTGAGGGGAAGAGGAGTCTTGGTCTAGTAAGAGTCTTGGTTTCCTTGGAGTAGAAGTTGATTAGAAGTTGGAGTTTATTGGAGTAGGAGTCCTATTAAGAGTTATGGTTTAGAAGCCCTATAAATAAATAGCTTATATTCTTCCCTCTTTTTATTATCAATAGATCAATTATTTTTCATCCTTTGTACAGAAAATCGAGGGAGGAATCCCTATAGAGTTCCAAGGAGGTCGATCTCCTATAGAGATCACCACAAGCTTAGAATCTACAAGGATTCTAATACTCTTCCTGAGATCCTCAGTATGTTGAGGGAGGTTGAGAGCACATAAAAAAGAGAAACCAATTTTCTATGTTGGTGAGACCAAGAAGAAAAGGAAGCTAGAGAAGTCCCTTAAGAAGGGTAAGGGCATGCTGGCAAGGCAAAGGTTGATAAAAAAGACTCGACGAAGGATAATGGCCAATGCTTCCACTATAAGAAATGTTGGGAAACCTCAGTAGGAGCATCATATACGCAGCGAAAATCAAAACAAAAAGGTTTCCCATGCAAATCAAATCATCGTGCAAAGATTGGGTCATGAGAAAGTCACAAAAATAATAAAAAACTATGATGCGTGAGAGATTGATTTTACCTAGGGAGGTCGTATATCCCTGTAATCCAGATCCAGATGGAGAGGATGAAGGAAGTCAAGTGTCTTCCTCTCTAGCGGTCTCCACACGATGGATCTCTATAGCGAAACTCCTCCAATCTAATCTTGCAACTCTTGCACAGAGGGAGGGAGGAGAATAGGAAGGAGAGGCCAAAGTTGCAGCTTATCAACCATGAGTATCCCCTCCTATTTATAGAGAGACACCAAAAACCCTAGGGCTCTTGCCTTAGTGGGTATTGGATCTCCATCCAATTACCCACTAAACTTGCATTATTGAATCTCTATCCAATAATCTTCTTAGGCCTTTAATTGAGCCTCAATCAAGGAGCCCATCAGAATATGATCTCATCTAATGAGAATATGGGCTAATTAGATCTCCATCCAATCCTCTATTCGTTGAAGCATCCACCATATATGTGGGACCCTCTAGGCCCAATATTGAGCTGGTCGTGAGTCGCTCCCATCATAACGTCTTCTGATATACTGAATTATTATCTCCATAATAATTCACTCGACTCATCAACTATGAACGTACTAAGCCACTATGCCATAGTTCCCAAACGGTACAGGGGGATAAAATCTATCGGACATGTCTGTCCATAATTATGTTGTATCTGTAATCCCTCATCCAACTAATATCCCAGAGACCATATATTGGACATGGTACTGTCAAGTCACATACGGAACCAGTTTATCTTGCTCTAATCAGATTCTATCGGAGAACTCTTTCTCTCTTAATCTAAATGACCCTGGTCAAGAATTTGTTTGAGCAAGCACATATGAGATATTCCTCTCGTGATACCGAGAGTGGATGATCCTTTATTGACACTCAATTACCTTCATAAGGTTGGCTACCAATCTTGATAACCAATTGTACCAGATCTAAAAATTTTCAAACCTGTAAGTATGGCGTCAAAGAAAGGAGTACTCAAACAACGCATCCTTGGTGTCTCAAGTCTAAGGACCATATACATAACTAGGACTATGGAATTGCTATCTGACATTAGGTATCATTAACCATACAATATTTCATAAGCAGATTAATCAGTAAACTCATTCTCTAATGAGCACCTACACTATATCCTTAGTGTCTCCACACAAGTGGCTATAAGACCAATTGCCTCCATCATATGGACGGGTATATAGTACACTGATCTGTCCGATTATCTCGTGTCCCTCTCGAGTAACTTTTAATCGAGGTATTTATGATTTATATTTAAAGATGAATCGATCATATTATTGTGATCTCATCACGATCTGATTCCCATTGCGTAGAACCAAGGACATCGCAGAATATATGTTATAGATAATATAATGTGAGAATATGCTAATATTAATTATAAGCAAAAAGATCATACAGTGTGTCACATGTGCCATCACTCACGTGATTGGCTTGAAGGGAACCTGTAACCAACAATCTCCTACTTGACCTAAAGCCGATCACCTATGTGTCTGATCCTCATCAAACCCTTGTGATGCTTAAATACAATCTGAGCCAACGACTTCGTCAATGGATCTGCAATGTTATCTTCGGATGGAACTTTTTCTATTGTTTTATCTTTTTGGGTCATGATCTCTCTAATCAGATGGAACATCCTTAGAACAATTCTGATGATACTTGGGTTCCCTTGCTAGTGCTATCGCCCTATCGTTGTTGCTGTATATGGGAATCAGCTCCACGCTACTCAGAATGATTCCCAAATCCCTAATGAACTCCTTCATCCACACCCCTTCTTTTGCTACTTCTGCTACAGCAATGTATTCCACCTTTGTGGTCAAGTCAGTAGTAGTATCTTGCTTGGAACTCTTTCAGCTTACTGCTCCTCCATTCAGGGTGAAAACATATCCTGAGTTTGACTTTCTATCATCAATGTCGGATTGAAAACTTGAGTCTATATAGCCCTCAATCTAGAGGCTACCTCCTCCATATACAAGTAAAAGTTCATTAGTCCTTCTAAAGTACTTAAGGATACACTTTACTGCCTTCTAGTGTTCTAAACCTGGATTTGCCTGATATCTGCTCGTGACACTTAGAGCATGTGCTATATCAGGTCTAGCACATGGTATAGCATACATGATAGATCCTATCGCCGAGGCATAAGGTATATTATCCATGTCTACCCTTTCTTCAGGAGTCTTTGGGGACATACTCCTAGAAAGTGATATTCTATGTTTCATCAGTATGAGACCTCTCTTGGAATTCTCAAGCGGCTGCAATGCTGCAAAATCATCGAGGTTGCGGTGGTGCAGTTTCAAGTGGCTGCTATGTTGTTGGAGGGTGGCAGCCGAGGGAATCTGGATCATGAAGCAGCTACGATGGTGGAGGAAGAAAAGGGCAGCAGCAATGCCAGCTGTGGCTGGAGTGCGACTGTGTGGGCTGCAGGTGGAGATGGTGGTTGTTTGCAAGTGGCTGTGGTGGAGGTGTGTGCAGCAAAGGTGCGGCTACGATAGAGGGAAGAAGGGGCAACGGAGGGCATGGTTATTGCAGAGTTTGTGCAGCGTTTGTGCGACAGCATTTGTGTGGCAAGAGATCGATGATGGTCATGAGCAATACAGATTCTATTGGCTGTAGGAGATGGTTGCTGGCTGAGAAATCACTGCTGGCTGTGACTGAGGATGGCAGCGAGCGATTGCTACTAGTCATGATCAAATCATTGTTGGTTGCGATCAAGGTAGATGGCATCGAAAGATCGCTACTGGTAGGGTTTGTGTGGCAAGAGATCGTCGCCGGCTGCGTTATGCAGTAACGTTGCGGTTGAGGGAATAACAGGTTGCTATTTAAGGTGCAGTTTGGGTTGCTATTTGGTGGTGTTTTAGGGTTGTGATGGTAGTGGATGAAGGTTGGGAAGGTGGTCTAGATCTATTGTTGAAGGCAGCAATAGGTTTGATAGGAATCGGTGGATGTAGGTTGTGGTTTTAGGCTTGTTAGGCTACTGTTTTAGGCGCGGTTTGGGGCCGCATTTTTAGGCTTCTTAGGCTACTATTTTAGGCACGGTTTGGGGCTACAGTTTGGTAGGGTTTTGGGGCTATGATGGTAGTGGATGAAGGTTAGGAAAAAGGTTTTGGATTTGTGGTAGATGACAGCAAGGGTTTGAGAGAATTTGGTGAAAGTTTATTGTGGTATATGTTGTCTTCGCAGAAGCAGAATTATCGTCGAAAAAATAGTAATTTCTCGATGAAATTTTTAGCGAAAAATCAAGAGATTTGAGGAGGAATTTCACAACAAGATCTCGATTTAGATAGCAACCATAATGATAATTTAGATTAAGGAAATTTTGGCAGCATAACAGTAAGGAATTCAGTGTAAGTTGTGATAGGCAGAATTCTTATCGAAAAATTTCAACGGTTTACAACAAAAATTTGCAGCAACATAAGAGTGTTTCAAAGATAAATTCCATAATAGATCAACCACAAATGAAAGCCAAAATGATCTATGAAATGTATAAGAAATTTCATTCAAAAGGGATGACAAATAGATTAGCCAAAGGCAACAATATGCGGCTAAAAATTTCTGCAGCAATCCTTCATTCGCAAAGATGATAACTTTTACGACAAAAGAAATTTACAGCAAGGGATAGATCAAAACTTCTTTTTGGTATTTTTTAAATAAAAAATTACAGTAGCAAAAGATATTGGTGATAGAAAAATACCAAATTTCTAATGCAATTGGTGGTAGTAGTAGCAGATTGATTTGATCTGTCGCGGGAGGTGGTGGTGGAGACGACGACATCAAGAGCAATTATAGGCATTGCTTGGCCGATGGTGGGTGATAGAGATGGCAGCAAAGGCAACAAGATCAATGCTCTGATACAATATGATAGAACCTAAAGGAATTCTATGCAGATTGATCTTTGAGGGGGATCAACCCTTAGAACGCTATAGGGGTTCCTCCCTCCTAGTACTCGGCCACAAGGCTGAATTGAAGATTGATCATCACTCATTCAAAAGAGGTGGAGGCTACATGCTTATATAGGGCTCCAAACCCTAACCCTAGGAAGGCTCCTCCCTAAAGCCAAATCCCTTTATTACCCCTCTACTCTAGCCAACTTGCCCAATAAGGGGGCAATGGTTAGATGGCTGCAATCTCCTCTTATGCTCCCTCCTCAAACCCTAATCACCTTGCCCAATAAGGTGGGCCATGGCTAGGAAGCCCTAAGGCTCCAAGACTCCTTCCCCCAAAACCCTAACTGACTCCTCAATCAAAAGGGATGATGGCAAGATTATGGGGATATTACATAACGTAAGACTTTATTTACACCTTGACTTATTGAGCTTAGGACCCATCCAAGCTAGGGTCCTAACAAAGATCTTGCCTATAATATAGAGATGTTACTAGTGACCTAAGGACATGGTATGCTTGACCAAGTCCCTTGAGGATATATCATCGAATCAGACTCATATTATAATAATAGTGCTAACTTAACTAAACATTATGGTTAGTCAAGTTCCTCAAGGCCATGATGGTTTGGAGATAAAACAAGAAGGGAATCACAAAGAGTTGTGATTGGTAAAAGTTGTTTGCCTTTTGGGTATAGTACGATTCGTTGAGTTCCTCGAGATCGTGCCAAGATGCCAATTAGATCTTGATCCCTACTAGAAATTCATTAAAGATTTTTGATTCATATACCGAAGGGTGTGTGTTTCATAAGAAAATAGTGGGAGTATATTAAGATAAAAGTTCATATCTTAATTATTTTTTAAAATCTAAAAATCTGTATGTTATTGATTATTTGCTATATAGTTATTCTTAGAAAAATATTGCTTGCAAATCTCGTACGTGGCATACTTGATGTTAACCGTCTTATTGGTCCAAACTACACAGATCGACTTCGTAATCTAAGAATTATTCTCACGACGAAGAAAACCACGTATGTCGTTAATACAATAGTACCCATGCCTAAGGAAGGGGCAAGTGAGGATGAGATTATATAGGCAACATGAAAAGATGATTACACTTTGGCTCCGTGTTACATGTTAGCCTATATGACTCCTGAGTTATATAAGCAACATGAAAAGATTGATGTTAGTTCCATCCTCCATCTTCGTAAATTATTTGAGGAAGAGGGAAGGACTCAGCGATACAAGATATCTAAGAGTCTCTTCCACGCAAGGATATTTAAGGAGGTATTATTCAGAACTATGTCTTTACGATGATTGAGTAGATAAAGAAGCTCCCGAGTCTAGGAATGGTCCTAGAGGATAACCTATGTGTGGACTTCATACTTCAATCCCTCATAAATTTCTTTTCTCAGTTCATAATGAATTTTAACATGAACAAGTTTGAGATAACTCTTCCTGAGATCCTCAATATATTGAAAGAGGTTGAAACCACAATCAAGAAAGAGAAATCAGTTCTCTATGTTAGTGAGAACAAGAAGAAAAGGAAGGCAGAGAAGTCCCTTAAAAAGGCAAGGGCAAGAGCAACCTGAGTAAGGCAAGGTTGCTAAAAAGGACCAAGTGAAGGATAAAGGCATATACTTCCACTACAAAAAAGATGGACATTGTTGCCTCCCCTGCAAACCTTTGTCACTGCCTCTTAGCAACCGTTGGCAGTAGAGACCTCACCACAAGCAACCATGGTGACCCCCTCGATGATGCCTTCACCAGTTGCATGATCACCAACAGTCGCTCATGTCACAGCCATAGTGATCCCTTCTGCAATAGCCACAACAAGCATTGATGCCCACGCGACCAGGATCACAACCATCAATGCTCCCTCAACCTTCTTCCTATGTTTCTTTCTCCTCTTCTATTGCCTAATTCCATAGTTCCCTCAACTTTCTCCTTCCTCTGTTTCCAGCAAGTCATGCGATTGCTATTATCCATCCCCTCTATTGATCACACAACCGCAGCGATCCCTTTTATAGCAGCCACAGCATCGCTACCCCACAACCTCGATAGCAATGACTTCTCACCCCCGCCCACCCCCCCCCCCCCCCCCCCCCCCCCCCCCCCCCACACACACACACACACAGCAACTATAGTGATCAACACTACCTCCCAACCCTCGGCGAGCAGCTACCAACAACATCCATTATTACTGCCTCGGCAATCGTTCCTGCCTCACTATCATGCCATCGCCCTTTCTTACCACTGGCATCGATAATAGCCGATCCCAGCTCGAGATTAGCAACCAGCAAATCCCATCTCAACAACCATCTTCTACCCAATGATCATAGCCCTCAGTGATGCCATCTTCCATCTCGTCACCCAACAGCGAGCATCGGCGCTACCAGCATCTCCTCCATTCGCAGCCCTCAGCAAAGATGCTCCCAATCGCGCCATCGACATCCTTCAGTGCTGCCATAGGCTGACATCATAGCAGCCACACCAAATAGGACAATGCTGATGCCCTTGACCTGACACCAAAAATAGGAGATGGGAATTACAATCTATAGTTCTACATAATAGCCACCAACAAATCAATAAAAGCCCATCTAGAAGCCTTGGGAACTATAATTGGGAATTGACTACAAAAAAAACCCTTAATAATTTTAAAAGGAGCCTATTGGAAAGCTTTAGTAAGTTTCAACAAAAGGAAAGTTCAAGTCTTATGTTGAACCGACTTAGAGACACAGGAAAAGGGCACCAAGAACAGGACACTAATTACCCATGCATGAAGCTGGAATTTCCAAGACAGTAAGACGGTGATCTAACTAGCTAGATCTTAAGGGCAAAAAAAAGTTTTTGCTTTCACAGAACTCTAGAAGAATCCAATGTGGAAATAGCTTTATTCCAACTAGATAATGATGTAATTCAGTGGTATAGCTAGTATGAAACCTATCATGGGATTCCTTCATGGAAGCAATTCAAAATAGGACTTCTTATTCGCTTTGGTCCATCCGAGTATCAGAATGTTGATGGGTAGCTTGCCAAAATCCATCAGACCTCTACAGTACTAGAATATCAGAGTTGATCTGAATGACTGTCAAATCAAGTCAGAGATTAGTCTAAATGGTAACTAGTGGGTACATTTATTGAAGAATTTAATCCATATATCTAGTGTGAAGTTAAGGCTTGCCAACCCCGCACTATGAGAGCTGTGATCTCATTGTATGTATGCATGAGGAAAAAATCAACAGGGAGTATCGCCAAAACAGAAGTGACAACAAATAGATGATTAGTAAGTCGCTCGCCCCATCTATTCCCAGTTAAAACCCTAACATCTGAAGACTAACCCGAGAAAAACTCAAGGAAAGATCAACAAAGGGTTTGTGCTGGCATTGTGATGAAAATTAGAGTAAGGAGCACTAATGCAAACAAGGGCAGCTTCTAATGATTGAACCAATTGAGGAGGAGCTAGAAGCTGACAATATGAACTCTAATTATGAAGGTATGGATTCTGACAAAGATGTTGGACTTATTACACATATAGTACATGCATTAGCTAGCTACTCTAACCTGCAAAGTATGAAATTTGGAGTAATTTTGAAACATCGGCCTGTTACTATTTTGATTAATACTAGTAGCACTAATAATTTTATAGATAGTAAGGTTGTTGACCGATTGGCATACCACATTTAAGGCTATGACAAATTCGAAGTGAAGGTCATTGATAGATGAATTCTAACTTGTGATAGCAGTGTTTGAAGATAAAACTAATTATATTGGGTCAAGAATAGCTGGGGGATTTCTTTTTGATACCTTGGAAGACTTCGAAGTGGTGCTTGGAATTGAATGGCTATCAACCTTGGGTAATGTTTTCTGAAATTTTTCTAAACTAATTATAAAGTTTTTTATCAGTGGAAAGCAGGTGATCCTTAATGGAAGACATAGAAGCAAGGTTACAACTATCATTAGCCATCGGATGGAGAGGGTTCTTCAAAAAACTATAGTGACTATTACGTTGAAGGCCAGCCCATTACTTACACTATCATGAAGTGGAGACCCTACTTAATCAATGGCTTGTGATGCGCTATAGATATCCTATGACTGAAGTGCTGAAAGAGAACTCCCAAAGTTTGACATTACTCAACTTTGAGAATAAGGGTGACTTGAAGGAGGGAGGAATTATTAGGAACCCATTAATTTTCTGATTTTTTGAGTCATGTCTTTTTAAGTTTGCTAGTCCAGTAAGAGTTAAATAGGGGTTTATATAAAATTTATTATTTAATTAGGAGTCTATGTCCTAAGGGACTCTAGGGTCGATCCCCTTGAAATGATCAAGGAGGTCGATCCTCTTGAAGTGATTATTTCTCCCTTTCTTCCTTTCTTCCTTTCTTCCTTTCTTCCTTTCTTTTATAAAAGAAAGATAGGAACCCCTAGGGTTCTATCATAGATTGAGACAAAAAAGGTGGGATAAATGATTACTTCGAGAGGATCGACCTCTTTGATATCTATAGGGGTTCGGCTCTCCTTGATCTCTATATAGGATCGGCCCTCCTAAGTTTTGGCCAATAGGCTAAAACATATTTTCTTCCTTGATTCTCTAAAAAGAAATAGTTACAAGCCTATTTATAGAGATTTTTAACTAACTCCTAATTGAGCTTAGACTCCTAAAAGAGACTCATACTTGGACTCTTAGTCAAATAGACTCTAACTTCTATAATGATTCCTAATCAAATAGACTCCAACTCCTACTAGGACTCCTAATTGACTTGACTGGCCCGACCAACATGGCTAAATAAAGAACAAGACTCAATAGATGAGGACTCAATCCTGTTAGGGTCCTATCAGACCTACCCTTTTCAGATCAGCCTTGTCCTCAAGGCTGAGCAGCATCAAATTCCGGGAGCACTTCAATATTTTTCATGTATCACAATCCTTTGATTAATTAAGTATGATCTCTACTTGTTGTAAGTAATGGGCTGATCTTCTGGTGTAGTAATCATTGTAGTCTTCTAAAGAACCTTCTTCATCTAATGGCTAGTGGCAGTTCAATGTCTTCTTTTGAGGATCACCACTTCAAAGTCTTCCAAAGGTATCAAAAAGAAATCCACAAGTAGTTCTTTGCCTTGTATGATCAGCTTTTTCTTTGAACACTTGTTATCACAAGGTAGGATTCATTCATCAGTAACTTTGACTTCGAATTTGTCATAGCCTTCAATGTGATAGGCCAATCGGTCAACAAGCTTTTTATACATAAAATTATTAGTGCTACCAGTATCGATTAAGATAGTAATTAAAAATTAAATATATCTGAAGCTTCTCTAAGCTTTTGTTTCGTCTTATCTACAAGGTAGTCCTTACAGTTCCTCTTCCAATTTCCATCTAGGCCATAATGGAAGAACTGTCCTTTATCCTTTGCCTGGTCTTTCTTGACAACCTTTTCCTTACCCGATCTTTCTTTGCCCTTACCCTTCTTAAGGGTCTTACTAGCATTCATTTTCCTATTAGTCTCACCAATATAAAGAACTAACTTCTCTTTCTTTATGGTACTCTCAGCTTCCCTCAACATATTGAGGAGCTCAGGTAGAGTCACCTCAAACTTGTTCATATTAAAGTTAATAATGAACTGTGAAAAGAAATCTGGTAGGGACTAAAGTATAAGATTAACATACAGATTATCCTTTAGGACTATCTTTATACTTCACAAAGCGAGCGATCTCATCCTCGCTTGTCCTTTCCTTCAACGTGGGCACAATCGTATTAAGGACATATATGATTTTCTCTTTCGTGAGAACAATTCTCAAAGTACGGAGCCTTTGGATCAATTAGGTGGTTGGCATTAAATATGCCACATAGGGGTTTTGCAAGCGACAAACAAGATATAGCGAAAATAAATAACATGTAGATTTTATAGAAAATACTAATTAAGATATGTACTTCTATCTTAATATACTCCCACTATTTTCCTAACAAATCACGTGACACCCTCGACAGGTGAGATGAAAGTCTCCGGCAGACTCCTAGTGGGGATCAGGATCCAATTGGCATCTTAGTGCAATCTCGATGGACTTGACCAACTACACTAAGCCCAAAAGGTATACAACTCTTGTCAATCACAACTCCTTGTGATTCCCTCATGTTCGGCCTCTGAATCATCATGGTCTCGACTGCTCGACCAACCATGAAGTTCAGTTAAGTCATCACCATCGTTACAAGATGAGTCTGATTCGATGGATATGCTCTCGACTGCTCAACCAAGTCATATCATGTCCTCAGGTCACTGGTGACATATATTTGTCGTAGGCAAGAACTCAATCACATAGATAGGTGAGCCTCGAGTGACTCGACCAACTCAACCTATGTCGGGATTCAATTTCTTCCTATAACGATGGAAGGCCACGTGGGTCAATCTTATTGCCTCACGCTTATTAACTTAATATTATCGTAGGAGGGGTTTTTATTTTCTATCGGTCTCCTAATATATCATGTCACACACATACATATTTAATATATATCTACATCGTATGTATATATATATATATATATATATATATATATATATATATATATATATATATATATATACATATATCTAGTAAGTGTATAACACATCATACATGCAAGCCACACCGGATGATCATGAGCCGTCACCTAATATGATTAAGCCCAAGCCAATGGGCCTAATCACTCATAAATAGTGCATCTTCATGCCCTGTGATTGTTGATCTCGTCATCATCGGTTCCGTCGGATCGTCGTATCACCATGTGTCGTAATCTCCCGCCACGGCATCGTGGGTCCCGCTGTCACCTCCACACTCCCGTCGTGCCTCTCCATGTAATTATAAATAATCACAGGCACGCAGGCCCGACAATAAACGAGAAAAACGAAGGCTCGCAGACCCCAATAATAATAATAATCATAATTACACATCACAACTCATGGCTCATGATCATCCATCCACATCATACATCATATGTAGGATTACTATATATATATATTAATTAATTAAACTATTTAATTAATTATTTTTAGAAATCAGGACATCATCAGAATTTTCAAAATTATCAAGGGTATTTTCATAATTCTGGATAAGAGGACAGTCCTCGAAATTTTCAGAATTATTGAGGGTGTTTTCAGTATTCTGGATGAGAGGACAGTCCTCGAAATTTTCCAAATTCATAGGGGTATGATAATCTTTTTACCTAAAGGATGCCCTAACCCCTCTTTCCCCTCTACGTTGCCACCGTCGCTGCCCCTGCGCAGGCGGCGGCTACCCTTGCTCACTGGCAGTCGCCCTGCCAAGGGGCGGCCACCCCTGCGGCTGTCGCCCCTGCGGGCATCGCGCTGCAAGCAGCTGTGCCCGCGGATGGCTGTCGCCCCTGCGGGCTGGCCGCAACCGGTCGGCACTTCTACCTGCAGATGCCGCCCCTACGGATTGCTACCCCTGCGGGCGACAGACGCTGGCCTCCCTTTCAGGCTGGCCGTGGTCTGGTCGTGGGTGGTTGGCCCTGAATGGGGGCTGGCCGTGGCTGGCCGCCCCTCCTCCTCGCTGCATTCACTACGAAAATGCAACAAGAATGCGTAGAACGATTCTACGCGATACAATCTCATCACACGCAGTTTAAAACCAATCTTTCACACGAAAACCTTAGCTCTGATACCACTGTTGGGAAACCTCAGCGGGTGCATCACATGCGTAGTGGAAATCAAAACAAAATTTGATTTCTCATGTAGATCAAATCGTCGTACAAAAAATTGGGGTTGCAAGCAAAAACGCAAAAATAAAAAAAATCGCGATGTGTGAGAGATTGATTTTACCTAGGGAGATCGTATATCCCTGTATTCTAGATTCGGATGGAGAAGATGAAGGAGGTCAAGCGTCCTCCTCTCTAGCGGTATCCACATGATAGATCTCTGCAGCGAAACTCCTCTAGTCTGATCTCGCAACTCTTGCGCCGAGGGAGGGAGGAGAATAGGAGGGGGAGGCCAAAATTACGACCCATCAACCATGAGTCTCCCCTCCTATTTATAGAGAGCCACCAAAAACCCTAGGGCTCCTGCCTTAGTGGGTATTGGATCTCCATCCAATTACCCACTAACCTTGTATTATTGGATCTCTATCCAATCTTTATTCGTTGAAGCATCCACTATATGTGTGCGACCCTCTAGGCCCGATACCAAACTGGCCATGAGTCTCTCCCATCAGAACTCCTTCTGATAGAGTGAATTATTATCCCCATAATAACTCACTTGACTTATCGACTATAGACGTACTAGGCCACTACGCCATAGTCCCTAGACAGTACAAGGGGATCAAATCCATCGGACCTGTCTGTCCACAGTTACCGTGTATATATAATCCCTCATCCAACTAATATCCTAGAGACCGTATATTGGACATGGTACTATCAGGTCACATACGGAATCCGTCATAGTCTCGCTCTAAGTGGATTCTCCTGGAGAACTCTTTCTCTCTCAATCCGAATGACCCTGGCCAGGGATTTGTCTGAGCAAGCACATATGAGATATTCCTCTCGTGATACTGAGAGTGGATGATCTTCTATTAACACTCAATTATCTTCGTAAGGTTGGCTACCAATCCCGATAACCAGTTGTACCAGATCTGAAACTTTCCAAACCCGTAAGTCTGGAGTCAAAGAAAGGAGTACTCATACAAGGCATCCTTGGTGTCTGAAGTCTAAGGACCAGATACACAATTGGGACTATAGAATCACTGTCTGATATTAGGTATCATTAACCATACAACATTCTATAAGCGGATCAATCAGTGAACTCATTCTCCAATGAGCACCTGTACTGTATCCTTAGTGTCTCCACATAAGTGGCTATGAGAACAGCCGCCTCCATCATATGGACGGGTATATAGTACACCGATCTGTCCGGTTATCTCAATGTCCCTCTCGAGTAACCTATGATCGGGATTATTTAGGATCTGGTTTAAAGGTGAATCGATCTCATTATCGTGATCTAATCACGATTCGATTCCCATTACACAGAATCAAAGACATCACAATATATGCAATAAATAATATATTATGAGAATATATCAATATTAATCATAAGCAAAGAGATTACACAGCGTGTCAGACGTGTCATCACTCACGTGATTAGCTTGCAGGGCACCTGTAACCAGCACTAATACCCATTAAGGCAAGATCCATTAGGGTTAGTAGCAAGAGGCTTTCTATAAATAAGAAAGGGGCTCAAAGGATCATAGGCTTGGACCCCTATAATCGTCGGCCTCCTATTTCCTCCTACTTATCTTCTCTCAGCTGTGAGCCTCCTGGTGTGCAAAAGGACATCAAGAAGAGTCAGCGCTTCTTGTTTGTTGCTACGTGATGGTGCACGATCATGAGGAGAGAACTCGTTGGGCGAGGAGGTACAGCGCCACTGCCATCTGTTGTCTGGATCATCGCTAGATAGGAGTTCATGAGAACTCCTTCATCCGTGGACCAGGATCTATGGTTTTAAGGGGATATATGATTTTCCCTAGGTGAGAACGTCTCACTTCTCCACATGATCTTTACGATTTTTAAGTTTTACGCTCCTAGTCATTGCACGATGATCCAATGTATTCTATTTAGGTACTAGATTTTATTTTTATTTTTTGATATGTATGTGATGCTCTTAAAGATTTCCTAATAGACCGATCAAGATAAGCCTTTTAAAGAAGACATTATCGTCAAAAAGAAGTCCACTACCACCTGATGAGGTATCAAAGTTATCTTTTGAATTGGATGTAAAGGTCTGAAACCAGCAAGATAGTTCTTTGAAGAAGCTGTTGGAATCGAGTTTTCCCAACTTTAAAGCAAGATTCAATGGGATGTGAATCACCTAATTGGGGGATCCATGATCATGGATGGTCTCAACACCATTCAGCCTTGTTTGTCCAAGCAAAGCCCAAATTCCAATAACCTGCTCACCTTAAATCAAGTCCTAGTAGGACTCAGATTAGGGCAACCCTCACCCAAATAGGGACAGCCACCAAACAAGGGGGGTGTGATAGCGCTACAAGGAAAGTAATAGCTACACTCATCCTATAAGAAAAGCCTTTAAACCCTAAGAACTTAGGGCAGCCCTCACCCTATAAAACAAGGGGTATGCCCCATCTAAGTAACCAAAGAAGTCCCTAGCAAGAGCCCAATCGCCTATCTATTTCAGCCTTATAATATAGAAGAGAAGAGAAAAGGGAGGAGTTCTACACAGTGTACCCCATCCTTCTTACCGTAGCCTTCTTCCTTGAGTTTCAACAACTAAAGCTCTGCATCAAAGCTTTGTCCAACTATAGTGAGAAGTCCCCAAAGCCTTCCACTTGTTGCCCAAATCTCGGGAGGAGGTTTCAGTAGCAAGAGAGAAGGAGATTGAAACCAATAGCGATATGAAAACTACTAAAACCAGTAGCAAGTGTTATCCAAAGACAACCTGCATCCTTATGCGTCTATAAGCTTTCTATCATGCTTTTATTATGTTATTTTAAGTTTTATAGTTATTATTTTAACTTTACAAATAATAGAGGTTGTTTTCTTTCAGTATACGCTTGGTCTTTCTACGATAGTTCTCTCCTCCACCAAAGCTTTCATCCAAAAGGTGGTATTAAGTCGATAGATCATCAAACTCGAATCCCATACAGATCAAGCATAGGGCAAGAGGAAGCAAAGATGAGCACTTATGAAGAATTATATCATAGTGTTACCATTCAAGTTACTACAAAAAGAAGTTATGCATAATGGAGATTATGCTGAGGGCAAAGGCCTAGGGTCCAAATAATGACACACCAACTTCAATAAAGTTAGTGGACCTTAAGGACTATGTGATGATGGGCTATCTCATAGCTCTATTTTGTCTGTGAGTGACCCAATAATGGGTGGACAAATGTCGATTGCCAAAGAAGCGAACACAATCGAACATGACAAAGGCCCTATGATGTGTCATCATAGGTCATATATAGAGAGACCACAATCCGAGTTAATTTCACAAAGATCAAAGTATAATAGAGATGTCATCATAAGGTGATATGGTGTAATAGATCATAGTGGAACAGTTTGAAGCAATCTAATACACACGAGTTAAGTCCCATGAGGGACTTGATCATCCTAAGGGATGATTGGAAGCTATTAAGCCTACTTTAGTAAGCAATATGATAGCAAAGAGAGCTACGGATTCAAGGAGTGAATGTTATAATACCAGATAGATGGGTCTTCAATATGTGCATTGAATTTTACATTGGATGAAACTTTTATCATTAGTTTATAAGGATTATATACCATCAAGAAAGACTTACGAGTGCAAGTATTAGTGAGTTATATAGGGTACTTAGTGGTAGAGGTTATGCATATGAGTTGCAATGACTAAGGTGACTAGCCTAGAGAATACATAGATGTTAAAACAAGTGGTTGAAATGGACGAGGAAGTGATGACAAATCCAGCGGGACTTAGTTACCCAAAATCAAGAGTTGGTCAGAATGGAGGTTCACTCAAAGGAGTGTCACAATGCTACATAGGCGAACCTATTGATCATGAGGAGATGAAAAAGGACATAGATACAAGACAATGGATTATAGAGCCATGGGCATAAAAGCACCATGATACCGTAAAGGTGAGACTTTTGTGGAGTTATCGATCATTTGTTCTTATAGAGAGAGATCATAAAGTCATAAAAGGGACTAAGAAGGTGGAGAATAGAGTGGTAAACTCTTAATACTAAGACAAGACATAAGGATAGAGGTCAGTGAGCTTCATAAGACTGATGTCAATAAGCTTGTCATCAAGATAGCTAAAGGTGGGGGACTTCAAGTCAATGTAAGAGTGCTCGATGAATGAACAGAGTAGGTAGTGCACAGTATTGTACCCCTTTCTACTCAAAAGAGTAGGTGACGAAAATGATGTAAAATATGGTACAATCCTAGAGGCAACCAAAATTAATAGAGACTTACTTCAAACAATGTAATTTTTTTTTTCTCTTTTTGCATTCTGGCGAGCAAGTGAATCATAGTAGCTAACTCAACATAAGAAGGATAATACTTTAAGAACTTTAAAAGTGTGAGCAAAAAATAAGTGAAGGCTAGTAACCAATTTGATGTATGAAGTATAACCCTCGAGGAGGAGAGTAAAGTCAAGTACCCTTAGCCTTTTCTCAATTCTTAAGAGAATAGATAAGATCGAGTTGTTAGAATCATTTGGCACTAGGGGGGTTTGATTAGTGCAAGGATAAATTTTTATTTTAATGAAAACTCTAAATCGAAAATCCAAAGCTTTTTCGTTCAAGTGAAAAAGTTTTATAGTGGTTCGGCACAAATGACCTACGTCCACTCCCGAGTCCTCCTCCTTAAGACACACCAGTGTCCATTACTGATCTTCTTTGGGTGAAGACTAAACCCTTACACTTTGCTTTGCAAGGGAGACTTGAGAATTTTCTAACTCTAAGCTCTCTCCCTTACCCCTTTTCTTTTTTTTACAATCCACACAAGTTTTTCACATAATTTTATCCCTCAAATTATTGTATAGAATGTAAGAAAACTTGAGGTATTTATAGGCCCTAAATAGCTTCAGAATTTGGAGCTAAAAATTAAACTCACCTGAAAAATCTGGGTACGGGCGGTTCACCTACCGACTTGGGCGGGTCAACCATCGAAAGTACCCAAATTCCTGGGTACGGGCGATTCAGCCGCTGACAATCGCCCGAAATCTTGGGTGGTGCCGGTTGAACCGATGCTCATCGATGGTTTACCCGCTAGAATATCCGAAAACGTGACTCCCTCCACTTTACGAATTATGTCTTTAGTCAACCAATTGAGCTCAACCTGAGCTCAATCAAACCCCATAGTGGACCCGGTTGCCTCTTTGAGTTAATTTCCAAATCACACTCAAATCGAACTCACACTTAACCTATGACTTAAATATTACAATCAAACAAGACTACCAAGCTTAATTACCTCACTCCCACATTCTGGCAACCTCCGGAATCTCCGACAGCGAGTCTTACGGTCTTCCTCCGGTGATCTCCTGGCGTGTTCCTAGCGATCTTCTCAATACCTTCGGCGAAGTCCTAGCAAACACCCGACAAGCTCTCACAGCATCATCCAATCCTTGGCCCGATGCTTAAGCTTGATCCTAAGTCCATGTCTGATCTGTAACTCCTTCTCCCGTCATGGTTAAACCTATACGATGCTAAATATGACTTAATTAAATACAATCATAATGACAAATACATTCATTACAAGACCATCTCCTGGCAATCTTTTCAGCTACCCCCGATAATCTTCCAACGAGTCTCGGTCTTCATCTGGCGAACTCCCTTGCGCCATCCTGGCAAGCTCACGATACCCTCGACGAGCTCCCGACGCACTCCTAGCGAGTTCTCAATCGCATCGTCCGAACCCGGCCCGATGCATAGACTTGACCTTAGCTAATCCTAATTATAATAATCTTTCTATCGTAATTAATCCTACATCAATCAACTCTAACAATATATGTTAGATCAATAACCCATCAATTGATTTCATCATCAAAATTTAAAATTCAACACAAGTATCCTAGTTCTCTTAGTTATTTGACGGAGGAGCTTAGCATATATTCAAAAATTCTTCAAAAATATATAATGGGAGACAACAGTTGTCAAATCCTTACCGGTGATGATCAGTTCTATCAGAAGTAGCTTGTTTGCTTCATTTTCTAACATAATGTGAACTGAAAATAAAAGTGATGTGAACCTACTTGGAGATGTTGGCTAAGAAGAAGAGAAATGTATAGACGAATTTTATGGAGAAAATATCTCAAAACTTTAAAGCTTGTGAGGCGATGCTTATGAAAGCCCCAACAGGCATCCATCTAGTTTAATCGGCAAACGTTTAGGGGATTGGTGCACAATAGAGAAGGTCTTCTCCTTTGTTCAAAGGATTTATAAGAATCAACAAATATCAACATAATTTGAATGACAACACATAATAGTGGCAAAATGAAGCTAAACGTTGAGGGAGGTGTGTTGTAGCCAAATCAAAAGATTAAAGATTTAATGAAGATAAGGAGATACAACATCCACAAAGGCTTTGATGAGGACATCGAAGGAATATGTGAGTGAGAATGTTACGAAAAAGTCTATGGATAAAGTGTTAAATGTAATGTTTTTATGTCCTTGTCTTTCAATTTTATTTATGCTTTAGACAACATGCAAAGGGTTTATAATAAGCTTAGCAACCTTATTTTGGTTAGTATATACACGTTATGTGTGGTCGTCATTGAGAGATAAAATTCCAAAAAATAAGCCATCAAGGAGCATTTGGATATTTCTTTTATTTGTAGAGCAATGTAAAATGTTAGTCATCACAGCAACCTAGAGCTACCCGAATGGCACAAGACTAGATGGGTCTTTGAGGTAGTGTCTAGGGGTAGTTTTACTAGTTGTAGGTGTCCTACAAGTCAATCAATGAGTGATGACATATGTTACACGCTGCACGATCTTTTTATTTATTATTATTATTGGCATATTCTCACTTGTATGTTGCATATACTGTGATGTCCTTAGATCTGTGGAATCGAAATTGGATCATGATGAGATCATGATAATGAGACTGATTCATCTTTAAACACAGACCCTAAATAATCCTAATAATATGTTACTCGAGAGGGACATTGAGATAACCAAATAGATCAGTGTACTATATTCTCATCTATGTGATAGAGGTGGGTGATCTCAAAGCCACACATGTGGGGACATTAAGGATATAATTAAGGTACTTATTAGAGAATAAGTTCACTGATTGATCCGTTTATGAAATGCTCGATGGTTAATGATACCTAGCGTCAGATAGTGATACCGTAGTCCCAATTATATGTATGGTCCTTAGACTTGAGACACCAAGGATGTCTTGTTTTAGTACTCCTTTCTTTAACACCGGACTTACAGGTATGAAAAGTTTCAGATATGGGACAATCAGTTATCGAGATTGTTAGCTAACCTTACGAAGGTAATTGAGTATCAATATAGGATCATTCACTCTCGTTTCACAAGAGGAATGTCCCGTGTGTTATCACTTATGCAAATCCTTGGCCAGGGTCATTCAGATTGAGAGAAAATGAGTTCTTTAGGAGAATTCGATTAGAATGAGATTGACGAATTTCGTATGTGGTATGATAGTACCATGCCCAATATACGATCTTTGAGATATTAGATCAATGAGAGATAATAAATACATATTAATTGAGGACATATATGTCTAATATATTAGATGCCCTGTACCATCTTGGGATTATGACATAGTGGCCTAGTACTTACACAGTTGATGAGTTGAGTGAATTATTATGAGATAATAATTCACTGAGTTAGAAGGAGTTCTGACGGATAGAACTCACGGCCAGCTCGGTATCAGACCTAGGAGTCATACACATATAGTGGATAATTGTAGCGAGTAGAGGATTGAATATGAGTTATCCAATAAACCTCTGTTGTCACTAGATGAGACCCAACATTAATGAACTCCTTGCATGCAGCCCAATTAGAAGTAAATTGAAATTATTGGATATAGATCCAATAATCTAAGAGGTGTGGGTAATTGGATAAAGATCCAAGACTTAGTGAGGCATGATCCATTAGGGTTTTTGGTGGTTCTCTGTAAACAGGAGGCATGGGCGACCAACAAGGTAATAGATAATAATATCTTTGGTTGCCCCCCTCCTATTCTCCTCCCTCTCATCTCTTCCTAATCGATCACATTCTTCTTACTACGAGAGGATAACGAAGAAGATAGAAGATATTCTTACACGTTCGTTGTAAGAAGGTGTACAAGAGTTGCTGGTTTTTTGTTATGATTTAAAAAACATTGTTGCATCAATCCACCATGTGAATACCACTAAAGAGGGGGGCATCTGACATCCTTAATTATCTTCCATAGGATTTAAAAATTTCAGGGATATATGATCTCCTTAGGTAATAAATCTTATATGACTCGTAATTTTTTATTTTGTGATTTTTTTCATGCATTAATCATTGCATGACAATGTGATAAATATGAAAAATCTTTATTTTTTTTTGCTGCATATGTGATGTTCTCTTGGTTTTCCAATAATAATTAGTCGGACCGACTATCAACCAACGATACCTATAACCCCATCAAATGGTATTAGTATTAATGATTTTGTTTGTTTAGATAATACTATCACTTGACTTGATGGTATTATTATTGTAATACATTAATTTTTAAAATTATTAATTAATTTTATCATAATCTTGATAATAAATTTTGATATTAAAAAATATTACTTTGTTAGTGATATACTAGATACAGTTCAATTTTTTTTTATATAAAATATTAATCCGCTAATACATCATGAACAAAAATAAATCTCTGAATTTGAACAGTAAAATGAGGGACTCTATATGTAAAAACAAATTTCTAGAAAATTCATCGAGCGGAACAAAGGTCTCGCACCTCTCATAATGTTGGACCATATACTCCGGAGGTGACTTGGTCACACGTGTGTCCCATATTATTGACGAATCACGAGGTAGGTGGATATTGGGCTGCTAACGACAAGGGAATCGTAGCATTTTGGTCGTGTTAGTCTGTTACGGCGGTAAGAGAAGCGACTAGCTCTCATAATTGTTTATTTAGATCGACCGAAACAACCGAGGATGAGGTCATTTTCCCTTTGTGCGCGAGAAGAGACGAGTTCACTGCACTGAGGGAGAGACAAATCCGGTTTCCTCTCTGTGTCGCCCCTTCCTCCTCCCTCTCTTCCTTTTCCCATCGCCTGCGGATGGAATCCACCCTCTTCCTTGCTCGATCGACCTTTCCGGTCTCCGCCGCTACCGGCGGCAAGGACGCGCGGTTCCGCTTTGCGGCCACCGGGCTGCCGCGGACGGCATCGGCGTCAGCAGTGATCGTGGCAGCGCTGGAGAAGGGCGCCGGTGCGTCGGGCAATGGCGCCAAGAAAAGCGGCGGGGCCGGCAGCGGAGGCAGGGTTCCCAATTCCAATTATGTGGTACCGCTCGACCTGACGCCGTCATTCTGTCGCCCTCTAAAGGAGATCCTCCGGGACCTCAACAAGAGAGTGCCCGACAACATCATCGACTCTGCCGACAACTCCATCCCTTGGTACCTCTCTTCTCTTCCCCCCTTTCCTCCGGATCCGTATGCAGCATTCCTTTTCGTCGATTTCCCCTTAATTAGAATTTGGTATAGAGTTCAGATGTGGTTCGTTCTGGATCCATATTTGTTGACTTGAACATCAGCCTCATTTTATGGTCAACCATGGAAAGCCTCTTGTCTGTGATGCTATCTGAGTTAGGAAAGTAGCCATGACCTGCATCACGAATTGACTTTTCTGGTTGGTTGTTCACGTTAACATAGATACCATTTGAATTTGTGCCAGCGTGATATGTCCTTCCGACCAAATTAGTGATCATTGAATTGTGGTACTTTTTCTTTATTCTTTAGCTATAATTTCTGTGATTCGGGTTTTCTCGCCTCCTCTCTCTATTTTGATATTTTTCTATTTATTATCGATCCCTCACCCAATTCTCTCATGATATATCATTTAGGTTGTCTTCCATCATATTTAGTAGTGTAGTCTGAGCCGGTGTAGTGTATGTACCCAAAGATGGTAAGCGCCAAAGTGCCAAAACACCTGAGATGCTCATGATTGATGAATAAAATTAAAAATATATATCATTATTGAGAAACATGATCACTAAAATAGAAATAACACATCAAATTGCATTCATTTAAAATTCCAAATTACATTATCCATATCAAATAACAAAAATGACAAAAAAAAAACAAGATTAAGATTAATCATCATCAAGGTCCACATCATCATCCTCAACATCTTAAATTTTGTCATTATCATCCTTTTCAGCTGATTTCTATCACTCAACCTCTTGTTCGTCTTAATCAAAATAAATGTCCTCTTTGACAATTAGAAGCATTAGAATTAACACTTTTGCATTCATCTTGTTCTCACAAGTTGTCTTGTGTAAGTTCATTTTCCATCAACATTCAAAGCTTTTACTACTTCTCCCCATATCAAACTATCATCATAAAAAATAGGATCATCTTCAGGATTTTACAAGTTAGCACCCATTTCTCCCATTGGGCATTCATTTAAATCATTGAGGGGAGCTAGCATGGGAGGAGGAGGAGGAGGAGGAAGAGGGACAAGACAATTGTTAGGGTCCGGGGAGGCTCGACGGGGTGGGGGGACGATGAAGGAGGATGGGGAGGGGGGACGATGAAGGAGGAGAAGAGATAATTGTAGGAAGGGAAGGAGAGAGAGATAGAGAGAGAGAGAGAGTCATTGTGAGGAGAAGAGCCTACTGGAGATCCACTCAATGTATGGAAGCCTCTCATTGAAGGGTGATGCTGTTGCCGTTTGCTGATGGAGAGGAAGACACCTCCATTCGTCGATGGAGAAAAAGACACCACTGCCAGTTGATTCGAATTAGAATCAATAGACCACTCCAAATTACTTGCTGTTGAAGTTTGACCCAAATTGGGTCGTTCAAGCTTGACTCAAACCTGATTTGGTTCAGGTTTATGCTTGAACCTCGTGAAGCCTGTGCTCAATCGTGCTCTTGTGACATGCCCAATTGAAGGTGCCCTCCTGGATTAGTTATTAAGCGGCAGCACTTGACCTCACCTCTCTTGGGTGCCTAGGTGAGTGTCCGAACGCCCGATAGCTTCACTGTCTCAGCAAGGTTTGAGTTCTTTTGAACATTAACTACTTGTCATCAAAGTTTACCTAGATACCTTGACTATTACTATTTAAGGGTAACAATGAAGGTCCTAGATCCAACTTAGAATGATGATATTTTAAATCATATTAAGGCATATTAAGAATTGGACCAAGAGAAAAATCACATTAAAAAAGTAGCATGCCTAAAAAACATTACGGAATTCATGCACAGGTTTATACATTTGGCAGGAACAAAATCAAAATCCTTAACAATCTGTCTCAAAACACATACCTTTCAAATTGATAAGAAGTGTGTAATTCATGTGATTCCATTACTCTCTTTTTTCTACATAGAACAAAATTAGTTAAGGCTCATTGACCATTCTTTTCATTTGAATTTTACCCCTTCACCTTTTTTATTTGAATTGCTTCGACATTTGACAGTTTCATGGTTTGCAATTTATCTCTTGGCTTGACTAGCTTGACTCGTAACTAGACTTGGCACGTTAATTGGCTAGTCTGATTTAACCCTATTGATGCTTATTTTTGTAGGTATCATGCAAATAGAATGCTGAGTTTCTATGCCCCAGGTGAATCTTTCTTCATAACTATTAGTTTGATCACAATAATTTTTTTTAACTTTGTCATATGTCACATGCAAAAATAGAGTATTTTATGTTTGTTATTAATCTTTTTATGATGGATTCTATATCACATAAAGTTAGCCAATGAAGTATCACATAATTTGCATTTACAGGATAGTTCTCTACATCATAATTGCAGCCTATCTAATTTAAAATACAATATTGAACTTTTCACTCGTACCATATTGTTGATTTCTTACCAGGGAGCCTTTTCTAAAGATCTGTCAGCAATTACATTGATTTATTCTGTGGAAAATTAAGCAATACAATGAATTTGGTCACCTATATTTTTCATTCACGAGTAAAATTATGCTAAGATCTGTCTTCTTTACTATTATACAGAAACTTAATTCATCAACAGTACAAAATTTTCCGCACAATCTTTTTTTGGCAGATTAGAAGAGAAATCCCATGCATCCTGTCTTCTCTTTTCATTATTTTAACTGCAGTATTTACCTTTATCTGCTCAAAATTTTATATACCACTTAAACAACTAGAAAACCTATTATTGGATATTAATATTGTCCTTTATAAAATTGCAAATCCTGTGTATTATACATCCTTAGTCTTCCACTCTTTAGTTAAGTTGATCTATTAACATTGGCTTAATGTGGATGAACATCTTACAAGATCTGATTTGTCACTATCAATTTCTTGTGGCTTTTGCATCACAAGGCTGGTGTGGAGAAGTACGTGATATAATATTCTCGGATAATGGGAATGTGACTGTGGTATATCGTGTTACCATACGAGGATTGGATGGAGAGGTACTTGTCTGCAACAACTTCATTTCATGCCTTTTTTTTTCTCTATTAATTATACAATGGACTACTTGTAGTTGAAATATCAGCTTCGTGTGTCTAACTTTGTAGTGCCAGGTAAAATATAAATCTACTGAAACTTTGTGGAAAATGTTATTCATATATCTCCAGATAGTTCCCCTTTTTCTCTCTTTGGAAAAGAGAAAATATTTTGGTTAGCAAAGGTAAGGCTGAAACATTTGTGTATTTTGATCAAAGTCTGGTATTTCGGGACATTGGACACATGGGCTGATAGGAATGGGTCTGGTATGCACCAGCATGGCAGCACATGGTACATTGGTACGTACCATGATACCAAAAAGAGGGAGGAAGAGGAGGCAGAGGGAAGTTGGAGGAGAGGAGAGGAGAAGATTACCCGGGCCGGTGGCATCAGCCATTGCAGGAGGTTGCACTGGCAGCAACAGGCAGTGGACAGTGTTGACAGCATCATAAGCAGTGGGTGGATGGTGGGCTTGCAAGAGAGAGAGGCAATATAGAGATAGGGCCGAGTGGCCACTATATATCGTTAAAAAAAATAAATGAACCGGATCACCGAAAGGGACAATGCATATCGCGGTTCACACTTGGACCAGTAAATGCTGGTTGATACATAACGGTTGGGGCAGATTGATGATCCTTCAATTCAACGCCTGTTTTTTTTTTCTTTTCTCTTATTATTAACACATTTTGTCTAACTGTTGCATCCCGTCAAATAAACGGGTTGTTCAAGTCAAGATAAGGACTTTTTTCCTTCAATTATTTTTGATGATTTTGAAGTAATTTATTAATATGTGTGGGGGTAAATCTTATGTTATCAGTATTTTTAGGCTATTGTATTCACTTGAAAAGATGATCTTATCGTTAGAAAGTTCTAGATGAGATTGAACTAGGAGAAGAAAGATAATATCCTTGGTTTATCAAATCTTGTTAGTAGTTGAAACTTGAATGGCTAATCCATAAATAAAACCCTAAATGTCTCAACATGTCTGACAATGATATATTTTCTAAAAGAAAGTGAATTTTTTTCTTAAGCCTTGTGACCTTACCATCTTCTTTCTCTAGGATGGATAATTTATTCCAACTTCTAGACTTATTTTAATTGTCTCCTACCTGCTAGTTCTTTTCACTCTGATTTCATGAATTTAATTATATTTTAATTATTTGTTGCTTTATTTTCCTACCTTAGATTTGTGATGGATGCTCTATCAATTTGGAGCTTAATTGTGGACTACCATCACTGCTTTTGGCACTAAGCTAACTAAAACTGAGGACTGCCAAAATGCAAATACGTGAAAAAATAAACAGTCAGATGAAAGGAGCACCAATTTTTCAGTATTTTCATACATGCACATTCTTTTCTGTTTAAAAATGCCATTTTCAAGTGAAACATACATCTATGTTCTATGTTAAAAATATAGTTACTTATGACCAACCGACAATAGTTTGAATACAAAATATACTAGTAGCATCTTAAAAACACATGCTGGAAACATTGTTAAGTTTGACTTTCAATGTCTTTACCATGTTATACACGATTTTTAAAATATTCTACTCAGTTACATAGCACATGGCCAAAGGCAGAATTTAAACAGGAAAAGGCCATGAATATGGAACTAACATCTTAGGTCATGAAGATGGAAATGGTGAAAATTTGGGGGTTTTAGGCAATTACTTAAAAATTAATGTTTGTCAAATATATGACTTCGTGTTGGATCTGCCTTTCAAGCTTCTAGGTTGCTTGATTTGGGTTAGCATGGTAGATGGGGGCCTCTCAATCAGTCTCAGGAGTGCAGTAGGTCCTCAACAGTTTGATCTCTGACTACAGATCGAACAAGGACCAAAACCAAAAATTCAGAGCTTGCTTTGAAACAGGGTTATATAGTTCATTTATCAATGGTTGAAATCCTCTTCTGGAGCTTTGGTTTGAACTTTCAAGGTACTTAATTGATCATTGTGGTAATTCTCGCTCTTGCTGTCGAAAATATAAAATATTTTTAAAACATAAAATTGCTGCCATAATTGTAATAATTTTGTCAGAGACTTAATGGTTGTATCAATTATATTAGTGGTTGTTAGCAATAAAAACATGTAATGACATGGTAGTTGATCAAGAAACCTGTCATGGACTTGGACAGCCTCTCATGTTGAAGAAAGGTTATTAAAAATGTTTCTCACTCATATAGATTCAGAAGTGCATATGCATAGAGTACCTTATGCTATGGTATCAACAATACAGTGCAAATATAAATTTGCTATATGCTGAGGTATTTGAATATTCAAGGGAATGGTAATGTTCAGGGTTTCCAGGGTTGATGGGTTGTTGAAACCATTATCAAACTGATATTAAATTTTAATCATCGACAGTCTTACATGATAGTGCTAAATCAGTGTTTTCCACATATAAGGAAAGACTTAATGCATTTAAAAGAACTAGGGCGACACTCTTTGTTCAGAAACATTACCACCGTATTCCCTTGAATATTCAATTTCCTCAGCACCAGTCTGATGGGACAGTATTAGAATTGGGGCTAGATTTTATGTTCAGGCTTTCCTGGTGGTACAGTTTCAGTCTGATGGGTTCTTGAAATCAGTACACTGTTTTAAATACCTGTTTGATACTGGTTTCAACAACCCATCAGACTCAAACTGTACCAAGGTGATACAATCATTAAAGTTGGTGATTGATCAAACCAATAGATATCATCCATTATGGATTGGTCCAATCAATATTTTCAACTGTGGATCAAAATATGATTGGGAAATACAGTCCCAACTTGAAAATGATTTCATTTTGGTCTTCAATTTGAGATTTATTATCATCATCATCATCAGAATATTTGCATTTTGATTACCATCTGAAGTCATATATACAAGTGTAATACTTTTTAAGATATTGATTGTTACTCAAAGAATATATGAAATGGCCCAATTAAATGTCTTGGTGGCCCCCTAGGGCTACATAACTAAGATTTGAAGGTTTTGAAGGGGTTCACTTAATGTGGTGAGATTGAAAGTTCTTTGTGCTTTGAAGTTGAAACATTTGTGGACTTGATCTGTGTATCTTTTTAGGAAACCAGATAAAAGTTTCTTGATTGGAATTTAATTTTTAGGCCAAAGTACATGCTGAATAGGTGTGGATAACAGGCTGAGAATTTATTGATCATGAAATTACAACATCACTATTGGTCAAACCAGTGATAGTCATTCCTACTTATTTATATAGTTTTTGACTTCATATCAATTCAAGGATTTTTTCCAGTCAAATTTCCGAAGCGTTAACATATTTATCACTGCTATTGATGCTGTCTTTACTGCTGATGCCTCGTTGTGCTCCTACAGCTGGCAGATATCCTGTTCATGCTTCAAACCTTCCCCTCAATGGAACAGTTCCTGATGCCTTTGCTCCCCTCCCTGATGCACGTCACCTCCCTCTCTAACGTCTTATCCTGCCCCTTGTCACTCTCTGCCCTCTTCTATGCCTGTTCCTACCTCGTCCTCTCATCGTATGTGACCCTCCATTCTCTCACCCCCAAAGCCAGCCCCTTTGCTCCCCTTGTATCTTCTTCTTCCACCCTTCCCTCTTCTATGCTCCTTGAATTCTAATTCTGAGATGTCGGATTGTGGGGGGACTTAGTCGAGATGCTGGATGGCGAGGACTTAGTCCCTTGCAACCCTTTTAATTTCTTGACTTTGAACCTCCGCAGGATGAATTTTACCCAGCTTGCATTTGAGCCAAGGAGTTTCCAAAATTCCGATAAAGCTTTATGGCGTGGGTGGCAGAGGCCTTTAGAAAGGCTCCCGGCGAAGTTGCCTATCTTGATGAAGCTTTCATGCTCGATGATAAAGACCTTGAGTGAGCAAAAGTGGTTGTCATGGAAGGGCCCAAAGCCTGAAGGAAACTACTTCAAGTTAACTCTAAACCCCTTCTTATAGCTCTGAAACATAAATATATGAAAATGAAATTCAATTATGCTACCCCGGATTCCTCCTCTGTGCTAGCCCCCTGCCAAATGGAATCTAACCCTTCTCCCACAATCTAATATCTTAATCCTCTCTTAAAACTATAGGGAAGCTCTTAAATACTATAGTCGTGACCAACTTAGAACCAAATATTGTGTTTTGCTTGGAGGGTTGATAGGTTCAGAACCACCCTAATTTGCAAAATGTGACCAATCGCTTAAATTACATACTGAAGAGCCTAGTAAGGCTTCGTGGCTTCTTATTGTTATATGTGCTAGTACTTGTGCTTTTATTTGTTGATTCCTATGGAAGATTCTCGATATGCTTGATTTGGATGACATTCCTTGGTTTTTGTGTCGAGACATGAAATATAGTTCCTCCCCTAATTAGAAATCAGGACTCTAGCCTTTTCTTTTGAATAAACCCATCATGGATTTCGATAAATTTTTTTCCCAGCTGATTTAGTTGATTTGGGTTGTTCGGGTTGTCGTTTTACTTGTAACAACATGTCACCCCTGCTCATTTTTTGGTTCAACTTGACAAAACTTTTATGACGTCGCTTGTTTAGATTTCAGCCCTACTAGATACAGTACCTCAAGGTGGAGTCCTTTGTCAAGTAGGTCTGGTGAGATGACTATCCTTCCTCCAGCCCCCACGACTCCTTTTATCAGCAACTTACTATCCTTGAACCCAAACTCTCTAATTGGCACAAGCATTGTATGGACAACCTTGAAAAATCCTTATCTTCCTCTCTTAAAGCTATTAACTCGTTGGATCTTAAAGACTCCAAAAGAGCGCTCACCAGTGAGAATTCTTAAATCTGCAAATCCTTTATAATTGATTTTTTGGCCGAGGAGATCTTAATTACAAATAATTCTATTGTATGGTGGCTATGCGCAGGAGACAGAACACAATTGCTTCTATTCATACCTCTGTTAACTCTACCCTAAGTGATCCTCAAGACATCCTTAACCATTTTAGTCATTGGTATGAAGATCTCTAGTCCTTGAGGCTCTCTATCTCTTCGCTTGATTGGAACTTAATTACTTTGTACAAAATTAGTGATGCAGACTCTCACAACTTATCTGTGTCCTTCTCCAATGTGAAAATCTTTGTTTCTCTCAATCAAATGGGTTTAGGCAAGAGCCCAGGCCTCGGCAGCTTCATGGTTGAATTCTATCATACTTATTGGCTTTGCACTTCAATCCTTAGTTCTTTCAATGCTATTGTACTTATTGGCCTTGAATTAGGGATTCAATCCTTAGTTCTTTCAATGCCTTGCATTCAAATTTCTCCTTAACTGTTAGTTGGACTAGAGTATTTTTAATCTATATTTGGAAAAACTTAACCCCTTCTTACTTCCTATTGCCCTTTGCAATATCTTCTACAAACTCATTGGCTAACCACATGAAGCCACTACTTAACAATCTCATTCATAAAGAGCAATCGACCTTTATCCAGGGTAGAAACATTAATGATAAAATTGTGATTGCCAATGAGTTAGCCCACTCATGTTTATATCAAAGAAAAATGCCCCTTAATCCTCCTCAAGTTATAACTTAAGAAAGCATTTGACAAGCTTTCCTGAGAAACTCTTGAGATTTCCCATAATTCAACTTTTGGCCCTCCATCCAAATAATCATGTCATGTCAGACAAGGGATCCACCCACCCCCTTTCTTTTGATCGTTATCTAATTAATTCTCTCATCCATTCTTGACAACCAAGTCCATCACAGCAAGCTCTCTCCCTTCAACAGCAAGGGAATTAAAATCTCACTTATGTTGACGTGCTTATTTCTTTCAGGGCTAACCATGTCTTGTTCTCGTTTGGCTAAGGCCCTTGAGCTTTATTCTACTTTCACCAACCATTCCATCAATAAGTCAAAATCTGAAATTCTTTTGGGCAAAGGTTGTGACCCTCAAACGAAACATTGCTTCTGCAATTTTTTTGGTATTAAGGAGCAAGGTTTGACTTACCGGTCCATACTGGTGTACCGAGTTCATCTCGGTACCGGTATGGTACTAGTACCGGGCAGTACACACAGTGCATATCGCTTAGTATATTAAAATATAATATAAATATTTTATAATATAATATTAGTATATTAAAATATTAAAAAAAAGAGAAAAGGGGCGACATCGCCTCGATCTTTCTCCCTGCGCGGGAGAAAAAGCGCCCGCGACCCGCGGGCGGCGACGGCGCACGAGCGTGGATCGCGCGTGGGCGCTAGGTTATTCTTTCTTCTCCTCTTTTCTTTTTTTCTTCTTTTCCTCTTCTTCTTCTTCTTCTTCCCCTTTTCTTGCTCAATCGACCGCCGACGATCGATTTCTCCCTTCAATTGACCACTGACGGCTGAAATCGATCGTCGACAATCGATTTTTGGTAGAACCGCCCGGTAGCAGGCGGTCCGTGTACCGGCAACCTAGCGGACCGGTATGTACTGCCCATACCGGGCGGTAAATGTCGAAATTGCAAACTTTGTTAAGGAGGGATCTTGGCCCCTTAAATACCTAGGCTCATATGTCAACCCTCTTAAGGTCCCTGAAAGATTCCGACTTTCCTTCTTGTGGACAACATCTTGAACGGTATCCATGATTGGCAAAAAGGCCTCATTTCCTAAGCGAGTAAAGTCATCCTTGTCTACTCAGTGGTCAATGCCATACCCATCCATATGATTATGAATTCTTGGGTTTCTGAAACAAATCATTACAAAAGGATATTTAGAAGGTTTTTTGGAACAACGATAGCTCTGGCAACAAAATTAATCTCCTCATATACAATTGTTGCACCTCCCCCAAGGACAAGGGTAGTCCTAGGATTAGTGATTTACACCTTGTCTAACTTACCATTGAGGCTAAAAGGATTATTCCTCTACTCAATAAATCTGATCACCACTGGGCTTCCTTACTGCCAAATATGTATCTTCCTCCCTTGGTTTTATAATATTAAATCAGGAGCTTCATGGGTTTAGATCATGATTCGTCTTACCGGTCCGTATCGGTATACCGACTAACCATTGGTACGGTATGTATCAAACCATACCGATGTACCGACACGTTACGATGGGGCATAACGACAAACTGATATGTATCGCCCATCAAGGTTTGCAATTTTGGTCCATACTAGTGTAACGACTATGTATTGTACCATGTACTGACGATACGTTGGGGCATACCTACGGTATGCCCAAAATCATCGAAAATAGCTCTAAAAATACCTAAAAATAGAAAAAATAGTTATATTAGGATTTTTAAGTTGGAAATAAATATAAATTAGTATAGGTTTAGTAAAAATAATGTAAATTAGGAAAAAATAGTGATATCTTTTTTTGACTTTGAGGAGTAGCTTTATGACAAGGTTTGCAATTTCGACATTTACCGCCCGGTATGGGCGGTACATACCAGTCCGCCAGGTTGTCGGTAACAATCGACCGTCGGCGGCCGATTTTGGCCATCGGCGGTTGATTGAAGGGAGAAATCGACTATCGACGGTTGATTGAGGGAGAAATCGACCGTCGGCGGTCGATTGAGCGAGAAAAAGGGAAGAAGAAGAAGAAGAGGAAAAAGAAGAAAAAAAAAAGAAAAGATGAGCAAAAGAATACCTATCGACCGCCGATGGTGGGCTTGCAAGAGATGACACTTTTTCCATGTCTGAGGAGTTGCAGAGGTCTTTTCCTTGCAAGGTCTTCTACTTCTTCCCAAATCACCTGAACTCTAATCCAGTTGCTACTTGCTATATTGAACTTGGCGGTTCCTTTAACCCTTCTTCTGAGTTTGTTGGCACAGACTGCACCATCAGAACCTAAGATGGAACCTAGGTGGATCCACTATTGTTGCTGGTTGCAGAGTTAACAAAGCTTCCTCACCTCTTCAAACAAAATGTGTTGCAATCTGGGATGGACTTTCTGTTGTGTTTGAATTAAAATTGAATCCCAACAGTTCATCTCTTGGCTCCACTATCTTGATGTTGTCCCATGGACTGTCAAGAACATTTTCTCTCAACATTTTGGAGCTTCCCAAATGTTCTCATGTTAACGGTTGGTCTTTTATTCCTAGGACTGAAGGGATGCTCATGGGTTGGCTTTGCTCATAGCAGGGGTGTTTCCATACCTGGGGAAATGACCTCCCTACTGATTTTTCTGCTTCTCTCCACATGCCATTTGGATCACCTTCTATGATGAATGAATGATAGTTTCTCTTTAGAGAAAATAAAAGACATATCCATCACTAGTTACTAGTTAGCAACAATGTACTATAAGTGGTGGAATGGTCAAGTGGCAGTTATGATCAACGTTTGCTAACCCTGCATTCAAAATAGAAAGAGGATCAGGAACTAATGTAAGCCTGAGAAAATAATATGAAGTGGCTTAGTGTGGTTGTCTCCAAAATAATTTATTTCATTTATCTGTAATCAGTCTTTATGTAGATTAAGATGTGAATAATTGTAACATGAAGTAAGATTATAGCAGAGGCTGAATTAAATTGTTTGTCTAGATATGTTTATAGGCCTGATGTCCTGAAGTTCAGATCTTTCTTTTTTTTTTTTTTTTTTTGTTAGAGTAGAATTCTTGCATTATGGTGGTAAACATACAAAAGTAAATGATCCCAGGTTATTATTACTAGCTTTGGTTTTAGGCCTCCTAGGAAGATTTTTTTTCTCTATTTCAATAATTGTATTAATTTTTTGTGCCTTCAGTGATTTTAGCAACTTCAGGCCGATCACTTTTCAGTGATTTCATCCAACCAAATTAGGATCATAGTTCTAATGAAAAATAAAAAAGATACCCAAATGAAAATTTTGAATTTGAATAATGGAATCATGTACAGGACTGCCCTCCTCTTTTTCCTGATGGAAAACTATGGTTGATGGTTTTGGTGATTTCAATTTGTACTTAGAAGTTTTTGTCGTGATGGTTGTTGGGATTGGGATCATCAATATAAATAGTTGTGTGCAAATTTTATTTTAGAATGCAATTTTTGAAACCACTAATGTTTATTAGAAAGTTATCATGCTAAATAAGATCTTGAGTTATATAAATTTATTTTTTGAACATTTTGAAAACTTGACCCATTCATCAGATGCTTTAAGGGTTATTCAGTTCTAGCGCAACATAGATCAGGCAATGGAGCTTAACTAGAAGCCTTTCTGCAAAATATTGTTAGTCCAACTCATTTTAATCAGGCTGCACTAGTTTGATTATGGATAAAGATGTATTAGACCCTATCCTGTCCAAATTCTGATTCAGATGTGTTCCTCTAGGTTTACCCTGTTGTAATCTATGCAGCTCTATACCAGGTTAAGGGGAGGAGCTTTACCACTCTGATTAGGCAATTCTCTTGCAACTTGGTTTATTCGGATTTGAGTTGTGGAGAAAGTCTCTTTGCTTGCAAGAACCAGACTTTGTGAATTGACCATCTCCAAAACCTGTATTGGTGGAACCTTCAATGCACGGGACTGCTTTTTTGGTTCTATTAGGTGGTGCACTATTTTTCCATCAAAGGTGGCATAGCTCCTTTTGCAACTAAAGAAAAGGGTACTTGACACAAAACTAACATTCCGGTATCTTTGACCAAATTCCACCTAAATATTTATATGTGAGAATTATCAAACGATGTGTTCACTCACTAGAAGTTTGTTAGTTTAAGATATTAATGCTCATCCAAATTTTGTTTCACTTTGTTTCATTTGGTTTTACATGAACTAAGTTGTAGAAATTTGTAAAAGTTATTTTGACAGTGCATTGGGCAGCACTTGAATGGGTGGAGGAGGAAAGTCAACAAAAAAGTGAGCATGTACTGCAATGTTTGAATCAAATTAAGTCATGGATTCTTCAATAACATTCATCTCATCATAGAGGTTCCAAAATATGTAAAATCACTAGAAGTATCAAAACACAAGGAATTTGCATGTTATCATATCAGACATGAAAAAGCAAGAAATATTTACTTGTTGAGATGAACTGTGAGGTTCCCCTATGTTGTATGCTTATTGTTGTACAAGTGCAGGCGCATCGGGAGTCTGCTGGAACAGTGTCTCTGAATGATGGCCGGTTTAGGGATCCAATTGCTGAAGCCGAAGAACTAGCCTTCGGCAAAGCCTGTGCTCGGTTTGGTTTTGGCTTGCATCTGTACCACGAGGATGAGACACCGTAGAATGTGATATTAAGTGCCACAAAGCTTATGTTCAATTTGGTTTTTGGCTTGTATCTTTTACCAGGAGGTCGAGACACCGTAGAATATGATAGTGTGGACGGACGGACATGATTTTTTGCAGAAAATATGTTATGCAATCTTGTACTAGGTCATACGGTGGGTCGAACCACCCTTCCGATGTTGTACCAAGTTAGTTGTCTGTCAGACATATGAAATCCATATCTTGCTCAGGATGTAAAAAATCAATGTTTGCTGGTGCCCGATGTGCTGAGTTTTAATGTTACGGTTGATATAGTGAGTGAGGCTTGTACAACTAACTAAACCAATGTCCAGTTTTGTCGCTAATTAAGTTCCTTCTCTTTTTAGTTTTCTGTTTTGGAAGGCTAACTTCCAAAATGGTGAACTCTCCCATGGATCACCACCTCTTTCACTTTGTCATTCATATGCCGTGGATGTCCTATTTCATATCAATTTGTCGTCATATCTTAAGGCCAAATAGCTAGTAATTAAGCATAAAACATATGAAGTGTATTGATATCAGTACTACTATACTATATGATGGAATCAGGTGGTGGTTGGTTAACAGTGAAATCATAATCTATTTTTTTAGAAACTTGAGATGAGAAAATCCCCCAAGTAATTGCTTAAAAGAACGTCGTCGTGTCTTCTTGTCTTTTCATATTACGTTGAATCCTTTGGTACTAAATCAACTTGAGCCGAGTAAATCCGCTATTGTATCCTCTCGGGTACTCCAGTTAATGTCATAGGAACTCATCGTCTTGCTTGAATTCACCTCTAAAAGCCACCAAGATTTTGACCAACCACTTTGTCATCACCAATCAGGCCTCCTGCACTATTGGAGGAAGGTGTTCGATCTTCCCCACCCTAGGAAACATGCAACAAAAAGGGATAAATAAAAAAGTAAATAGAATGTGATAAAAAATAGAGAAACAAAAGACACCAATACTTACATGAAAAACTTTAAAAAACCATATCAGATCCACTAATTAATGAGAATGAGGGTGAAACTATTCAAGAGCATAAGAAGACTTATTACAAGAAAATAAGAATAATCTTCTATCTCAAAAATTAGGAAAAATCCGTGTTGATAATTTTCTAAGGATAAATAAATACTTTGACTGCTTGATAACAAGGTTTTGAGGATCAAATCTCATTCTCACCACTTATCATTTGTACAAAATAAAAATTAAAGAGTTCTTATTACCTCGATCATGAGCCACAGAAGAACCCCATTGTAGTGGAGAACCAAGAAGAACATTGGTGCAATTTGTCGTGTAGTTCGTTATTATGTAGGGCGTAATAGGCCAACTTGATTTGGTTTAAACAAACCATTTCTTATTGCCCTTTCAATGTGTTGCCCTTTCAATGTGTTCGATCTTATTGGTTGATCTGAATCACCATAATAGCTTTTTTAATATTTAATTTTTATTTGAAAAATGCAATAGCAAAATCTACCCAGAAGCTAATGGGGAAGCAAAATTTAAAAGAAACAAAGTCTTGGAGTTGTAGTTGATGCAAAGTTGGTGCTTACATTTGGTCAAATCTTTGTCATCCTCAGATATCTATATCATGATATAGTTAATTGAACTTCTTTATTATTATTATCAGGGTATAGGATTCATTGTTGTTATTGTTATGTACGAATATGCTCCACCAAGTCAAACATTCAGTAGACCACCCATCAACTTAAAAAATAACTTGAGCAACGTCCAATATCTTTCTTACTTTCTATAGATTGATACAAAAATATTTCCACCTATAATAAATATTTTTTAAAAAGGTTTTTTTTATCATTAGTTAATCAAACTAATTTTTGATTTCTTACCCACACCCAAATTTTGTATACACCAAAATTTTCATTTGAATATACAATTTTCATCTTGTTTAAAGCTTACCTTTATATTTTTGGACAAATCTATGATGCTATTATCCTTGTTGTTGTCTCTGAAAGTTGTCCGTCAAATAATCTATAGATGATTTATACACACGATTCTTCAATTAGAGAGTACCTTGGTGAAAATATGTGCGTCTAGCAGACAAGCAATTAAATTACCAACAAAGGGGAGACCTTTAAGTGTGAAGCTCTTGCAACCAAGAGTTTGTATTGACAGTCAAGGATGATTGATGTAATTAATGGCAAGAAACCACCTCCATGGCAGCTGATTACCCTGCAGAAGCATCATTGAGCTTAAAGACAACTTTCAAGCTATAGAATTTTCACACATTAAGAAAAACTGGCAGAGCTGCCAATTGGGCAATAGATTTTGCCAAGAGAAATCCCTCATCTACTGTTTTATGGCGAAGCAATTTGCCGGCTGACAAATATTAGTATCATCACCTCTGATAGAGTGGGGAATTTTCTTCCAAAATTTTTGGTAGTTAATGGAGTACTTTACTTTCGATAAAAGATTAAAAAGCGAACAAGTTGGCCAATATAAATTAATGAAATTGACGTCACACCTTTTGCTGAAGCCAATAGATATCCAGAAATCTTGAAACAACATTCATATAGATAAGATGGAAAGCATGGGAAAACCCGGCAGCTTAGACAACCTTTCTTTTACAGAGATAGAATAAGCCACTCAAAAACAGTCACGAGTGGTTTGAGATAGTGGTGTTCTGAAACAAACATTGGCTTGAACTTTTCATTGCTCAATTGCATAAATGTTTGCTTTTGTACATGGCGGATCAGCAATTTCCTATATGTACTTACACATTTTACAACAATACATAAAAGGAAAGCCCAATGCATGAGGTGTCAATCGATACTGGGTCTTAATGCACTCACAATTTACAACATACCAACAAAAAAATAGTGGCCCGTATTTTGCACAAAAATTTATAATAGATCTGTCTTCTATCTCGAATGAAGCCCCAATTGCTTAAGCGCCTCTCTCAAATCCACAAGATTCAATATCTGACATCCAGATCAAGTTTTGCACTAACTTCAAAACTTTTCCCATGTCAACCTTCAACATCAGCAACCCATGATAGATCTGGTAGAAATATGAACAGGAAATCAGGCAACAGCAATGTTGTCACTTTGTTGTTAATTGGAAAAGCCATGACAATGATTTTAAACAAACCACATACAGAGCTATAATGCCCGAGCTGATCAAATTGGACAGGAACTACTCTAAGACATGATATAACCATGTGTTATATTTTCTTGTGAAGAATTATTTGCTTTCCTTTTTTACATAGTAGAAATCACTGTTTAGTATAATAGAATAATTAGGCAACTTCAGGTCACAGAAAAAGCTGAAAAAAAAAACCTTGCATGACTGATTCAATTGCAGCATTTGGAATAAGAAGGCCAACAATACGCTGACTATCTGTCGTAGTCTCCAAGCGCACAACGCGTAACCTTCTATGACTTTGGCGGACCTGCTCAAACAAACAACAATAAGTACCAAATGGAAAAGGAAAAAGTTGATGGAAGTCCAATAAGATGCTTGAGTTTTCCCCAAATTTTGTAACAGAGAATCTGTCAATAACTTATGGTTGAAGAAAGAAACCAAAGCAAAATTTTCATATGTAAGAAAAATTGTCATACAGCAAAGCAAACTACAGTGTGTGCAAAGAACTCGTTTCTTTCACCAAAAGAATAAAATTTCCAGAAAGGTATTCAAATTGAATGTTTCCCATTTTCAGTTTCTATATGCCTTCCAAAAATAGATAGCAGAGGAAACAATTTTGTGCAGTCTGAGGTTCATTTTTGCATAGGTCAATCATCTTCAAGCATTATTATTATACTACAACTTTACTCCATTATTAAGATCTACTCTGAATTGACTACTGAAGTAATATCAATAATGTGGTTTCGCAAAAGACCTAGATATTGATAAGAATTACTTTGGTGAAGTAGCATATTGAAAGTACTTTATCCCCTGTGACTAATATTCCATGGACTCTTGCATTGTCAACCATGAGCCATGACAGTTGTATCCAGCTCCATGAGTTGGACGCATCAGATTTTTGTAATTATAGTACTCCAATTTTCATCAATTAACAAGATTATGACTCTAAAGCTTCCTATCAACTTAACTTCTAATATTTTACATTCTCATAGCATCAAGTGTTTTTTTAATATCCATCTTCTTGCCTCCAATATCTTCATTCTCCTTACTGGATTGAACACTTGGATATGTCTCTATTGTATTCTCATGTTCCTGTCCACAGCACCCTTCCTGTGACAGATGGGCCATGTAATTGGTAGAAGAATGTAAAACATAATGGTTCAGTAAAGAAATAACCTAATATATGCAGAAGGCCAGGATGAAACACAGTGTCATGCCAAAGAAGACCAATCATGGTCAAAATAAAGAGTTCTATGTTCAGTACACGTACTGCTCTGACAGGGTCTTGGTTACAGACTGCCATATACCAAGGGTATTAACTTAACAATAACAATCATGATACACCAGTGGTATACCCTATCACAAGTTTTATAGCAATAGATCTAGGTAACTAAAACGTGGACAACGATAACTTTTCTCTCAAGTACTTCTCCTGATTATTATTGAATTTTCCTATGTTCTTTTTTTTTATGGATTTTGCTTGAGCCTGTTACACCACGGTATATACTAGACACAATGATCTGAAAGCCGATACCTAGACTTGAATCCTTGGTCACCATGATTGAATATCACGAATGTTTTTCTTATTGTAACTCTGTCATTAAGGTAATACCGCCAAACTCATGAAAAAAGTGAAGCATTGGATTGAGCCATTGACAATCAATGTAAAACTATGTTAGATTTCAGGAATATCCATCTTAACCATATTTAGTAAACGGCTAGGTTGTTATCCAAAAGTGACGAGTTTAACTTCACTGTTCAGGTGAACGAAAGTGCAAAAGGTGTGCTGAGGTCGTCAAAAGTGACCCATCACATCAGCATATAGATGTGGTGCACAATAGGTAAGGGTTCTTACATTGTTAAGGATAAATGCAAATAAAGTAGTATCAGACTAGAGGATTAGGTTAACAACTTGGAATATAGGAACATTATCATGAAATTGATGATTTATAATGATTAGAAGAACAATTAACATAATTTTCATACAAAATATTTAATGAATAGGCAATCTAGAGAGATCAATAAGTTGGATAGACAGGAAATCAAAATATATAAAAATCTTAGATCTTGGATTGATTATACAACACGATGAATAAATTGATGAAGCTATTGTTCATAGATTAAGATTTAAATGGTTAAAGTAGAAAGGGACTCAAAAGATTTTTGTGTGATCTCTGGGTCCCTTTTAGATTAAATGTAAATTCATAGTTATTTACACCAGTAATACTTTACGGCTCTGACTGTCAAGAAACTACATAGCATGTTGTTAAAATGAGAATGTTGACGATATATGGAATTACTAGGTTAGAAAATGTACTGTTCTTGATTGTGAATGATTAAATTCTGATAGCTCTAATAGAGAATAAAATGAAGAATTATTTCATATGGTATAGACATATACTAAGACCTATAATTCGAAGAAGTAAGATAATTAGTCTTAGTGGGTAGAGGATGAACTAAGAAGGCTTCACTAAAACTATAGATAAGGATAATTTGTATAGATATGTAGTAAGCCTTATAAAGGCTATTATTTGAAGTAGTGTTGTCAAAAGCAAGGAATGTCACACCATCTGAAATGGTACAAAATGGGCGGTATGCATCGGTCCATCAACTGTGCAATACACAGACTGTCTTGTTTCAAGTGGTACTTAAGGAACAGGTCATGTATCGGTCATTACAGGTGATGTATCGATTGATACAATCAAAACCCATGCTATATTGGTCGTCATGGATTGGTATTCATCAGAATTTGATGGATACCAATTGTTACTCATCCAAATTGGGTCAAGTCTAGACCCAGCAGTCAAATTGACCATTGGGGCCTCTTTTGGGCTTTAAATCCCCTTTCTCCCCTCTTTCACTGACTCCCAATTACTTTCCCATTTTCAGTATCTTACTCACACTCCACTTGTGATCTAAGTTCCTAACCGGTGATTTGGATAAGAGGGATTGAAAATTTTAATTAAAATATAATTAAATATAATTAGTATCATTAAATTCTGGATCATTAGGTATAATTTAGGCCCAATTAGGGTTATTAGAAAATAAATTCATTTGCTCATGAGTATAACCTAGAATTTCTATTCATTTATACCTCGTACACACTTTATTATTATTTAAATACAAAAAATAACATTATATCATAATAGAAAACCATAAAAAGGATTTTTTTTGAATTTTTGATTTTTTCTTTGTGTTTTTGGTCAAAATACCGACATGCTGTCACGGACTTAGTTAGTTTTGCCTAGGTTGTGCGGCACCCTTGCGAGTCCGTCCGCAAAGGTCAGCCTCCCCGAAACCTCCTAGGGTCCCTTAGGACCTACAAAAGAGAAAACGGGTTAGAGGAAGCACTTCCCACGGGATCCACAAGAAACAGCTTTAGCAAACACTTTATATAGCCAATACAAATTACAACTATGGACTTTACAAGTTCTGAAAGGTTGCACACAAAGGATAATGGTCCATTACAGACCGAAATCCCCACAAGTGTCCACATGACACGACTCTCATTGACAAGTCGAAACCGGCCATGAAAGTTAACTAAACGAGGGCTGCCAAACCTATTGCAAGTTCGCTACTTACAATACGAAGCATGTACAAAAACTGAAGGACACGGACAATCATGAGCATTAAGTCGAACACCTTATTTATATTTTTATCCGTGACAATGCGGTAAGCCATTACTAGCGAATATATACCAGATCAACCCAAGACTGATATCATCGATCAGTACGAGACGTCGATGCTTGGTCAAAAGCACTAGGGGCCATACACCAAGGTTTTAAAATGCATGAGACACGTAGCTCTCTCCCAAGCAAAATGTGACACTCGTCGATATAAGAATTATAAAATATCTAATTAAGGAGAAAAACTATCATGAAGATAAAAATTACACAATACATGAGTTCATATTATTTCATATTCAAAATATAACTGCTAAGACATTAAGTAACATTCATTTAAACCTCAAAAAAACATTAAAGAAAGGTTTGCCATACCGTTTGATAACACTCGATATGCGTGGTGCATACCAATCTAACAAGGGATCGGTATGGACGGTACATCAGTACACCCCATTTACCATGTGTTGGTACACTCGGTACAGCTTCGTATATAACATACTGACAACTGGTTGGTACACCGATATAGACCGGTAACGCGAACAATGCACTAAAGTACTACATTGTCCAAATCTAACAATAAAAATAGCAAAGCAAAAAAACGTTAACATCAAAAGTCCAAAGATTTTATCAAGAAAATCAATGATCATCGAGGTCCACTTCATCCTCATTTGAATCATCCTCTCTATCGTTTAATTTATATCTATTGGACTCTTTGTTCATCTTTATCAGAATAAACTTCCTCCTCTTCTAACTGTTGCAAGGCTTTTGCACTCGTCTTTGTTTTTGCAAGTTGTCTTATGTGCTTATTTCTTCTCCAACACCTGATGCTCCTACTACATCTTCTAATGTCAAGCATTATTAAAACAAGAACATCTTTTGGTATTTGGTATGTTACCACGCATTTGTCTAAACGATCATTAATTTCAATCATTGACGTCATCTATTGAAATGGGTTAATGCTATTTCGCAAATTAAAACGAGTCTTGAATGATTGATTATACATTATATAAACAAGAATTTATCTTTGATGCTCCAATAGATTTCTTTTCGTTGTGTGAATGTCATATGAATTGTAGTTCTCATTAGCTGCATTAATATATCAAAAAGAAAGCTCGCATTCTCGGTGACACTTCATTCGCTCGTAACCCACAATGCTACAAGTCAAATCTTGATAGCTAATTGCTATAAATTTAGGTCGAAGGTCCAAATAAGCTCCATCACTCAACTGCAAATTTATATTTTAACTATTAATGACAACAAATTTTACAATGTACCATGTATCCAATGCACTTATATGACTATTGCTAACTTCTATATCGAGCTCAACGGATGAGTTTTTATAAAAGAATTATGAGTTCAAATAGTATTATGCAACATATAATGAAAGATGAAGTTAACATTTTTTATCTTTTATCTATAGGTGAAAAGATATCCTTAAATATCTCCATATTCCCACCAAAAGACTTTTTGCATTATTTTTCGGCTCTATCCATAAACCTATAAAGATATCCTATTGTCAACTTTTTCTCATTATTTGCAAGCCGAGGAACTTTAACAAGAAGGCTTATTACAACCATATGATTCCAAAACAACGACATCAAAATGATAACGCTTGCACTTTTGTGTCATCAACATGTTATAAGATTATGCTTTTACCTATGAATACTTTACAATGTGAGATATGTTATGGTAAAGTGAGTGACACCAAATCTCACCCATCTCTTCTCACATCATATTGAAGGCTCCAAAGTGTTTGTATATAAGGCCCAAGGTTTGAAATTTCGAGCGAGCGGTACGTACTGGTCCGTCAGGTTACCAGTACGTGGACCGCCCGCTACCGAGCGATACCGCTTAATGTAACCCATTTCGGGCGATACCGGGCGCTACCGCCCGATAACGGTCGAAATCGACCGTTACATCAAGGTTTGACTTACCGGTCCGTACCGGGCAGTATGCACAGTGCGTACCGCTCAGTATTAAAATATAATATATATTTTTATAATATAATACTCTATAATATAATATTAAAATATTAAAATATTTAAAAAAAAGAAAAGGAGGCGACGTCGCCTCGATCTTTCTCCCCGCGCGGGGAGACGCTCCATCTCCTCGTGCGGGAGAAAAAGCGGCCGCAGGCGAGGTATTCTTTCATCCCCTCCTCTTTTTTTTTTCTTTTCCTCTTCCCTTTTTCTTCGTCAATCGACCGCCGATGGTCGATTTCTCTCTCAATCGACCGCCGACGATCGATTTTTGACGGAACCGCCCGATAGCGGGCGGTCCACGTACGGGTAACCTGGCGGACCGGTATGTACCACCCGTACCAGGCGGTACAGGTCAAAATTGCAAACCTTGCGTTACATACCCTGTAACATCGTAACGATCGAATTTTAGACGTTACAAGTTGGTAACGGTCAAATTTTCAACCGTTACATTCCCTCAAACGGTCATATAACCCTTCCTACCCCTATTTAAACTCATTCTCTTCCTATTTCACTTCATTTCACTCATTCTTAAACTCTCTCACATCTCTTTCTCATTCTCAACATTTCCACTTTTCAAAACTCTACAAGACAAGATTTGTGGATTTAATCAAGGCTAGTCTAGGAAGAAGGATTATCAAGGAAGAAGGAAGGATTTTTCAATCAAGAGGTATGTATTTAATTTCGTTAATTAGAGTAATTATCATTCTTAATATTATGACTAGTATGTTAAATGTTAATTTATTCAAAATTAGATTCGTAATATATAAGATGGTTATATTTTATGTATATTAAATATCAAAAAATAAATGTGATGGCAAAATAGTTTTAATAGGTTTTATTATCATTAGCTAATGATGTAATTAGTGAATTTAATGATTATTTAATCAAAATTAATCTATTTTAGGTCAATTAATAGTTTTTTATAGTTGTTTAACATGTTTGTAATATTGAAAAGCATAACTAATATATCATTAACTATATTTTTTACATGATTAGTGTATTAATTTATGATTTCATCATAATATAATATTTATTATATCAAAATTATTTATTTAATTTGTTTTACATATTTATGATGGTAAAATAGGTTTAATTAGATTTTATTAGAGTTAATTAATTCTGTAATTAGTGAATTTAATTATGATTTAATCAAAATATGATTTATTTTAGGTCAATTAATAGTTTTTTATACGTATTAGGTTGTTTAACATGTTTATAATATTGAAAAACATAACTAATATATAATTAACTATATTTTTTACATGATTAGTGTATTAATTTATGATTTCATCATAATATAATATTTATTATATCAAAATTATTTATTTAATTTGTTTTACATATTTATGATGGTAAAATAAGTTTAATTAGATTTTATTACAGTTAATTAATGCTGTAATTAGTGAATTTAATTATGATTTAATCAAAATACGATTTATTTTAGGTCAATTAATAGTTTTTTATATGTATTAGGTTGTTTAACATGTTTATAATATTGAAAAATATAATTAATATATAATTAACTATATCAATTACATGATTAGCGTATTTATTGATGATTTCATCCTAATATAACATTTATTATATCAAAATTATTTATTTAATTTGTTTTACATATTTATGATGGCAAAATAAGTTTAATTAGATTTTATTAGTTAATTAATGCTGTAATTAATGAATTTAATTACAAAATGCAAGAAGGTTCCGACGGAGATCCGTAAATTATTTTAAAACAAGCAAAGGAAGAAACATTAAAAAAGAATGCACTAGCCGAGGAAGAATGTTGTAGGACTATGCATGAACAAGTTTATAATCAGTATGAGGGTCATGGTGATGATGTTGATCTAGATCTCACAGTTGGCATTCGTGCATCATTAGAGCATCAGTATACGAGTGATGAAGGAATGAGGCATCGACGACCTGACCTGACTCACAATGGGAACATGGCGATGGCAGTGGAGTGCAGAGGTCGGCTAGTATGAGGCAGCCAACTGCTCCTTCTCAGTTAGGCCGAACTAGTAGCATGCGACATGGTGGACTCCGTGGTTTTATGAGAGGTCTTGGCAAGAGGTCTGCACCAGATATTGTTGATATTGATCCGCAAGCCTATCCTCCACAAACAGCGAAACAAACACGGATTGATGATGCATATACAAAAGAAAAAAATGAGATATTGGGAAGGCAATTTCGAAATGGTACAACTTCCACAGGATTCCAGCAAATACTACCCAAGGTCCATATTATAAGACCATGGTCTCCTCCATTCAAAAGTCTGGCACGGGGATCCAACCTCCAACACCGAAGGAGATTCACGACGTGTACTTAGATGAAGAGATGACAGAATTAAAAGATTGGATCAAATTCTTCAAGAGGCAATGGAACGAATATGGGGTGACACTAATGTGCCACAGTTGAACAGCGCCAACAAGAATGAGTATCATCAATTTTCTCATTTATTGCAACAGAATGGTAGTATTTCACAAGTTAGTTAATGCTTCCGACAAGATCCATGATGCAAACTATATTGAGAGTTTGATGGACTCTGTTGTAGAGGAGATCGGACCACAGTATATTGTGCAAATTGTAACTGACAACGGCGCAAATTTCAAGAGAGCTGGCTTACAAATGATGGAAAAAAGACAAACATTATTTTGGACTCCATGTGCAGCTCATTGCATAGATCTAATGCTGAAAGATATTGACGAGTTGGACATGGTCAAGAAGTGTGTAGCTCGAGCACAGTCAATAACAAAGTTTATATATAATCAATCATCATTGGGTCCACAGTTTAATGCAAAAGTATATAAACGACGAGATACTCCGACCTGGAGTCACTCGGTTTGCTACTAATTTCATTGCATTAAGGTCATTGCAGCAAAAGAAGAATGACTTAAAGGTAATGGTTACCTCACAAGAGTGGTCTGATTCCAAATATTCGAAATCGAGCGATGGAAAGAAGATGAAAAAAGTCATTCTTTCCTCTAGATTTTGAGAGACTGTGGCTAAAATCATAAAAGGTATTGAACCACTTTATGTTATTCTCCGTAAGGTTGACTCAGAAAAGCGTCCACAGATGCTGTATCTTAAATATATGCTGATTTCAGCAAGAGAAGAGGTCAAAAAATCATTCAGAGATGATTTTAAGGCTGACCAGTATGTACGAATCATTGATCGTCGCACTGAAGCTCATATGGATAAAGATATCCATAATACAGGTAAATTCGTGTTAAAATAATTTAATTTATATTTTTATAATAAAAATTATATTAACAAAATTATGTCTTGCAACGTATTATCTAAACCCGACAATTCAATATCGGTATGCCCTCGGAATGCAACATGATTCACTAATGACACTAAGAAATGTTGTACATCGAATCTTGTCAAACTCTACTGATGCAGCCGAGGCTCTTGCGGAGAGTCGATATTTTCGAGAAACAATTGGATCATTCTCCGACGTTATAGCTGTATCGTGTCGTTACACTATGGATCCTGGTGAGAACAAATTACACATATTGCTTACCAATTATATTTGAAGTTAATTATTTGTTATAGTAATAAAGTCTTATTTATATATTTTTACAATCGAGTGGTGGATACAATTTGGAGGGGATGCACCACATCTAAGAAAGGTTGCCATTCGTATACTTTCACAAACGACGACATCTAGTGGTTGCGAACGTAATTGGTCAACATTCGCATTGATTCACACGAAAGTCCGCAACAGACTCTCGTATAGACGATTAGAGAAACTAGTATATGTTCATTATAACATGCGGCTAAGGTTGCAGTGTGCCGAGCTAGATAAGGAGCCAGAGGAACCAGAGATTGAACCCATTGACATCCAATTATACAACGAAGATTCAAAGCCAATGTTAGAGTGGGTCGAAGCTGCGGAGAACCAAGATGATCCTCTACTTGATGAGGCAGGAGATCCTCAACATCCTTCACGTTTTATCACCAAGGCAATAGAAGAGAAAGAAAATCCTCAGCAGGTGGAAAATCCCCCTCAGTCAGAACGTGGCGGAAGGAGTCAAACAACATCAGACACCCAATTGTCGTAGTCATCCGCCCAACATGCAAAGGCAAAGGAAATGGGGAAGGCAATACCATCAACGTTGGGAAGAATAGAATCAGGTGACGAAATACATTCACAATCACATTCAGCAACTCGCTCGATCCAAAGACATGATACAAACACGGATAGCAGTTTGTCAACCGATAATGGGAGTGACGTCGGACAGTCGTACGTATCATCTACACAAGTTGAGGGTGGTGCGTGGACAGAGGAGCAGTATTTTACACATGCCGCCCAAGACACAGATCACGGAGCTCGACAAGATACTGGTCAAGTTTATGCACGAAAGGGGAAGGGGAAGAGGAAGGGGAAGGGGAAGGGGAAGGCAATGGATGAATTTGAGTAGATGCGACAGAGCCTACAGGATGTCGATACAGAACGAAGCTCATCATATTCACAACCGTCGTATTATGGAGAATATTATGACTAACAACAGTACAGTGATAGTTAGTCATTTTTCTCCGATCAACAACATGATATGGAGCAACAGGTCAGTAGCGAAAGTAGAAGCTCCAACATTCATCAATACATGCCTCAGGAGCCGCCCCAGACAAATATAATTCATGACAATCAACCTACGATCATCACCACATTGATGCACCAATGGTATACGGTGTATCAATACAATGTCATAGGATCAATTTCAAGATTGGGTTCGACAAACATATCATATTGATATGCAGATGCACAAGATCGAGGATCCTGATGCACCACTCGTGGAGGCTCGTTGATCGTTTTGATGGTAGAATCAGTAATCAGGTATATCTACATATATGATTATTTAATTCATTTGAATCGTAAAGTTTATATTGTAAAGAAATAATTTAACAATTTAAATATTTTTTCTATAGATAATTCAATATTAACAAATGGGCGCTCTATAATGGATCAAAATTACGAACCTTGTACAAGACTGTTCTTTAAAGCTTGAAAAAGATATGTAACACTATTCTTGCATATTCTACATTAGTTTTGCTAAACTGATCTAAATATACATCTATTTCTATCTTAAAAATCTTAACCTATCTTTTCTTTTCTATTTTTCAGATATTTGGGGGATTAAAATATTTTTTTTTGTACCGAGCGGTACACACTATTTGTACCACTCGGTACTGTGTACCATACCATACCGACCAGAACTCAGTACGTCGGTACGGACCGGTCCGGCGAACCTTGATAAGGCCAACAACAAAAATAGCCTCTCTAAAATATTGAATTATTAATTTTTCCAAGACCATCTAACACAGTGATTTAGGCACTCGGGCGAGGCGAGGTGAGGCACGAGCACCTCGTTTAATGGCCAGGCGACGCGCTTTAAACGAGCACCTCGTTTAATGGCCAGGCCTAGGTGGTCGCCCGAGCCCAAGCATCGGGCGCCTTTGGGCGAGAGCCTGGTTTAAACCAAGCGACCAATCGTAGCAACGACAGCGGAGAGAGGCAGCAAGTGCCCAATTAGTTGGTTCAATTGAACCAACTAATGCACGCATATCAGCCTGCCCCTCCTCGCGACTTCCCCTAACCTTACACTCGATTCCGTTGCCTCTCTCCATCGTTGTCGTTGCCTCTCTCTACTATCTCTCTCTACTGTCGTTGTCGTTGCTCTCCGCTGCCACTACTTTTCGCTACCACCGATTGCCATTGTCACTGCTCTCACACCGCATACCCCTCACCGCGACTCAGTTCTCACCGCGACTCAGCTTCTCACCTCAGTCTCCTTCTCACACTATACTCCTCTACTGCTATTAACAATAGAGAATATTTTAAAATATTAAATATATTTTTATATTTTTAATATTTTAATATTTAAAACCTTAAAATATATTTTTTATATTTTAATATTTTAAAGCACCTTGTTTCGCTCGGCTGAGTGCCTAGCACATCGGGCGTTTTAGGACCTTGGCGCGTAGCACTTTTTAAATCACTAATCTAACATTAGATCTCTAAAATTTTTCTAATATTCCCTAACATTCGATCATCACAAGAAGCCACGAACAAAGTCCAAAATAAATATGGTTTTTTTTGCTTAAAATAATTTGCCTAAACAAGAGTAAAGTAAAATCGACAAGTGTCTAAATACATAAAAATAATATAGTTAAAACATTCAAGGAAAAAAACATACAAGCTAAAACATAATTGTTTTATTGTGATTATGAATTGAATAACATTTTACTCTTCAGTCTTCGCAACAAACAGGTCAAGTAATAAAATGTCTTCTCTCCAAATTTGATGAAAGCATATGCATTAATATACTTTACATACATGGTTCCTAATGAACAATTGACCAAATAGTATAATACTACTTCGTCTCCTACCAGTCCATGAATATGATGTAATAGAACAGTCATGTTTTGCCCATATATCATTATGACCCTTCACCAAATTCTCTGTGTAATCCAACTCGTTTTTTAATAATAAAACTCTTAGCTCGTAATAACTTAGAAGCTTCAAGTTAGGAATATATTTTCTAATAGTTTCATGTTAGAAAGATACTTTCTAATAGCTGTCTGATACGAATCATGTATTGAATCTTTATATTCCTTTGTCATAGGCATCATTTATATTTGTTTGCTTTAACTTAGCTCCTTTTTGGCTTTTGTGACTTTCCCTTATTTTTTGGGCTTCTTGGTAAACCACCATCATCTTCAGAATCTATCTCCAAGATTCTCAACATCATCATATTATGGTAAATAATCATATAGGATTCAACCTTTTGGATCTTTTTCTCATCCATATTTGTCTGTATCTTTTGCATGCATCTGCAAAACACCTTTTGCATGCTGATCGATTTTTGAAGTTCCCTACTTGATGTGGTTTTGCAAAAAATATACCACCTGTAGTTGTTTTATTATAAAACATACTAGTTACAGCATCAGCGTCTTTTGGATCCTAAAACATACAAATAATTGTATTTCTATGCAGGATGCTTTTTCAAGTCTTGCTTATGATTCATCTGCAGTATTAACCTTCAGTTGCCATTATTTAGCATCCTAAAATTCCAATGACTATCCAAAATACTAGCAATGACAAATTCTGTCAAAATAATTCATAAACTATGACTAACAAAAAGTTAGATGTAGAGAAAGAAGCAAAGGAGGGGGGTTGGTGCTAGTTGGGAGGGACATTAAGAGCAGAGGGGGTTGCCAGGGCAAAAATTAAAAAGAAGGCAGAGAATCCTCATTAAAATAATCAAACAAAAATCATGGATATCATAAATAATTCAAAAAATAAAGGATGTTACACTCTCCTCCCCTTAAATGAAAATTTAGTCCTTTGAATTGTGTTATACTCAATCAATGAAAAGATGGCGATAAGTTTCTTCATCTCCTCCTCTAGCTCCCAAGTAGTTTTATCAACCGAATGGCGTTTCCAAATCGCTTTAACAAGAAGAATGATCCTATTTCTAGGATCTTTTCTTTCTTATCAAAGATCTGAGTTGGCTCTTCCACATAAGATAAGTCCTTGTCGATCACAATTGACTCATAATGATATGGGAGAGATCAGGTATATATTTTCTGAGCTGATATACATGAAATATATCATGGATATCACGCAAGGATGGTGGCAAGACAATCCTTTAAGCAATAGAACCAATCCTCTCAATGACCTCAAAAGGTCCAACAAATCTAGGGCTTAACTTCCTTTTCTTCCCAAATCTTGCAAAGATGGATAGGGAGAAAGAAGGGGAGAAACATAAGGGGGACTACCGGGAATAGAAGCACATGGGGCAATTGTCGGGTTCAAGATGGTGAACGATGCAGATGGCTATCGAAAGCCAACGAAGGAGGGAAAGCAACTCCAAGAGGGACAAAGGGGTGAGGTGTGTTGCCAAGAGAGATACGATAGAGAAAAGAGGGGAGGTGCCACCATTCGTGAAAGGGAAGGAGGATCCTTGATCAAGCGAGAAGGTTTCCAAAGAACTGACATGGGTTAGTTCAAACCAAGGGGTTTAGTTAGACAGAATCACTAGTTCTGGTTGGGTCGAGTTCAAACAAGCCTGATTTGATTCAGGCGCTTGCATGAACACCAATGCTTGGACTCAAGTGCACAACTAGACTAGACCCAACTGAAGTCACTTGCTCAAACTCAAATCGATTCTCGCGCCTTGGCTTGCCTCGCCTTACCGGGGTCTTCATCTATTAGCCTCACTTGTTAGAAGTGGTAAGATAATTAATATTAATTGTGCAAGAGATAGAGGATGAACTAGGAAGACATTATTAAAAACGATAAATAAAGATTTAAATGTTTTTAATTTAACTAAGCTATTTCCTTTTTTAGAGTATCAATGCAGCAAAAGATCCATACTCATAATAATAGTCCTATTTTATAATTAATTATGCGACCAATATAATATATCTGTCATCTCTTGCCTAATTCTCAAAACAGGGATTTAATATTAACCATGCCATGTTACTTAGTAGAAAGTCCTATATACTCTTTCTTCTACATAAAATTGCATGCAAGATTTTGCAAATACAGAGAAGTCTTTCACTCACATAAGTTACTTGGTAGAGCAACAAGTAAATGTAGCTTCACTAGGAACAACTTTGCAATTGCTGCTAAGTGCTAACAACAAATTGTCTACACACCCTAGGAATATTTTGGTAAGAATCAAGTAAATTAATTGCACTGTTTTATTGTACATCAAATATTTATGTTCTCTTTCTCACATTTAAATTATATGGTAGGATGCTGCTAGTGTAGACTGCAAATATTTTCTCCTAAGTCAAACTCTGTTACCATGTAGAATGAAGCCGTCAAGAGACCATCAATTTTGAGAAGATATATGTAGTTGTATATATCAAGGTTTTAATCTGCCAGACCAGTATGATATTGGTTTATCGGGTGGTACACCACCCTGCACTGCATATAATCAACCGAAAAAACAATTAAATATTAATACTGAATGGTAATGGATCACATGGTCAAACACGCTCTTTTGTCGAATGATACCGATTCAAAATGCTCAGCACCGACCAGCATTTGAAACTTCAGTACATATAATGATGTGTACCTAGGTTGACTTCAATTGCTCTGCTGGGAAAAAAATCTGCGATTGTCGCTACCAGTATTGTAGGTGTATTCAGTTAGCATTAATTGAACTTCTCTTTGGTACAGCAAATGCAATAATCATACATATAGGGCTACATTGCTCATGGCAGATCAATTGGGAGTTTCTTCAACCCCAAAATATGTTTTGTATACCACCATGGTCTTTAGTACTGTGTCATATATTTGGGTCATTTATGATAGTTAAATAGAATAGGACACTCAGATCTAAATATACACGTCATGTGACAATTAATTATACCAGCTAATGTGTATATATATCTAATGCAATGAATATCAACCTTTTCTCAGAGTTCAAATTTCTTAGACAAATGAATAAACCTATTGACAACTGGATGGAAATTGAAATGAAGAAAGCAGGTAAATTTCATACTTGCTTAGATAAAGCCTTCTCTATAGATCCCCATACAGGAAGAATAAGACCACCCAACACGTTCACCTCTTGTAACCTCCTCCCAACTGTGCAATAATTCCCAAGTTTACATTTGGGCCCATGCATACACTGTCACATGAAAGATTTGGAGTTTAAGCATAATGAACAATGTCAGATCCACTAAAATTAAAATGTAAATTGGATAAAGATTTCACAAGCTAGCAAGGACAACTTCACAACTAAACAATGACAAGATGTTCTGTAATCGCACTCCATATGAGTAGCAATTCATTAGAGGATCTGGAAGCACTTTTGAAACTTGTATTACTTCTGGTGCACACTAACCTTTTCATGTTTAAACTCGGAATTTAAAATTTTAAATAACACTAATTTCTAGCATTATTGTTTGCCTTATTCAATACAATATCCTTTACTAGCAAAGGAGCATTTAGGTTCAGTTACTATATTTTCTAGCTATAAGTTTCAGTCACAATTCATCCAACTGGCTGTTTCAGTTACATTGTCCAATATTTTTGTTGTACATTTTGCATAATATTCTAATTTGATTAACACCAGCAGACAGAGGATCAAATAGTTAGATCATAAAGTTATATCAAGTGTGCCAAGAAAGGCATATAGGAAGAAATAAAGCACTGCCTAGGTTGAGATAATTGACCAAATACTATTAGCATTTAAATGTGATTCATAGATAGTTTTTACTACCGTATCTTGTTAATATTAGTAAAATTTCAGATATGATTACCTGGGTAGAAGAAACCTCATACTCATTTTGCCAGCCTTTGCTGGCTTTATCAATCGAAGACAACTTTTTATATTTATTTTTAAGTTCAGCTGCAAGCATTTCCCTGAGAAAAGAGCACAACAATAAAATCTAGAACCAATAGGAAACTGTAGTAAAAGAAAATTGGTTCTACTACTACCATTTAAAGTACCTTAGTGCTTCCCCAACAGCAGGACGAAAAATTTTAAAAGTACCTGCACCTGAACTGTTAAGAGAAATACATAAGAAACAGAATTATCACAAGTGACCACACTTAAGAAAGGAAATAAATAACTGTGGTTCAGCTGAGACATACAAGCTCACATCAGTTCAATTATTTCAAAAATTATCAGGAGATTTTTGCAAACATTTCCGAACTTGAAGTTGTATGAGCTATTCATATGTCATGGCCAAACATCTAAATAAGATACACAGATTGAGCATGTCATCAAAGTAAAAGAACTTTGGCTTGTTTGTTTAATGAGCTATTCATAAATCAAGGCCAAATATATCATAAGAAACACAGATTTTAGCATGTTATCAAAGTAAAGAATCTTTTGTTTGTTTGTTTCACATTAGGAGACCAAATATTTGTGAAAACTGAAATTGCACATTTTTTAATGGCATTTCGAGCTCTGCTGCATATATTTCCAAATTGTAGGAAGAGAGATTGTGTCAAACTCCTGCATCTTCGACTGCATATATTTCCCTATTGTAGGAAGAGACACCCCCATGTCTCAAACATACAAGTTATAAACAAGTCGCAGGCAGCAGAAGATGATGCTCTTCACATCTGTTGCTCTTTGAGCAGGTCAAGTAGGAAATTTTCATTGCACGATCATTTCAACTTGTTATCAAGTGGATGGATATATTGATTACATAAGTTGCTATGATGATGGATGGTTTGTATCCTAATAGTGTATTTCCTAAACTTAATTTTGCTGAAGAGCTGTGGGCAGAAGGACCATTTGCGAGTATGTAAGCATTGAAGCTTCAAACATTTTCTAATTACAAAGAAATGCTTAGAGAGACCGTATAAGAACAAGTTTCCATATTTTTTTAGAGAATTAGGAATAAAATGGATGCTTTTTACCACTAAATTTGCAACCTTGTCTCATGGAGTCAAAAATAGTTTGTTATATGCTCGTAGCTTAATAGACAGCATATCAATCCACAATTAAGACCATATCAATGCAGCCAGAGTCAAGGTTGCATAGTCTGTGTTGGAGTTAAATCTTATTACGGTAAATCACTTAGGAATTATGATTTATTATTTAAAATTCATACAAATTATAATTATTTTATTTTAAATTTCTTATAAATTGTGGTTAAAATTTCTTAGAAATTATAGATGATTTTTGCTGATAATTTTATCTGATTTCAGAATGTTACATTGAGTTGTCTGTCTCTACAATATATTTTATTTAGAATTTGGATTGTTAAACGGGCGAATTCCATGCAAAACGCCCCAAGATTTCTAGTTTTCCAAAATCATGTCCCGTTTTGCATTTATTCATGTAAGGCACGTCCTTTTACCTGGATGACCAAGATATATATAGAAAAGAGACCTGTCATTTTCCCACACCAAGTTGTAGGTTGTTTCGGTCATGGTTAACCTTATCGGTCCGTACTGGTGTACCAACCGACTGTCAGTATGATACATACCGAACTATACCATACGATACGGTGAGGCATACTGACAAACTGGTATTGAACCGATACATACTGCTTGTACCAAGTTGTATGTCGTGGTACGACGAACCTTTGTTTTAGCTCGTTCAGCTCAGGTGCCACTAGACTACCTCAAAAGCCACTTATGTGGTTTCTTGGGAATAATATAATTGCTTCGTTCTTGGAGATTGTTGACCCAAAGTTCACACAAAAAACCTCCTTATCACAAAGACTCTCCTTGAAGAAGACTTGTGAAATTGAATATCATTTAATAAAGTTCTGATCAGTCATAAGAGTTTTTTTTAGAAACAATGTAATTTGCCTTATCCTTGGGTAATTTTAGCCCAAAATATACCAAATAAATTTCCTTATTGCAAAGACCCTATAGAAGATCGATAAAATTTGATATCATATTATGAAGATTTATTAAGTTACAAGATTTCTTGAAAACAATTGGTTGCCTCATTCTTCGATTTCTTTGTCTGGTACACCACCTTCTACAATTAGTTACCTCGCTATCGCTACAACCCATCCCACAAAAATTGAGTAAATTTGTCTTATTTAGTCATGTTTAAGCCAATTATAAGGTTTTCAGAAAATAGTATAACTGTCATGTTTTTCTATCCAAAAATACATCCAAAGAACCTCCCTATCACTAAGCCTGACCTTGAAAAAATCTAGTCAAGTTTAGGCCAGTTATAAGGTTTCCGGAAAACTATGTTTTATCCGAAACCTCCTAATTGTTGAACATTATTGTCCGAAAATATACCCAAAGAATCTCATTTTCATTAGGACCTACCCTGTAAAAATTAAGCAAATTTAAGTTTGGCATAGTGAAGTTTTAAGTCTCTTATAATGTTTCCTATAAACAGTGTATTTGTTCTATTCTTAGATCTATAGGAACCACCATACAAAATACAAGTGAATTTAACTTTAATTGAATGAAGTTTTAGTCAATTAGAAGGGGTTTTTTAAACAACACAACTGCCTTATTTTTAGGTTTATATTTTTTTTTGAAACATACTTAAACAACCTCCCTATCCCTAACAATCAATTGGAAAAGTCAAGAAAACTTAAGTTTAATCTAGTCACAGGGCATGGACGAAACGAGGTACTGTCATATTATTAGATTATTTTTCTCACAAACAAATTTAAAGAACTTCCTTATCACTATGATTCATCCTACAAAAACTATGTAACTGGGAAGACAGGCGACGACATGCATTAGCCTCGGGGAGGTAGGCAATGTCAGATGGTAGCGGTGACCGACAACGATAGGGACATAGGCAGTTCGGGAAAGGGAGAGATTCTGTGGGGACTACACTACAAAGAAGTGGGCTCGTAGACTTTTGGTCTTTTCCTTCTTTTAATGGATCAGATTGGAATTGGACTACCTGAAATGGGGTTGGGTCTAGTCTTTTTCATACCAATATGGGCAAAATGGAGAACCATGATCGAGAATATTTTACTTTAATTTGGTAAATTTTAAATCAATTATATTCTCTGAAAATAGTTTAACAATCCTAGACTTTGGTTTTTCATTTGACAATATACACAATAAATATCCTTATTAGTAGGACCCACCCTACAAAAATTGGGTAAGTATACACAATAAATTTAGTATAATAAATATACACAATAAATCTTACTTTTTAGTATACACAATAAATTTAGTATACTAAAGGGAAGTGGCGGCTAGAAAGCCCTAAGGCCCCAAATTAAACCATAGCCACACTTCTTTATAGAATAGAAGTGACTATGTGAGGTTTTATTACAATCTCATAGGGTTCTTATTGATTACTTCTAGGGTTATTAGGACTCAACCCTGCTAGAGTCCTATCAAGCCCGCCCACTTTGAATCAGTCTTGTCCTCAAGGCTGAGGGTCTATGAACTCTGGGAACCGGGTCTTCAGCTCCTCCCATACGATCATTAATTGAACTTTGGCCTCCTCATCAGCTTGGGTGTCAGTTGGATGGATTTGGGCTGAGCCGTTATGTTTAAATTTTCATTTGGGTGGGATATCTGGAAGATCAACTGTAATCTTGATCTGGTGCGCCGATCTGAGCTCCAAGTTAGGGCCCCAATGTGATCCTCAATTTTGCAAGGCCCAAAGAAATAGGGAGACCACTTTCTTGAGGCTTGAATTTCGTGCTAGTGGAGCTGAAGATGAAGGGGGACTTGATCTTTCTCAGGAAACTTTCTTCTGCTCCGGCGTTTGTCAGGGGAAAGTTTCTTCCTTGCATGGGCTGCCACGTGATTGCTCTGTAATATTAGTCGTGCCTTCTTTTGGAGTGAGGGTTGTCCTCTGATAAAATCTCTAGTGGTGTGAGCTTGATTTGAGTCTGAGGTGGTTAGGAGTGGTATTTTTTCACGGCCCATTTTCACTTCTCCGTGCTGTTGACCATCGTGCATGAGGATGGTGCTGACCCCCACTCTGGATATGTCTGCTCCAATAATAAACATCTGGCTATGATTTGGTGTGGACGACATCGTGGTCGTGAGGGCTACAGTTCCACTCGGCCAAGGTGGTGCATCTTTCTTTATAATGAGAGGGATGATGTTCATGCTTCGTTGAGTCCTACGAATGATCCTTCCCCTTTTCTGATTTCACCACTGGAGGGGCTCAATTTTCTCGCGATCTTGGGCCGTAAACCAGAGGTCATCATCAAGGAAGTCTTTAAGCATCATGGTTCGATCCTGGGGAAAGTCGTGGAAGTCACCTGAGATCAGGAAGTGCTGCATCAGCAACCATGGTGAGTTCCGTGGGATGTAACACTTTAGAAGTAGTTTATATACGGGGAACAGGATGTAGGGATGTGTCGTAGCAGGAAATAAACACGGCTGAACAATCCATGTCTCTGTCATCTCTTGGGCGACCCTTTTATCTTCGACCTTCTGAGGTTGTAGGAAGCAATTTGGCTAAGCAACAGTCGGTAGAAGTTTCAGTCAGTTCAGCATAGAGGGGTCGGATAGCTTCAGAGGAGGTAGTCGGCCCGATTTGGTGGAGACGTCCAAAATTCCAAAAAGATGTGAGAGAGGGTTCATATGTTCAATCTCATGAAACTCTTGAATTTAAATTGGGAAACCGCTGGATTCTTCTTTGGGTAACCTCTCCAAGTGTTGTGTTGTGGTTATAGTCGCTTGGCTCTCTCGTAGAACCACTTGTTTTCCTTTGCTGAAAATTTCATGGCTAGCTTTGAAAAATTCCAAAAAATGTCTCCAATCGTAGACAACCAATCAATGCCAAGCACTATATCAAAATCATCGAGAGGGAGGAGGAAAAAATCAACAACTACATCTTGCTCCTGTAGGATGAGTTTAACCCGCCGGCACTTCTGGTTGCACTTCAGAATTTGGTCGTTAGCTACCTTGACTTCGAACCCGCAGTAATTTTCTTTTTGGAGCATTAAGTGGGTAGCAACGTTACTGCTCATGAAGTTGTGTGTGCTCCCGACATCGATGAGGACGATAACGGACTGCTGCTCGAGAAACCATTCGATCTTTGCAGGTTGGTGTAGCCAGCTAAGGTAGGGACCGTGCGAGTGGCCGGTTGTGGTGTATCCTTCTCCTTGGGCTCGAGAGTCGTATCTTCAAATTTGGGTTCTTCAGTAGGCGTAATTATTAGCGATGTCTGCCTTTTACATTGGTGTTCTAGGCTCTACAATTTATCACAATTCCCACATAGACCCTTTGCCGATCTGTCACGAAGCACTTCTCTTGTTAACTTTTTTGGCTGAGGTGACCGGCTGGTGGTAGATAAGGCCGAGGGTCTCTGTGCTGTTGGTCGTACGATGGCTTTGGTCCTCCGAGCATCTTGGTTCAGCCTGTCTTCGTATAGTCGTGCGAAGGAGATGGTTGCCTTAAGTGTGTACGGCTATCGCACTTTAACTTCTTCCCGAATCTCCGGTTTCAAACCCTCAATGAAAGTTCTCAATATCTGTTTTTCAGACCAATCGTAAGTTTGATTAGATAATCTTTCAAACCTGGTTTGGTACTCTTGGATAGTGGAGGTTTGATGGATCATCGTAGTTCTTCATCAAGGTTCTTTTTACAATCTGAATTTGCACCACGTTGTGATCTTATTGGGCTTGGTGATCGGCCCAATCTAAACTCTTTAAAGAGAGCGTATAATTTAGCGTCCATACACGTCTCGAAAGCCTCCAATTTGGCTTCGAATAAGCCCACCGATGTCATGACGTAAGGATCTCCCACTTGTCAAATAAATCGACTGAAGAGTGTAGCTGCAATCTTCAGGTTGAAGGCAACAAATGGCAGCAATGTCGGGGCTGCGATTGTGAAGTCTCCAAATGGAGGATGGCAGCCAAGGGTAGCAGCAACGGTGGAGGAAGAAGATGGTAGCAGTAACGGCGGCTTCGCCCATTTGCCCTTCCTATAGCTACCATGCATAAATAATGGGGGCGGCGGCCTAAGTGGCTGCACAAGCCACGCCCCTCTGCTAAAAACCCTAGCCGACCAACCCAGTAAGGGGGGTGGCCAACCCAGTAAGGGGGGTGGCGACTAGGAAGCCCTAAGGCCCCAAATTAAACCCTAGCCACACTTCTTTATAGGATAGAAGTGACTAGGTGGGATTTTATTACAATCTCAAAAGGTTTTTATTGTTTACTTCTAGGGTGATTAGGACTCAACCCTGCTAGAGTCTTCTTAGCCTCGCCCGAGCGCTTAGGCGAGCGCCCGAGCGCCTTTTGCAATCGCTGTATTATAGATGTAAAAAGATTTCAAGATAGAATTATAGTTCCAAAATTTATGAAAAGATAAGATGTTTGAATGTCATTAGTGCTTATGCCCCTCAAGTCAGATTGAATGATCAAACCAAAAGAGAATTTTGGGAAAGCTTAGGTGGTATCATTCAAGAAATGCTTATAACCGAAAAATTTATAATTAGAGGATATTTGAATAGTCATGTAGGGAAAACATACAGTGAATATAAAGGGTTGCATCGCGACTTTGGTTATGGGGAGAGAAATGAAGGTAGTGGTATGATTTTGAAGGTAGTGGTATGATTTTGGATTTTACAACTCTGTATAATATCATAATTATAAATACCCACTTTAAGGAAAGAAATTAACATTCAATTACTTAGAAGCATGGTCACAACTAGAGTCAGATAAACTTTTTCCTCATTAGAAAGTTAGATAAAGTTATTTATAAAAATTATAAAGTTATACCAAGCAAAAGTTTGATAAATCAACATCAGTTGATGGTATTAGATATATACTATAGAAAATAGAAGAGGAAAAAGATTATAGAAAACTTTACTAAGACAAGATGGTGAAATTTTAAAGATGATAAAGTTTTTTTCTCACTAGAAAGGTAGATAAAATTATTTGTCAAAATTATAAAGTTAGACCTAGCAAAAGTTGGTGAAAGCTATACCTGGTAGAATTTTAAAAATGATAATGCAAACACTTTTAAGATTAAGATGGAAAGGGAGGCGACTTGGAACTTAGATGAGGATAGTATTAATATTATTTGGATTACAATAGTTAATAAGATTAGGAGCTTAACAAAGGAGATTCATAGGAAAACTAAAGGTACAGCTGTAACCTTAAGAGAGAGTTGGTGGTGGTGCGAGGAAGTTCAAAAAGAAAATTTTTACTAAAAGATTATGTTTCAAAGATTGGCAAAATTGAAAATATGAGGAAAATTTTGAAAAGATATAAAGAATCTAAAAAAGAGGCTAAAAAGCAGTTAGTATGATAAGATATAAAGCTTATGATAATTTTTATAATAAATTAGGTATTAAAGATAGTGAAAAAGATATATCGAATTGCTAAACCTAAGGAAAGATAGTGTAAGGATTATTAAAGATAAAGATCAAAGAATACTTGTTAATGATAACGAGAACAAAGAAAGACGAAAAAAAAAATTTTATAAATTACTTAATGAATATTTCACATAGGACTTAGTTTTAACAATAAACAACAGTGGTAGAATTAATAAGAATAGATTTATTCGTAAAATTAGAGCTAAATGAAGTCAAAAGATGAAAATAGCTAAGATGTGGGGCTTGATGATATCCCTATTGAGGTCTGAAAATGTTTAGGGGACATGGGAATAGCTTGTTTAACTAGTTTATTTTACAAAATTATAAGATTCGAAATGATATTTGATGAATGAAGAAAGAGTTTTTACTACCAATTTACAAAAATAAGGGTGACATATAAAATTGTTCATATTATAGAGGAATTAAAATCATCAGTCATATTATGAAATTTTGGAAAGAGTTATTGAAAGGAAGATGAGGCTTGAAACAAATTTATCTAAAAAATTAATTTGATTTTTTTGCTTAGAAGATCAACCATAGAAGCTATTTATTTATTAAGACAATTAATCAAAAAGTATAGGGAGAAAAAGATTTGCATACGATTTTTATTAATTTAGAGAAAGACTATGATAGGGATCCAAGAGATTTATTATGATGGGTTTTAGAAAAGAAAGGTGTATCCACTAATTATACTGATGTTATTAAAGATATATAGTGATAATATAGCTACTAGTGTTAGAACTATAGAGTGTGTCTAGTAAGTTTCCAATTAGCATAGGATTATATCAAGGATCCGCATCAAGTCTCTACTATTTCACATTGGTAATGAATAAACTTACTAGTCATTTCCATGATAGACCTCCCAGGTGTATGTTATTTAATTATGATATTGTCTTAGTTGATGAGAGCCCAAGTGGTATCAATTATAAACTTGAGCTATAATGGTAAGCCTTAAAAATTAAACGTTTCATATTAAGGCTAAAACTGAATATATAAAATGCAATTTTAGTGATTCTAAAAATAGACAAGATAATGTTGTTAATTTGGATGGACAAGAAGTTCCTTTAAGTAAAAGTCTTAGATAACTTAGATCGATGACGATATAATTCATAGAGTAAAAACAGAATGGTTGCAATAACGAAAGACGTCAAAAGTCTTGTGTGATCATTAGATATCTTTGAGATTAAAAGAAAAATTTTAAGATAATTGTGAGACCAACAATGCTTTATGGGTCTAAGTGTTGGGCAGTGAAGAAATAATATATACAAAAAGTTTGTGTTGCCGAGATGAGAATATTGAGAAAGATGTGTGGAGTTACTATAAAAAATTAAAAAAGGAAACTCTTTTATTCGTAAAAAAATCAGGTATCGCTTCGATAGTGGATAGCTAAGACGAGAGAAAATTATTTTAGATGATATTGACATGTGCTTCAGATACCTCCGGATACGAAAATCAGAAGAGGTGAAATGATTAATGTTAATGGTATGAAGAGAGGTAGAGGAAGATCTAAAAAGACTAATAGAAACTATAAATAAAGATTTAGGTATTCCGAACTTAACTAAAGATATGACTTTTTACATATCTCGATGGCGATAAGAGATCCATGTAGCCGACCCAAATAGTTGAGACTTATGTTTTTCTTGTTGTTGTTGTTATTGTTGTTATTATTGTAGTACAATTACTAGGTTTCTTGTGTGTAAATTCCTATTCCTAGGTTATTTTTCCTAAGGTTTGACTTACCGATCCGTACCGGTGTACCGACATATTGTCGGTACTGGGCGGTATGCACAGTGCATACCGCCCGGTATTAAAATATAATAAAATATTTTTTATAATATACTATTATATAATATAACATTAAAAATATTAAAATATTTAAAAAAAAAGAAAAGGAGGCAAGGTCACCGAGGCGACATCACCTCAATCTTTCTCCCCCCGCGGGGAGACGCTCCGTCTCCTCACCCGAGAGAAAAAGCAGCCGCGGGCGGCGGCGGCACGCAGACGACCCGCGGGCGAGGACGGCAAGTGGGCGAGGACAACGCGCGGTCGAGGTATTATTTCTTCTCCTCTTCTTTTTTTTTTCTTTTCCTCTTCTTCTTCCCTTTTTTTACATCAATTGATCGCCGACGGTCGATTTCTTCTTCAATCGGCTGTCGACGGCCGCAATCGACCGCGTACTGGTCACCTGGCGGACCGGTATGTACCGCCCGTAGCGGGCGGTATAGGTCGAAATTGCAAACCTTGATTTTTCCCAAAAAATATACCTAAAGAACCTACTTATCACTACGATTCACCTATACAATTTTAAGTCAGTTATAAAGCTCTCTAGAAATAGTGTCATAGCTTATTCTTGTTTTTTTTATCTGAAAATATATCATAAGAACATTATTAATAGCACCCAACCTACAAAAGTTGAATAAATTTAAGTTTAAATTAATCAAGCAAGTTAGAAGGATTCATGGAAATAGTGTGACTGCCCTGTTCTTGAGTCTTTTTTGTCTGAAAATATACTCGAAAACTCCACCAGATGGTGAATTTTGTTTATGTTCTGCAGGAAGCGTCTTTGTGATAAAGAGATTCTTTGGGTATATTTTCAAACAAAAAAACTAAGAATAAAGCAGTTATACTATTTATAGAGAACTTTAAAATTGATTTAAACTTAACAAAATTAAGCTTAAACTTACTCTTTCTTTTCATAATGGAACCTATCGATCAGGCGATTTTGTGGGTACATTTTTGTAAAAAGTAACATAAGAACAGGACAATTACACTGTTATCTTGTAACTAGCCTAGGTTTTGCTAAATTAAACTTGAAGTTATTAATTCTTTGCAAGATGTGTCTTAGTTACAAGTAGATTCTTTGGATCTATTCTCACAAAAAAGTAACTTAATGATAAGAGGAGTTACACTATTTCTATAAAAGCTTCCTACTGGTCTAAACTTAACTAAATTAAACGAAAATTTATTCAGTTTTTTGCAGTGTGGGTCTTAGTGATAAATACATCCTTTTTTCGATCAAGAAAACCTGAGAATATGGCAGTTATATTGTTTACAAAAAGGCCTTGAAGATTGCCTAAACTTGACTATATTAAACATAAATCTACTGAATTTTTTTATAGGGTGACACCTAGTGATAAGGAGATTCTTTGAATATGTTTATGAATAAAAAATATCAAAGAATAAGGTAGTCATACAATTTACAGGAAACCTCATAAAATCGAAAAACTGGCATGCCCCCTTTCGAGGATATTCTGGTCATCTGGGGAAAAAGAGATGCTGTACCAGAATAATTAAAAAAACAGAGCACAATTTGAAAAAACTAAAACAGAAGGGGTTTTTTCTGGATATTCGCCCATGTTATATTGAGTCTATATATTTACATATCATTTATTTAAAACATCTTTATTCAGTCCAAACTTGAGAAGCTATAAAATTCAGATCATTTGGTACTTAATTACAACTAGTGAAACTGAGAAAGAAAAAACTGTTATGGGGTAGTTAGAAACCAAATCACCCATACGAAGGCCTTACATTCCCCAAGAAACTAACACCTACTTCGATTAGGTCAGGGACAAGTTGATTTTGGAAAGCTTACATTGTAAGTTTCTTCTCAGAAACACAAACCTCGGTTTACATGATAAAGGATCTTCGAATTGACTATAAAGTGGTTTGAAGAAGAGAAAACAAGTTTTATCTACCTGCCAAGGTTTTAACTACAAGTTTGATACTGAATTCAATAAAGTATTGAATTAGTGCAATACCAACATATTAAGTAGCGTAAGTATTTGTGATTCTTGCTGACATTATATCTCTAGTAACAATAATAAGGTGGTATATATTGAGCACTATCAAATTATACGGGCCATTACCAATGGTTGGTCAGACCAGTAAATAGTGGTCCATATGTATCAATCTGACTGGTATTTTGAACCATGCCACTTGGCACCTATAAAACTAGAGCAGGCTTCAATATCACAAGCATAACCAAATCTTGGTTAAAGGTTCACGTAGTTAACACGAGAAACATAAGTTTTTATTGCAAAGAGAAAAATATTACTTGTAAACAGGTTAGTGATAACCCTTTATGAGGTTAGTGGACCTCTTTTTTCAGTGCCATATGATAGATTCCACTTTCAAATAAGAGGAAGACAACACTCAATATCTTTTTTATTTTATCTTCTTTTCTTATACATCATTTTATCCCCTCCTTACCCTCTTTCTTACTCAAGATGGACCCATTCACATGCCACTTGAACAAGACAAATATGAAGTAATATCCAATGGAAGCACTCATTACTAACTGTTTAATGCCAATTTTAGTCGAGAGAAGAGAAGAGAGAATGCTATAATATCCAAGATTTGCTGTTGTTGGCCAAACAACTTTTGGGTCTCAACACTAGCCATGGATGGCGGCTTGAGATGCACTTGAAAGCAAGGTTTGACTTACCGATTCGTACCGGTGTACCAACATAGTCGGTACCGGTACGGGACCCGTACCAGGCAGTATGCACAGTGCAAACCGCCCGGTATTAAAATATAATATAATATTTTTATAATATAATATTATATTATATATATTAAAAATATTAATTAAAAAAAAGAAAAGGGGGGCGACGTCGCCTTGATCTTTCTCCCCGCGTGGGGAGACGCTCCGTCTCCTCACGCAGGAGAAAAAGCAGCCGCGGCCACGAGCGACCCGCGAGCAGCGACGGTAGACGGGCGAGGATGGCGTGCAGGCGAGGTATTATTTCTTCCCCTCTTCTTTTTTTTTCTTTTCCTCTTCTTCCCGTTTTCTTCCTCAATCGACCGCCGACGGTCGATTTCTTCTTCAATCGACCATCGACCGCCAACGGTCGATTTCTTCTTCAATCGGCTGCCGACGGTCGATTTTTGACAGAACCGCCCGGTAGCGGGCGGTCCGCGGACTAGTAACCTGGCGGACCGGTATGTACCGCCCGGTATGTACCACCCATACCGGGCGGTACAGATCGAAATTGCAAACCTTGCTTGAAATACATCACATCATGTTTGATTATCCTATCCTACCATCTGATGGGGATGACAATGTTGATGTTGATGTTGATGTTACTATAGACTAGAGTCCTGGAACCTAGATAATTAACTGGAAAAAAAATGAGATTATAGTGATATAATAAAACCACTTAGCGTCGAGGTGTCATAACCCAAATCTGCCATGGCTCATAAACCCATCCAAAATGAGCCCACGCTATTGTCTTAGCACAGTAACAGTAGGAATCTTAACCAGTGGAATTCCCAAAGCTATAAACTTATAAAAAATCATTACATCACAAAATGAAATTTTCCTATGACCTTAATGCTTTTAAAAGTAATTTCCTCAACTAGCTATTACATGCGTAAAGTGAACCACGGAATAGAACATGTATCTTTAAGAAAACGAGAAATCAAATATATGAGAGAACTTATTATGACAATCAGAAGATAACATACCACTCAAGCGCTAATATGAAGTGTCTTCTACCCATCCATTCCCTTCTAGATTCATAGAATCCATCATTAACATAAGCAACTCCATCCTTCTCCCTTTCGTCCAGTAGAGTTTTTGCAGACTGGATGAAGACAAAATCTTATTAGAAAAATCAAATAGCTGCTGTTACATATCCTAAGATAATATCATTGTTGAATGTGAGAAACTTACCTCCCAAGTAATTCCACGGTCAACTGTGAATGTAAACAATATGGTAGCAGCACCAGAAAGACTATCAACATGAACTATCTGCAAACAATGCTATAAATAATAAATGTAATAGTCCTGAGGATCACTGAAAAATGTATCCAAATAAACAAATACCTTTGGTGATCCTTGCAGTTCAATAACATTAGCTTTAATATCAACAATTCCTGAATCAAACTGCCCTTCATTTCGAGCGTTATGAACAACAAGATCCAGGAAGCTGATAAAAAACTCAAATAGCCTGCAAGACAGATTAGAATATTCGCTACTTGAAATGAAAATTGAGTAACAAAATGTTCTATTCAATAATACAAGAAAAACAGGCCTGTTTTGAATATCAGGTGGCAAGCCCAAAAGACGATTTAAGAATCTTCCAACATCATGCATATCTGAATCCACTATTCGTCCAGAAACTTTTCCACCATCCTTTCCATTGCCTATATACAGGAAATTTGGAATATGCATTTTTATGACAAAAATTAGCCCACTCTTAGTTTCTTGTGAAATTAATGATGAAACTTGAACCAATTCTATTGCAATCACAATCTTAAACAAGGTGATTCTTTATAAAGTTATAACTGAACCCGTTTTGAATTTCTGAGAAGTTTCAGGCATTCAAGGTTGAGCTTCATCTGTGCTGAGACATGATGGGAAGGTCAAAATTTAAGTATCAATCCAACCTTTTGCATATTGTTTGTTGTGCCAGCCGGCAAAGAACTCATGTTGGTAGATCATCAGCACAAGGCACACCAACACGATTATTGCAACTTCTACGGCACACCAATGCTATCATTGCAACTAACATTATTAACAACATTCTCCATAAGTGCATGGGCCTTAATCCAATCAGTTGTTTATGAAGCAACATCTGCTACGATCTTCCCTTAAATTAACAATGTTTCTTAATGAATAGAGACACAATGCTCGCCTCAAAACCGTCATCTTCAATTTCTAGTCGATTTGGGGTGCTAATGCCACTGTCAAAGCAACACCATTTATCATGGAACAATATCATGAAAGGCACAAATCATGCCAACATTTTGCACTTTTTATCTGGATACATATTCAAAAGGGTAATGCGCTAGAATTATTGGATTTGGAAGCACCTTTCCTATCATTATTCAACATATTTGCTATCAAGTATTTAAACACCAGTTCATATTAAGTACCAATCAGTTGGCAGATAGTATAATAATATAATACAGTTGGTAAACTGCTAGGTTCTAACAAATAGATATAGTCAGTAGCAAGGTTCGCTGTACCAATCCGTACCAGCAATTGAACTCAACTCGGTATGGTACGGTATGCCGGTACCGAGCGGTATGCACAAGCATACTGCTCAATATATATATAATATAATATAAAATTAAATAATAAAAAAAGGGGCCACGTCGCTCGTTCCTTCTCCCCACGCGGAAAGAAGAAATCGACCGCGAGCGACGGATCACACGGGCGAAGACCAACGCCGAACTCCAGGTTTTTCTTCTCCCTCTTCCTCTTCTTCTTCTCCCTCTCCTTCTTTCTCCCTCCAACGGCTGATAACGCCCAAAATCGAACGCCGACGATAGAAATCGACCATTACCGCCAACAGCAGTCGGATACGGTCGATTTCGGGTGGTAACAGGGCGGAGACAGCCAAAAATGGCAGTACCACCCAGTATTGGGCGATCCGCGTACCGGTCAGCAGGCAGACTGGTACATATTGCCCAATCGATACTGCATACCTTGGCCAGTAGTCAATACTCAGTAAACAGCCTACTATTTTGGTTGATACAAGTACCCATCCATATGTTAAGTATACAAGACCATAGACATCTCATCTAAATATCATTATTATTCAAATCAAGGTTTGACTTACCGGTCCGTACCGGTGTACGGACATATTTGTCGGTACCGGTATGGTACCAATATCGGGCGGTACACATAGTGCATATCACCAGGTATATTAAAATATATTATAATATTATATAATATAATATTAAATATTAAATATATTATAAAAAAAAAAGGCGATGTCGCCTTGATCTTTCTCCTCGCGTGGGAGAAAAATCGCGAGCGAGGGCGAAGACGGCTCGCGGGCGACCCGCAGGCGAGGGCGACGGCGACGCGCAGGCGACCCGCGGACAGCGACAGCGCGCAGGCGAAGATGGCGCGAGGTATTCTTTCTTCTTCTCCTCTTCTTTCTTCTTTCTTCTTTTCCTCTTCTTCTTCTTCTTCCCTTTTTCTCCCTAAATCGACTGTCGACGATCGATTTCTCCCTCAATCGACCACCAACGACCGAAATCGACCGCCGACGGCCGAAATCGACCGCTGACAGTCGATTTTGGCGGTATCGTCCGGTAGCGGGCGATCCTCATACCGGTGATTTGGCGGACCGGTACGTACCGCCTGATACGGGCGGTACAGATCAGTATCGAAAATCTTGATTCAAACAAAACTAAGAAATAGATCCTGGTATTACATGTAAGTACACATCCATACTGGAAGTTGGTGATAGTCTTTTAAAAAAGTGAAACAAAAATATAAAAGACAAGAATTATATAAAAATGATAAATGAAAATCAATGGAGACAAATTCATTAAAAATAATGATTGCAAATTTATTGAAAAATAAATATTAACCAAATCACAAAAAGATATTATTATGACTTCATATAAAAGACCTAAAACTTATCCACATCAATACACCCATGGGATTTAAAAATAATTTGGAATCCCATAACATCTGCCTTCTTTATAATAGTATCACTAGCCGATCCTACATTTTAACGTATAACTGCAAGAGGAAACCATATCTTAAAGATCCCACATTTGATGTAAGCTAGAAAAAGGGAGGCCTCATCCATCCCAAGTGACTTTGGTGCTTCATATGAGATAAAAAGAGATGATAAATTTTAACCTTTTGAAGGAATCTAAAGTTATTATTCAAAGATAAATTGGACATGCATCAAGAGTTATTTGACTAGTAACTAGTATATCAAAAAAGAAATTTATAAGACAATTGTTAGGCCACCAATAGTCTATAAATGTGAGTGTTGGGTGATTAACAAACAATATACAAAAAAAGGAAGTTTGTCATTGTGATGTACGAATGTTATACATTATGTGTGAAGTCATTAGCAAAGATAAAAGTTATATTTTATTCTTGGACAATTAAATATAGCTTCAATAGAGAATAAAATAAGAGAGAATAGTTTAAGATAGAAAGAATATATACTAACAAGGCCTATAGATGCAGTCGTTAGAAGAGACCAGATAATTAGTCGTAATGGTACGAGAAAATAGACCTAAGAAGACTCCATTAATAACAATAAATAAAAAGTAAAATGATCTTAGTATAATCAAGGATATTGCTTTTTATCAAGCTCAATAAAAATCAGTGGTTCCCTAATCAGACAAGGTTCGAACCAGAAAAGATTGGATTCTCATTCTCAAGAAACATTAAAGTCAATCAGACTGCAAATAAATCAGTAGTAGATCAACCAATCTCAACTAATTTCCATCAATGTGAGCAACTGTAGGAAGAAAGGAAAGAAAGAAACAGACAGGAGAAGATGGGAACTTTTATTTGAAAGAACTCTAGCAAACTGGTGGCACTTGATTCAACAAAGGGAGATGAATCATAAAAGGTGGAGGATTTTCTTTTTTAGGGTTGGATCTCAACTATTCTCAACCAGCGTAAACAGTAGAAAAGGAAGTGACAAGGAAAGAGGTCGAAAGTCTTGTTTGAAAGTACTCCAGCAAGTTGTTAGCAATTCCTGGCACAAGGGACGACGAATCACATGTGGCAGAGCTTTTTATTTCATGTACCAATGCTTTTGCAGATGTTAGAACTTAGAAGCATGTCTGCTTCTTATCGTCTCTCAAAAGACAATAGGGAAACTGCTAGAGGCTATTTTTTCTAATCTACCAGTTATTTTTCCATTCTCCCCATGTGTAGTAATGTCAGCAGTAAATATAAACTTGAAATAGTAAAAACATGTATTGTTGCTAGTGGTTAGATAAAACATGCTTAAGCATTCTATTCTCGGGCACAGATTTGAAGTTTTTGTTGGGAAGCTGTAAAACATGTGTTTTCTTTTCAATTGCATTTTTATTTTTAATCTTTAAATTGTAGTTACCTTTTTCCTTTTTTTTTCCTTTTCATTGTCATAGATTGATTTTTAAATTTTCTTTGGTTATAAAACTTACTTTTCATATTTCAATTACTATCAAGGAGCATGCACAAGTTAAGGTCAGGTAGTACGTGACTTGGGATGAAGAATGTCTGCAACAAACATAAGCTGTACTTACAGATTATCGTATCCCTGACAATTCCAACTGACACAAGAGCAGCTTTAGCAATGGTGATAAATTCTTGAATCATTGTTGGGTTTTCAGATGAACAGCCAGGAGGTATTACAGGCAAAGGATCCTGATATGCTCATGAGATGTCAGTCTGCTAGGTACAAGCTTAGAAGAACACATAATGTAAATAAGTATGTGCCATGGAATGCTTAAACAAACAACCTGTTCCATTATTCCCCTATACATCATCATAAGGGCCCTCTTTCCATAATTGCTGTCATAGTTGAAAGCACTCAATGATGGGCCAGCCCTGTGCATTAAGCATCAAAATGAACATGCAATAAGCACATAAAAGTGTCAACCCCTAAAATTAATTTCATCATGTTTGAGTAGATTTGAGTATTTGGTCAAGCACAAACAGAATAAAGTCGGGTCACCTGCGATCTCCTTGTGTTAGAGCTCCAAGAGACTCCAACCTCTTTGCAACAATTGACGCAAAACGCTTTTCACCACCAAGGGTGGTAAAAAGAAGCCTAAAAATGTCATAAGAAAAAATGAATCTTGTCAATCTTGCTTAGAACCACTTCTTTTCAAGATATGCTAAATGAAGTAACATTTCATAACAAAACAACCATCAACAGAAAACAGTCATCAGGTAGTTGTTTTGTCCATGTACTAATACCAAGTTGCAGAGATTTCACAATTTATAGTTCAATTAGGAGCATTGAAAATATGAAAAATGAATTCACGTATTTCAATGAAATAAAAATGGGCATTTAATGCGACTGGTATACATGTGTCAGATCAAAAACACTTTAGGATCATGTAGTGAATCATAAAGCCTGTAAAGAGCAGAAGCATAATCCTCTGCACATTGAGATGCCGACTATGAGAGTCAATTGCCTTTAAGTCAAAGACCTTCATAGAGAAATTCTGTACTTGCAGTCCGATCAAATGCAAATAAAAAAGGGCGTAACCAGTGCCCGAGGCTCCCATCACATGGAAATCCAACTCAAAAGAATATGCTGGAAGAATGCCTAAAGCTAACATTGACAGGGTAAGATCATCAAGGTCATCCAATATATAGATTGTCCAATTATTGTAAGCTCTAGTAAGCATCGACTTTGCTACAATACTATGAACTATTCCTGATATATATTCTTTCCAGACCTTTTTTATATGCTTTACATCATGACCAATGGGTTATTCAGATTGTATATCAGTTTTTTATTAGTTATTTTCTTCAGAACTAGGGGTACATCATATCAATTTTCGCAATACCGCTCGGGACAGTTTGGTAAGGGTGGTATTCACTGATCCGACAGATTACTGGTACACAGACCAAAGTAAACTGGGAACTATGTCTTACAAGGTTGGTACGCCCTGGTATGGTGCTAGTACCGCCCGCTATAGGGCATTACAGGCTCTGCAAAAAAAAATTATTTTTTAGCCCTTTTTTTAAAATTTGGTGTACCAGTTTGGTGCCAGTATCAGTACACAAAACTGCAGACCTTGCATCATAGAGACACAAATTTAAACATAACTAACATTTGTAGACATATAACACATAAAAGAAAATGCACAGGCAGCACTAGAGATGGATAAATCATGCAAAGTAGTTTAACCAAGAAAAAAGTCACCACTTGCTGTCAGAAAAAAAAAACAAGAGGTCATGGTCTAAAAGATAAATTGGAGTAACTTTGACAGAAAGAAAAAAATAGCAAAATGCATTGGCAAAGAAATAATGAAGAACAGCACCAATGCTGATGATAAAATTAGTAATGAGGATCAAAAATATATGAAAGAAATATTAAAGCTAAATTTTGTAAGCATAATCTTCAGATAATTCACATCTAATTAATCTAATCACATATGAAACTATAGTTAGACAAAAAGTATTATCTAAAGAGCTGCAAGAACATTTAGAAAATAAAATACATGCAAAAAGATTATATCAAACTCAAGGTTTGCAATTTCAATCCGTACCGATGTACCGACTAACGGTCGGTACGGTACATATCGAGGTGTACCAATGGTACACTAGGGCATATCGACGATACACCCAAAAAATATTGAAAATAGCTCCAAAAATAACTGAAAAATAGAAAAAAGTTAGATTATGGTTTGTAAGTTGGAAATAAATATAAATTTAGCATAATTTTAGCAAAAAAATAATCCAAATTAAGAAAGAATAGTGGCACATACTTTTCGGACTTTGAGGAGTAGTTTTGTGGTATGTTATAGACCGTCCTTCTGTTAATATTGAATTAGTTAATTTTTTTAAAACAACTTAAACTTTAAAATTCAAATGAATCAAGTAATCGATTGATGAATATACCTAGTTCTATCACCAAAAAAACAATGGGACTCCACGGGCGATGGATCAAGGTCCTTGATCCTATGTATCAATTTGATATGTTTGTCGAACCTAAACCTGAAAGAGGGGAGATCTCAGCCCTTTCCTACGTTTGAAATAGGACGATCTCAGCCCTTGATTGGTAACGGTCAAAACCCGATCTGTCACGGACAAAAATATAAACAAGGTGTTTGATGTAATGCTCATGTTTGTCCGTGTCTTTTGGTTTTTGTACATTCTTTGTACAGCAAGTAGCGGGCTTGCAGTAGGCTTATCAGCCCTCTTTTGGTTAGCTTTTGTGGCCGGTTTTGGCTTGTAAATGAGAGTTGTGTCATGTAGGCACTTGTGGGGACTTCGATCTGTAATGGACCATTATCCTTTGTGTGCAACCGTTCAGAACTTGTAAAGTCTATAGTTGTAATCTACATTGGCTTTATAAAGTGTTTGCTAAAGCTGTTGCTTGTGAATCCCGTGGGAAGTGCTTCCTCTGACCTGTTTTCTCTTTTGTAGGTCCTAAGGGACCCTAAGAGGTTTCAGGGAGGCTGACCTTTACGGACGTACACACAAGGGTGTCGCACGGCTTAGGCAAAATCAGCTAAGTCCGTGACATTTTGGTATCAGAGCGGGATAAGCACACACAGAAACACTTGTCATACAAACGTAGGGGACCTAACTGGACTGTGTGGAGGGCAGCCAGCACGCGTAATCGTTTAGGGGGGAAACGGACATTGAGATGTAGAGAAAGGAGTCGCTCAGAGGAGCGGGCATCCATGTTTGGCATTCAGAGGAATGGTCAACCCTTTGCGCGAGAGGCACCACGAGGACAAGTAAGCTAAGAAGAATGCATAGCGCATAAAGGGTGGGATGGCTGAGTTCGAGCTACGACTCGATGTTGGCAACCAAACTTGACGGTGCTCAAGGCAAATGGAGCGCTTGGTAAAAGATGAGACCGTGCAAAATGGGATGTGTTGCTCAACGACCGAAAGAGTTATACAAAGCTCACAGAGGTGAGGAGAATTGCTAACTCGAAGAATTCGGTACTCATACAAGGGCTTGTATGCGGACGATGGAGTGTTTGTGGCCCATCCCAAGGCGATCGGAACTCGACGCCAAGGAGCATCAAAACTTTCTCTTCAGCATGGGAAGGATACGTCCGTAGGAGGCTGAAGTGTGCAACAAGTTCAGCACGTTACTAGACCTTGAAGGGTGAAGTGGGGACTGTATTGGCGAAGAGTCGCAATCTAGCAAGTGCATTTGCGAGGGCAGAACAAGGCACAAGTTGTTCAGCAAGGCGGAGTACTCCAAAGGGGATGGTGGTCTCCGAAACTTCCAGTGGGAAGAATGCAAAGAGGAAAGTTGCTCCAACATGACAGATATCCAGGAGGGATAGGTCTTGGTTCTCTAGAGGGAGAATCATGTGCAGTGGACCGCACATGTTGAGGAAGAGTACCTCAAGACAGTATCTCCACAAAGCTCAACGGATCGAGCGAGCAACGAGGAGTCGTTGCATGATCTCGAATGAGGTAATGCATTGGTGGATGCATTGCGAGATCAAGTAGGGGAGCGACCATGGCAACAACATACGAAGGCACACTTAGAGTCGATGTGGAAATTGAACTCAACGGAGGGCTGACCCGTGGAATGGTGGGCATGAGGGCCACCATCAACTCAATGCAAATCGAGAGGCAGAGCAAACTTGGGTGGAACTTGGTGAAGTATCCAAGCCGCATGAAGGGAGTCGACGTCGAAGATGGAAACATGGAACGGAAGCATGGAGCTTTCCTTGGACAGAGGTCAAGGACATGAACTCTTGTAGAGGCAAGAGTGGAATTATGTCGTTTCATGGGTTCTTCATTCTGATGGGGCGGACTCATTTTGCATGGTGCCAAAGACGAAGGGAGTTTCGAGGCACATACACCTATCTCAGAGAAGCATTTGACAGATGGACAAAGGTGATTCAACTTGCAGAGGCGAAGTTAGAATCAGAAGGCCTTAGCACGAGGCAAGAGGACACAGAGGCGGGTACTCTTGAAGAATATGTCATAGTGCTGCTATTCGAGTTGTCATGAAGGAAGTGGTGCGCAGCGGAGATTGTGCTGGTGAGGGAAAGAGGCCCAGGATCCAGACAATAGTACACCAATTTAACGAAGTTTGGGGACTTTGAGAGCTACTAGCCGACGGACTATCCTAGAGCTATGCTTCGTCTGCGTGTGACCTGAGAATGGGTGGGTGAAGGTGAATTGCCAAGGGAGCGAACAAAAATCGGAGATGGCGGAGGCCCTACGATGTGCTGGCAGAGACCACACATGGGGAGATCGTAGTCCGAGTTCATCACATAAGAATCTGAATGCAATGGAGATGTCACCAGAATACGACATGGTGCAGCAGATCGTGGTGGAATAGTTCGTAGTAATACAACACATGCGGAGATGTCCCGTGAGGGACGCGATCATGCGGAGGTATGATCAGGAGCTACTGTGAGCTCCACTTCGATGAACAAAACAACGGATTCAAGGGCTACGGATTCAAGGAGTGAATGTCATGGTACCGCAGCAGCGGGTCTTCCATGTGTGCGCATCGAATCTTGTATCGGATGAAAGCCTTGGTTATCAGCATATGGGGGCTATGTACCACTGAGGGAGAATTTTGAGTGCAAATAACAGAGTCCCATGGAGGGGGCTTGATCATACAGAGGTATGATCGGAGCGACTGGAGAGTTGGACTACCTCAATGCTTATATTCGCTAAAGGGAGTCTGGCAAGTCAAAGGACAAGGCCAAGTAAGCGAACGTTGTTACCAAGGAAGCTAAGAAGAACAGAATCGGTGCAAGCCCTGCAACAAGAAGGCGGAGACCATGCATGATAGTTGCAGTCTGTCTTTCCATCGACTAAGGAGAACTACTAGGAGAACGCAGAGGTGTTGAAGCAGGTGGTCGAAAGGGGCGAGAAAGCAACGACGAGTCCGGAGGGGCTTAGCAACCCAAAAGCAAAGCGTCGAATAGAAAGGAGGTAGACTTGGAGGAGTGCCACAGTGCCGCAGAGGCAGACCTACCAAGTGCGAAGAAAGAGACGCAGATGCAAGGCAACAGATAGTAGGGCCATGGGCTGGCAGTGTCATGGTACCGCAGAGGTGGGACTTCCATGGAGTCATCGATCCCTTGCTCTCATGGAGGGAGAGTGTTGGTCATAAAAGGGGCCGAGAAGGTGCAGAATGCAGAGGCAAACTTCAAGTACCAAGACAGGGCAGAAGGGCAAAGGCCAAGGAACTTCATAAGACAGGTGTCGACGGGCTTCCCATCAAGATAGCCGAAAGTGAGGGACTTCGGGTTAATGCATAAGTGCTCGACCAAGAAAAAAGTAGGCAATACGTGTTATTGTACCTTTTCTACTCAGAGGAGTAGGCGACAAAGATCATGGAGAAGACAATACAATTCCAGAGGCGACCAAAACTATCAAAGACTTACTCCAAGTTGGGGGACTCCAAGTTGGGGTAAACTTCTTTTGCTCTTTTCGAGCAAAACTTCTTACATTCCGGAAGTTCGATAGCAGTGGGAAGGCGAGTTACAGTAGCTAACTCAACTCAAGGAGTGCAAACACTTCAAGTGCTTCGGAAGTGTGAACAAAAAACAGACGAAATGCTAGTAACCAACTCGATGCATGAAGTACAACCTCGAGGAGATGAGCGAAATCAAGTAACCTTTGCCTTCTCAACCCAAGAGAGTGGGCGAAACCAAGTACCCCAGTTCTCATACCTCGAGGAAGCGGGCGAAATCAAGTAACCTTTGCCTTCTTAATTCAAAAGAGAATGGGGAAAACTTACTATCCTGATTCTCTTATTTATCCAACAAAGGAGCTCTGCATAAGTTCCAAGACCCTTCAAAGAAATCTAATGAAAGATGAGTTGTTAAATCCTCACCAATGGTGATCAGTGCTACTGAAAGTAGATTGTCCGCTTCATTTTCCAATAGAATGTCAATCGAAAGTGGAAGTCATGCGAACCTACTTTGAAGTGGCAACTAAGTTGAAGAAGAATTGATGGGCAAATTTTGTGAAGGACCTCAAAAACTTCAAAGTCTGCGAGGCGATGCTCGTTAAAGTTCCAACAAGCATCCACCCAGTTTAAGCAACATGAGATCATTACGATACTGGCGCATAACAATGAAGGTCTTTTCCTTCATCAGAAGGATCCGCAGAAATCAACAAGGATCAGCACAGCTCAGCCAACCCCACACAAAAGCCAGTCATTGACGAGTTGAAGCAACATGGCGGGTCAGAGTTCGACTACTCAACAACAGCGACAGAGAGCAGTTGAGAGCCAAGGGGCATGTTGCAGTCAAAGCAGAAGATTAAAAATTCAGCAAAAGGCGAGGAGATGCAGCGTCTACAGCGGTTTCGACGAGGACGTCGAAGAAATAAGTGGGGGAGAATGTCACGGACAAAAATATAAACAAGGTGTTTGATGTAATTCTCATGTTTGTTCGTGTCCTTCGATTTTTGTACATTCTTTGTACAGCAAGTAGCAGGCTTGCGGTAGGCTTGGCAGCTCTCTTTTGATTAGCTTTTGTGGTTGGTTTCGGCTTGTAAATGGGTGTTGTGTCATGTAGGCACTTGTGGAGACTTCGCTCTGTAATGGACCATTATCCTTTGTGTGCAACTGTTCAGAACTTATAAAGTCTATAGTTGTAATTTGCATTGGCTATATAAAGTGTTTGTTAAAACTGTTGCATGTGGATCCCGTGGAAAGTGCTTCCTTTAACCCGTTTTCTTTTCTGTAGGTCCTAAGGGGGACCCTAGGAGATTTCGGGGAGGCTGACCTTTACGGACGGGTACGTAAGGATGCGCAAAATTAGCTAAGCTCGTGACAGATCGTTATCAACCTGTGTAACCTTGTATCGCTCGATATGGGGTCAGGTTATGGTACCGCCCGATAAAGGGTGGTCCGCATACTAGTCCCTTGTCGAACCAGTACATACTGCTCGTACTAGGCGGAATGGGTCGGTACAACGAACCCTGATTAAACTAACCCCAAAATCAAGTCAAAACTAGCATATTTTATAATAATATGCCAAAGATAATGTGAAGAAAATACAACCTGGATACAGAATAAATGACCTGGGTAAGAAGAGAGGGAGAAGAAAAGAGAAAAGAGATGAATGATAAAATTTGCCAACTTCATTTGCCAACTGCAAATTTTAATTACAAGGCAAATATATTTTTCTCAGTTGTTTACAGCAAGGATTATTTTTTTATGCCTTATGCTGGGGCCAACTATTGACGATGCTATGTGCCATGTTATGCCTTGTTTGCCATTTCATGTCCGCATAAAACATGCTACAGTGATGGTAAAATGGATAAGTGGAACATAGAGAAACAATAAATAAGAAATGTTCAAATAAAAATAGCCAATAGTTATAACTCCTGCATGTCTCCAGCAACCTAGGTTGCCATATTGACCCAAACTTCCCATTATATTGGTGATTCTTTGGTGCATTAAGCGGATTCTTTTTTATTTTCTTTTCACCACCATCATGCTAGTCAACAAGGATTTTATGGCTCCAGAATGTTGCCATGGATGATGATGTAGCATCACAAAGTGGGTAAACATTACAAGATAGAGGGATTTTATGGTTGAGATGGATTGATTAGGATTTAGAGATAGGGTTTATACTTATTAACCCTAAAATATATAAAGACAATGAATCACTATTGGCTGTAACATATGCACAACAGCTGAAGAAAAAGTGATAATCTACCAAATGAAACACATGCATATCAGCTAACTATGCTTTCGCCATGCATAATCAGAACTTAGAAGTTAGTGAAACAGGCCAAAACTTTGAGTTCTAGCTAAAAAGTAGAGTATTGTGGGGGATAATTGCCTCATAGAATAATTAGATCTTTATGCAATTTGTCTAAAGCTGTAAGGAGAAGTATACATTTCATTTCTGCTTTTCTATTTTCATTTGCCTAGTTGACTGACCTATCCTCAGGAAAAATGTTTGAATCCTCAGCCAAGACAGATCATCAAATAGTTAGGCATTTTAAAATCACATGAAATTAACCAATTTCATGTTATTAACTCAGAAAATGCCTTAACCTACTTATATTCAGTAGTTCTGCAAGGAATTAGGTTTCATGGCATGGGTGCATTATTTGTCAACATATTACAAGGTGATCGGCATGGTCTGTCATGGGCTCAGTGCCAAGTCCATTCATTCAAATTAAGTGTTTCCATTTGTCTCACTACTTACCAGAAATTTACATCTTGAGGAGCATTATATAGATATCGCATTTTGCAAGGAAGATTAACTCAAAATGCAAATATTTAAATCCAAATTATCAGAATTTGTTTGATTTTTCATGAAAATTTTCAGCTATATAAACTACGTGAACAAGGCCTGTATATTGATTAAGAAGGAATTGGTAGAAAGATGAGGCATAAGATAATAGCGTATGGAAGATGGAGAATTATATTAGAAAGCAATCTCTCAAGGAATTTGTGAAAGACAAGCAAATCTTAATTATTTATGACATGATAATACTTACGATGTTTACAATATATAAAACTAATTAGTCAAGCCTTGATGTGCAAGCCAAGAGTAGCAACTAAAATGAAACAGAAGTAAATGGTTGGATTACTAAGGATTCTAAGCCCAAAAAGAAAAAAATAAAGATAAGAAACAAGTCATAAGATTCAAACTATTTGGGACCAACTACATGGATCTTGCCCTACCTGCAAGCTTTTTTGAGGTTAATAAACTTAATATCATTACTTTAGTTAGAAGCAAATAAATTTCTTATGTCATTCCTAATAAAGTTTTCTTAGCTCATCCTCCAAGTCTCCTCAGACCATAAGGCCTAATTGACTCATTTCAGCTTACTGATGGATCTTTAGGACATGTCCAGAGGGTTTTTCCACACCCTAATTGTTTGCTATTGCAAGGCATCCAAGTTTGTATCTTAATCAGGTACCTTCTATTTTTATCCTCAGTAAAACTAACCCTAAATATTTGAATAAATAAATGAGAATTGTTTGCAGTTGCAAATCTTTTGGTCTATCTTTTCTTGTAAACCCACATATTCATCTTAGCATCCTAATTTCAGCAAATATTAACTTCTTTTAGAAGTCATTTATTTTGTTTGGATATTTTGAGAAGAATCAAAATCATAATCATGGTTCTAAACCGACACCAGACCCATACTGGTCCAGGCTAGACAGGTGCGAGTCCAAGCTTGTTATAGAGTTGTCTCCAACCTATTTGATAATAAATTAGAATTGTTTCAGGCCAAAAAATTACAAAATAAGAATCAAATGTCTGAAACATTTATCAAATAATGATCACAAACTATATCTAAGAATACATGTCAATAAGTTCTAACTTCTAAGCTAATATATCTGATGCAAAATATGAACATGTATCTGCTCCTAGCACCAAATGATAATTGGGAGTCCGCGTGATGTGTGGGCTAGAGTCGTTGACATTATTTGATTGTATATCAACATGATGTATTTGTAGGACCCATGCATGGACTCTGACAGCATCAGATACTGATAGATTGTGTATCTCTGATGCAAAGAATATGGTAGTAATCATTGTCACATTATCCTAAACCAACCTATGTGGTAGGAGGCCCTCAAGCAAGTAGTATATAGCATGTACATCACTGTAGGATATTATGCACTAGAGCTATGAATCGCGTCATTGTATTACTCTCACCATGTGATTGTTGGCCATCGATTCAGGGTAGTAAGCAGGATGAGAATATAAGAATCATGCATTGTCATCTCGTATTGACCATGCATACCAATCCCTAGCCAGACCATTAGCCTGATGGGTACATATCAACCGCTACTGAAGTACCAACACATGGTACAATGGTGCATACAAAAGGAAGAAGGCAAAGAGGAAGGATCAGATGGCGACAGGGGAAGAGAAGGAAGAAGGAAAAGAAAGCAAGAAGAGGAGGAAGAGGTGCTCATGGACGAAGATGAGGAGGTGATCGAAGAAAAGGAGGAAGGAGGAAGAGGAAGGAAGAAAAGGAAGTGGTGGAAGAAGCGGAGGGGAAAGAGGAGAAGAGGAAGTGTACCCAAAATCGATATCGAGTAGTGGGAGGCAATAGGCCGTCACAGACAATTCATGGATAAGGTGTTCAATTAATGTCTGTATATCCATGCTTTTCAGTTACATTCATGCCTTAAAGCAACACATAAGGGGTTTGTAGTAGACTTGACAACCCCATTTTGGTTGGGTTTTGTGGTCATTTCAAGCTCATAAACATAGCACGTGTGCACGTAGAGGCAAAACTACCCATAAACAGAGCCCCAGTAAACCATTTTGGGTGGTTACCATGTGCGCAAAGCAGCCAAAAACATTAGCCATCTCAGCACCTAAGAGCTACTCAAATGGCACATGGCTAGACAAGCCTTTGGATAGTGTCTTGGGTTGGTTCGACGCTAGATTCCACAACCATGTCATATGAGCACTTGTGTGTGGGGAATTTTAGGTGTAGCGGACTGCCTTGTAACCTTTGTTGTGTGACCGTTTAGAGTTTGCAAAATTCATCTTTGTATTTTGCATATATCAAGTGTTTAATGAAATGTCTACTTGTAGGATACCGAATTTACCGCTTTTAGCAACTTGTCTTCTCTTTTACAAGTCCTTAAGGGACATTGTGAGGTTACAAAGAGGTTGACCCTTTCGAACGAGCACGCAAAGGGACAACATGACTTCGATAAAACCAATTAAGTCTGTGCTAGATGGTACTAGAGCGAGACAAGCACACTAAGAAATACTTGGCATGGAATGTGAGGTACCTAGTGGGACTGCATTGAGGGAAAGCATCACGCATGACCATTTAAGAGAAATGGGCATAGAGAGGTTGGCCCTTTACGGTCGAGCATGCAAGGGTATTGCATGACTTAGGTAAAACCAACTAAGCCTATAAAAGATGATACTAGAGCGGGACAAGCACACTAAGAAACACTTGGCATGCAACGTGGGGCACCTAGCGGTGTTACATGAAGGGCAGCCAGCACATGCAACCGTTTGAAGGAAACGAGCATAGAGACGTACTGAAAGTAGTCGCACAAAAGAGCGAGCATTCGAGATTAGCATTTAGTGGAATCGCCAATCCTCTATGCGAGATGCAACACGAGGACAAGAGAGCTAGGAAGAACGCATAGCGTATATAGGTTAACATGGCAAAGTTCGAGCTACGGCTTGACATTGACAAAGGATGAGATCATGCAAGTTTGGATGGGTTGTCTGATGACTGAAAGAGTTTATGCATTGCTCGTAGGCACGAGAGGAATTGCCAACTCGAGGAATCTCGTACTCATGCAATGACTTGTATGCAGACGACATAATGTCTATGGCCATCCCAAGGCGATCAAAATTCAGCACCATAGAACATAAAAACTTTCTCTTCAGCATGGGATGAATACACATATGTATAACGCTGAATTGTGCAATAGGTTCAGCATATTGCTAGGCCTTGTGAGGCGCAGCAATACAACGGCAGGCTACAATGGCGAAGGTTTGCGATCTAACAAGTGCCTTCACGGTAGCGGAATAACGCACAATTTATTCAACAAGAAAGAGTAGTCCAAGGAAATGATGGTCACTAAAACTTCTAGGGGAAATATACGAAAAGTAAAGTTGCTCCAATGGGACAAGTATTCAGGGGGGATAAATCTTGGTTCTCCAGTAGGAGATTCATATGTACCGAACAGCACATGTTAAGGGAAATACCTCAAGTCGAAAGCCCCGTGAAGCTTAAAGGACCGAGCAAGCAATAAGGAACCATTGTAAGATCTCGCATAAGTTCAAAGGGATTATTGGTTGATAACCCCAATATCATACCCAAACCACACTGAGTAGGAGCAACACATGGCTTGTTTTATGCCCAAATTGGCAAATTGATAGGTATGTACCTTTCTAAGCAAAATTAGCAGTCACGATATTCATGCCTAGGTGCTAAACATTGGTTATATTTATACAAAATTCCAAATCTTGTCTATTCCAACCAACACAAAACAATATTTAATGATCTAGCCAAGTATTAATATCAAAACATATCTCATTATCAATACAAAAACGTTAGATTTTATTTTATTTAATGATATCAAGAGATACCGATCGATATATCGCCTAATCTATTGGATTAATGGTATTGGATAGAGATTTAAATCCTTGCTATTACAAAATGCGTTAGAGTTAGGATGAACCAACAAACAAGTGGTGGTTGCAAGTTTTATGGGCAATGATCAAGAACAAAGGCAAAAATGATAAACTATTAGAGTATCTAACATGATCATAGAAGTAATGGCAAGCATGTCTTTAGATGTACATATAATAGTAAAGACAGGCATGTCTTTAGAAGTAATTATAATAGTAATGACATGCATGTCTTTAGAAGTACATATAATGAGTTGTTTTTCTTTGATTTTCCCTTTCTTCTTTGTTTCCTCCCATTGGCAAGCCTATCTCAAGATGCCTATACCAAACAATACTGACAAGATAAAGTGAATATACATTAAGCAAAGTGTAGTAATATGCTAAAGGAATATGATGTAGCAATCCAATTTTAAGATACTTATGGTATTTTTATAAATAAAGATGTGGTTTGATAAAATACAATAATATGTTGTATAGATGATACACTCATTCAGGGCCAATGGATTGACAAGCCATCACAAGAGGGCCTTACTAGCGTTGATAAGGTCCGACCAAGGAAGGTTTGGCTGACAATACCAAGTTTCCAACTAGCCCTAATCCCTAAACTATGTAATCTTGTAGCTTAATATGGTTTGGGAGCTAGGCTCAAGCTTATCTTGCCACACTATGCTTGCATATGAGTTTTACCAAATTTTGCCAAAGTTTAACTACTCAACTTAGCCAATTCCTACTTCAGTTAGGACCAAGCTTGTTGGTTAGGAAAACAAGAAAGATGAATGTAGCAATTAGGAATGAAGCCTAGCAGGCCTTAATTAAAGGCACACATCCTATAGAAATGATTGCCAAACCCAAGAATCGACTAGAGGTAGGATGGTAGTCAAACATTAAGAGGGAAATCAAGGGTCCTTTTTTATTTTCACTCATGTCCTAACCAATGATTTAAAAAGCGTTATACGCCAAAAGGCACCAGGGTCCCAAAATGCCCGAGGCACTAGGTGCTCGCCCGAGCGAAACGAGACGCTAAAATATAAAAAAATATATAATATAATTAATAAATATGATTATTTAAACAGAAATATGATATTATATTAAAAAATCTAAAGTACAAACTACAAAGTCATAATATCACAGTAAAATCAAAATAATATCAATGATTTAAAAAGTGCTAGGCGCCAGGGTCACAAAACGCCTGAGGCGCTAGGCGCTCGCCCGAGCGAATCGAGGTGCTAAAATATAAAAATATATAATATAATTAATAAATATATAAAAAATATATAGTATACTGTTAACAATAGAGAGGAGTAGAGACGAGGTGAGGCACTGACCGAGAGCGAAAGCTGCTTACTGAGAACAACGACAGCGGCAGCGAAGAGCAATAGAAACGAGGCGATGAGCTGACCTGACTGAGAACGAGAGGAGCGGCAACGACGACGGCGAGCGGCAGCAGCGACGACGGCGAGCGGCAGCAGCGACGACGATGAAGAGCAGCCGAGCGCTTAGGCGAGCACCCGAGCGCCTTTTTAAATCACTGAATAATATATTATTAATATAATAAATAAAAAATATTGTTATCAATATACTGTTAACAATTTACTATTAATTTATTGTTAATACACTGTTACGATATACTATTAACAGTATATTGTTAATAGTATACTGTTTATGTACTGTTAACAATATACTATTAAACAGTATTGTTAACAACAAGGTTTGCAATTTCGACCTATACTGCCTGGTACGGGCGGTACATACCGGTCCGTTAGGTTGCCGGTACGCGGACCACCCGTTACCGAGCGGTTCCGCCAAAAATCGACCGTCGGCGATTGATTTCGGTCGTCGGCGGCCGATTGAGGGAGAAATCGATCGTCGACGGCCGATTGAGGGAGAAAAAGGGAAGAAGAAGAAGAGGAAAAAAAGAAAAGAGTACCTATTTCCCCGCGCCATCCTCCCCGGTGCGCCGTCGCCGCCCGCAGGTCGCGGGCTTTTTCTCCTGCGCGAGGATACAGAACATCTGCCCATTTTCTTTTTTTATTAATATTTTAATATATTTAATATTATATTATATTATATTATAAAATATTTAAATTATATTTTAATATACTGGCGGTATGCACTGTGCATACCGCCCGATACCGAGATAAACTCGATACACCGGTACGGACCGGTAAGTCAAACCTTGGTTAACAGTATACTACTAACAATATTGTTAACAGTACTGTTAATAGAATATTAACAATACTGTTAATACTTCATAGTATATTAACAGTATTGTTGACAATATTTTGTTAACAGTATACTGACTCGAGCAGAGTCGATGTAAGGAGAGCGTGAGAAGAGTAGAGACGAAGCTGCTGACCAAGAGCAAAAGCTGCTTACTGAGATCAGCGGTAGCGACAGCGGCGAGCAACGGCAGTAGCGACGAGCAGCGACAATGGCAGCGGTAGCAGAGAGCAGCGACAGCAACTGCTGCAGCAGAGAGAGGCAGTGGCAACGACAACGGCAACAAGGAGAAATGTCGATAGCGAAAATTAAGGTTAAGGAAGTCACAAGAGGGAGGTGGGAAGTTGATATCGGTGCGTTAATTGGTTCGATTGAACCAACTAACACGAATGCGACCGAACCAAAGCTAAAAACCTAATTTGTCGCCTAGTTTAACCCGGGCGCTTGCCCGAAGCACCCGACACCTGGACTCGGGCGAGCACCCAAGCGGCACCTACTTGAAGCGCGCCGCCTAGACATTGAGTGAGGCACTCGAGCCTCGCCTCGCCCGAGCGTTTAGGCAAGCGCCCGAGCGCCTTTTGCAATCGTTGGTCCTAACTAATGTAGACAAGCACAGAGTCAAGATAATCTATAAATACATTTATACGGCTTTTCGAACATATACCAAGCAACTATTATAATAAATAACCCTATATTTCCCTTCTAATTTCTCTCTACTCTCTCTAGTCTCGCTCTCCTCTTTTGTTTTCCTATACCATCTCTATAATGTTACATCTTCCCTTAAAAGAGATTATTATCTTCCCTTAGAGTAAGGGGTGGCACTTGATTGGAGGTAAAACATCCTCTCATAGTGCATCTGGCATTGCTAGGACATTTTTGGGTAAGTGTTGTTGGATTTCATTATACATACATATGATAGAAAAGAAATGTGTATCCACTAATTATATTGATGTTATAAAGGATAAATATAATAATATAGCCAATGATAGACGATACTACTAATTATTCTATTACGGTAAGACTATATCAAGGATCCAATTAAATCCCTACCTTTTCAATAATAGACTAGTTATTTAAAATATAGATGGTGTGCTGAGAATATTGTCTTAGTTGATGAAAAATTAAATAGAACTAATTCTAAACTTAAGTTATAAAGACAATCCTTACTAAAATTTTTAAAATAAGCAAGACTAGGGTTTGTTGTATCGTCCAATATGGTCTGGTACGAGCAATACGTACCAATCTGCTAGGAGACCAACATGCAGACCACCCTGTAACGAGCGAATATGAATTAGGTACCCTATATCGAGCGATACGAGGTATGTCCAAGGCGGCACGATCAAAACTCGACCGTTACTAACCTATCCTAGTCAGTAACGATTAGATTTCGACCGATACCGATGGATGGCTGAGATGTGATCCATTCCAACAATCAATTTAACCATTAGAATGAGTTCAAAGTGTCTTTAAACCCTTTCCACCCTCCTCTTTCAACCCTTTTTACTCTCTCAAACTCGTCGTAGACATAAAGCAGAGCTCGTCATAAGCACAGACCAGAGCTCGTTGTATTCCCAACCATCGTATTATGGAGGATTTTACGACCAACAATAGTACAGTGATAGTTGGACATTCTTTTCCTACGTTGATCGGTCTTATAATAGAGAACAATAGGTGAATGGTGAAAGTAGAAGTTTCGGCATTCTCCAATCTCCACACTAATACATACCACAACCATACATGCCTTAAGAACCGCCTCGGACACATTTGATTCACGATGATCAGGCTACAAACATCATCACATTAATCCATCAATGGCATACGATGTATCAATATACCATTTTGTGGGAGCCATTTTAAGATTAAGTCCGACAAACATATCATATTTGATATACAAATACATAGGATTGAGGATCTCGATCCATTGCCTATGAAGTCTTGTCGTTTTTTTTGTGGTAGAACTAGGTATATCCATTGATCAATCCATTATTACTTGATTCATTTTAATCTTAATGTTTAACTCATAATCTAACAATTCAAGTCATATCTCTATAGCAATTCGATATCAACGGAAGGATGTTCCGAAACATACCACGTTGCTCCTCAAAGCCTGAAAAAGATGTGCCACTATTTCATCCTAATTTAGATGATTTAAGATGAAATTATACTAAACCCTAATCTAAGTTTTTTTCTATTTTTCAAGGTTGATTGGGTTTTTTTCTGTGACATCGACATGCCCCACCGTACCAACACTCAGCATGCCAGTACAAAGCAACACGTGTAGTGTCATCAGCTAACCAGCACACCTTGAGCAGAACTAAGATTGAATAAATGACTAAGACAAAATATATGAGATGCAATTGAAGATAAAGCTTACAAAAAAAAAGATTCTTATTTTCAATGAGATAGTTTCTTGAGCATGTACAACAAACCAAACTTGATCAAAACAAATTTAAAAACATGGACTAGCAATTGTTACATATTTGAAATGTAATGCAATTCTACATGCAAGCTACTTAAATGTAATGCAATTCTACTTGCAAACTATTCAATTTTGTTAATGTGAATTGTTTATACATTGCTAAATCACTCATAGAGCTACACTATGATCTAGTGTCAAGCATTTCACAAAACTGAAGGTCCTTATTTGGAGAAAAGAGTAGCAGAAAACTTTCATTCTAGGTGCCATGGCTGGTGTTTATTTAGCTGTCTTGACTAATACAAAGACCTTAGCCTCCACAATGATTTGGAACCCAAAAAGTTCTTGTAAGCATTGTCATGGTAGAAAAAGAAAATGACTGATGCCTAATCTTAGGCATGAAGCACATCCACCTTGCTGAAGAAATAAACCAAAAACAAAAATTGACTGACCAGAATTCTACAGTAATAAATTAAGCAATCATATAAAGGTTACCTATATTGTGGCGCCGAAGCTTGATTAGAGCGATGAGTTCTACCAAACTGTTGAATCGCACGGTCAGCACTCCAAGGAAGCTCAAGAGTGATGTGGACCCGCCTTTTCTGGCATGTTTGTATACATGTAATACTTAAGAGAAATTCGAGTAATATTTGCACAAGAGGGAGCATCCAAAGTTTCACAGTTCAGATACCTGATTCAGTACCCTCCTATCAGCTTGCAAGGATACACCTGCAGATCCTGCTTCAGATATTATAGAAACCAATTTTTTGCCATCCATAAACAATTGTTTTTCATGCATATTAACCATTTCCATGGCAACTTCCTTCCTACAAAAGCAAATATGGAAAGAGTCTGAAGAAAAAAAAAGATAATAAAAAAATGCATCATAAGCAAACTCATTCTTACGTGCTCCTTGCTTGATAAATGACACCTTTTCCGCCAGAAGTCCTGATAAGCATACCTCGTCTGCCAGTCATTTCTGCAACATTTTCTGGCCCACCCAGCTGCGAAAGGCTTAGTAGTTCATAAACTGACTCATTACCTTTAAGAAAACTTCAAATTTGAACAAAATAAGACATACTCGATTATGTCATCAAGACTGCAATTTTCCACATGAAAATATTCCAAGATATCAACAAATACGGCAGATAATTTCAGGTTGAACCATCTACTTTCAAGATGTTACAGTTTGAACCTCATATTATACGAAATTATATTCAGACCCTAAATTTACCAACCAAACTACAAGTTAACCTTCTTCTTTAAAACATGACTAGTGGAGACTGGATACAATACCATATTCTTGCATTGAACTGTCCAGGACTTTATCAGCTAACTAGCCAGAACATCTAAAAAACTCAATGAAAGGAAGATTCCATTACAATACCTCTTATTAAGAATCAACACCTTCAATCCTTGCTTTTAATACTTTTCACAGAGACATAGTTAACTGCAGGGTTGGTAAAAACAAGGCATTGAAATAATGCCTCCAAGGTTTCTTTTCAGTTCATAGTCCTCAATCAAGTTAGTCATTCAGTCTAGGAACAATTCAGTCAGTTTTATATCGATAGTGAACCGACTCAACCAAGTTCCCCTTAGCAATGGTATGCCATAAATCCATCTTCTCCAACCTCCAACCCATAATGAGCCCTAATAGCATAACATCTGAGTACAGTAGCACATCTGAGTACAGTAGCAGAGGTTCTAGCTCAAGTGGAGAAAGCTCTATCTTGGCTTCATGGTGGTTGCAAGTAACATCAGATATTCAACTGTTTCTGCCCAGAATAAGGCCCAAGTGAACTTTTCCATTTCGACACATAGCATTTAAGTTTGTTCAGAACTGGGCATCTAAGAGTAGCAAACTCAAAAAAGATTTAAGAAATTTCTAAAATGATGCTGTAGAATATTAATTAGAAGGTTTCCATATCAAAGAGATAAGAACCTTAATTGACAAAGAAACGTCTCTTAGACTCTTACACAGTTTGGGAAGATCATTAAAAAGCCTTTCTTCTATGGCAAGTTGATAAAAATTCTCCTCCAAACCCCAAGAATTTTTTCTTAAAGCATTATTCATCATCAACATGACTGAAGATAATTCCTGATTCAAAGCATAGCCCATAATCCAGAATGCCATTCTAATGCTATGAAATACATCCATACTGATCACTACAATCTATTTACCAGTTACAATAAGTTATCTAGCTAAAATGGCATCTAGCTGTGGCAACTGAAGATATATAATCTTGAGTTATCAACTAGCACAAAGCTTTTAGAATATCTAAAAGAAAACCAAGTTGACGCCAGTTTATATATGACATACACATAGATGACCCAATAATACAATAAATAATAGGTGTAAATTATGTCAACTAGAATTAACATAAACCCCATGTGGATAAGAACAATAAAGCATATGCTAACTAAGAAAGAATCACTAGGATACTGATTGTTCGATGCATTAGCATTAATATTCGATAAAAGGGCAACGGAAGTACAAAGGAATCACAGGAAAGAATGAAATCACATTCAGAGACAGACATGTTATAGCACAAAAAAACCCTGAATTGCAGGCAGAATAGCATTGACAACAAGAAATAGTTCACAAACTAATCAATAAATCCAATCATTCTAGCACATAATGCAAGAACCACCTTTCTGAACTTGTCTATGATGAGAAAAAAGACCTGATCAATTAAATCATCTAGGGGATTATTTGGCAAGTCCAAGGACCGGATGATATCCAAAATCTTTGTTTTTCGCTCCAGTGCAGCTTCATACCTGTTCCCAAATAATAAGTACATTGGGTACTACCATATATTCAACTTAAACACACTTGAGGCCTCCAATAGTGTACCTTTTCAAGAGTTCAGCAACATATGCATCTCTTGCCTTTAAGTATTCATCGGTTTTCTCCTTGCACGAGTAGCATGACCAATCATCAGACACTAAATCTGTCCAAGGGGGAACTAAGCAACCAGGGTGGACTAGTCGAGCACAACAGGAACACTGAAGCAACAATTTCTTCTCCTAACATAATAAGAAATGCATTAGCTAAATGTTTAAACCAACAGGACAAAATATTCAGTAAAAGGCATGCTACCTCTTCACTGTTACATATTTCGCAAATTTGGAACTCTTCATCAGACTCTGCTGATTCAAGATCAGATTCCGCTGGAATAACAATAAGAGTATCAAAAACTATACTATAATGTTACGGAAGTGTATGCACGATGCAATTTCTGATGAGGTAAAACAAAGAATATGACATTTTAAGATAACAACAATTTGATGATAACTGAAAATGCATTAAGGGACATTGACAAGTTCTCATACAACATCTTTTTTTTTTCAAATAAAAGACAATAAAACCATCTAACTTGGCTATTTAAATTATACCTACCTCACCTAATCCTGCTACAAAAACACAACTACTGCATATTTCTCATCAGTTCAGTAAGCAAATTGTACAAAAGTACTCGCTGACTGGCTAACTTTAAGATTCAATATGAATGTCATTACAGAATTTCTTAATTACCATGCATTAATTTATATAAAATGTATGCCCTATATTCTTTTAGTCTGATATGGGAATAGCACATCCTTTGTAATATCTAGTCAGAATGCCATTAATTTTTATCATAACATACAGATATCATTCATTGTCCTTCAAACCCGATAATACAGTAATTTAAAAAACCATACTCCACTATTTTCCAACATCTACAAGCTTACTTTTATTAACAAAGACAAATCGTGCTTGCCATGTTGTTAACACACAGATCACAATATTGGTTGTTGAACGGTATCCCACCAGGCTGCCACATCCTTGCCATTCTAGATCCACCTGGCATAGCAAGCAGGAAATCCAGCTCATCGAGAAGTCCTAGTCCAACTTGGACTCAAGAAGTTATTCCAGAATCCAAGGGTTCAAGAGTGGCCAGCTAAAAACATGGGCTCCTCACCCGCATCTCTTAGGCCTACATGGCACTCTAACCAAGACTATGGCTCATTTAGCAAATCAGACCAACTCTAGCAAGCTTGTCCATGAAGCTCTACAAGGCAGCTCGTTGCTAACACACTCGTCGAACAGGCACATAGGCAGAACAACAATGCACCACTTTGCTAACATCACGCTCACTACCCAATGTTTTTAAAAGCACTAGCAAATGGCGCGAAGGTCCCAAAATACCCAAGGCGCTAGGAGCCCGCCTAGGCGCCAGACCGAACAAAACGAGGTGCTCTAGAATATTAAAATATAAAAAATATATATAGAGTTTTAAAATATATAATATAAAATATGATAAGAGTAGTTGACAGTAGTTTTAATATCAGTTCTAAGGATTAACAATCCACTGTTAACAGTAGTAAATCAACTTAATCCACTATTAACAGTAGATATATAGCAGCGCATAGTAGGGGAAGAAGAGGAGTCACCGATGATGGAAGGTGGGGAAGAAGAGGACAGCAGTGACGGAGGAATCTTGAAGCAGCAACTGCAGACGACGGCAGAAGTGACAGAGCAAGCTACAGACCTGTCCCTCGACAACGGAGGGAAAGATTAGGTGGTAGAGGGAACTACACAAGAAAAAACAACAACGAAAGAGGAAGATTCGGAATTTTATGTTGACGACAGAAGAGGAAGATTGGACCTTTTCGTCAACTGTAGAGGACACAGTGCGGATCTTAGGGTATATCGAGCAAGTCGAGGGGGTGGTGCGTTTCGATATTTGCTGTTGGACTTGGTTCGATTAAACCAATTAAGTCAATGTTGAATAGAACTAGAATCAAAATTCGGTTCAACTATTTTGGATTAAATCGAGCACTCACACGAGGTGCCTAGGGCCGAGGCTCAGGCGAGCGCCCCAGCGACGCTTCAGTGAAGCGTGTCGCCCAGACCTCGTGTGAGGTGCTCGAGACTCACCTTGCCTGAAAGCTCGGGCACCTTTTAAAAACACTGCACTACACATAGCATCTCAGGGAGATTAACTACCAGACTCACTTTTGGCATGTCCTAACATCACCAAGTGAGCAGCTGGTCAAAGCAGAGATTAACTACCAGACTCATCATCAGGCTGACTTAAACACCTACACCACCTGAACTATACCCTCAGCCAAGGATAACCATTAACCAAAAATTGGTCAGCCACTTAACTTAAGGCCCTCACGCTAGTGGCAAAGCTCTCCTAGATAAGCAGGCTTCCTCACACTGATGAGGGTACATGACTACTACAAAAAGACGCTAAAGTTTTAGTGTTGTTGTCTCTCTTTCCTCACCTGCTTGACTTGAGCATCTGAGGGAGGGACCAATGGAACCATTCAAACATCTCTTTAGTTGTGTTCTACCTTGTGGGAAAAAGCATATTCTCTTAGGTGATGCTCCCTTAGTCCAACTGAGGAGAATAAGGTGCCATGCAGCAATCATCTCCACCAGCAAGCCTATCCCTAGTTGGACTAAGGGAGCATCACCTATTGATGAAAGCATTAATTCAGACATGAAATCACTATGAAAATAATATATTATGGGCAATGACAGGTGTATCCCTAGTTGGTTAGGTTAGGTTTAATGTTATATATGAGTTAAAGTCTACTGGGCTCTAAATCGAGTTCTATTTTTGTCTTATATTTTGAAAATTAAAAACAGTACTATATTGTATTTAGCAATTACAATTCTGCTTTCAAAAAGTATTCGACTGAAGGGAGATTAAGCCATTAGGAATTCAACTCCAAATGATAAGCCTTCCCATAGCAAATCAATAGAATCACAAAATTCCTGTAGAGAAGATACACATAGAATTCATTTAAATTAATAAAAATTACATCTCCTCAACCCAGTTCTTCTCCTTCTCCTTCAACCTTATTTATTGTTTAATCTTAAAGCCTTATCATGAGGTGTTCTAGATCATTTTAGGGACCCTATATTACCCTCCACATGATCTCTATTGTATCAAGACATTAAGGTGCAAACCCTGTATTTCCAGTTAAAATATCAATCTACCAAGAAAAACAGAAAAATGCAACAATCAAGTAATACATAACATGTATCAATACATAGAAAGCTTATAAACTGTGCTATACAAACTGTCATACAGTCAAAGAAAGTTTTAAAACTGTGACTGTGTTATACTGTGTTAACATGTATAAAGTAATACATACCATGTATCTATAAAGTCAAAGAATGCTTAAAAACTGTGTTATACAGTTAGCCCATTTCAGTCAAATTCTACTTTCTAAATTGCTTGTAGCAACCCACATCAAACTAGGTCTTGAGAATAGTTGGCTTCTAGAAAGTCAAATATCATGTAACATAATAATAATAATAATAATAATAATAATAATAATAATAATAATAATAATAATAATAATAATAATAAAGAAGATATGGCTTCTCATCCTCTGCTCATTCCTTTCAAGTACACACCTTACACTCATCTCATTGTTTCTCTCTAAAGAAAAAACTTCCAAGATTGATCCTGGTGTCTGACATGGCTACTGCTCAAATCATAGTACATGTAAATGGCCTAAATGGCTCAAATTTATAATAATTAATAGAAAGACATAAGAAACAAGCATCCAAAATTATTTTTAAAATACATTAACATTACAAATCCAATTATATACATTAAAATTATCGATAACTACTTCTGGAAATCCTTCAAAGTCTAAGTTGCCCAATCTCAGGTACAAATCATTTGCTGTTAATATGAATCCTAGTGTTACAATACTAATGCTCAAGCCTAGGATAGATGAATAAGGTCTCAAAGGTTCCAAATTCAATATGGTCTAAAACAATCCAACATAATTTTATACCTATATCCTTCCATATTTTAGCTTCTACATTTTATTGCATATTGTAGAATGACAATTTCAAGTATAGTTGTGGCATCAACAATTCGGATACAAGATGTCTGATATTTGTCAATATCATCCCTAGTTGATACTGATCCGATCTAGAAACGCATTTTATATATTATTTCAGTTTATTCCAATCGTGTTGATGTGATCTGACCTGACAATCATAATTACATCATTCCTTGTTGATAACAAACCAAACAATCCTACAAAATGTTTAAAAACAAATCTAAGGCTTATATTATTTAATCTCTCGTCTTTAGTTACTTTTCTTTTCCCTTCTCTTCCATTATGACCTGCTATAATACTCCGATTTAGTCCACATCGAGAGAGAGCATCAAAGGTAGAGGCAGAAAGATCTTATTTTGGAAGACATTATATGAAAAAGTATCTTATTTTAAAAGATTATTTGAAAAAACTGTGAAATATTAGGATTTTGATAGACTTACCAGATCTCATGATTTTAACTTATTTTGGGTCGACAATTCAGGATCAGTGAAATTAATGGATCAAGTTATCTCATTAGTTATCTCGTGATGTGAGGCTCAAGTAGGAGAGGACTACCCATAGTCAAGGCTAGGAGGCACGTCACTACATAGCACCATTGAGTTATGTCTCATATGCACCATGATCGGGTCTAATTCTTGGGTATGATGTGCAAAGATGTCAAGCTCTTAAAGAGAAGATTGTAACACCTCAGTTTAATCCCACATTAGGAGTAGGCAAGGGATTGGATTAAATTATAGGAGTCTAATGGGTGAACTACTGTTTGTTTGGGCCAAAGCATTTTGGGTTAGCCGTTCAGGCTCAATGAAGTAAACAAGACAACCATCACATTAAGTCGGGTCGTGATTCATACACTCAAGGAAGCGATGCTTTCTAATAATCTCTCCTTCAGAGGAAAGAAATCAGTATCAATTCCAGCTTATTTTTACTATCTCCAGCTGATAATAATTAGCTGCTGACCCTGATGACACAAGTTTGGCGAAATATACTACCAACTTAGCGTGAAAAAACCCAAGATGAACCACCACCTTAACTAAGAGAACCTACTCCAACATAATAGGCAATGTAAACACAGAAACTTAAGAAAAACAATTTGATCACCAAATAATATAAATGCCTGTAATCCGCACTGAACTTGACTAATAAGGCCTGAAAAAGAACACCTACAAGTCTCCAGGTAAATTTTTTTCCTTAGATTACAGATAATATGGGATGAGAGAGCATGAATGCTAGACAAGTTCCCACTGAAACGGAAGAGTCCATTCCGCTAATCCAAACTTGGACTGCTTTGTCATCCAATTGCTTAAGTCATGATCCAAACTAACATGGTTATCCTCTTATTATACTCCAATCCCTTCAGTCAATAGCATAAGATAACATTTCTAAATGTAGGTTGCCTACATAAAAATTTGACCAGTGTTCTTCTCCTGATGCCTTTTAATCTAGTTCCAATTGGTAAAATTTATTCACCAGCTTCCAAGTTCCAACAATGTTGAAGATGTATCAAATTATTGAAGTTTTATTACCATTTGAAACAAAGCACTAATGATCAAAATCCATAACAACAATTTTTGTTGTTACCAAAGAGTTTATTAGAAGCGACTAAGAGAATATTATGGTATTCAGTGCTACTTCCAAGCTAGCTTCCTAATACAGAGATGTCTAAGACGTGCCTCCATCACCAAAAAAGGTTTGAAACAATGTATCCTGAAACACCATTAAACATAGCATTTCTGACTTCATGAAACTACCTTCATATATATAGTCTTTTCTACAGAACAGCTGCCCAATATAGTGGTACTAGCAGATGACAGTTTCAACTCAAGAAATGCCATTTGCAGCAGCATCTCTTTCTCAAGAAAATGCTTTTATGAATAGTTTTATTTTCTCCTACAGTCAAGCTATTGTGGGGATATATTGAAAAAAAAGACTTGAAAACTTTTCAAAGGGAGTTAGCCTGCTAAAAGGTTTGGCTGACAATTAAGAAATTGCTTTAGAATGGCAACATACTTCTGTGTTAATGGCAGAATCACTTCAAAATTCCCAATATCTATATTTTCTAACTTGTCAGCTTATTGATCAACAACATGGTACATAAAGTTTCTGACAAATTGTGCGAACAACAAAAGCAAGATGACAATTTGAATTTATAAAAGAAAAACAAGAGATGTATTAACCTTTAGCATCAAGAATGCAATCAGACCGAGGATTATGTGTGTATAACTGTACGATCCATAATGTAACAGAATCTGTTGGCTACACTTTACATAGGGCAGTATGTATTATTTCAGTAAAAAACAGCAAACGCACTCACAGTGTCTGTATGTATAGTACTTGATATTTGATTATTACTCTCCTTTAATTTGGTAAATTTTGTTTATAAAGAAATAGAAAGATGGAGTTATGGTATCATAATTTACCTTTTTTCTTATCCTCCTCTACTTTTTCTCTACTCTCCAGCACCAAACCCTAACTGAAGAAATGGATTATCAGCCGACGGCTTACCATGACATCAGCATGCCAGAGCAAGTTCTTTGCATAACAGATTATTATTTGGAAAATAATGTAGATGCACATGGACATGCACATACTACATGCTCATGCAGACAGGCAGATGACATTACGATGGTGATTGTGTATTTATCTCATGAACTCTGATAAATATATGCATCTTAAGTTAATCCTGGTTTGTAACTTCTCAAAACTTAGCCAGAAGAATCCTTTGAATTTTCGCTTTTCCAATTTTTTTATTGTTCCTCTCGTTTCTGTCACCAGCATGCCATGGAACACTAGCAACCAGCTGATTCAAATACTGGCACACCAAGTTTCATGAGTCAGCTAGAATAGGAGTGTTACAAAAACTTAGATCCTTCAAGCTCACATGAACAATTTTCAACTTCAAAATGTGATTGACCAATAATCAAAAATTGAATTTTTCAATGACCATCGTCATCAGTATAGCCTGGTTCTCTTCCATGAATTCTTAGTTATCAAAGAGTCCACATCCTTATTCTCGGAGATACACCAAAATACCCCTTTTTATAGAGTTACCAAAAACCATTATATATCAAATTTGATCAGACTATTTATCGTTATTGTTGTATATGTATATCAACAACCATACTACCACATACACAACTTCTATTTATTGACATTCAGATACTTGAGGTGTTTTTCCCATTGGCTCTTTGTGTCAATGAGATCAGCATTGATACCAATGTCAAAGTTGCAATTCCATCTCAGGAATTTAGAAGTTGCTTCAATGGTTGCATGATCTTAAACAACTGATACGAAAGATACCACCAACTAGCCACTCTGGTTTATAGAAAAGCATAGGTCACAAACTTGAAATTGGGATCTGAGATCAAGATCGGAGAAATAAAAACTCCATGTCCGACAAATTGGAATTGCAGAATTAGAATAGCCCCAAAAAAAATAAAATCACTATTAAAAAATCAAATCATAAAGAGAATCATCAAATAATACAAGAGAATGAGAAACATCATTGCATAACACGTGAATTACAAACCAGATGTTCAGAACTTTGTGTCACATACACCGTAACATAATAATGTCATATTTCTCCGGCTTGTGAATTAAAGTCAGGAAGAAGTTAGGCATATTCTAGCTTAAAAGAAATGGTGGCATTGAAAGTCCATTTCTCAGGCACATCCTATAGGTCAAAGTCCATTAGCAAGGCCATCCATCCAAGTTTGTCCTGCAATTTTTTCATGAGTTTTACTGTAATGTTTTAGAGTCATTCATCAAATATCTAATCTCCTTTCTCCATGCAAAACATGCCCCTCGCCCTTTAAATTTCCAACACATGACCACTGAAGTTTTTAGCAATCCAATCATTCACCTCAAGCACAGAGAGTTAGTTATTACCCTATAATAATGACCATCTGATTGAACAAAAGCAATTACATTTATACCATTTTCTACTGTGAATTTTGCTTTTTAGCTGTCCTTGGAGTGGACATTTTTCTTTCCCAATGTAACTGGAGAACAGGAGAGAAGCAAAAAAGAAAAGGAGAGAAAAGAAAAGATGCTCTCTTTTTATTGGACTTTTAATTTTAAATTCATTATGCAGGCATCTCGATACTAAAAGTGATGTCAGTGAAGCTCATAATAAGAGGAAAAAAGACAGGCAATTCAGACTTATAGGAAGTAGTGGCTGGCAGGATTGTCAGTAGCAGGATCGGTCTTGCTAGCATTGATTCAATTTCCTGTTTCTTGTTTTCGTCTTATAGATAGTAGTTAGAGAATGTAGCTAAGGAGGGGAAGAGTTGGAGTTGGGGGTGTCAGGCCCAGAGCTAATAGTTGCTTGTCGTGTTCTATTCTTTGGATTGTTACTTTCACTCTTGTATGCCCGTTTCTATCCCTAAAAGAAAAGAAACAAGAAACAAGCAGACTCTATAAAAAGCTCCTATATACTTCTCAGCTGTCACAATTAAACAAGCCGCTCTTAAATAAATTAACAAATTACTTAGTAAGATGAAGAGAGGTGATCCACCGGATGTCTCAAATAAAAGCTACAACTGAAGACCCAAAACAGAGCCGATTCTGTGACCATGATGCAAAGGGACTGGCAGACCAGTAGTAGGCAAATGATTCTGGAGGAGGGAGAGGCAACAATGATGGTGACTATGAATGGTGAAAACAACTGACAAAAGACAGCAATGGTGGATGGCACCCTAGCTTATCCTGACCAATTACCAATAGATCCTGGCAGATTTCTGGTTGGTTCTGGCCAATTTCCAACCTCTCTCTCCAAGTACCCAATTTGTCAGCACAGCTAAAATTACAATTGGCTGATCGAGTTTGTTTAGGAGGTTTCAATTCAAGTCCATAACCAGTAAGATCTTATTAGCTTGTGGCATTGTCGGACATAAGACAGAAGGTTGTCTAACAGATTCTGCAAACAAGTAGGTGAATGCTAGAGAGACCAAGGGTCCATGAGTTTGACTCTATAACTGGAACCGTGTCGAAAGAGAAGGCTCAGATGAAGATAATAAGATCTCTTATGATTTCATCCAGCAACCGCCTTAATTTACTTATCAAACCATCTCACATCCCTTTATTTTCATTCTCAAGCTCCAGTATTGTATTTGCAGAATTTTGTCACTATCTATCTCTACTTGCCTCCTCTGAACCAGACAATCTTAATTGTCTTTTGTGATAGTCTGACATCCCTTTCACATACCTTCCATTTGCAGTAAGACCTAAATCCATTATCTTTCAAAATTTAGTAAACTTTGATAAGAAGCCCACTGCTTACATGATATAACAATCTTTCCTCACATACTTATTTGTAGATGCCAAGTCCTCATAGAAAACAGTGGAAATATATATATTTAATGTTATAAGACAAGTTAAAATTCATTATAAAGGTAACAAACCTATACAGTCTGGCAAAAATTATGGCATGAGAAAATGAAGTGAAGAGACATACACTATACAGGCATCAAGAATTAGGAAAACTAATAGCCCCATGTATGCCCAATCAAGTACAACCAGAAGATCAATTGTGCATGATGTTCATGTTGTTCTTCAAGTCTCCAAGGATCACAAACTCAAAGTTACTACAGGTCTATTCTCTAGTCTTCTATTCATGATAATGAAACAAATAAAGGAATTAAACTCAGACCAGCCTGATAGCAGACAAAAAGAATGATGTCAGATAGCCATCTTCATTCATGCAACAAAAGACAACTTGAAAACACAAAGACAAGCTCGACACCCCTGTCAGCATACTGAAACAGAAAATTTTTTGAAAAGCCAACTGTAGCTAATATTACTCACAATATTGCTTAGGTTAATCATTTTAAAATTTCAGATTGGATATTTTCTACAAGGCTTGACTTTGTTTAGGGTAAACCAATATTAGACAGTGACATGAAATCTAAAACCACAGAATTCATCACCAGCAATCAGGTATCAATATCTTATCTAAGAATCAGCAATTTCTTAGGCTACTCACATAGTGATTCCTCAAAACTATCACTATCCCCAGCAACATTCCATTTTGCAACTTTTCGTACTCTTCCTCTAAATGATACACCAGGAGTGGCAGAATGCCGCTTACGTTGAAGCTCCTTGACACTTTCTTCACCTATAATGTAAGAATAACCAATTACAAAAGTTGAAAAGTTGTAAGATTAAGGATCAAGCAACAGGCATAGTCATACCTGGAAATGAGTCGGGCTTTGGCGGCAAAGGATAGTTTTCTTCCACCAATTTAAGGAGAAGTTCACGAGGACCGGAGACAAAGTCATCCAGCTCAAGGCCCTGCTTTAAAAATCATCACAATGCAACAGCCTTTAAGGAAACATAAAAATATAATCTAAAGATTCTAAACTGTAGTCTGAGTGCAGTAATTGCCAGATAAACAAGGGGGGAGAAAAGCACCTACATATTTCGTCACAGCCTCCTCAGTTCGAGCTTCTCCTGTACTTTGAAGGCCAATCACAACACACTTACCCTCAGCCAATGCCTGCTTGGCTAGCCTCACAGCAGCTGGAACCTTGGCTGACATACACAAATGTCTAAAAAAACGCTGAAAAACAGAATTATCAAATTAGTCATTATAATCATGAACAAGGTCTTGCTCAAAAGCACACCTTCCATTAGGCTGAAAAATATTAAGATCTAGAAATGTAATCTTTAAAAAATTTACATTCATATGAGCATGGTTGCCTTTAATTGCGTGTTCATATGAGCATATTGTCTCATATTTTAACGTCATAGCCTTGCATAAATGTGCTAGAACACAACAAATCTACCGAGAACTTAATGAATTTTCTACAAGTGCATAAGACCACAACAAAATAGAACTATATTACCTGATGGCTGGCCCAATACAGCCGCCAAACCTGACTAGAGTTTGACTTATCCTCAGAAAGAAAAGCACTTGCTGATAATAATTCGACACGTAGCTCAGCCCAGAACTCAGCAGCCTTCTTAAACATATCCTAATTAATGCAATATAATTGTTAAACTTAAAATCAACAAAAAAGAGAATTCACTGAGGCATCACATCATAAGGAGATCAAATACATAAATCACATGTGACAATATGATCTTTTTTCGGACTCCACCAAAAAGGCAAAGGAAAAAAGAATTTATTGGAGTTATGAAAATTCTAAGTGAATTAACCAGGCAGCAGAAGAAATTGACACTAGAGTATACTCAAGGAAGTTGACAGCAAACATCATGAACGGAATACAAAAACACAAAATTGCAGCTAACAAATACTAAATAATTATGGAATTTGGTTGGTCACTAAACCAATATAACAGCCAAATATTACATGTATCAGGGAAATGCAACTATCAAGTTCGAGCTATAGCTAGTTCAAAGTCACCTTGTTAACATCCTCTAAATCTGACAATCCAAGAACATTTTCAAGATTCATTCAAGTTTCTAATAATTAGCTCATCCTACAGAACCTTGTGAACAAGAATTGGAATTTTTCAGAGAAAAAGAAAAGTCCAGGTGATAGTTTAAAGTAAGACACTATTTCTGATAAAGGGTCTACGGTCACTATGCATAACTGAATCAACAAAGCAGAAATCATGAACCAGTCAACATTAACGCACAAACCTTTTTAGAAGCACGCTACAAAAAAATCAAAAACTGCCTTAAACCAAATAAATATTAGGAGAACACAAACTAGCAAACGATCTCAACTACAAAATAGCAGAGAGATCAGGGTAAATGAAAAGCTGAAAAAAGCTATTATACACTAGATAGTGGGCCCCATGTTGTTCATAACTAAACATTAAAGCATTAACAAAAATGAAGGCCATCCAAAACAGTTGTACTAGCAAATTTTGCAATATGGCCAGCTGCAAATGCTACAATGCTTAAAGCATAATGATGTTAGTGAAGAAATTAAAATTTTAGATACTACAAAGGTACATATATGTCATTTCTTCGTTATGCTTTTGGAATGTATTCTATTCACTGAAAGATATGAATAAGGTCTGTAAATCACTTACTTTTCCTGAGGTAAGCATGTTGCCATATTTTTACCAAACTATCAAACCACTAGCAACATCAGTTTCAGAAATAGGACAGTAATCAGTAGAATTACATGTTAGATATGACGGACCTCCTTAGGTTTCACTAGAATAAGTATGAACCTTAAAAGTGATTTCTAAAAGTTTCAGAACTACAAATGGTATCATGTTGTCACAATGCAAGTTCTGATTACGAAAACATCCATTAGTGTTAAAACTGAAATAAAATGCACCTTTGTATTTTATCGAGAAAAGAAAATACCAATCTAAGGATTGCAATTTCATTGGCAAACTCCGATATTACTGGCATCAATTTCATCGGCAAACTCTGATATTACTGTGGCATTTATTAGTTCAGCCAGCTGTCAGTTCATGGAACAGGTCTGAACTAAACTAGAAAGTTCAGACCCAGTATAAGGGGCACTGCCCCCTAGAACTCTTGTACTGACTGAAATGGTTGAATTTTGACCATTAAGAACAGCTATCGGTCAGTAATAGGCGGACTTCAACCGGTGCCACCAACCAATGGTCAAGTTAACTTCAATTTGACAGTCAGCAGCTCTTCAAGGTTTATTTAAGCCCCATTTGCTGCCTCCCTTCCTCCTCACAATCTCACAAACTCACTCTTTTTTCACTCTTTCTCTAGAATTTTCACTTAAACATGCTTAAGCTCCAAAATCGGTCAACAAGGGTGGTTGATCTGGAAAAAAGAGGGATTCCATCTCAAGACAGATCACAGATGACGCCTAGATCCATTCAAATCTAAGCTTGATCTTCGCAAATCAAAGGTAAATTCATTCGGAAGTACTTTTTGAGCAAATGAGATAGAACCTCTACAATGTTAACATGATAGGACTCCAGCAGGGTTGAGTCCTAATCTCCCTAAGAAGTAGTTAATAAAACTCTGTTATATTGTAATAAAGTCACTCCTATCTTATAAAGGAGTATGACTAGGGTTTAGATTAGCCCTTAGGGCTTAGTGGCCGCCACCTCCCTTACTGGGTTGGTCGGCCAGGGTTTCCCCCTGCTTAGGTCGACTATAGAGCCAACCTAGCCGCCCCCTGTCCCTATTAAGGCAGGTCGGCTATAGGAGGGACAAAGGGGTAATTTTACTTAGGCAAGCACCCCCTTAGGCTAGGGTTTTGATCCTTATTTAAAGATGTAGTCGCCTCCCCTCTTGAATTAAGCAATTATCAATTTTATTTCAGCCTTGTGTCGAGTCTAGGAGGGAGGAACCCCTACAGCGTTTCAAGGGTTGATCCCCCTCAATGATCAAAATCTATAGAGCTCCTTTTGGGGTTCTATCATCTGGTATCAGAGCAGCGATCTTGCTGCCCCTGTAGCCGTCATCCACGCCTCCACATTTCCAAGCAATTCTCACAATTGTTTTTGACGTCGCCTCCATCGTAACCCACCAAGCCGCAGATCCATCGATCAGCTGCCTTCCTCTGCGTCAACATCAAAGATCTGGTAAAAACTCCAAAGCCCACACCTCTTGCTACTGCTATTCCTCTATCTTATACGTGGGAGAATTTTTTCAAAATTTCCTTGCTGCAAAATTTTACCGTCGCAAACGTTATCATCGTTGCGAAGGCGAAACGCTGCAGAAATTTTCAACTGATTGTTGCTTCTTGGAACTGAACTTTTAATCGTCCTTTTTGGCTGAAACTCCTTCCGGATCTGGACTTATAGCGCTGAGATTCTTCGTCGCACAGTGCAGAAATTTTACGACGGAGAATCTGCATTCCGTCTATTGGCCTCTTGAAACTGAACTTTTGTTCATCTTTTTTGGCCGAAATTTTTATAGAATTCCAAAGATCAACTTGGCTTTCATCTGGAATTGATTTCTCGAAAAAATTCCTTCTGGAACCGGTTTTCTTGTGCAATCTTTCACCAGCACACAGTTCTGAAATTTTTACGACGAAGGATCTATCTTTCATCTTTTGCCCTATTTCCCTACTGTTACGCTGCCAAAATTTCGCCAAACTTTTTACTAGTATTCCCAAACATCTAAACCAAGGGTTTCTGCATAATTTCCTTGAACTTTCCTCTGTAAATTACGTCGAGAAGTCATCGTTTCTCCGACGTAAAATATGTTCGGCAGGACCACATCGCCGCACTTTTTTTCGTCGAATTCTATCGGATTTGAGTGCTGTTTTTTGTGAGATTTCGGACTCTCTTTTTCCTCATCACCAAACCCTACCATCCTTACCAAAAACTCTTCAAAACCCTACCCTAAACCGAAACCAAACAGCCACCCAAATCAGCCCTAACCACAGCCTACTTCCTTATTGTGCCGAGTCTAGGAGGGAGGAACCCCTACAACGTTCCAAGGGTTGATCCCCCTCAATGATCAAAATCTATAGAGCTCATTTTGGGGTTCTGTCATAACACCAAAAAGGGATCATCATATTTGCAGCCTTAATATTATGAAGGATCTCAAGGAAAAGAGATGTATGATGATAGCTAGTCAATTTTTTCAGAATTGGATTCATGTTATGCCATAGATGATGTGGCAACTATTGTTACCCAAGGTTCGCCAAACGGTCCATATCGACGTACCGAGCTCAGCTCGGTATGGTATGGTACGCTGGTACTGAGCAATACACTCATGAGCGACGGATCAGGATCGGGAAAGCAGCGCCGAACTCCAGGTTCTCCCTTTTTCTTCTCCCTCTTCTTTCTTACCGCACGACAACGGCCACCGACGGTCGATTACCGACCGATTTTAGGTGGTAATGGGGTGAAAATAGCCCCAATCGACGGTATCGCTCAACAGTGAGCAGTCCGCGTTCCGATCAGTGGGTGGACCGATACGTACCGCTCGATACGGGCGGTATCCGTCAGTATTGCAGACCTTGTTGTTACCACATTGATCCATCACCAATGACATATTTACAAGTATAATATATGGTGGGAATTATTCCAGACATACAATATCCACATACTGCTTCAAAAGATCGAGAACCCTAATCCATTGGCCTATCACAGATGGTCATCACACTCCCACAACAACTTCGTCTACGGATCGTTCGTCGCTTTTGTTTGCTTGTACATATGCTTGGCAACATGTTTTGCCTTATTTTTGTGTGTTTTTGCTTAAAAACTTAGCAAGAACGTTTTGCAAGGTTACAGAGACCACTCATAAGAATAGGAAAAATATCCCTGAATGACCCAATTTTCACATGCCATTGCCTGGTTTCTACATGTTGCAGTGGGATACAAAACGTCAACCATCTCAGCACCCTAGAACCACTTGTGTGGCACAAGGCTGAATGGGCGCCTAGGGTAGTGTTGGGCGTTGATTGGATTTACAAATTCCCACATAAAACCTATAGGAACTTGCCAATGCGCCAGACACCAGGTGAGCAGTCGTGTATGGACCTATGATTGTCTGTTTGCCATCTAAAGCTCTAGTTTTCTCCTTCCTCTTTTTTCTCTCTTATACACCAAGTGTTTGTTGAATTGCTTATAAAGTTAACCTCTTTGCAAGATGTCGGAACTTATCTGTCGCTCGTTTTCGAAACGAATCAATTTACTCTTTTACAGGTCCTTCGGGACCTGAGCAAGGTTGTAACTAGGCTGACCCTTTGCGGATGGATAATGCAAGGGTGATTCACATTTTAGACAATTTCAGCTAAGTCTATAACATTGTGATATCAGAGCAGGCAAGCACTTCGAGCAAACATCAAAAGTTCGTAATCTCGCCATAGCGAAGCACCATGGTGAATCGAGCAATACGGGACAAGCCAAACCACTGCCCCAAGCAATATCGGTCTATACCGATGTACCAAGATTATCTTGATACCGGTATGTACCGATATCGGGTGGTACGCACAGTGCATACCGATCAATTAAAATATTTTTTAATATTATATTAAATATAATATTAATATATTAATATATTAAAAAAGAAAAAAAAGGGGCGACGTCGCCTCAATCTTTCTCCCTGCACGGGGAGATGTTCCGTCTCCTCGCGCGGGAGAAAAATCGCCCACAGGCGAGGGCGGCGATGGCGCGAGGGCGAGGACAGCACGGGAAAAGGAGGTACTTCTTTCTTCTCCTCTTCTTTCTTCTTTTCCCTTAATCGACCGCCGACGGTCGATTTCTCCCTCAATTGGCCGCCGACGGTCAATTTTGGTGGTACCACCCGATAGCAAGCGAGAAATTGACTATTCTCCGCACAATCCGAAGCACCAACCGGATAAGAAGCCATAAGGAGAGGCTTATAACCACGAGAACCTACCTTGGTGTTCTCAAAGCAAGTTTAGAGGAACTCTACCAAGGCCAATGAAGACTTCTTGGGTAGAAACTCAGAAGAGGAGGTGGATCCAGGATCGACAAGGTCAATTCCCGAGTAGATCGATTAACGGAAGACACCAAAGACTCCGTGTAGCACCTACACGAAGTCATGGCAAAACTCACATTCAGGATTACGTTGCTCGCAAGGGCTATTAATGCGAGAGGGGGCAACACCCGTGTTGCTTCGTGAGGGCACCTCAGCCACATTGCTATGAGGGTGCCAAGGATGTGAACGAGCTCAAGAATTATGTATTCGACATGAAACAATACTTCTGAGCTACAAGGCCCGATTTTGAAGAAAGCAAAGTTTCAAAAGCAACTATGTATCTGAACGAGGATGCAAAACTTTGGTGGTGAACACGTTGGGAAGAGATCCAATAAGGTCAATGTCGAGCAGACACATAGGAGAACTTGAAGCAGGAGTTGAGAACTCAGTTCCTACCCGAGAACACTGAGTTTGTCGAAAGGAAGCTGAGACAACTCCACCAAAACACTTCCATTGGAGACTACGTAAAGCAGTTTTCAACACTGATGCTGGACATACAACATATGTTCGAGAAGCATAAACTATATGACTTCTTCGATGGCCAAAGCCATGGGCATAACATGAACTACATTGAAGGAATGTCACCGAGGGGCAATCAAAGCTGTAGAAATAATCTTCGGGAAATCACCCATCTAAGTATTCCCGTGGGAAGGAGTCTACAATCAAGCAAAAGAAAAAAAGTTATCATAAAGGGCAAAGTTCAAAAGGCAAGGCCCCAAAACCTAACAAATGTTAATGTGCGAAGGACCGCATATGGTGAGGGAGTGCCCACAAAAGCAAGCACTCAATGCGTTAATAGCATCAATCGGATAAGGGAAAGGCCATCACCCTTAGTTTGAGTAGTTCGGAATCCAGCAACTATAGTAAGGAGTCACAAGGACACCAGATAGGAGCAATGCATTTGTTGAATTCTTTATGGGGTCAAGTGGGGAGATCATGAAGTCGAAGCAACATAAAGCAAGGAGCAATAAGCTGATGTACATTGATATCAAGCTAAATGATCGAACAACCCATGTCATGGTGGACACAAGCACTACCCATAATTTTGTTGCTGCCCGAGAAGCAACGCGACAAGGGCTGAACCCAAAAGAAGAGCCCAAGTTAGATGAAGGCTATGAACTCGGAGGCTAAGCAGATCTCCGGGTTGGCAAAGAGGGGTCTTATCAAAATTGAGATGTGAAGCAGAAGCACAAACATGATGGCAATGCCGCTAGACGACTTCCAAGTGATCCTCAAAATGGAGTTCATGCATGCGATAACGTTAGTGCCAATATCGCTCCTAAACTCCCAATACCTGATTGGAGGCAATGAGTTCACAAATATTATGTCACTCGAGTTGCCAATAACTCTACCGCCACGCAAAGGTGTAGATCACCGCATCGACCCATTGAAGCCTCTAGTGAGACCACCATACTATCACGGGCTTAGCTGATTTTGCCTAAGCCGTGCGGCACCCGTACGTGTCCGTCCGCAAAGGTCAGCCTTCCCCGAGATCTCCTAGGGTCCCTTAGGACTTACAAGAGAGAAAACGGGCCAGAAGAAGCAATTCCAACGGGATCCACAAGCAACTGCTCAAGCAAACACTTTATAAAGCCTATACAAATTACACTCGTAGACATTACAAACTCAGAAAGGTTGCACACAAAGGATAATGATCCATTACAGACCGACGTCCCCACAAGTGCTTACAAGACACACTCGTATTTACAAGCCAAAATCGACCACAAAGCAAATCAAACTATGGTTGCCAGGCCTACTGCAAGCCCGCTACTTACTGTACAAGGTATGTACATAAACTGAAGGACACGGACAAACATGAGCATTTCATCGAACACCTTGTTTACATTTTTGTCCGTGACATTCACCCCCACTTATTCCTTCGACGTCCTCGTCGAAGCCACTGTAGACGCTGCATCTCCTCGCATTTTGTTGAATCTTTAATCTTCTGCTTTGGCTGCAACACGCCCCTTTGGCTCCCAGCCGCTCTCGGCCGCTGTTGTTAAGTAGTCGAACTCTAATCTGCCATACTACTTCAACTCACCAATGACTAACTCTGTTGTGGGGTTAGCTGAGTTGTGCTGATCCTTGTTGACTTTCGCGGATCCTTCTGATGAAGGAAAAGGCATGCCTTATTATGCGCTAGTATCGCAGTATACTTATGTTGCTTGAACTGGATAGATGCTTGTTGGAACTTTAACGAGCATCGCCTCGCAGACTTTGAAGTTTTTGAGGTCTTTCCTCCACAATATTTGCCCATTGATCCTTCTGCCAATTTTAGTTGTCACTTCCAAGTAGGTTCGCATCACTCCCGCTTTCGATTGGCATTCAGTTGGGAAATGAAGCGGACAATCTACTCTCGGTAGTACTGATCACCAATGGTGAGGATTTGACAGCTATTGTGTTCCATAAGCTTTCTTTGAAGGGTGACTAAACTTATACAGAGCTTCTTTGCAGGATAAGTAAGAGAACTATGATACTCGACTTCAATCATTCTCTTAGTAGTTGAGAAGGCAAGGTTACTTGGCTTCGCTCACCTCCTCGAGTTAAGAGAATTGGAGTACTCAATTTCGCCCATTCTCTTGAGTTGAGAAGGCAAAGGTTACTCGATTTCGCCTGCCTCCTCGAGTTTATACTTCATGCATTGAGCTGGTTAGTAACAATCGCCCGCTCTTTGCTCACACTTCTGAAGGACTTGAAGTGTTTGCTCTCCATGCGTTGAGTTAGCTACTGTGATTTGCCTTCCTACTGCCATTGAACTTCTGGAATGCAAGAAGTTTTGCTCGAAAAGAGCAAAAAGTTTACCCCAACTTGGAGTAAGTCTTTGATAGTTCTGGTCGCATCTGGGATTATATCGTCTTCTCCATCACCTTTGCCGCCTACTCCTTTGAGTAAAAAAGGTACAGTACCGCGTACTGCCAACTTCGTTCCTTAGTCGAGCACTCCTGCATCAACCCGAAGTCCCTCGCTTTCGGCTATCTTGATGAGAAGCCCATCGACACCGATCTTATGAAGTTCCTTGGTCTCTCTGCCCTTCCACCTTGTCTTGGTACTTGAAGTTTGCCTCTGCATTCTCCACCTCGGCCCCTTTTATGACCAATACTCTCACTCCATGAGAGCAAGGGATCGATGACTCCACGGAAGTCTCACCTCTGCGATACCATAGCGTTGCCAAACCCATGGCCCTACTATTCGTTACCTTGCATCTGCGTCCCTTCCTTCGCGATCGGTAGATCTGCCTTTGTGGCACTGTGGTGCTCCTCCGAGTCCACCTCCTTTCTAACCGGCGCTATTGCTTTTGGGTTGCTGAGCCCTCCGTCGCTTCCTCGCCCCTTTCGACCACCTGCTTCAACACCCCTGTGTCCTCCTAGCAGTTCTCCTTGGTCGATGGAAAGACAGACTGCAACTCTCATGCATGGCCTCTGCCATTTTGTTGCCGAGCTCGCGCTGATTCTGTTCTCCTTAGCTTCCTTGGTAACAACGTTCACTTACTCGGCCTTGTCCTCTGACTTGTCGGGCTCCCTTAAGCGAATGTGAGCACTGAAGCAGTCCAACTCTCCAGTCACTCTAACCATACCTCTGTATAATCAAATACCCTCCATGAGACTCACTGGTACTTGCAATCTGACTTCTCCCTCGGTGGTACACAACCCCCATATGCTGATGACCAAGGATTTCATCTAATGCAAGCTTCGATGCGCACACACGGAAGACCTGCCTCTGCGGTACCATGGCATTCACTCCTTGAATCCACAGCCCTTCTTACCGTTGCATTGTTCACCGAAGTGAAGCTCCCAGCAGCTCCTGATCATTCACATGATCACGTCCCCCTCCTTGGGACACACTGGTACTTGCACTTGAACTTCTTCCTCGGTGTTATATAGCCCCTATATGCAGATGACTAAGGCTTTCATCTAATGCAAGCTGCGATGCACACACGAAGACCCGCCTCTGCGGTACCATGGCATTCACTCCTTGAATCCATAGCCCTTCTTCTTATTGTGTCGTACACCAAAGTGGAGCTCCCAGTAGCTCCTGATCATACCTCCGCATGATCATGTCCCGTCGTACACCAAAGTGGAGCTCCCAGTAGCTCCTAATCATACCTCCGCATGATCATGTCCCTCACAGGACATGACCACATGTGTTGCATTGCCACGAACTATTCCACCACGATCCGCTGCACCATGTCGCCTCCTGGTGACATCTCCATTGCATATAGATTCTCGTGTGATGAACTCGGACTACGACTTCTTCATGTATGGCCTCTGCCAACACCTCGTAGGGCCTCCGCCATCTCCGATTTTTTGTTCGCTCCCTTGGCAATTCACCTTCGTCCACCCACTCTTGGGTCACACCTGGACGAAGCATAACTCTATAACAGTCCGTCGCCTAGTAGCTCCTGAAGTCCCCTGACTTCGCTAGAATTGGTGCATCATTGTCTGGATCCTAGGCCTTTATCCCCTACCAGCACAATCTTCGTTATGCATCACCTGTTCCAGACAACTCGAATGGCAACACTGTGACATATTCTTCAAGAGCACCAGCCTCTGCGTCCTCTTTCCACGTGGAAAGGTCTCATGATCGCAACTTCACCTCCGCAAGTTGAATCACCTTAGTTACTCCATCAAATGCATCTCTGAGGTAAGATGCATGTGCCTTGAAGCTCCCTTCGTCTTTGGCACCATGCAAAATAAGTCTGCCCCTTCAGAATGAAGAACCCATGAAACGATATGATCCCACTCTTGCCTCTAAAAGAGTTCATGCCCTTGACCTTTATCCAAGGAAAGCTCTGTGCCTACGCTCCATGTTCCATCTTCTATGTCGACTCCCTTCATGCGGCTTGGATACTTCACCGAGTTTCACCCAAGTCGCTCCGCTCCAAGATTTGCATTGAGTTGATGATGGCCCTCGCGCCCACCTTTCCACGGGTCAACTCTCCGTTGAGTTCAATTTCCACATCGACTCTAAGTGTGCCTTCATATAATGTTGCCTTGGATTGCTCCCCCACTTGATCTCGAAATGCATTACATCATTCGAGATCATGCGACGACTCTTCGTCGCTCGGTCCGTCCGTTGAGCTTTGTAGAGATATTGCCTTGAGGAACTCTTCCTCAATATGCGCGGTTCGTTGTACATGATTCTCCCTCTGGAGAACTAGGACTTATCCCTCCTCGATATTTGTCCTGTTAGAGTAACTTTCTTCTTTACATTCTTCCCACTAAAAGTTTTGGAGACCATCATCCCCTTTAGATTACTCCATCTTGCTGAACAACTTGTGCCTTGTTCTGCCCCCGTAAATACACTTGCTAGATTGCGACTCTTCGCCAATACAGTCCCCACTGCACCCTTCGAGGTCTAGCAACGTGATAAACTTGTTGCACACTTCAGCCGCCTACGGACGTATCATTTCCATGCCGAAGAGAAAGTTCTGGTGCTCCATGGCACCGAGTTCCGATCGTGCCTTGGGATGGCCACGAACACTCCGTCGTCCGTGTACAAGCCCTTACATGAGTATCGAATCCTTCGAGTTAGCAATTCCCCTCACCTCTGTGAGCTTTGCACAACTCTTTCGGTCGTTGCGCAACACCTCCCACTTTGCACGGTCTCCTCTTTCACCAAGTGCCCCCCTTGCCTTGAGTACCGTCAAGTTTGGTTGCCAATGTCGAGCCGTAGCTCGAACTCAACCATCCCAATCTTTGTGCGCTATGTATTCTTCTTCGCTTGCTTGTCCTCGTGGTGCCTCTCACGCAAAGGATTGGTCGTTCCTCTGAATGTCAAACTTCGATGCCCGCTCCTCTGAGCGACTCCTTTCCCTACATCTCATTGTCCGTTTCCCCCAAACGATTGCGTGTGTTGGCTATCATCCACACAGCCCAGCTAGGTCCCCGACGTTTGTATGGCGAGTGTTTCTGCGTGTGCTTGTCCCGCTTTGATACCACAATGTCACGGGCTTAGCTGATTTTGCCTAAGTCGTGCGGCACCCGTGCGTGTCCATCCGCAAATGTCAGCCTTCCCCGAGATATCCTAGAGTCCCTTAGGACTTACAAGAGAAAAAACGGGCCAGAAGAAGCAATTCCAACGGGATCCACAAGCAATTGCTAAGCAAACACTTTATAAAGCCAATACAAATTACACCCGTGGACATTACAAACTCAGAAAGGTTGCAAGACACACTCGTATTTACAAGCCAAAATTGGCCACAAAGCAAACTAAACTAGGGCTGCCAAGCCTACTGCAAGCCCGCTACTTGCTGTACAAGCTATGTACACAAATTGAAGGACACAGACAAACATCATTTCATCGAATACCTTGTTTACATTTTTGTCTGTGACAATACGATCCATCCTACATGGCCCCTCTAAAGTTGGCAGAGCTCAGGAAGCAACTAGATGAACTGTTAAACGATAGTCTCATCCACAATTCATTCAAAGCTCCAATTCTCTTCCAGAAGAAACAAGATAAGAGCCTCTGATTATGCGTTGACTATTAAGCTCTAAACAGGGTGACAATGAAGAACGATCCATCCCGCTAATTGCGAACTTGTTCAACCAACTAGGCACGGCAAAATATTTCTCCAAACTCAACCTTCGATCGGGGTACTAGCAGGCACGCATAGTTAAAAATGACGAAGTGAAGACTACCTATGTAACCAGGTATGGAGCATTCGAGTTATTGGTGATGCCTTTCGGCTTAACCAAATCTCAAACCACATTCTGCACTCTCATGAGCCAACTTGATACTCAAATTTGTGGTCATCTACTTGGATGATATCGTTTTATGCAACCAAACGCTCAAGGAGCACATCAAACACCTTCAAACAATTTTCAAGATTCTCAAAGAAAACACTTTATTCATGAAAAGGGAGAAGTGCTACCTTGCCCAGATAGAGATTTTATTCTCGGGGCATCGCATCGATAGAGGATCCATTCATATGGACAATCGAATGTGCAAGATGTGGCGGAGTGGCAAACACCAAAGAAGGTAACGGAGCTCAGATCCTTCCTCAGTTTTGTCAACAATTGTCAACGCTTCATAACTGGATACTCGAAGTATGCAGCTCCACTGACTGAGTTGCTTAAGGAGCAACCTTAGCGATGGACAAACAAAGTAAAGCTGTATTCCAAAACCAAAAAGTTGCTATGTTAAAAGATCGATACTCAAATTACCAGACAATGAGAAGCCTTTCGAAGTCCATAAAGATGCTTCGGACTTCGCTATTGGTAAAGTACTTATGTAGGAGGGTCACCTAGTAGCCTACGTGAGTCGCAAGCTCAACAAGACCGAGTGACGATATCTGATGCATAAGAAGGAGATGACAACAATGATCCACTATCTATGAGTATGGCGGCATTACCTTCTCAGAACACGATTTATGCTAAAGACAGACAATATCACATTGAGTTATTTCCAAACTCAAAAGAAGCACTCCAAAGCAAGCACGGAGGCAAAATTTCCTACCTGAATTTTATATGACATGGAATACAAGCCCAGATGAGCAAATGTCGTGGTTGATGCATTGAGTTAAGAAAGTCGAGCTGGTGAATGTCGTGCAATTGAAGGGCGAAGGCCAAGCAAGTCAGCTACAGTCCAACTTCGTTTTCAAATCAGGGATGGACTGTACAATGGTCCCTAAGCAATAACCCTAATGCAACGAATAAAAGAAGGCAAGGCATGATGGTTTTGGGTTCAAGAGGGACACATCTACACCAAAGGGAATAGTGTTTATGTTTCCCGAGCAGGCAATTTAAGGCGTGAACTCTTTAGTGTCACAATTCCCTTTAGGCAGGACATCCGAGTATTCATCGAACATTAGTTCTTGTGGAGAGGGTCTTCTATTGGCCAAAGATAAAGACTGATGTGGAAGTATAAGTTCGGACGTGCCTAACTTGCCAACAAGATAAGATAGAGCAACGAAAGATGGTAGGATTCTTAGAGTTGTTGCCTATACTAGAAAGGTCGTAGGAGAGCAATTCCTTGAACTTCATATCAAGCTTGCCGACGATAAGGGGACTTGGATCAATACTCGTGATGGTCAATCGGTTTTCAAAGTATATAACATTCATTGATGCACCCCTACACTGCTCAGTGGAGGAGGCAACCAAGTTAATGATAAAGAATGTAGTGAAGTATTAGAGAATTTTGCATAATATCATCAGTGATCGAGACACGCGATTCTTAGGATGGTTTTAGACCGAGCTGTTCAAATTGCTATGATCTAAGTCATACTTCTCCACAAGCCTCAACCACCAAACGGATGGCTAAACTGAAATAATAAATTCGCTCCTTGAGCAATATCTTCATAACTACGTGAGTGTCAACCAACGGGATTGGGTGAAGTTGTTGGATATAGCCCAATTCTCCTACAACTTATAACGAAGCTCTACATCCAATAAGAGAGCCTCTTTGAGATCATTATTGTATAGCAATCGTCAACTCCTCACAACTTGGCGATCGATTATACCAGGAGGTAGCCTATCAACGTATCACTTTGCAAAGGAATGGCACTGAAACATAAATATTGCCCGGGTTTGCTTAGAGAAGATGGCCAAAAAGATGAAGAAGCTGACAGATCTGGGAAGGCAACCACAGGAGTTTAAAGTCGACAACTTGGTGCTAGTGAAGCTCCAACCAACATCACTCTAGTTCTTTAGGCATAAAGTGCATAAGGGACTAGTGCACAAGTATGAAGGGCCCTACCCAATTATCAGCAGAGCAGGCAATGTCTCTTACAAGTTACAATTCTCGGCATCGCTTAAAATTCACAATGTCTTCCACACAAGCAACTTGAAAGCCTATCACTCAGATTCGCAAGATGCTTCTCAAAGTGTTCCAACTCAACTACCCCCCACCAGAGCCTCCTGCGAAAAGTTGATTGAAGTTCTTTTAGCGGATGGCAAGACAAAAGTACCCAATGAAGCAGAGCAAATCAAGTACTTAATGAAGTGGCAAAAGCTTCCTCGAACAAAAACTGGTTGAAAGCTTGAAGATGCTCTACGACACGAAAAAGCAATCATCAAAGCCTACTAGTAAGTGTCAACGAGGACGTCGACAGTTTAAGTGGGGAAGAATGTCACAGATGATCGTTGCGCGCTCGCAACACATTCGTCTACAGATCGTTTGTTGCTTTTGTTTGCTTATATATATGTTTAGCAACGTGTTTTGCCTTGTTTTTGTGTAATTTTACTTGAAAATTATGAGCAAGAATAGTTTGCAGGGCAGTAGAGTGACTGCTCACCAGAATGGGCAAACTACCCATAATGGCCTAATTTTCACGTGCCATGACATGTTTTCTGCAACCTGCGATGTGGTGCAAAACGTCAGCCATCTCAACACTCGGGTGGCATAGGGCTAGATGGGAGCTTAGGATAGTGTTAGGCATTGATTGGATTCTAAAACTTACAAGAATTTGAAAACGCGCCCGACACCTAGTGCGCATCGTTTGTGGACTTACAGCTATTTGTTTGCCTTCTAAAATCCTTGTTTTCTCGTTCCTCTCTTTTCACTCTTACACACCAAGTGTCAATTAAATTGCTTGTAAAGTTGTCCACTTTGCGAAACGTAGAGAATTGTTCGTCGCTTGTCTTCGGAACTAATCAATATGTTGTTTTATGGATCCTTCAAAACTGAGCGAGATTGCAACTAGGCTGACTCTTTTCGAAAGGATAACGCAAGGGTGTCTCACGACTTAGGCAAATCCAACTAAGTTCATGATAGGTCGTTCAGTGTCTAAAAGCTAATTCTATTTTATTTTGCTCATATCTCAGAGTTATGACACCTAGTCCGACCACTTCACTCTTGTTTTATATTAAGGGGCACTTCGATCCAAAGAAGCAACCTTATTCGACGAAGGATTGTGTGATGAGGTTCTTTGATATATCCATAACAATACGAATTTCTACCAACACTTAGCCACTAAGCAATTTGGTTTTATATTCTATTGGTTGATACTTATTTTTACTTTATTTTTGTTTAATTTGATTGTATAAACCAAGAAAGCAAGTGAAATAGAAAGAACCTTAAAATAAGATTTTTCTAATTTTTTACTAATTTTTAAGCTCAGTATGTACGAATGTATTGGCAGTCAATACACATCGATATGTCTAAGATAGGTATAGGACTAGGTACGAAATTGCATGATCAAGTAAAGAGTCCAATGGGGTCAAAATCTAGGTTAGAAATTAGTATTAGATACGTGTATCTCATTTGATATTTGATTGTATATTAATTGCAATGATACTTAAACAATCAAGTCCAAAAGTACCTAAGACCTTTCATATTGTTCATGTAACACCCCGGTTACATAGGCTTAAACATGTAATCAGGCTAAGTCCAAAAGTGGGCTAAGCATTAGATAGTTTAAATTTTAGAATCGAATTGAAGAGCATTAAGTGTACTCGAGCAAAACCCGAGAACTCTAACTGAAGACGAAACTTTCACTGGATACTTTACTTCCTTACCTGTAACTTAACATTATATCTCTGCTCTGGTCTCCTTTCCTAGCACTGCATACCTTCTGTCAAACTCTAGTAGCGCTAACGAAAACAATTTGGTGGGAGATTCAATAAGATCTTTTCGCTGCATTTAGATAGTGGGCGTCGACTCCTTAGTTGAGTCCTTGCTTGTTAGTTCCGGAATCCTACTATTGACTATCAGAATTGAACCGATGCAAATAAGGCTGAACTTGTCTTATAAGGGTCTGATGAGTGTACTACTGTTAACTTAGACTTAAGCATCTTGAGCTAGTGGTCTAGGCTTAATGAAGTTAACAAGGTAGTTATCCCATTAGGTCGGATCATGATAGTTCCCCTATAAATTTCAACATGTGTCTTATGTATCAAATAATTAAGTATAGTTCCATGTTAAATATTGGGTTATTATAGATCTATTGTGATATTATATACCTATATAAAGCATAAGATGTTTCATGGATAAACATGTCAAGTAACTATAGTAATGGTACTCTAGGGTTTATTAAATATGCTAAACCAATAAACAAAAATCTATGTCAAGTCTGAAACATACTAAAGTGTAGTGGAAACTGAGAAAGAAATATGCATGGTTAAAAATTATTTTGAAGGCCACAACAAAGTTCATTTCTGACAGAATGAATAGAGCAAAACTACTGAAATTACAACAACCAATGAATGTCAATAAGGACTAATGGCTCAATACCATCATTCTCTCCTCCAAGGGTGCTTCTATTACTTCAAACTCAGTGCCTTTATAACTGAGCGTACGACATACATACATACCCCTAAACAAGGTAAAATAGTCATAATGTTAGGAGAACATCAATCACAATGAACAAGACGTAAAGGTCCCAAATTTTCTCACCTAGCCTTCATGTCCATGGCAACCAGTTCCAGAGCTCCAACACCACCCTTATCAAGAGCCCCTGTAAAATTTGGCAGAAAAAAAAATGAAACATGTTAAAGACACTTTTCAAACAAAAGCCACTATTACAAGAGAATCAAGAAACAACAACTACAGAATGGAAGGACAATAAACCAAAGGGTAAAAACTTAAATATGACATAAAATTCACTACTTAAAGCCCTAGGTTTTTATCACATAAAACTAAAAGAAATTAAAGGATAAACAGTTTTATCAACCACATGAAACTAGTTGTCTGTATTATTATAGCCTAAGAGACACATTTGAGAACTTTTCTTTTCCACCATTCATGCTAGTAGTGCACCTGTGTCCACACAACATTAAACTAAAACTGCAGATGACATATACCACATATAAGAGATTAAACTATTGTATGCAGACCTAAACTACACAAAAAAAGCAATCAAACAATGAGCAGAAGTGTAGATCAAAAAGTATTCTTTATAGTACACATGGATGGAAATGGAATGGACAAGTTTTGGATATCCCGAAGTATGAAAATTTGTCATGCAAATTAGTACATCCATTAACCCAAACGTACAAAGCATGCCTCATCAGTCACAAAAATAAATGCAGCTAAACATGACTTACAATCTAACATTGATCAATACTGTGAAGTGCAAATAATGTTTTCTTGTGGAAAGAGCACAAATGCATCCACGATAGCTGGTCTATTGATGCCTTGATGCATTGTCTAATTGTTAGTCATGGGTATAGTAAGTGTTTTGTCAGAATGTACAATCCAATCAACTGAAATGCCAGTTTACTACATTATCGATAGTTTTGAAATTAAACCATTTTATAAAGAATATTTACCATCACAACCAGAATTTAATGGTCAGATAGGAATCCAGATAAAGGTTCTTTGGACAATACATTTAAAAGAAATAGCAAGGTCGATTAGGTGTGCTTAACCTCAAAAAATTTAATCTGGCTTTATTGGCAAATGGTATTGGAGATTATTCAACAAAAAAAAGTTGCTTTGTTACTAATGTTGTTGTTTAAATACTTGGGACATCCACCTTCTAGAAATATCATCCACCTTACCTAGGACATTGTCACCATTAAGGCTTCCTTTGCCAGTAAGTAGAATCATCCTTTCCCGCATCGAGCTTGGAAATAATGCACATGTTAGATTTTAGAAAGATGTCCAAGTTATTCACAACCCCTAGTTTTAAATAATCTCTCCTTTCTGGTATTTTGCAAGGCCAGATATTACTATACGGCTCCACCATTTAGGCATTCATTCTTTGATCTTCTAAAATTTTCTCCTGGCCTCAATATTCTAATGTATTTGTTAAACTTCTCTATTTAGATTGCTTGAAAAACTACTCTTGTCTCAGCATCCCGATGATGATATTTAAAAGTTCTGCACACAGTTCAACTTTTCTATGTCCTTCTATCACTTTCTGAACTTTTTAAGAATTTAGATCAGTCAGTGTTGCTAAGAGCGCTAGGCGCTAAAAGGTGACATGATTCCAAATCGTCAGAGATGCTAGGCACTGGGCCAAGTGAAGCGAGACACTCACCAAGAAAAACTAAGGAGCTCACCAAATATTTAAATAAAAATTAGATAATACTTGAGTTCCATATCATTTAAAACTCAAAATATCCCCACTAAAACTACGGTGAAATTTCAAAATTCTATCAGTGACAAATTCAATAGTCAAGATAATTCATAAACTATTACCGGTTGAGACAGAAAATAGGGGCACAGTTACAGAGAACTGGTGCACAGGGACACAGAAGAGGGGCATAAGGCCAGAGAAGAGGGGGCGGGGGAGGGGTGTGTGTTGAGGGCTGAGACAAATACAGGGGGTGTGGCACTGCGACACAGAAGAGGAGGGGCTGCACCACTACAAAGAAGATAAAGGGGGTAGGGGTTGCATTGTTAGAAAGAGGGAGAGAGAAAGTGACCTGAGGAGAGAGAGAAGTCAGCGAAGCGATAGAGCTAAGAGGGAGAGGAAATGTGCTACTGCAAGGAGAAAGCAAGAGAGCGAGGGCGGTCAGGGACAGAGAACTAAGAGAGGGACGTCCTGCTGAAGGGTGTACTACCGCACTGGGGTAGGGAGCCGCCATGCACACAAATGCTGGACGTCACAAATCTGCCTTACACGCAACAAGGACTGGCAGCCAACCACTGAACTAGGGTTCTTGTGAGAGAGGTGGCATCGTGTTGTTGATTGCCTAATTGGGTTCGGGTGCATGCCTAGGCTGCCTAGCACCACATGAGCGAAAATGCTCACCTGGGCCCCTAGGCAAGCGCCCGAGAACCCAATAATAACACTACATTTAGATGGGTTGTTTGTCAGGAAGGGATACAACTTTGACCCATCTTGTTCTTCAAGTGGCCCCACAATTGGCATCACTAACCATGTCATGTGTTCATGTCCCTTCATCCGAAGTTTGAACCGCTGCAGATGCAATTGAATACTTGCAATCAATATCATCAAGTCATACCCCTATTCACTACAAAAAATTACAGGTCCCTTGAAGACATCATTTGATTTCTTCCTGGGAATAATTTGGAAGCTTGCTAGTTGATATGGAAAGCCAAAATGAAAAGCTTTTCAATGCTGTTTCTGTTGAGAATTTAATGAAAAATGTTGCTTCTACATGATTTTGCTTGAAGATGGCATAGTATATGTTCTCTTTTACATGATTTTGCTTGTAGCCAGTAACATGCTGATGTAACAATTATCTCTTGTTTTTTTCCAGGTAGCCTCGTGTAACTCAGAAATTCTCTTAATGAGAAAAAAATAGATAAATAATTGCTTGCTTACTGCCTCAAAAGAAAAATATAGATCAAGTGCTACAATGATATCACTCATTTTCTTCTTTGTACTTCCTCATCTTTTACAGAATTTCTAATGTTGAACATGGATCTGAATCATTTGCAAGTGTTAGATGAATGTTTTATAACTTATGCTGCTCATTCCTCAAACTAGGCATAAGCTTGTATCACCTCCACGATCCTTGTCCAAATTATACATAAAACAAGAAATAGGAAGTTACAATATGGTGAGGATTGCATTGAATAAGAAAAGATAGGTTGAGGCTATCAAACAGAAAAGCTAAAAACAGGATTCTTTAGTGTACTGATCCTTTCATGCAGAATGAGATGAAGAATCCACATAATTAGTTGGTCCACATGTTGATATTTGTCAATTTACTAGTTTCACCAATAGCCCATGGTATTTCATGCAATCAGCTCAAAACTCATATAACTTCAATAAGCAAGATAAAACCAATACCAAGGTTGCCAATATCAATATGATCATATTTGAATCTACCTATTTTTTGTGTAGGAGAACCATCAAGAAGTGGTGACTATTGGAAAAAATAAAATAAAATATATTACCATCCCAGAGTAGTGAAGCCATTAGGATTCAGATAAACTGCAAATTAATGGCAAAAGAGAATACTCTAGATCTCTGTTCTCATGTCAGTTAATGAACTTAATTGAGTTATAAAGCAATAATTTCAAAGATCGCCAATACCATCAATTTGTTATATGGTCAAAGGAATAACTAAGATTCAACTATTCAAAAGTTGAAATGAAATGATCTTCCAGATTGTTATCTTGCTCCAAACATCTAACCATATACAATCAAAAAGTAACATTTAGATAGTAACCCTTATAGTACAATATGCACCAACAGTATTTCAGAAAAGGAAAGCTTTTAGAGTCATCAAATTTCATGGACTTTAAACTTCCAAGCTTAAATCAATATTAACTAAAAACGAGACATTAAATCAGCAACCATGCTAGAATAATGAAGCAATCAAAAAATTATCATAAGAAGAAGGATTTCATAAAATGAAGAGCAAGAAATGGCTAACCTAGAAAATTGTGAAACTGAGAGAAACAAGTTCCAGCTCCCCATAGTCCAAGACGCACCATGTAACCCATATTTCGTGGCTCAGATGCACCAGTTGCAGAACAATAAATAACTCGAGCCTCGGGTAATCTTGCCTGTATGCAATAAACTCCAGATTAAACACTCAAGAAAATAAACATAAGATAAATAAATTATATGAACAGACATAAGAACAACAAGATAATCTCATATTCTCATAGCCAACTAGTCAAATTAAAAGAATAAAGGAAAGATGCAACAAAAGAGTAATCGCCACTAGTCCCAAGTAAAGGCAAAAATGCACGATTATGCGACCAATTGATGGAACTCATCCTAATGATCATAAAAGCAATAAACAGCATCAACAAATGTTTCATGTTGATGCCCTCCAAGAAGTCAATTCTATCTAAAGGTTGGTTTGAAAAGTTAAGTTGCAGTATTTATTAATAATAAAAGGGAGTATCTAAGAAAAAAGTCTTAGCCTGGAAACTTTAGAGGCATCAACCTGGATTTCAAGAACTGCTTCACCTGTACGAGTAGGTTGACTTCCTGTCTCAGGGATCAAATTTTTGGCCTTATGGCACTGCAAAAAGGAATTGCTCCATAAAGATTATAGCCCAGCTTATAGAACTGAACATCAATACAAAAGAATTCTTCACTAAAATTTCAACATTGAGGAAAATAACATATGCAGAGGAGGAACAAGTGGCATGGTATGAGAAAAAAAAAATGTATGCATGCATGTCTATACGTTGAAGCACCTCATCAAATACCACTAGGCCATCAAAATCTGATCCACACCACTGCAACAACTGCATCAACCGAGTACGGCCTCTTTCAGATGATGCTATCAAGCTACTGTATGTTAAGAAAATTACTCCATCCTTTATGCCAACAGCCTTCGAGTCGAGCTTAGAGTAGGGAAGCTTGTTCAAAGCATGTACTGAAAAGGGAAAAAAACGCTTATCCAATAAATGTGATCAGCAATATGGTTAAATTTCTTATGGTCTCTACAAACTTAAATTGCTAATAACAATGTAAGAGATGCTTAGGTAATGTAAAAAGAGATCAGGCTGCTACAGTTTTTCTCATAACAAACCAAATAGTGTAAGCATGAAAGTTGTTCATGCTATACCAAGTTACTGTTTAGTCACCGGAATCAAAGTACAAGTTAACCTCTATAAATTAATTGTATGATATTACCTCAAAGAAGGAATTTTAAGTTAATCTTCAACTATGAAATATTACTGAGCATGCTTAGTTCAACGGGTTGGTCTTACCTCACCTCAAAAAAGTACATGTTTCATCACTCTCATAGACGCAATATTCATTGTTATAAATTAAATTGATTTATGCTATATACCATGGTTTGACGTACCATCTGAAAAAACAACCGGTCCATATCGATCCGCCAGTTGACCAGTATGCAAACCAACCTGTTTTCGGTGGTACATGATTAGGGGTGAGTATAGCAGTCAGTATGCCTCTTTGATAGGACTCTAGCAGGGTTGAGTCCTAATTACCCTAAAAGTGATTAATAAAAACTCTGTGAGATTGTAATAAAACCCCACCTAGTCACTTCTAACCTATAAAGAAGTATGGCTAGGGTTTATTTTGGGGCCTTAGAGATTCTTGGCCGCCACCCCCTTCACTGGGTTGGTCGGGTAGGGTTTCTAGCAGAGGCATGCGGCTCGTGCAGCCACTTAGGCCGCCGTCACCCTTATTTAGGTAGGGCGGCTATAGGAGGGGCAAAAGGAGGAATTCACTTAGGAAGCACCCCCATAGGGCTAGGGTTTTGAGCCATATATAAGCTTGTAGTCTCCACCTCTTTTTATCAAGCAAGATTAATCTTTTATTCAGCCTTGTGCCGAGTTCTAGGAGGGAGGAACCCCTATAGCGTTCCAAGGGTTGATCCCCCTTGGAGATCAAAATCTAGAGGGCTCCTTTTAGGGTTCTATCATCTGGTATCAGAGCAACGTTCCTGCTGCCCTTGCTGCCATCTTTGCCGCCCCCACCTTCTCAAGCAATCCCCACAATTGTTGCGACACGCGCCTCCACCTTCCACCCAAGCCGCAGATCAAATCAATCTACTGTTGCCCCCTACGTTTGAACTGGAGATCTGGTATATTTTTATTACCCACGCCTCTTCAATACTGCAAAATCCTTTACCTTACACGTTGAAGAGTTTCTCCATATTTTATCCGCTGCAAATTTCGACCGTCGCAAACGTTATCGTTGTTGCGAAGGCAAAACGCTGCAGAAATTTTCAGCTGCCTATTTGCCTTTTGAAACCGGTTTATTGCTTCTCCTTTTTGGCTGAAACTTTTACACAATGTTATAGATCATCTTAGCTTTCATCTAAGATTGATCTCTGGAAAAAACTCCTTCTTAAACCAGTTTTATTGTGCCTCAATTCTTCGTCGGGCAGTGCTGAAATTTTAAAACGAAGAAAACTGCCTTCCGACTTTTTCTCTATTTTCCTACTGTTACTCTGCCGAAATTTTGTCAAACTTTTTGCTGATATTGACCACATCTGAACCGAGGATTTCTGCATATTTTCCTCGAATTTTCCTCTGGGATTTACGTCGAGAATTCATCGTTTCTCCGACGTAAAATCTGTCGGCAGGACAGCACATTGCAGCACCTTTCTTTGTCGAATTTCATCGGATTTGAGTGCCATATTTTGTGAGTTTTTTTTACTCTCTTTCTCTCATCTCCAAACCCTGCCATCCTCACCAAGAAACCCTCTAAACCACACCCTAAACCGATTCCAAACAGCCACCCAAATCAGCCCTAAACCGCAGCCAACCTTCCTAACCGATCCACCTACCTTTTCATCCAACCTTCCTTACCGATCCATCTATCTTTTCAGCCAACCATCCTTACCGATCCACCTACCTTTTCAGCCACCTTTGTTCTGAAACCTCTCATCCCAATCAGCCCATAACCCTACAAAACCACAGCCCAAACCACATCTAAAACAGCAACCTAATAAGCCTAAAACCGCAGCCTTCTACAACCATCACTTATTCGCAGCATACCCCCACTGATCTCTATCAAACCTCTGCTGCCATTGAACCCAGATCCAAAACCCTTTTCCTAACCTTCATCCACTACTTTCACAGCCCTAAAACTCCACCAAATCACAGCCCCAAACCGCACCCAAAACAGCCACAAAACAAGCCCCAAAAAACCGCAGCCTTCCACCTTCGGTCCACCCACCTTTCAGCCACCCAATCTCGCTTATCCCTTCAATCATAGCACGCATCTCTCGCTGCACAACGCTGCTAGCAGCGATCTCTCCTGCCATCATCCTTGATCGCAGCCAGCAGCGATCCTTTGCGGCAAAAAGCTACCAGCAGCGATCTTTCGCTGCAATCGGTCTACATAGCAGCCCGCAGCAATCTTTCGCTGCCAACTATCTTGACCGCGGCCAGCATCGAAGTGAACATGACCAGCAGCAGTCTCTCGCTCTATACTGCCGCTGCCCTCCTCCGCAACAGCCGTGCACACCGCTGCCCGTCTTCCTCCTATTGCAGCCGCACCCTTGCTGCAACCAACGCCACCTGCAGCCACGAAGTCGCAGCGCAGCCGTAGCCGACATTACTGCTGCCCTCTTCTTCCTCCACCATCACTGCTGCCTCCCGACTCAGACCTCTCGGCTGCCATCTTCCGACAGATATCAGCCACCTGAAAAAATCGCAGCCTCGACGACATTGCAGCATCACCGTAGAACCCCAGCCAACGTTACTGCTACCATCTTCTTCCTCCACCATTGCTGCTACCCTTGGCTGCCATCCTTCACTTGGAGACTTCACCACCGCAGTCCCGACATTGATGCCATTCGCTGCCTTCAGCCTGAAAATTGCAGCTACACCCTTCAGTCGGTTTATTTGATAGGCTGGAGATCCTTATGTCATGACATCGGTGGGCTTATTCGAAGCCAAATTGGAGGCTTTCGAGACGCGTATGGATGCTAAATTACCCGCTCTCTTCGAGGAGTTTAGATTGGGCCGATCACCGAGCCCAAGAAGATCACAACATGGAGCAAATTCTGATTACAAAAAGAACCCACCGGAGATAAGAAGCGAAGTTAAGACACGGCAGCCCTACACCTCGGCGACATCCATCTCCTTTGCACAACTTCAAGAAGGGCACCTCAATCAAGATGCTCATAGTATGAGAGCCACATCCCAACCAAAAGCATATAAACCTTTAGCAATCAATTACCAGAACCTTGACGAAGAACTAGCGGGGATCCGTCAAACCTTCACCATACACGAGTACCAAAACAGGTTCGAAAGGTTATCTAACCAAACTTATGATTGGTCTGAAAAGCAGATGTTGAGGACTTTTATTGAGGGTTTGAAGCCGGAGATTCGGGAAGAAGTTAAAACACGACAGTCGTACACACTTAAGGCAGCCATCTCCTTCGCGCAACATCAAGAGGAGCGATTGAACTATGAAGCCCGGAGAACTAGGGTCGCTCCCTGACCAGCGACACCAAAGCTTTCACCTCCTACTGTCAACTGACCCCCTCAGCCGAAGAAATTAACAAGACCTTCATGACGGATCGGCAAAGGGCCTATGTGGGAATTGTGATAAACTGAGGAACCTAGAACACCAATGTAAAAAGGAGACACCACTAATGATTGCGCCCACTGAAGAACCCAAATTTGAAGATACGACTCTCGAGCCCAAGGAGAAGGATACACCACAACTGGCCACCCGCATGGTCTCTACCTTAGCCGGCTACACCAACCTGCAAAAATTGAAGATCGAAGGGTTTCTCGAACAGCAGTTTGTCATCGTCCTCATCGACGCCAGGAGCACACACAACTTCATAAGCAGTAAGATCGTTGCCCACTTAATGCTCCAAAAAGAAGATTACAGCGGGTTCGAAGTCAAGGTAGCTAATGGCCAAATTCTGAAGTGCAACCAGAAGTGCCCGCGGGTAAAAATGATCCTACAGGAGCAAGACGTAGTTGCTGAATTTTTCCTCCTCCCTCTTGATGGTTTTGATAAAAATGCTCGGCATTGATTGAGTGTCCTCGATTGGAGATGTTTTCTGGAATTTTTCGAAGCTAACCATGAAATTTTTCAGAAAAGGAAAACAGGTGGTTCTACGAGGGAGCCCAGCGACTACAACCACACACAACACTTGGAGGGGATACCAAAAGAAGAATCCAGTGGTTTTCCAATTCAAATTCAAGAGTTTCATGAGATTTAAGATAAGAACCCTCTCCCACAGCTTCCTGAAATTTTGGGCGTCTCCACCAAACCGAGCCGACTACCTCCTCTGAAGTTGTCCGACCCCCCTATGCTGAACTAGCCGAAACTTCTACCAGCTGTTGCTCGGCCAGATTGCTTCCTACAACCTCAGAAGGTCGAAGATAAAAGGGTCGCCCAAGAGATGACAGAGACACGGATTGTTCGGTCGTGCTTATTTCCCGCTACGACACATCTCTACATCTTTTCCCCAGAGATAAGCTTCTGCTAAAGTGTTGCATCCCGCCGAACTCACCATGGTTGTTGATGCAACACTTCCAGATCTCAAGTGACTTCCACGACTTCCCCAAGGATCGGACTATGATGCTTATAGACCTCCTTGATGATGACCTCTGATCTACGGCCCAAGATCGCAAAAAAATTGAGCCCCTCCAGTGGCAAAATCAGAATAAGAGGAGGATTATTCGCAGATCTCAACAAAACATCATCCCTCTCACTGTGAAGAAAGATGCACCACCTTGGCCGAGTGGAATTATAGCCCTCACAGCCACAATGTTGTCCCTACCAAGTCATGGCCAAATGTTTATGATTGGAGCAGACACATCCAGAGTTGGGATCTACATCACCCTTATGCAAGATGGTTGACCCCTAATTCACACTGAGGCTTCCCCCACACTCCATACGAGGTTTTTAAAGGGGATACTCATTGCTACCAAATTTAAAATTTGGCTGGATACAGATCCATGGCACGAAAGAGGAGTAAGCCCAGAAGAATTGCAATCCATGCTCACGCCAGATTGGGCTCTCATCATCCTGAACCATACCAAAGGACAATCACCATTTCAAAAGAAAGATTGGCTATTACTAAATACTAACTACATGGCAGTACATGCAAAGAAGAAATGGCTTCCCAACGAACTACAGAATGGACGAAAAATTGAATATCAAGTTTTCCTACACCTCCAGCCCGACCAACAGGAAACTCGAGCCTTAAGGAAGCGGTCTCCCTATTTCTTTGGGCTTTGCAAAATTGGGGATCACATTTGGGCCCTAACCTGAAAATCAAATCCACGCACCAGATCAAGATTACAGTTGATCATCCGGGTATCCCACCTCAAATGGAAATTTAAAGAAGACGACTCAGCCCAAATCCTTCGGACTGACACCCAAGCTGATAAGGAGGCAAAAGTTCAGTTGATGATAGCATGGGAATTATATGAGGAGCTGAAGACTCAATTCCCTGAGTTTATGGATCAAAGAGGGCGGGCTTGATAAGACTCCAGCAGGGTTGAGTCCTAATCATCCTAGAAGTAATAACCCTGTGAGATTGTAATAAAACCCCACCTAGTCACTTCTATCCTATAAAGAAATATGGCTAAGGTTTATTTTGGGGCCTTAGGGCTTCCTGGCCGCCGCCCCTTTCACTGTGTTGGTTGGCTAGGGTTTCTAGCAGAGGCGTGCGGCTTGTGCGGCCACTTAGGCCACCACCCCCCCTTATTTAGGTAGGGCGCCTATAGGAGGGGCAAAAGGGGGAATTCACTTAGGAAACACTCCCCTAGGGCTAGGGTTTTGAGCCTTATATAAGCTTGTAACCTCCACCTCTTTTCATCAAGCAAGATTAATCTTTTATTCAGCCTTGTGCGGAGTTCTAAGAGGGAGAAACCCCTATAGCGTTCCAAGGGTTGATCCCTCTCAGAGATCAAAATCTATAGGGCTCCTTCTAGGGTTCTATCACTCTTGTATAAATTGATACAGTCAAGACTCGACAATTACCGTAATGATTAGATATAAACCATACCAGACTCCTCTTGGGTCAAATCAGGTTCCAACAGTCAAATTAACTGTTGGGTCCTATTTTGGCCCTTTAAATCCTCCTCCCTCTTCCCTGTTTCACTCATTCATTCTCATTTTGGTTCTCTTCTTTCTCACACCGTCACTTGTTTAATCCTTCTAATCGGCAAGTAGTGGAAATCAACCTCTTGATTTGAATAAAAGAGGGATTGGAACTAGGGATTCAATCGAACTCTAACTTCTATGGCCCTACATGCCATGGTCATACCTATCTACTCCTCGAACACGTATTGTTAATGACGATAAGGCAATGATTGTTACCACGTCGATGTATGAACGACACCCAATTTACTAGTCCAATATGTGGGAGCAATCCAGGATTGGATACGACAAACCCACCATATCAACATACAACTTCATGGGTAGAGGCAGACGCAGATTCTATCATTTATTTTGGTAGTTGAAGCAGACATGTTCTATCATAAATTATCGAGTAGGTGTTATCTCTATAGTTTACATTGTGCAAAACTTAAAAGTTTAACAACCTAATCCAATATCTTAACTCTTTACTTTGTACGTGATTCAGATCCAACGAAGGAGCATGTGACATCCTTATAACCTAGAATTTATATTCATTTTGGCTTAGATATACTCTATTCTGATTTAATATAATGTATATACCAAGAAATTAGGGGGGAAAAACCCTATATAGGGTTTCTTTTCATTTGGAGCCAATTTTCAGCCCTTTTCCTATACTGTACTGGGTATCAACACACAGTACACCGATACAATACATACCAATCCAAGCTGCACAGGATGGAATTCCTTGTTATAAATTATATGCACACTTTCTTTGCCTTAAAGGTCTAGATCTGGTTTTATATAGAATTTATTAGACCTATATAAGTATATATACTTTAAACAAGTTAAAACCACTTACACAAACAAAACAGCAATCAGCCTCTCTATGATCAAGCAAGAATCTATCATGGTTTTCAAAAGTCACCAATACTGTTGTAAAGAGCAGTCAGTGGCTGCTATGGTGATTTAACGTATTATTTTCTGCACAACATACACACCAGTGCCATTAAGCAGTTTGGCTTCCTGACTGACACTACAGGAACCACTATGCTATGGGCATGTTTCCGACACTTTATGCCCAATGGCCTCTTTTGTAAACAAATCTGTATAAATCAGAAAAAGAAAGACCAAATACAAACTAACCAACTTTCATATTATTGAGCTCATACAAATGTTAAAAAAATTAAGTCAACTGAAGCTCTATCTCCCTCTCTTTATTGGTCCTAATTGAGAATTTAATGGACGAGGACCACATCAACTGATTCAGATTAAACTTTTGTTATTTATATAATAGGCTCTAGTACTATATTTCTCAATTTCTGGATAATATCATAGTAAGATATTTTGATATTGTGTGGATTGTGGCAGATCATGTCACATTTGGTATTATAAAATTGTATGTCATATCCACTTTTTCAGAAAATTTACATGGCAAACTCTATATGAACATTTGGTGTTCAGATTTTTGCTTTTGTAAATTACTTGATAACATTTACCAACACCAATTATAAGTTAATATTAATGATCTGCTTTAGGATCATAGTGCCAATCGTAGAACTTGCTATCAGGAGTATCTACTGCTATAAACCCACTATAGACTAATCACGACAACAATCATTCACTAGCATTATTAAGCTTTTCAAATGACCAACAAGTCCCAATGTCCAAGAGTGCCAATTTTGCATGAAAGGTATATTCTGCTACATTTATGAACCCCATCCAGACATCAACCCCCTAACAACAACCTGTAGGTCTAGATAGGATGTCGCACAAGACCACAAAGGACTCATAGGTTGGAACTGAATTGCCTTCATTAAAAAAGAGAACATTAGAAGGTTAAAAACAACATTTATAAAGCCCTAAAATCATTCTTGCATTTAGAGTATTGCACATTATACCTTCAATACAAGAAGCACCAACATCATCTAAATCTCTGCGTGCATCGAACTTTAAGTCAGAACCAACAGAAATCCACCTGCAAAATATATAGACAAGGATGACAACGGAAGACAAAGCTTATTCCTATTAGAACAATACATCAATAAAGGAGCATATTAAAACAAAAATTACACAAAAAGGATCTGCCACTATCATTATGCTTCATGCTAATATAACATGTACATATTTATCAGGATGCTTACAGTGATTTACACCTCCCATGTTGCCAATTTTCCCATATCAATCCGGCAATAGTTCGACCCTTACCAACACCAGCACCGTCACCAATGAAAAAGCCTGCTCTTGCACCATCTTGGAGATGGTGAAGATGCCTCTGTCATAAAGCAACGGATACCATCATTGCTATAACGCCAGCAGCTCTGACAGAAGCAGACTTAAACTTGCCGACTAAGTGAGAAGAGAAATTAACCTGACAAGCATACACTAGTGTTTCAATTTGCAAGCATGAAAGTGCATTGGATTTCTCCAGATCATCCATAATCTTTAGATGGTATGTTGGTTCTGGAGGTTGAACAGCTGACAAGGAAGATGTTTCAACGACTGGATCTGGATGGGTTTCACCTAGCGACAGTCTGGGGGGCCTCTATATAACCATTACAGAAGTAAGAAAATATAGAACTTGAAGAAGCCAGTATTAATTTTCCAACCACAGGGACAAAGAGAGAAAATGATAAATAGAAAAAATCTTGCTTCCACTCACATCAGATTTAGTAACTGAGACACACAAATCAAACAAAACTTACATAGTCCGTAAAGGTTTCCCCAACTGTACCACCTTCATCTTCTTCGCGCTCCACATCAATAGCAACCTAGAAATATTACCATGATAGGGAGAAATGAGCATGGGTGAAAAACAAAAACAAGTCTTTTTTTGTCAGCAATAGATCGATTAAAAATTCTGGACAAGATAATAGAACTTTGTAAATTAATTATCTCAAAGTCTCGATACTTATCCAAAACATGGTGTAGCAATGCAACAATTGGAGAATATATAAACAGAAATACAATTTAAAGAGGTTTATACCCCTCAGGATGCTCAAAGCAAATGTGACAGATCAAGTTTATCAGGTGAAAAATAGAAGGTATGCAACTTAGGAATGGCATATAATCTCCAAGTCAAAGAAACATGTATGATGTTACAAAATAGGCCACATCTTATGGGGACCATTAATACTGCTGTGGTTTCTAAAATGTCTTACTTTGCAACATTAGAAGTTACTTTATTAGTAAACCCATGATGCAGCATCCATATTCAATTTTATCTTTATTGGAGCAAGCATCAATGTAATATGATCATAATACATACCGGAATTGTATGAAATATTCATATCATCACATATGAATAGAAAGAACTAGAATCCTTATTGATGCTGAAACTCATAGAGGAAAGAAATGGGATTTATCGTCAAGGATGGAATCAATCGATTAAACATGTACAGGCTTATATGTGTTTTAGATGCACTTTTATCTCGGTCAAAGATGCCTTTTCCTCCTCTCCTTTGCACATTCCCAGAGGCCCTCTACACCATTAGGATTTTTATACAGTAGCACAATGCACACCTGCAATCCCACTATTCCTGGAGCCATAAGAATTGCAGATATTAGTATGGTCCCTCATATAGCATTAGTGATGTTGCCCTCAAAGAGCTTAGTGGAAAACAATTTCATATAGCCAACCACATATAGTTAGGACTTAATAGTTATTTTGTTGGTATACACCTCTAATTGCATCCATATGTCAAAAGCACATGAAAAATCTTTCGTTTACATTTGCATTCAATCCATTCCAAGCTTCTTGAAACTCTAAATCCATGACATGATCAAATCGAACATAGTACAATATTTCCAAAGGTGTACAGTTATCAAGTGACCAACGCTGCTTGCAAGGACAAAATCAAGTTTCTTGCCTTAATCTCTGATGCTTACGTGGTAAGAACTAAGAAGGAGCCCAGACTAAAGAGCATGCTAAAAGGAGGGAATGAAATGCATAATTATCCAAGTTAACAACTGCCACTTGACCTATAATTCCTCCTTCAGAGAATCTGCATTTGATCGACCTTCTTGAACAGTAAGGTGGTTAAATATGCCTTGGACAAGAACTATCCCTACTTTTGCAAAATCAATGTAGCAAAAAGGGTATCAAGCCAATAGCACTAATTTGAATAGGGTACTTCCACTGAACAAACAAAACACGGTAAGTAAACTAAATTAGAAAAGAAAGAGAGGAAATTGATTTGCCTCATTGATCTCCTCGGGCGGGACAGGTGGAAACCCAAGGAAGGCGGCGGGGGAGGAGGAGGCCGTGGGGAAGTACTGTTGAAGCTTGGAGAGGTCGACAGCGAGGTCCACGCCGCACTGCGGACAATTGAAGCGGGCGAGGCCATGAGGGACATTGAGGATGGCCTTGCAACGGGCGCAGGGAAGCTGGATCTTGGTGGGATCGATACCCTGGGCCTTGGGCGGGGCGCGCCTAGGAGGGGGGGCGCCCAAAAGCTCTGGTGGCAGCATCTGCGGTAGCTGGCACTTGGGGCAGATGAACTCCATCATCCCCGGCGCCACCGCCAAGATCCCATGGCAGCCAGCGCAACGGACCTGGCGGCTCCCCGGGGGCGGCTCGGGCGCCGGCGGCGGCAGCGACGGCGGGGCGAGGGGCGGCACCGGCGGGACCGAATGCTGCCCCATTCCTCCCCCTTCCTTTTTCCACTCTCTATTCGCCCCTTCCTCTCCCGCTCTCTCACCCCGTCACTCGACCCCCACTTGCCCTGTCAAGATACGAATTTGGTGAGGGAGCGCCTAAGAGGAGCGATTGAACTTTTTTGGGAGGGTTTGGATTTTTTGTTTCGGGTGTTTCGTCAAGGCGATGAGTTTTGGGCTAACGAGTAAATGGAGGACTTTTCGTTCAATCGTTATAATGGCATTCACGTGCCCCCGTCAGCGCCAAACAGGCGGTAGAAGGCTGCTCAGTGCAATTACGGGTGCACTTTTTTTTTTTAATAATCTTTTTCCGACTCCTAGGTTATCAATAAAAGTCCAATTATGATAATGTCGTCAGCGTAACCCAAATTGGTTTCGCGACAAATGCTCACCTGCTTTGAGATTGGTGGAGAGCGCCGCCCTTCAGCCATAGGAGTAGCAATAGCATGCCCTAACAGTTATGAATAGTTTTCCTCTTGATTTGATGAGGGACAATGATAAAATTACTTATTTATGACTTGATATAATGGTAAATTTATTCATATGTAACTTGAGAGACTAAGATCAAAAGTCATAAAAAAAAAAAAATTATTTTTAAAGAAAAGATTGCGGCATCGAGTGTGTTTATTTTTAAAATCAAGATCATTGGTCATCGTGAAGTCATTTGTTTCTTTTGCAAATTATAAACACTGAGGATGAGATTCGGGCTTCAGAGTTTATTATCTAATAGTCAAGCTAGTAAATATTCTCTAAATTGTGTAAGATGAAATTGTAAATCCTTCTGATACATCATCACCAGATAAATATTTAAAATATGTCTCTATGAAACTATTATTAATAAAAAATAAAAAAATAATACTTATCATGAAGATAAGTAATTATGATAAAAGAAAGAACTTAAGTCAAATAAGGTTAGATTCAAAAAGTTACTAATTAAATTTAGCAGCACCGATCAAAAGACTCCAACATTACTCATGTCCTCTAAGATCATATCGACTTATGTTTGGTATATTTTATATGATGTAAGGTCCGCTAGTGAATTAGGTCTTTGGTTTAGCTTTCTGAGATGGATGGACATTAAGGGTGGTACCAGTCATAGATGAATTATCCATCTAATGTGTCATACCAATAAGGTAGGTGTTTGATAGATCTTGATGTGTTGTTGGATATCCAAGTGTCACACCTATTATCATTATCTTAGAAAATATTTTTTATTATTTTTCGATAACGAAGTTTTATAAAATCTTGTGAACCAATAACTACTAGTACACATCTTAAATAAAAACCAACTCGTTAAGTCAGACCTTTCAAACTTAAACGTTTGTTTTAACAACCTTATATCCTTAGCATGGAATCAACCCATTTGATGAGAGAGAAAGATGAGTTGTTGATAGCTTCCCTCCAGCTATGAATAATGTGTGAATGCACGCGCGCGCAACGGTGGGGGCCGCGCGGTGAGGAATGCAACGGTGGCGTGAGAGTGATATCTGCGAGGATTTCTCAAGCGGGTTGAACCGGTTCGGTTCATCTTCGGCTGAGCCGCTGGCCGCCCACAATGCTCTCCGTTGGGGTCTTCATCGCCGCCGCAGTCGCTGAAGTCGTCTGCCGCAGCCGCAGTTCTCTCGCTCGCATGTTCCTCGCCCTCCTCCGCCTCCGCCGCTCCTATAAATGGAGCTTTAAGAAAAAAGACGATGTGAGAGATCTCCCGCTACTGCTCAAATCCGACCAAGACGTCAAAGCTTTTTCTCCGGTGAGTCTTCTATCGGCCTGCCATCGTGGCAGCAACCACAGAGAGGTGGAAGAAGTTAAATCGATGACTTTGGTCAATTTTTATCATCATGGGTCAAAAATCTTGGTCAATAATGGTATTTTCATACTTTTAATTATTGTTTTTATTTTTATTGTATTTGGGTAAGTCTTATTTGGGCTTTTGGAGAGGGAGATCTGATAGGACCGGTCGAGTCCATCAATTCATAATTAATTTAAGTTGACTCATATTAGTATGTTTAGTCGGAGTCGGGTGAGATCGAGATAGTTATGAGTTGATTATTATGGAGTAAGTTATTATTTTCAGTTATGGGTTTATGAATTAGTTAAAAGTCGAAGTTTAGCGGGACTCTGAGTCCAAGCATAGATATACTCTTAGTAGTATGCTATAAATTATGGTGTAAACTTTTTCATAATCAATCAATGAAGAAGTTATGTTTTAGCCAATAGGCAAAAATCATAGGAGGCAGATCCCCTCGAAGTGATTTAGGAGGCCCGATCCTCTCAAAGTGACCGTTTATCCCCTTTTTTTCATCTTCATCCATCGTAGAATCCTATATAGTTCAATCAATTGGTATTAGAGCATCGATCCTCGGCGTTCTTGTTGTGATTCCATAACCACTCCCCTTTCCATCTATACCGTCGTCGTCGTCGTTGCCTTCTTTTGCCGCTGCCACCTACCGTTCTCCCTTACTGCAACCATGTTGTTGCCTTCCTCTGCCACTACCACCCGCCGTGCCCTCCTCACCTTCTTCCCTCACTTCCAACCGTACCCTCTACCGCTACCTAGTCGCTCTGAGCCGTGCCCTCCTCACCCTTTTCCCTCACTTCCAGTCGCGCCCTCCTCACCTTTTTTCCCTTGATGCCGTAGTCGTGCCCTTCATCGCTGCCCAGCCGCTCCCAACTACGCCCTCCTCACCTTCTTCCCTTGCTTCCTAGCTGCCATCTTCCTCCTGTTGGGAAACCTCAGCGGGTGCATCACATGCGCAGTGAAAATCAAAACAAAAACCAGTTTACCACGCAGATCAAATCGTCGTGCAAAAGGTTGGGGTTGTGAAAAAAATACAAAAACCAATAAAATCATGATGTGAGAGAGATTGATTTTACCTAGAGAGATCGTATATCCCTGTATTCCATATCTGGATGGAGAAGATGAAGAAGGTCAAGCATCCTCCTCTCTAGCGGTATCCACACGATGGATCTCTGCAGCGAAACTCCTCCAATCTGATCTCGCAACTCTTGCTCAGAGGGAGGGACGAGAATAGGAGGTGGTGGCTAAAGCTGCAGCCTATCAACCATGAGTCTCTTCTCTTATTTATAGAGAGCCACCAAAAACCCTACGGCTCCTACCTTAGTGGGTATTGGATCTTCATCCAATAACCCACTAACCTTACATTATTTGATCTCTATCCAATAATCTCCTTAGGCTTCTAATTGGGCCTCAAGTAGGAGCTCATAAGCATAGGTTCTCATCGAATGAGAATAGGGGCTAATTGGATCTTCATCCAATCCTCTATTCGCTGAAGCATCTACCATATGTGTGTGACCCTCTAGGCCCGATACTGAGCTGGTCGTGAGTCACTCTCATCAGAACTCCTTCTGATATAGTGAATTAGTATCCCCATAATAATTCACTCAACTCATCGACTATGGACGTATTAGGCCACTACGCCATATTCCCCAGACAATACAGGGGGGATCAAATCCATCGGACTTGTCTGTCCACAGTTACCATGTATCTATAATCCCTCATCCAAATAATATACCAGAGACCATATATTGGATATGATACTATCAGGTCACATACGGAATCAGTTTGTCTTGCTCTATTCGGATTCTACCGGAGAACTCCTTCTCTCTAAATTCGAATGACCCTGGCCAAGGATTTGTCTGAGCAAGTACATATGAGATATTTTTATCATGATACCGAGAGTGGATGATCCTCTATTGACACTCAATTGCTTTCGTAAGGTTGGCCAATCCCGATAACCAGTTGTACCAGATCTGGAGCTTTCCAAACCTGTAAGTCTGGCGTCAAAGAAAATAGTACTCATACCAGGCATCCTCGGTGTCTAAAGTCTAAGGACCAGATACACAAATGAGACTGTGAAATCATTGTTTGACATTAGGTATCATTAACCATACAACATTCCATAAGCGGATCAATCAGTGAACTCATTCTCTAATGAGCACCTGTACTATATCCTTAGTGTCTCCACACAAGTGGCTATGAGACCAGCCGCCTCCATCATATGGACATGTATATAGTACACTGATCTGTCCGGTTATCTCAATATCCCTTTTGAGTAATATATGATCAGGATTATTTAGGATATGTGTTTAAAGGTGAATCGATCTCATTATCGTAATCTCATCATGATCTGATTCTCATTGCACAGAACCAAGGACATCACAATATATATGTAACAAATAATATAATGTGAGAATATGCCAATATTAATCATAAGCAAAAAGATCACACAGCGTGTCACACGTGTCATCACTCATGTGATTGGCTTGCAGGACACCTGTAACCAGCACCTCAATCGTCGCCACTGCTTCCCGCTGCCCAATCGCGTCGACGACGCCCCCATCAGCCGCCAACAGCCCACCTCGCCTACTGCAGCCCTTGTTGTTATCGCCGCTACCTCTTCCTTCCCCGGCCTCCTTCGCTACTTCCCCAATCGCACCATCTACGTTGCCCTTGTTTCCTGTTCTCCACCGGCAGTGACAACAGTCGCAGCCACCACTCGCCGGACACCCCCGTCTACACCTCTTCTTCATCTCAGTGTGTCGTCGCCACTATCGTAGCCTAGCCCTCAGCCGCACACAGCCACCACTCGTCGGACCCTGTTGCCACCGACTGCCATTGTCCCTTTCCTCCCCATCGTGATGCTTCTTGCTATGATTCCACATCCGCTTCTACCGCTGCCACCATCTTCCTTTTCCCCTCAACCGCCATTTGTAGCATTGACAATAGTCATCCCTCGTTATTACAGGTGCTCACTTCCTTTATAGCCACACCAAATATGACGTTATTAATACAATGACTATGGATGATACAATAGATGTAAGATTCAAAACTTTCGAGGCCCGCATAGAGAATAGTTTGTAAGAACTCTTCAGCAAATTCAAAAAAAGTCTATTGGAGAACCCTATTAAATCTCAACATAGTGAAAGTTTCAGCCTCAAGGGGAACCATGAAAAGTGTGAGCATGGGCAAGACATAGGATACCCACGAATAGAGTTTCCCATATGGGAAGATGAGGACCTAATCGGTTGGATCTCACGTGCTGAAAAATTTTCTTATTTTCACAAGACTCCAGAAGAATCATGATGGAGATTGCCTCTATTGAACTTGAAGGAGATGCGATCCAGTGACATGATTTATACGAGACCTATCACGGAGTCCCTTTATAGGGACAATTCAAGAGAGAGCTCCTGATTCACTTTAGACCGTCAGAGTACAAGAATATTAATGGACAGCTCGCCAAAATCCGTTATACTTTCATAGTACATAAGTACTAGAGCAGATTTGAGGGCATGTCGAACCAAACCTGAGATTGGTTTGAGATACAATTGGTGAGAAAATTTACTGAAGGACTTAATCCCAAGATTCAGTGCGAAGTTAAAGCTCGTCATCCCTGCACCATGATTGTAGCCATATCATTCGCCAATGTGCATGAAGAAAAAGTCAATATGGACAATCACTAAAACAGAAGCTTCAATAGACAGGACTTCAAGGTAGTCAATATAGATAATGACAAACAAGATCAACTTCTAACGATTGAGCCAACTAAAGAGGAAACAAAAAATGATAATGTGGAGTCCGATCATGAAGACTGTGATAAACTTCTGACGATTGAACCGGCTAAGGAGGAATAAAAAATTAACAATGTGGAGTCCGCTCACGAAGGCTCTACTAAATTTGAAGACAATATTACTAATGGGTGAATTTTAATTTGTAATAACATGTGCTTAAAGGTAAAGTTGATTATATAGGACAAATAACTACATTTAGATTTTCCTTTTATGCCCCAAGAAGATTTCGAAGTGGCGATCCTCAAAGGAAGATATGGTACCATCACCAACCATTAGATAAAAAGGGGTCCTCGGAAGACTACAATGACTATTACATCAGAAGATCGACTCATTGCTTACACCAAGTGAAAACCCTATTTAATTGATCGAAAGATTACGATGCGTGGCAAATATGTTGGACTGAAGCACTTCTGCAATTTGATGCTACTCAGCCTTGAGGACAAGTCTGATAGGACCCTAATAAAGTCGGGTCTATCGATTCACAATTAATTCAAGTTAAGTCATGTTAGTCTATTCAGTCTGAGTCAGTTATTGGTCATGTGAGCTCAATCGAGTCAGTTATGAGTTGGTTGGAGTTGGTTATTATCCTTTAGTTAAGATGAAGTCAGTTATTATTTTCAGTTATGAGTTTATCAATTAGTTAAGAGTCAAGTTCAATAACATGCTATAAATAATGGTGTAAACTCTTTCATGATCAATTAATGAAGAAGTTGTGTTTTGACCAATACACAAAAACCCTAAGAGACAGATCCTCTCGAAGTGATCGTTTATCCTTTTTTTTTATCTTCATCCACGAGAGAATCATGGGGGGTCCTATCAGGATCGTTATTATGTATAGTTTAAGTTCTTTATTAAGATTTTTTTTGAATGTTGAAACGATGTTTAGAATCATTTGTATTTGTTTTGTATTTCATTGTCTTATTATTTATCGATTATATCTCTGACTACATAATCTCATAGTCTTTCTAACAAATAATTTTATTATATTTAGGGATTAAAATATACGCTATTGAGTGAAAGGTTTGGCTCCTAAAAGCATTTGTCATTTATCATTTTTATCTTTACTATTCATGTTTTGAGCATTCTCGTACAGATAGGATAATGAGCAAGCCGTAATAAAACCTAGAAATCCAAAAATTGAACTCTTGACTTGTTTGGTTCGTTAATTTGATCATTTTTGTCCGTATTGGTTGTAGACTCCTGAAACTTGAAAATTGAATTCTTGACCTGTTTGGTCCACCAATTTGATGGTTTCAATCAATACTCCTATACATATATGCTATTGTTGTTACTCAATCAATATGCTATTGTTGGCCTCTCTAACCACAATTCCATCATTTTCTCTTCTATCTTCGGCTGATATCATCATTTAAATCTTTGTTATCGTCTATATTATTTTATCATCTTTATCTTACGGTTAACTCTCTCAAAGCCTCTCCCTCTTACACTTTTATTCTAGGATAATTTATCAGAAAACACTCCAGAGTTGGTAAAAACATGATGCACGCATAAGAAGTTTACTATTTATAATACCTTTTTATTTTTGACAACTCATTTATTATTGATAACCCCTTTAAAAAATAATAAAATATTATATTATTTATATCCCTTTAAAAAATAATATCATTGATTTTATCTTTTTTTTCTTAGCCCTTTATTTTATTCTCATCGATGCCACTCGATATTATTTGTCATCCTTTGAAGAGAAAGAAAAAATGTCATCCTTTGAAGAGAAAGAAAAAAAAAAAGGAAGAGAACAAAGAGAAAAAAAAGAACGAGAGTATTTACATTGATTACCAAAAAGATAATCTAAAAATTAGTAAAAAATGGGTTACAAATAGTAATCTTCCATCAGAATTGGTTTTTACCGAAGGTGCCCTTGTTTTAACTTTATCAAAATACCCTCATTGAATCATAAAACGATGACAATTATCCTTTGGCTCATATTTTAGAGATAAACTAGTTTCTTTGAGATAAATTGGACTATATCGGTTCAAGTGAACCCTAGCTACTTGATGGGGTTCAATTGAGCCTATATTACACCTCCTTTTTTTAAAATTATCTCACACTACTTAATCAATCCATGAATAAAATAGGGAAGTCCCTGCTCGTTGTCACTGCGGAGCCTTGGTGATCAGCATTGCATCTCCCTATCCCCATTTAGCATTGTAGAGCCTTGCTGAATAGCTATGTCCTCCTCCCTTTTTATGGTGTCTTTTCTACAAGCAGAAGTATTGGCTAATGGAAGGTTCGATGCATCTTTTGCAATATTAGGTGGGGAAGGCATGGCTACAGTGTAGTGCTTGAGTCTCATACTTCCAATACATCTAGTATATTAATAGAAGTATAAATAATATATATGTTAACTTCACTTAGTGATATAATTTGTTATGCCTATGCTTCAAAAATATGCTATTTAGGTATGCATGGAGTAATGAAAAATTAAATAGAGGCACAAATCAAATAGGAATATTATATTAAAAATATTGAGATGCATAAGTGAGTGAAAAATGAGTTTAGATTAAAAATACCATCTTCATTAAACTAAATTAAACTCAATGGAAGTTGAGTAATATTAAAATTATATTAGTAAAAGAAGAACATAAAAACGTGAAAGCCTAATATGATTAAACCCTAGACCTCAAGGCAACCTTTTAACAGGAAAGCATGTTTCAACTAATATGATCATTATGAGCTAAATACAAATGCTTATATTTTACAAGTATAAAAATATATGAATTATGATATAAATGTTTTGTATGCATGCATATATGATGATGTACGATGTAAAAGTGCATGTGTTTTCTATAACGTGCGATGTAAGAGTGTACCGATATGTTACAACATACAATGTACATATATGCTATGATGTGTTGTGGGAGTGCAAGTATGTATTATGATGTGCAGTGTGAGAATATATATATATATATATATATATATATATATATATATATATATATATATATATATATAATAGAGTACGGTATGAGAGTATACATATATATTATAATATACGGTGTGAGAATACATATATATATTATGATGTACAACATGAAAGTACATATATATATATTATTATGATATACAGTGAGAGTGTACGTATATATATTATAATATGGAGTGTAAAATTTCATGAATTTGTTATATTTTTCTAGATATGCATATAAACATTTTGAATTATTTTAATGTAAAATTTTATCTCTTTATTTAGCGTATGTTATATTATAGGATTATGCTTGCTAAAGAAGTTATAGGATGAGATGTTTATTATTAATGATAATGATTTTAAAATATAATATATATGACATAATGCATACTCACCTTAATAAAACTATAAAGACTTATAATTATTGAGTGATTACTTGTTGTAGATCTTATTTTACAGATAAGGATATCAGTACCCTATCTAAGTGATTGAATAGGAAAAAAAAGTCCGTGCAAGCACATGCTACTGAAAATATGAACAATGACCTATAGGTATTTTGTGTGTACAAATTTTGGATCGGTTCGTTAAGTTTATGTTTTCCATTGGTTAGATGACATAAGTATATATGTGTTAAACACACTATCTACAAGAGAAACTACATCATTTTATTTAGTAATTAGCATAATTTAATTTAAAGATTGTTTATTTTTCACTGTAGTCATATTGATAGCAGTAATAAAAATTTGAAATGTGATATCCTACTTTAGTCATATATGTAAAGCATAAGTAAAACTATGAGTAGGGTGTTACAACTATCATATCTTGGCTATGGTTGAAGACTTCATTCTCGACAAGCAAGGCTACAAGGCGAACCATGGAATGATTGCTAGGGTGCATGACTAATTGCTACATCAATAAAGCTCTCGTAGTCTTGCTGAAGCCTCTGATGAGAATAAAATAGGAATAAACTTTGTATGCAAACAAATACTAGCAGACCATCACACACAGCGGAATCAAACAGAAATCACAATCAGATGAACACCAAGATTTACGTGAAAAACCCCTTCAACTCGAAAGGTAAAAACTACAGAACAAACCAAAGAAAATCCACTATCAAAATAATGAATATACAGATCTCAAGGCTTCTTGCCCAAGCCCAAAGCAATAGCCACAAGAGAATCACAGGGATACAAGGACTATAATCCTAAGCATAATATCCAAAACCTTCCCAAGAGATCACAGTAAGAATCCACTACAAACTAATCTAACCTGATATTTGAATGGTTGAGAATAGTCTTTTCCTGCCCTTAACCAATGTCTTTCACAACCAATCTAGCTTTATACTTTGGTTGAGAACAATATTCTTGAGTCTTCAACCTGAAAACTCACTTGTTCTTCAAGGTCTTACTTCCCTCTCATAGTTGCACCAAATCATATGTGTGGTTCTTATGCAGAAAATACATCTCTTCCTGCATAGCAATAAACCACTTCTTTTTCTGCTCACTTTCAATTGCTTCCTAGTAATTCTCTGGTTCACTACCTTGTACTGTAGCTGTGATATTCTCTTTTGACTTTGTATGCTCCACTTCTTTCGCTCTTTTCTTGTTCTTCTTAGGTTGCTTGCATTGATTCTTGTAATGTCCTTTCTCACCATAATTGTAGCAAACAATATCTTTCTTTGATCTTGACTTGCTTCTACCCATGCATGAACCACTTCTATCATTTGACTTTGACTTTCCTCTGTTCTCTGAGATAAGTGCCTGTGAATCAATCTGAGAAGTTGCTGAATTCTTCTCCTTAACTCCTCATTCAACAAGCTGCTTGTTACTTGACTCATGATGACAATACCATCTGATGTCGAATTACTGAGGGAAACCACTAGTGTCTCCCAACTTTCTAGCAATGAACTGATAAGTAACAATGCCTGCAACTTATTATCAAGAGATATTTTTCATAGAGGATAACTGGTTAGTAATACTCTGCATTTCATTCAAATGCTCAGGAATAGAAGTACCCTATTTATATTTCAAGTTCACAAGTTTTCTGATCAGAAAAGCTTTATTGCCAGCCGTTTTTCTTTCATAAAGACTTTCTAACTTTTTCCAAAGAGAGTAAGCAGAACATTCAGTATAAACATGGTGAAAGACACTATCATCTAGTCATTATCGAATAAAGCCAACTATTTTTTGATCTAACATCTTCCACTCATCATTTGTCATAGATGTGAGCTTGTCCCCTTGCAAAGGTCCATACAAATCTTTGTAATACAAGAGATCTTCCATTCTTGGTTTTCATATCATCCAATTATTTTCGTTTAAACTAATCATGCGAGAAACATTACCGACCTCCATGTTCAGATACAAAAGATTAAATACCACCAAAACCCTGCTCTGATACCAGTTGATGAGAATAAAATAAAAATAAACTTTGTATATGAACAAATACTAGCAGCCGTCACACATAATGAAATCAAACAGAAATCATAATCAGATGAACACCAAGATTTACATGGAAAACCCCTTCAACTCGAAGGGTAAAAATCACAGGACAAGCCAGAGAAAATCCACTATCAAAATAATGAATATACAGATCTCAAGGCTTCTTGCCCAAGCCCAAAGCAATAGCTACAAGAGAATCACAGGGATACAAGGACTATAATCCTAAGCACAATATCCAAAACCTTCCCAAGAGATCACAGTAAGAATCCACTGCAAACTGATCTAACATGAGATTTGAATGATTGAGAATAGTTTTTTCCTACCATTGTCTTCTTTCCTTTCCTGGATCTCTTGTTTTATGGCCTCTACTATCAATCTGCAATCTTCTTTATCTCACCCACGTTTTCAGCCGCCGCTGGTCTCTTAATCTCAACCCTAGCCACCTAATCTAGTTTTAGGTTAATATAAGTAAGGTTATGGACTGTAGACTTCACTAAAACTCATTATGAGTTGAATATGGGCATCTGCCCAACAACCTCTATAGCATCCTTCATAATATCATCAAGACTTGGTAATGTATTTGAAGTGTCTCTAAAGTGTCTATTACATATGTGAATCATTTGATGCATGACCGAATCATTAGTTGCAATAATACAAAATTTATAGTATTAGATGAACACATCTTTGTTTCATTCATAATAGTTTAGTATTATTAATTTTGAATAATATTTAAATATTTAAATGAGACTATTTTTGGCAAGGATGATCGATACAATATTTAATATTCTAGATGAAATAAATAATTTTTAGTGAAAATAAACTTGCTATCTATCTGAAAATAAGACAAGATAAGATGACTTCAACCCAAATGCTTTAGCTTGCTATCTATCTGAAAATAAACTTGTCATCAATAGCTATACATTGGTTACATAAGAATTTGAATATATAATTTATTGATATTATAATATTTATTATGATAATTTACTTATGATATTTGTCACATAATTCGTTCATATTTGTAAGTATTTAAAGATATTTCAGAATTTAAAACAACTTTGAAAGAATATATTACAAGGAGAAATTTTAAAATAAAAATATTATTTATAGAAGTTATAAGCTTAATGCACAATATAAGATTGAGCATTTTAAATTGATGATAGTTGCACGTGGAAATAATAAATGTCAAATTACAAAGTTCATCAATGAGTACCAATGTAATATGCCTAGAGGAAATTGAGATCATCTATCTTGCACTGGTATGTTTATAACTGAAGATACTAAAGAACAAGTTGCTGCAAATAAATAATATATATACTCATATAGATATTAAAAAATAATTTAGAGTGATGGTTTCAAATAGAAAAACATATTTGGTATGTAGAATCACAATGAATAAAGTTCATAGACGTTAGGTTTGCTGTACCAGCATGCTTAGGGTTGTTAGACTGTTGAAGAAAATTCTCTTTCTAACTTCCTTTATTATGTGTATAAATAAATAGGCATTGAGTGGTGAAATAAATGTGTGTACTTCATTCTTTCTATAATCTCTTTTCTCAATTTTTTTATCATCGTATTAGAGCTTTTTCTCCTACTTTCAACGATAGATGATCCTCATCTTCTTCCCTAAGAAGAAGGTTTTGCTAGTTACAGGTGTCCTACAAGCCAATCACGTAAGTGATGACACGTGTGACACACTGCGTAATCTTTTTTCTTATAATTAATATTGATATATTCTCATATTATATTATTTGTTGCATATATATTGTGATGTCATTGGTTCTGTGCAATGAGAATCGGATTGTGATGATATCACAATAATGAGATCGATTCACCTTTAAATATAGATCTTAAATAATCTCAGTCATAGGTTACTTGAGAGGGATATTGAGATAACCGAAAAGATCGGTATATTATATACTCGTCCAAATGATGAAGGCGACTGGTCTCATAGTCACTTATATGGAGACACTAATGATATAGTACAAGTGCTCATTAGAGAATGAGTTCACTGATTGATCTGCTTATAGAATGTTGTATAGTTAATGATACCTAATGTCAGACAATGATTCCATAGTCTCAATTGTGTATCTGGTCTTTAGACTTTAGATACCAAGGATGCCTGATATGAGTACTTCTTTCTTTCACGCCATACTTACAGGTTTGGAAAGTTCCAGATCTGGTACAATTGGTTATCAGAAGGAGTTCTAATGAGAGTGACTTACGGCCAGCTCGGTATGAGACCTAGAGGGTCACACACATATGGTAGATACTTCAACGAATAGAGGATTGGATGTAGATCCAATTAGCCCCTATTCTCATTAGACAAGAATCTATGCTGATGAGTTCCTTGATTAAGACCAAATTAGATGTCTAAGGAGATTATTAGATAGAGATCCAATAATGCAAAGTTAGTGGGTAATTGGATGAAGATCCAATATCTACTAAGGCAAGAACCTTAGGATTTTTGGTGACTCTCTATAAATAAGAGGGGAGACTCATGGTTGATAGGCAACTTTAGTCACTACATTATATTCTCCTCCAATGATCCATCATGTGGATACCGCTAAAGAGGATGATGTTTGATCTCATTCATCCTCTCAATTCAAATATATATTACTATCCTAGGTAAAATCAATCTATCACTAATTTTATCGATTTTTATATTTTTTTAGTGACCCAATATCTCACTAACATCTACTGCACAGAGCTCACCGGGCGTGCCACTAACCCCATCCTTCTCCGTCTCCCAATCGCTGCTGCCACCATCCAGATTGCCAGCACATGTATTGTCGTTATTTGCCTGCTGCTTCAGCAACATCGATTTCTTCGTTGTTGTATTGTAAAGAAACAATAAGAGAAGGAGATCACTCAGCCCATCACTCCGCGCTGCCATCGACAGCTCCGGCGCCATCCCAGTCCTCGTTAGCCCTCCTCTGCCATCTGGTGATCGCACCTCATTGCCCCTTCAGATCCGTCGATCGCCTGCACTTCCCCTTCATCTCCACTAGCAGACTTTGCAAGGGGCCATCCGCCTCCCGCGATTGTCACCCGTGCTCGCCCGGATCACTGTCGACCGGATCGCAGTGAGGACCAAACCATAAGCCATTCCCGATCCGCCGTCCCCATCCTCAACCTCGGCGTTGCCCTCCTCCACTCACGGCAACCGCAGCGCTCAAGTAGCAAAGGCAGCGGGCCCCACCTCTGCTTCCTCTACTCAGGTAGGAGAAAGTAGTGCCCATCGTGGGGCACGTTCTTCTCCTCTATCGGCGGCCCAACGACCTGAGCGACTATCCTCTCCTAGGTCATCATCGTCGTTCTCCTTCTCCTGCGGGGCACCATTGCTGCGCATTTGGGTCCCTCACACGACCGCGTGACTCTGCCCCGGCGACTGCGGCCTCTGCGCCCGTCGATATTAAGGTCAGTCGGTTGCTGCTCCACCTACTCTTGCTACAGCCGCACCCTTTCATCTCAGGCATCTGGCGACATGCACCCTTTCATCTCAGGTGGTGACTCGACTCCTGCACCCTCTCCTCCCTTTCGTAGCCATTGAAACAGAGCAACATTGCTCTGTTTTGCTGAGATCGGCCCAACATTTATGCTAAGGGGGCCATTACCCATCGTCGCCTGCGCAACCGCAGCTACTCCATCAGGTCACCGTGGACCAGCAGACCCTAGTGGCCTCCGACGAGTGCAGTGAGGCACCCGAACCACCGAACCAGTGTGTGGATTTGGTTATGATCTCTCCAGTCTCTGCTGGAATTCGTCGACCCCTACCGAGCTATAGATCTTGCAAGTGCTGCTCTAGCAATCGGCAATTGCCCACCCCCACCCCCTCCCGCCCCCCCCTGTTGACCCTGTTGAGGGATAGATCAGAGAAGATAAGTACCACAACAGCCCTTCTAGCAGAGCAATACATCATCTTCTATCTTCCTTTGCTGCTGTAGTCTCCTGTTCTCGCATTCAAGTCAGCCACCCGGTTGATCTGCAATCACTTTAGTGAGGCAACTCTTATAGATCCAACCACGGGAGTGATTGGTACTATTTCTCTCAATGACTTCGTCGTCTACATCTCACGTTCTCGTTACTGTCCCCGTAGGGAGCAATATTACTTCTCAGCATACAGGATTTGTCTCCATCAATGTTATAGCCCTCATCCCTTTCAAATTATCTAAAGGAGTCAACTACGCATTCTGATATGCTCAATTATCTAATTTTCTCTTTGGATATGATTTATTAGGTTATGTTGACAGATCTTTCAGTTGTCCACCAATAATGATCGACTTCTCGAGGGCATCAATTCAAGTACCAAATCCAGAGTATCAATTATGGTTATGTCAAGATCGTCTCATTCTTTAGGCGATTCAAGCCTCCGTCGCTAGATCCGTTGCTCCTCTTATATCTTCCTGTTCTACTGCTGCCGAAACCTAGTGCAAGTTACAAGCTACATTGGCAAATCGCTCGTGCACTCATATGCTCAACCTTCTCTCTAGTCTAATGAACACAAAATAAGAGGGAAGTACCATCACTGATTATCTTCAAAATATAAAGATTATCATTGATGATTTAGCTTTAATATGACACAACCTCAATAATGATGAAGTTATTATTCACACCCTCAATGTTCTTGGGGTTGAGTACAAAAAATTGACAGTAGTAATACGGGCACGCGACTCGTCGCTATTGTTTGAGGAGTTGTATATCAAGTTGACTGACTACGAGACATAGTTGAAGCGCGGAGATAGGACACCAGGACCACGTATCACTGCTTAAGTAAGTCACAAATCTAAAAGAAAGAGCAATAGCATGTCAACAAGGGTTTGGGCCAAGCACCGTCTTACCATAATTCAAGTATCAACTTCGGTTCCCAACAGCCTTGGCGCCATACTCCCATGCCTCAAGGTAGCAATATCAATTACCAACAGCCTTGACATCCTGCTCCTATGCCTCAACAACGAATAGTCTGCTAGTTGTGTGATAAAGTTGGTTACTCTACCAAAGTCTGTTGGTCTCATCTTCAACCTTTAGCTAACATGCCCCAAGTGCATCTCATTGCTGCCCCAACTTCTGATCAACATTCTTGAATTATGGACTCTGGCCCTCCCATCACATCACCTTAAATCTTCAAAACTAATCATTTCACAACAGTTATGGTGGTAACAATGACATCATCATTGGTGATGGTAAGCGACTTCCTATTACTCATATTGATTCCACAAAGCTTAATTTACATACTCTTAACTTTACACTCGATGATGTGTTGTGCGCTCCTCGTATTAAACAGAATCTCATTTCTATCTCCCAATTCTGTAAATAAAAAAATACATTCATTGAATTTTCTTTTACTACTTTCTTATCAAGGTTTTGAGTACGGGGGCATCATTAGTTCAAGGCCTACTCTTCTGTTGCTGCTCCAATAGATGTGTGGTCATTGAATTTTTTCTTGACTACTTTCTTGTCAAGTATTTGAGCACGGGTGCATCGTTAGCTCAAGGCCAAAGTAAAGACAACATCTACCAGTGGCCATCAATCTCTTAGCCCACTGCCTACTCTTCTGTTGCTGCTCCAATAGATGTGTGGCATCGTCGTCTTGGTCACCCTTCTTCCTTAACAAAAGTTTTTATCTCGTTATTCTCTTCTAACTTTTAAAGCTAGTTCTATTTTTAGCAATTGTGATGCATGTCTTAGTAATAAAAGTTATAGGCTACCATTTGAAAATTCCTTTATTTATTACACAACCATTTTAAATTCTTTATATTGATGTTTGCGGTCATGCACCAATTATTTTGTTTGATAAATATAAATTCTATGTTATCTTTATCAACTATTTTACCAAGCATACTTTGTTTTATCCACTCCAGCATAAGTCTAAGGTCTCCATAATCTTTCTTATCTTTAAAAGGATGATAGAGAACATTTTTCAGTCCACAATTGAAACAGTTTATTCTGGCAGTGGGGGTGAATACCAAACACTAATATCATGTCTGTTAGCCTATCGTATTCAGCATCTCAAGTCTCCCCCATATACTCCTTAATTAGTTGGCTAAGTCGAACGTAAATATCGACATATAGTTGAAACTGGTCTCACACTTCTCCATCATGCATCCATGCCAATTACTTTTTGGTCTATAGTATTCTAGACTACCGTCTATCTTATTAATCGTATGTCTACTCTAGTACTTCACAATCAGTCGTCATTTGAAAAACTATTTCATAAATCAGCAAATCTTTAGAAACTTAGGGTTTTTTGTTGTGTCTGTTATCCTTGGTTACGTCCTTATGCATCACATATTCTAGCCCCAAGGTCGAAGTCTTGTACCTTCATTAGTTACTTTATTGAATATAATGCTTACTGATGCTATGATCCTATGACTTACAGAGTCGTTGTGGAGTTCTCCTTTCCATTTCACCAGTCCAAGCCTTCTACTATACAAACTACTCCAGTGAATATACATCAGTGGCATATGCCATTGTCCAACGAGTCTCCATAAGAGTCGCCCACTCTAGCAAATATACATGAGTGGAGTACTCCTTCGGTACAACATCTCGCTCCCTCTTTTTCTTCTCATTCTTCTGCATACATACCTCCTACTACTGACATCCAAACTTCGAACACTCAATCACTAGCGTTTCCCTCACCTCAACCTAGTAGCGCTAATGTTCCTAAATTCAACTCACCCTGTTCTACTACTTCACCAGCTCTCATTCCACTATCACCTCTTAAACCACTAGGTCATCATATGATAACGCGCTCTAAAAGTGGTATTTTCAAACCACGTCAGGTTCTTGACCTCAATACAGTTGTAACTCCCTCTATTGAAACCTGTGTACCTACCATGGTTATTCAAGCCCAAAAGTCTCCTCACTGGCATCAAGCTATGTGTGATGAATATGATACCCTCCTTCATAACTCTACTTAAACACTTGTTTCATTTCATCCCGCACAAAATGTCATCAGGTGTAAGTGAATTTTTCGAGTTAAGCAGAACCCTGATGGGTCCATTGTCAGGTATAAAGCTCATCTAGTGGCCAAAGGCTTTCATTAATGTCCTGATGTTGACTTTACAGAGACATTCAGTCCTGTTGTTAAACCCAGGATAATCCGACTTATTCTAAGTGTGGCCATCTCTAAAGGCTGGCATTTGCGAGAACTTGATGTGAATAATATCTTTTTACAAGGAACATTAACTGATGATGTCTTCATGGAACAACCTCTTGGTTTTCGTCCTTAGTATCTGAAATATATTTGTAAACTCCACAAAGCTATTTATGGACTTCATCAGGCTCCACGAGCTTGGTACAAAGAACTCAGCTCATTTTTTATGTCAGTCGACCTCCTTATTTTTAATCGTCAACAATCTGACAGTATAATATATCTTTTGATATATGTGGATGATATCATTGTGACAGGTAATAACTCTATGGAGGTCATAATGTTCCTTAAGAGGTTGGTCGATCGATTTTTCCTCAAAGATCTCCGTCCCTTGAATTATTTTCTGGGTGTGGAAGCATGTCTACATTTTCGGGACTCTTCCTCTCTCAATGGATATTCAGGACTTATTAGTGAAGACAAATATGAAGGATGCAAAAGCTGTTTTAACTCTCAACTAGTGAATTGCTTTGTTTAACCAATGGCAGTCCTACTATAGATCCTACTTAATATCAATAAGTAATTGGCTCTTTACAATATTTAGCCCTCGCCCGCTCAGATATCTTTTTTGTAATTAACAAGCTATCACAATTTATATATAGACCGTCTACCACAAATTGGTAATCAGTTAAATGAATATTACGATATCTTAATGTTACTCTTGACTATGGCATATTTTTACATAAACACTCTTCACTCCAACTTCATGCTTATGTTGATGCTGACTAGGCTAGGAACGCTGATGATAGAACATAAATATCTGGATATATTGTCTTCCTAGAAGCTAATCCAATCAGTTGAAGTTCTAAGAAACAAAAGACAGTTGCTCGGTCGACCACTAAAGCTGAGTATCATTCTATTGCAACTACTACTGTAGAGCTTAATTGGGTAATGAATTTGCCTACAGAACTTGACATCCAATCTGCTACTATTCATATAATATACTGTGATAATGTCGGAGCTACATACTAATGTGTCAATCCAGTATTCACTTTGTATGAAACATATAGTCATTGACTTTCATTTTATACGAGATCAAGTAGTCAGCAATAAACTACGTGTTTCTCATATTCACATGATGGATCAACTGACGGACTCCCTCATGAAGCCACTCACCTGCAAATTATTCTCGCTGCATAGGTCCAAGATTGACGTCCTTGATAGAAGCACCAGGGACATATTAATAGATGAGGTTTGTTGTAACAGCATGCGTAGGGTTTTTAGACTATTTAGGAAAATAATCTTCCTAACCGTCCTTCTTATGTGTATAAATAGGTATTGAGTGGAGGAATAAATGTGTGCACTTTATTATTTTCTTAATCTTTATCTCATTTTTCTATCAATAGAGACTTTGATGGATCTATGGTGAGTTATTACCTTTCCTATAGTAGTTGAAAGTTCATGACTATTTGTTTAATTCTTGAACATTTTCATTAAGTTTTTGGGTATTCGGTGCATGTTTGTGTAGCTTTATGTAGTACATTTGTCCAATTATCAATATAAACGTTACATATTAATCTAAAAAGTACCTTATTATTTTGATGATGATGACTGCTATTGATGATTCTAATAAGTTATTTTCTATGGCATTTGAAGCAGCAAAGATTGAGGGGAGAGAGTTTTGTGAATGGTTTATTTTTGAGTTAAGAAGATGCATTAGTGCATATTGTGATTCTTTGCGTATTGTTACTGATTGAAATCTATAAATTCTTAGAGTAGTAAAAGAATTATTTTTTGAGGCATATCAAATTTATTGCATGGTTCATCTTTTGAAGAATTTAGTGACGTACAAGATAATAAAGGAACTGAAGTTTTTCAGGTTACTGCAAGAGTACCTACTGAGTTCAAGCTTAATGAATATATATGAAAATTGATAGAATAATATATCAAAAGTTATCAAATTTCAGAATTAAACATAGAGAAATGGGTTACTATATTTTTTTCTGAAACGATGGGATGAATAACAAATGGTTTTGAAAGTACGAAGGAAAGTTGTCCTTCTTTAAAGTTGGCCTTCATACATTTGGAACTGAGTCCAAATTTAATACATTTCGCTGTTAAAAGATGTGTGTGGACTTCCAATAATATATATGATCAAGATAAAAGGAATAAAAATTACTAAGTGATTTTATTTGTATCCTCATACTCTTAATAGCATGACATGTATATTGACACCTCAACGAAGGAAGAAATATCTAAGTTGTTCACCCTTGAGTAACATATTACAACTCAACATTCATAGAGATAGTTATCATAGACCTTCTAAAAGAAAATGTTCATGTGGACGTTTTGATATATTTGATATTCTATGTTTTAATGCAATAGTTATTATTGAGTTTATGAATTACAATCATATAAGTATTGTGTAGATTATTTTTTGACAAAATATTTGCATAGGTCTTACAATGACACAATCATCCCAATAAATAGCAAGTAATATTTAATTAAAAAGTTGACGATAATATTATCTTGCCTCAAAAAGATTATAAAATGATTATAATAAAAGGAATAAATTTTGTATACGAACAAATATTAGCATGTCCTCGTACATAATGGAATCAAACAAAAATTATAATCAAATAAATATTAAGATTTCTGTGAAAAATCCTCCAACTCGAAGGGTAAAAATCACGGGACAAGCTAGAGAAAATTCACTATAAAAATAATAAATATATAGATTGGTATTGTGTGATTGCAGTAAGAATCCACTGCAAACTAATCTAACCTGAGATATGGATGATTGAGAATAGTCTTTCTCTGTCATTTCCTTTTTTCCTTTCCTGGATCTCTTATTTTCTGTCCTGTACTATCAATTTGTAGTCTTCTTTCTCTCTCCCACGTTTTCAACTGTCGTTGTCCTTTTTTCACAACCCTAGCCACCAAATCTAAGGTTTATGTTAAGATAAATGAAGATTAAGAAAGTCCATTATGGGCTGAATCTGGGTCATCTGCCCAACAACCTCCCAATTCAGCTCATAAGGGAGGTTGTCTTATGACTCCTCAATGTGAAGTCATGTCGACCAGCTATTGACACATCTTTTCTCTCTTTCAGTAAAGTCTTTGTCTATATGTTTGCCTCATTATCATCTGTATGAATTTTCTGAAGTTGTAACTACTTCTCTTCAAACACACTTTTGATCCAGTGATATCTGACATCTATATGCTTTGACTTGGAATGAAATGTTAGGTTCGTGCACAACACTCTGGTTGTCACAATAGACCATATAGTTTTCTTATTTCAGCCTCAATTCTTGTAAGAATCATTTCATCCATAACATTTCTTTACTGACCTCTATAGCAACAATATATTATGCTTATGTGGTGGAGAAAGTAATACACATTTGTAATCTGGACTGCCATGACACAACTCCCCCTATAAAAGTAAGTACAAAACTTGATGTTGACTTCTTTATGTCAATATCTCTTGTCATATCTGCATCTGTGCAACCTGCTAACACAGGTGATCCACCTCTAAAGCTTAAACAAACTTTAGAACTTCCTCTGAGATATCTAAAAATCCACTTCACTACTGCCCAGTGCTCTTTGTCTGGATTTGTAAAAAATCTGCTAGTAACACCTACTGCATATGCAATGTCCGACCTCGAACATATCATCGCGTACATTAAACTTCCAACTGCTGAAGCATAAGAAACCTTTTGCATTTTCTCTTTCTCTTTATCACTTGACGGACTCTGATCTGAGCATAACTTGATGTGACCTGCAAGAGGAGAACCAACTGGCTTTATATTGCTCATACTGAACCTATCCAAAACTTTCTCAATGTATTTCTCTTGTGACAACCAAATCTTCTTGTTTCTTCTGTCACGAAAAATCTACATGCCCAATATTTGCTTTGTTGGCCCCATGTCCTTCAATGCAAAAGATTCACTCGGTTCCTTCTTCGACCTATCAATCATAGACATATCTTTCCCAAGGATAAATATGTCATCAACATAAAGTAATAGAATAATAAAATCCTCACCAAACCGTTTGATGTGCACATAATGATCTGAAGCTATTTTTTTGTATTCATTTTTAATTATAAATAAATCAAAATTTTTATACCACTGTCTTGGAGCTTGCTTCAGCCCATACAAGCTCTTCCTCAACTTGTAGACAAGATTTTCTTTATCTTTAACTTTGAAGCCTTTTGGTTGCTTCATATAAATTTTATCCTCTAAAGCACCATGAAAGAAAGCTGTTTTCACATCTAACTGCTCAACCTCCAAGTCCAAGTTAACAGCAATACCAAGAGCAACACGGATAGGAGACATTTTAATAACAGGACAAAATATCTCTTCAAAGTCAATACCATTCTTTTGACCAAAGCCTTTCACAACCAATCTAGCTTTGTAATTTGGTTCAGAATAATATTCTTAAGTCTTTAACCTGAAAATCCACTTGTTCTTCAAGGCTTTACTTCCCTCTCATAGTTGCACCAAATCATATATGTGGTTCTTCTGTAGAGAATCCATCTCTTCCTGCATAGCAATAAACCACTTCTTTTTTTGCTCACTTTCAACTGCTTCATGGTAACTCTCTGGTTCACCTGTATCAATAAGCATCACATACTCATCTGTAGAGTATCTTCTAGAAGGTTGATATGGTATAAATGATCTTCTTAATTGAGGTTTTGTGGGAACTTACTCTTTTTCTTCTTCCTACTCGACATATCCTGTAGGTAGATCAACATCTGGCTCTTCACCATCTTCCTGCACATCTCCCTCACTACCTTGATATACTAGAGGAATAATTGGGTCACAGTCTATAAATCCCTCTGTAGAAATCATAGCTGGTGCCTCCTCCTTCAAATCCTCAATGGTTTGATTCTCAAAGAAGACAACATCTCTACTTCTAAACACCTTCTACTTTTCTGAATCTGAAAGCCTGTAACCAAACTGATTATATGAGTAACCAAGAAAAATATACTCTTTTGTCTTACCATCCAGCTTGGACCTCTCATTATCTAGAATATGTGGAAATGCACGACAACCAAATACTCTTGAATGCATATAGGAGACATCTTTCCCTAACCATACATACTCTACAACATCACTATCTAGAGCTGTACAGGGTGACAAGTTGATCACATCAACTGCAGTCCTTAAAGTCTCATCCCAAAACTTTTTGGGTAGCTTGGCCTGTGAAAGCATACATCTGATCTTTTCCATGATGGTGCGATTCATCCTCTCTGCTATTGCATTATACTGAGGTGTACTAAGAACTATCAACTCATGCTGGATGTCATGTGACGTATAATAATCATTAAATAATTCTGTGTACTTACTACCATTATCTGATCTTATGCATTTCAATTGTCTTTCTGTCTTCCTTTCAACTCTCGCATGAAATTTCTTGAAGACATTAATAATATGATTTTTAGTCTTTATAGCATAAGCTCAAACTTTCCTATAAAATTCATCTATAAAAGTGACAAAATAAAGTGCACCATTAATACTAGGAATATTAATAGATCCACTAAGAGTTTTTATCCTCAAAAGACCACACACATCTGTATAAACACGGTCCAAGGCATGGATTTTTCTAGATAAAGCAAGATTAATAAAGGAAACTCTATATTGTTTGCCAGCCAAACAATCAATACAAAAGTTCAGATATGTACCTCTGAGGTCTAGCAATACCTCTCTCTTGGAAAGAACTTGCAGGCCCTTATCGCTCATGTGTCCCAATCGCCTATGCCACAACTCAATACTGAAGTCTTTCTCTGCAGCATTCAGTTGCTCACCACAAAGTTTAGCCTGCAATCTGTACAATGTATGATACTTCTTTTTATTAGTTATAATAAAAGAACTTTTCTGAGCTTCTACTGCCTTCTGTGAAATCTAACATCAAAGTCTTCATCATCCAGCCTTTCAACTGAAATTAAATTCAGCCTTAAGTCAACCACACGCCTCACATCCTTAAGCACCGACTTGCAGCCAAAGTTGGTCTTTATATGGATATCACTCATGTCAATGATGTCTATTGTGTCATAGTTGCCAATCTTGATAACACCAAAAGAAGCACATGTGTTAATTATCCACTCGAGATCTTAGCACACACAAGACAAAATATCATCAGAAGTAGACAAAATCAAATAATTACTACCTTACACTATAGCTGTAATATTATCTTTTGACTATGTATGCTCCACTTCTTTCTCATTTTTCTTGTTCTTTTTAGGTTGCTTGCACTAATTTTTATAATGTCATTTCTCACCATAATTATAGCAAACAATATCTTTTATTGATCTTGACTTGCTTCTACCCATGTGTGAACCACTTCTATCCTTTGACTTTGACCTTTCTCTATTCTCTAAGATAAGTGCCTGCGAATCAATCTGAGAAGTTACTGAATTCTTTCTCTTCAACTCTTCATTCAACAAACAGTTTGTTACTTGACTCATGGTGACAACACCATGAGAAGTAAGAATGCTTGCAACTCATCATCAAGAGACATTTTTATAGAGGATAATTGGTTAGTAATACTCTGTATTTCATTCGGATGCTTAGCAATAGAAGTGTCCTCTTTATATTTTAGGTTCATAAGTTTTCTAATTAGAAAAGCTTTGTTGCTAGCAGGTTTTCTTTCATAAAGACCTTCCAACTTATTCCAAAAAAATTATGTAGAATTTTCAGTAAAAACATAGTGAAAGACACTATCATCTAGCCTCTGTCGAATAAAACCAACTATTTCCGATATATTCTCTTCCACTAATAATCTATTATAGTTGCTAGTTTTGCATTATCCCTTTACAAAGGTCTATACAAGTCCTTGCAATACATAAAATCTTCCGTTATTGGTTTTTATATCATCTAATTATTTCTGTTCAAACTAATCATGCGAGAAACACTACCTGCATCCATGTTCGAATACAAAAATTAGATGCTACCAAAACTTTGCTTTGATACCAGTTGATGGGAATAAAATGAATAAACTTTGTATATAAACAAATACTAGCAGGCCGTCACACAATGGAATTAAACAGAAATCACAATCAAATAAATACCAAGATTTACGTGGAAAACCCCTCCAACTCGATGGGTAAAAACCATGGGACAAACCAGAGAAAATCCACTATCAAAATAATGAATATACAGATCTCAATATTTTTTTGTCCAAACCTAAACAATAGTCACAAGAGAATCACAGGGATATAAGGACTATATTACTATGTACAATATCTAAAACCTTCCTAAGTGATCGTAATAAGAATTCACTCCAAACTGATATAACATAAGATATGAATGATTTAGAATAGTCTTTTTCTGTCCTTGTTTTCTTTCATTTCCTGGATCTCTTATTTTCTGTCTTCTACTGTCAATCTGTAGCATTTTTTTTCTCTTTCATGTTTTCAGTTGTCGCTGAATTTAAAGTTATAATTTTATAATTGATGTTACAATCCGTATTGTAATTATATTTAGTTAAGATTTAAGAGTGGATTTTAATTAAGTTAGGATTATGTTTTTGTTAAGATACGAATGAGATAGGATCTTACGTTGGATTCTTGATTATACTAAAATCATTAAGAAATAGTTAAGGTGCTACTAATCAACTTACAATCATCTTATATTAGTTTTGGATAAGTTTGGATAACTCTAATTACACTCTAGTTATACTCAATTATTTATTCAACCCAAAAAATATCTTACTTTAAAAATAAATCATTCTAAATTCATAAAAAATAGAAAAAGTATCACTAAACATCTTAACATCTCACTCTAGTGTTGAATCTTGATCTTGGTGATGAAATCAATTGATGGATTTTATGATATAACTTGTGTGTTAGAGAAAGTGATGCAAGATTAACTACGACAGTGAAAAGATAATATAATTTAATGTTGGGCCGGTGTTAAGTTCGAGCATTAGGTCGGGATTTGGACGATGCAGTGGGAACTCATTGGGAGATCGTCGAAAGCTCGCAAAGGTGATCGGGGGTTTACCGGGAATTCACTGACAGCTCGCCGAAAGTGATTGAGGGTTTGCCACAAGTTCGTCGAGGGCTTACCAAAGGTGTTCGGGAGCTTGCTGGGAGTTCGTCGGGAGCCCGCCAAAGATAATCGGGAGTGCGCCGAGAGTTCATCGGAGGTCGACCGAGGTTCGGACGATGTTGTCTGGAGCTTGTCGAGAGCTCACCAGAGGTTTGCCGAGAAGTTCGTCGACAAGTTATCAGGAGCTCGTTGGGAGTTCACCGAAAGGATGTTGGGAGTTCGCAGAAGGGAATTAGGAGCCCGTCGAGGGTTTATCGGAAGGATGTCGGGAGTTCGTCGAGAGATCAATTGACGGTTAGATAATAAAGATTGTGTGCTGCGTGTTGTAGTTAGTATCATACTGAGAATTAATTTTACTAACTCAATTAAGAGGCCATTAGGTCTTAATTGGGGCATATTTGGACTTATTAGAAATGTCATTTCAGTAATCCAAGGTCAAGGAAGACAGTCTCTGAGATAACATAGTTTTATAGAAGACATAGTCTCCGAGAAGATATTCTCCTAAAGATACTGTCTTCGAGAAAAACACAATATCTTAGAAGACACAGTATCCGAGAAGACACAGTCTCCTAGAAGACACAGTCTCTGAGAAGACATAGGCTCCTAAAACACACAATCTTCTAGAATTTTGGCTCTATTCTTGAAGTCATTTGAGGCTTATAAATATGATGCAATAATCAAGAGCGAAAAACTTATAAAAATGCTATTGTAATTCTTTAAGAGCTCCCCCTCATTATTCTTGTATAGTTTGTTTTCATGAGAGAGCTGAGAGAATTATAAATGTTATCTCTTGTACCTGTAAAAAAAGAATAGAGCTGTAAAAGGGTATTTGATCTTCGCCCATTGAAAAAGATTAGGAGTAGAAGTCGTTGGCCTCAAATGAAGAGGAACAGAGAGTAAACGTAGGTCAAGGGAACCAAACCATTATAAAAATATGGTATCCATCTCTTTTTTCGTCTTTCATCACTATTGCTCTTGAATTTAATTACTTATTAACTAGTTTAATATTAAATCACTTTCAATATCGATTTTCTTAGAACTAAAAGTTTTTCAAACCGAAGTTTTTCACTTAGCACTAATTCATCTCTCCCCACTCTTAGTGTCAACTCGATCCTAACACGTATTAGTTATGGAGAGGTATGGATTAATTTGATAAAAATTAACTTAAATTATACTTAAGTTATATTTATTCATAGATTTAAAAAAAATTGAATTCAAAAATTAATCAACATATAATCATAAGAAAAAGAGAAAATTGATACTAAACATCTTAGTATCATGTCTTGGTAGTTCTGACCTCAAGAATCCGACACCGCCCAGCAACACTAGAATGACTAATCCAAATAATGTAAACTAGCGCTCCTGCCTCTAAGGCCTAAGGTAGGCTTGTTTTGTGGAGTTCAGTATCGGTTGTGGAGTTCAGTATCGTTTTGCATTTGAAGTATTAGAGTGCACTATTGCATTCTCGCTAGCAGTTGTTTCGACTGAAAGGCAAGTCGCTTGGGTGAAATGTAAGGCAGTAGTCCTAGAGATCTAAGCCCTAAAGTTTGATTAGTTTGATAAAAATTAACACGAGTTACACTCGATCAAAGTTTTGACAAAAATAATTTCACAAATAAGTGATGGCACTGCGAATACCTCTAGTGTACTTACTACTTAAGGGCGATGGTATTGCCCCAAGCTAAGTGGTGGTACCGGTTAAATCTATCGTGAGACTATTAAGGGGCTAATACCCTATTTAGATTATTTAATAATATTAAATTCATAAAAAATATAAGAAAAATAACACTAGATATCTTATAATCATATGCTAGTAGTTCTAAAGAAATTTGGATTAATTTAGTGAAAATCAACTCGAGTTACATTCGCGTTATATTTATCATAAATTCAACTCAAAAATATCTTATTCTAAAAATTGATCACCTTAAATTTATTAAAATATAAGAAAAATAATATTATATATCTTAAACTCATGTGCTAGTAGTTCTGGAGAAGTTTGTATTGGTTTGGTGAAAATTAACTTAAGTTATATTTGATTACAAATTTAATTTAAAAATACTTTATTTAAATATTATTAATCATCCTAAATTCATGAAAAATGAAATACTAAATATCATATACTCGTATGTTAGTAATTCTAGTTATTAGTTTAGTGAAAATTAACTTGAGTTATACTCCAATTATATTCAATCACGGACTCAATCAAAAAATACCTTATTTAAAAATTAATCATTTTATATTCATATAAAAATAATATTTAAACATCTTAGGATCATATGATAATAATTCTAGAACCTTAATATGTTTGATGAAATTTAAAAAAGAGCTTACAATCTATTACAAATTCAATCTAAAAATATCCTATTTGAAAAATTATTCATTCTAAAATCATAAAAAATTTAAAAAATAATACTAAATATTTTAAATCATACCATAATAGTCCAAGTTTGAATTGGTTTGATGAAAATTAATTTTAGATATACTTGGATTATACTTGATCACAGATTCAATAGAATGTATTATATTGAAAAAATTAATGATTCTAAATTAATAAAAAAATGTAAAAAATAATACTAAGCATCTTACTATCTCTAGTTTTGAAGAAACTTGGATTAGTTTAATAAAAAAATTAAATTTATAACTAATTATAGATTCAATATAAATAATTCACCTATATCGCTTGTAATGGTTACTACCCAACATAACCTAATCCTTATTTTTTTAAAAAAAATATTTTTAAAATAATCACTCTGGAATCCTCAAAAATGAAAAACATCTCACTAATTATCTTACCAACAGTTATTAGTATTATTGTAAGAGTTTTTATTAGATTTGATAAAATTTCAATCAGTTACATTATACTTGGGTTATGTTTGATCACAGATTCATCTAAAAATTATCCTATTTCAAAAATTAATCACTTAAAATTTTTAAAAATAAATAAATAATACTAATAAACATCATGATCATATATTATTATTATTATTATTATTATTATTATTATTATTATTATTATTATTATTACTAGAATATACAACTCACTATACAAACATAAATACGCATCACTATGCATCTAGGCCCAAGCTAAAGACATATCACGTTGTAGAATAATAATATTAACAATATTAATCGCTTTGTACCAAATATAATACTATAATATCAATAAAAATTTTCAACACATCCCAAATACCATGCACACACATCTCACTCAAATCTCTCCATGACTTGCCACATGTCCTACGTAGTAGTATTTGTAATTTGCAATTGAAACAACTTACCCCTTGTGGCTGTAATTTATCTCTTTATCTATCAATAAGTGATCCATATATTTCATCAAGAAGATCATGCAATCATTGCTGTAAAAGTTATCAATCAATTAGTATAATAATAACTACGCTTTATTGATATGATTAATCAGACACTTCTTGCTAAGGATATTTCACCACTTTAGCCTTCTATTATTTACTAAGAATCTTCTTTAAAGTATCGAGATGAAGACAGTCTAAATCAAATGAAGATATTTTTATTAAAAATCTATACATATTTTCAAACAAAAAATAGTTAATATAAAAAATAATATTAGATAAATAATAATAATAGTAATAATATTTATCATTAATCTAAATATGTCATAGTGTCATTTTTTCCACAGAGAATTATAATAAAAAATGTATCTTCTCTTGAACATTTATGACCATCAGATGGCAATGGTCTTTGCTAAGCAATGAGACAAAACTATCGGGCCATCAAGGGTGATTTTATAGCTTATATTATAATTTTTCATCCCAAATGAATGATAGATAGATACACTTGCTACAATTTAAAACTAAAAAAAATATTAGTCGATACATCACAAAGTAATTATCATTAATGAATAAAATATAAATACACACTCATTTACCTCAAAATTACTCCATAAAAATAAGGATGCTCAAAATTTTTGTCCTAATTCTATAGTGTGACGACTAAGTATAGACTCATAGGCATCTATCACCTCTCTATCAGTAAACTAATCCCATATTCAGTAATCTCCAAAAAGATTTGTATTCGCACAAAAAGTTATCATTTTCTAAAATGTTGAACAACTTATACTACAAATAACAAACAATAATTGAATCAGTGATAGGACACCTAATTTGACAACCAACTTATTTAAAGATTTACTATAAAGTGTTAGGTCTCGAAGCTAATTTGGTAGTCTCTTTTTCATCTACAAAATATATATATATATATATATATATATATATATATATATATATATATATATATATATATTAGTAAAACATAATTAAATTAATTATATTAAAAATATAATAAAACTATTACCTTTATTATTTTTTCTCTTTTAACCTCTCATAAGGCTAACTGATCATCTAGCTTCTCTTTAATTGTCTTGAGAATATAAACTTTCGTTCCTTATGTTAGGTATGACAAAAATGTACTAGCTTGATTTTATCTTCATACTTTTGACACTTAAATACATCCGTATTCTATACTTAAATGCGTGTCCTATAAATAAAATAAAATAATAAATAAAGTATCTCAATTCAAATACATAAATAAATAAAAAATATTATACCGTGATAAAATTGTCAATCGACATTAGAAGCCTTGCAGGAAGTAGTCAGAGTGAGCACTTAACATACCAGCATAATAAATGTACATAGAATTAATTAATTATAAAACACATCTATATTTTTAAATGAATGATTATTTATAAATAAATAAATACTTTATCTATAGTTATTTGACTTTAATCTTAAGTCGACAACATTCCAATTTCTAATGCCCACACGACTCCATTTCCACAATGGAGGGTAATTAAGATAATAGGATAGTTAGTATATAAGTCAAAATGAGATTTTAGTTTATCATCAATCATATGAGATGTTCAATCATCTTTGCTGCCTTTCTGCTTTTTATTTTTTTTATCCGACCACTGATGGTTAGAGTCTTAATGGTAAGACAAGAATGAAATAGGTATTCCCTAATATAGTTTGTTAATGAATCTAAATTATCAACAAAAGAAAGTAACACAAGGGGTAAAATTCTAGAATATGATCTAAATCCAAAGTTTGCACTTAGGCTAATTTATGATTCCATGCTATTTTAAAGTCATTTTCATCATAAACCAATCAAAGCACCTTAAAGTGTATATTAAAATTCTAGAATATGATCTAAACCCAAATGATGTCATCGTCGAGGGTTATCGGAGACTGTTGTTATGGATAAAAAACGAAAATAACCGTCAATCCACTTTTGTTATATTTGATTAGTGCAACTCATGAGTTGTCCCCCTTTGCCATTTAAATTAGTAAATCTTACTCAAAACAAATCCCGACTCGATCATTGCTAACAAAACCAAATCTGATCCATTGCAATTGAACCTAACTTGATCTGAAGTGATCTAACCAAAGTGACTTGTGATCTATGACTTAAAATAACTCGATATCAAAGAGCATTATTGAGCTTTTAAATAAAATAAGTTTTCCCTAGTAAAACCCAATTATGAGGGCGTCACATGATAAAAGCCTAATACTCAAGTCTTTTTTCGATAAAATGCCTTCTATTCTAATTGATTTTTCATATTATTATTTTTTATTAATTCATGTCATTCATTGACAACCAATTTTACTCGTAGGTCACTCACTAAATTTATATTTCTATTTTGATCATTAAATTTCATGAATTCATTTATAATAAAAGGATATTTGGTAATTATATTTAATTATAAATTTTAATATATCTTTCACATAAGAATCTAATATATATATAATATATAATAAGATAAATTTATGAAAAGCCCCCCTTTTTTTTTTGCTTTTATGGGATGGTACCTGATATGGCAGATGGTGACCCGGCCCCCACGTCGGCCCTCCTTGGACAGCTGACCCGCCGACGTGGCCGACCCGACGCGGGAAGCTAGCCGGGCGCAAGTATGGGCGCGCCAGCGGTCGTACGGCCGGCCTGACGCAGGTAAGGCCGACACCCTTACCTGCAGACGCATGCCCTACCGCAAGGACGGCGGGCATGGTGGAAGTGTGCGACAGCATGGTAAGCCACAAGGGTAGCCAGGTTGCCAGGTACGGATGATCTACAACACCCACTATATAAGCTCCTGCATCTCTACGGGGCAGGGGGATCGCAAAAACCAACCACTGAACTAACTTAACCATCGGAGGGGTCACGTCGGGAACGTACCCGACCCGACCTCCTTGCAGGAACCGACGTCCGACCTGACCTGTGGAGCCTCCTTCTGACCCGCGCTCCACCAACCCAGCAACCGACTTCCCGAGCCGAACCCCTAGGTTCCTCCTGATCCCCGAGCTCCAACTCCGCACCGAGACGACCGCGGGCGAGCTAGCGCACACGGGCCTGAACCAACAGTGCTTACTCAACAGACACGGAGGCGAAACACATCTACTAGGCAAGCACCGGATTTGACACTAATATTTTGGCGCTAGGAGGGCCCATGTCGCAAGAACGCCCGTTTGGGAACTCGGGTGCGGAGCACCACCCAGAACCTGACCACCCTCGGCCAACCGAGGAGGCTATGGTAGCCGTGCCGACTCCCAACCGCTTTTGGAGGATGATGACTGACCCGGGGTTACCCTCACCCGCATCCAACCCCGCGCCGTTCATGGTCATGGCAGAGGCTTTCCTCGGCTTAACCAGCCAAGTCCAAGCACTAGCGGGGATGGTGCAGACCATAATCCCATACCTGCCCCAGCTCGTGCATTCGATGGCTCACCAATCGTCTCCCCTGGTGGCACCCCCGCGAACGAAGTCACCAGCGGCCCCAAACCGGGGAACCCCGCCGGACGTAGAGCCACCACAGCCTGAGGTCGCCGAAGCCCGCGCAGCTTCCTCGACCCCGGTGCCAGCCCGATCACAAAGTCGCTCCTACAACCCGGTACCCACCGAGCTCGACCTTGATACCTTATCGACCGACGCTGCTGATTCTCTGAGAGAGCAAGTTCGCCGAGTCCATCAGCGGCTCGACGAAGTCCAAAAGGAAGTCCTCAAATCAAGAGAGGAGGTTGGGGAAAGTTCTAAAGGCGATTCCCCATTCACTCCCGAGATACAGTCCAAACCTCTCCCGGCCACCTTCAGGCTCCCGGCCCTCGAGCCCTATGATGGCAGCGGCGACCCGACAGAGCATATCGCCACATTCCGCGCCCAGATGGCCCTTTACGATACTTCGGAGGCGCTGATGTGTCGGGCCTTCCCGACCACCCTTAGAGGGTCGGCCATAACCTGATATTCTCGTCTCAAACCCGCGTCTATACTTTCATTTGATTCGATGGCAAGAGAATTCGAGCTAAATGTTTTAGCGAGCGCACGCCCGAGACCAACCACAACCTCCCTCCTGGGGATGGCCCAAGGGAGCGACGAGCCCCTCTCCCAGTTCGTGGGACGGTTCACATCCCTGGTCCAGGGAATCCCCAACCTCCATCCATCCCTGGCCATCCAAGCATTCTTGACGGGGCTGAGGCCGTCAAGGTTCTTCTGGTCGCTGATCGAGTGACCACCGACGACTCTGCCCGAGATGCTACAACGGGCACACCAGTATATGGCGGCCGAGATGCTAATAGCTGGCAAGCGGGATGAGACGAAGCGCCTCCGGGGGGAACAATCTCGTGGGCATCCGACGCCACCTCCGAAGAGGAGGGAAGACAGATCGAGCTTGTTGCCAGCCAGACCCCCCCCCCCCCCCCGATTCCCCTCAATTCGACCCAAACAGAGATCTTCTTCCAAATACGGGAAAAAGGGGCTTTTGAAGGCCGCAAGTCCGATGAAGTCACATCCCGAGCGGCACGACAAAAGAAGGTATTGTCGCTTTCACAGAGAATACGGTCACGACACCGAGGAATGTCGTGACCTGCAGTACCAAATTGAAGACCTTATCCGGCGCGGCCACCTACGGCGATATGTCTGAGAACAACCCTCTCTCCCTGACGGTCGACCCCCCCCCGAGACTCATCTCCCCGACCTCAGGGCCCGGTCGAAAAGCAGATCGATGTCATCTTTGGCGGTCCGGCATCAGGCGGCAACAGCTCCTCGGTGCGAAAAGCTTATGCGTAATCCGAGGCCGGAAAGAGGCTGCTGCATCACGAAGACCTTGACGTCACATTTAGGTCAGAAGGCGAGGAGCACTCGTCCCACGACGATGCCCTCGTAATCTCAATCCGCATGGCCAACGCCTACGTCAAGAGAGTCATGATCGAGACAGGGAGTTCGACAGACATTTTGTATTTCAATGCCTTTCAAAGATTGAGGTTAACCGACCTAGATCTCGCCCCTCTAACATTTACCTTGACAAGATTCACTGGGGACTCCGTCTCTCCCTTGGGAGCAACCACGATCCCCGTCACGTTCGGGGGAGAACCAAGGTCGAAGACTCTGCTGGTGTCATTTATGGTGGTCAAGCTCCCATCGTCGGACAACGCCATTATTGGGCGCCCGACCCTCAATCAGCTCAGGGCGGTCGTGTCCACGTACCATCGGATACTGAAGTTCCTGACCCGAAAAGGGGTCGGCGAGGTCAGGAGTGACCCAGGAGAATCCAGGCAGTGCTACCTAATGGCAACGACGTTGTTCAAGAAGCCGAGGACTGAACCGGTCGGCACCATGCCTCCGGATCCGGAGGAGAGCGCCCGAGACCCCCACTCGACGGAAAAAGTTTTGGAACTGCCACTTGACCCGAGCCACCCGGATAAGATGGTAAAGGTCGGGTCGGGACTCACGGAAAGTCAACAAGTTCAACTGATAGATTTCCTGCGGAAGAATGACGACCTCTTCGCATGGTCCCCAAACGATATGCCGGGGGTCGATCCAGAAATCACCCAACATTACCTGAACATCTCCCCCGACGCCCGACCCGTGAAGCAACGTCCGCGCAAATTCGCTCCAGACCGGCATAAGGCTATAGAAGACGAGGTCACTCGTCTGTTGGATGCAAAGCTTGTCGAGGAAGTAAAATATCCGACCTGGCTATCCAACATTGTACTTGTCAAAAAAGCTAATGGAAAATGACGGATGCGTTTTGATTATACCGATCTCAATCGGACTTGCCCGAAGGACTGCTACCCACTTCCCCGCATCGACCAACTTGTGGATGTCACGTCGGGGCATCAGCTGCTTTCTTTCATGGATGCCTTCTCAGGGTACAACCAAATCCAGATGGCCCCGAGAGATAAAAGAAACACAGCCTTTATCACGTATAACAGCACATACTGCTACAAGGTGATGTCTTTCGAGCTAAAAAATGCTGGCGCAACTTACTAGCGGCTGGTAAATCGCATGTTCAAGGATTAGGTCGGAAGGAACATGGAGATTTACGTAGACGATATGATAGTCAAAAGCTGGCAAACCGAGATCCATCTCTTCGACCTAGCGGAAGCGTTCCGCATGCTAAGAAAATATAAGATGCGTCTCAACCCAGCAAAATGTACCTTCGGCATCATATCCGGGAAGTTCCTCGGCTTCATAGTGCATCAGCGGGGGATTGACGCCAATCCTGACAAGATAAAGGCAATACAGGAAATGCAGCCCCCCAGGACTATAAAAGAGGTCCAACAACTTACAGGAAGGTTAGCAGCCCTGAGCCGCTTCATCTCCCGAGCCGGGGACAAGAGTTCTACCTTCTTCTGAGCGCTGAAGTCAGCAAAAGACTTCAGGTGGACCCCCGAATGCGAAGAAGCATTCCGCCAACTCAAGAGTCACATCGAAAACCTACCGCAACTAGCCTCGGTAAAGGACGGGGAGCCTCTCGGCTTATACCTCGCTGCAACCGACCTGGCGGTTAGCTTGGTCTTGGTGACACTCGATAAGGCTGGGGAAAAGCTGATCTACTACACTAGTCATATCCTGGCGGGACCTGAGCTCCGTTATTCCTCCATAGAGAAAATAGCCCTGGCTCTGATCCTAGCATCCAGGAAGCTGAGGCCGTACTTCCAGACGCATCCTATCAAGGTGATAACCGACCAACCCTTGCGCCAGATCCTCTCAAAATTTGATGTTGCAGGTCGGATGCTCAAGTGGTCGGTAGAATTAGGGGAGTTCGACATCGAATACGAGCCAAGAAAGGCGATCAAAGGCCAGGTGCTCGCGGACTTCCTCTCAGAGCTCACACCCTCGGAAATCCCGACGAACCCGAACCCCGGATGGACTCTGCAAATTTGCGGCTCTGCCAACTCGGAAAGAGGAGGCGTTGGCTTGGTGCTCAAGGACCCTTCCGGCCACACCTACGAGCATGCGCTGCGATTAGGATTCAAAGCTACGAACAATGAAGCAGAATACGAAGCGCTCATGTTCGGTCTGAAGATCGCAGCCGAACTAGGCGCAGAAGACCTTGAGATATTCACCGCCTCCCAGCTCGTCGCAAGCCAAGTCAGCGGAGCGTTTGAAACCCGAGAAGCAGCAATGATCAAGTACCTAGCCGAGGCGCGATGGTTGACGGGTCGATTTCGAAGGTGTACCATCACCAAGGTACCTCGCAGCGAGAATGCGCAGGCAGATGCCTTGGCCAGGCTAGCCTCCTCCTGCGCATCCAACACACCGACCGGAGCAATGGTGAGAACCATCGGCCCCTCCATCGATTCGATCGTACTGACTACTGATGAGGAAGACGGAGGGTGGATCGACGAGATCCTTCGCTTTAAACAAGCATGAATCCTTCCCGAGGACAAAGTGGCTGCCCGAAGAATCAGAAGGACGGAGTCGTGGTACTGTATCATCGACGACCGCCTCTATCGGTGAGGCTTCAGCCGACCCCTGCTTCGTTGTCTGAACCCGACCGAGGCACGCACTACCGTAGCCGAGGTCCATGAAGGAATATGCGGGGACTACGTCGGCGCCCGCACCTTGGCACACAAGTTCCTCAAGCAAGACTACTACTGGCCCACCCTATGAAAGGATGCCTAGACTTATGTTCGAAGCTGCGAGCCATGCCAGAAGCACGCCCGGTTCCAACATCAACCGATGGTACTGCTCACAACTACCGATTGTGCCTGGCCCTTCGCCCAGTGGGGAATGGACCTCCTCGGCCCTTTTCCCCCGGCCTCGGGACAAAGAAGGTTCTTAATAGTCGGGGTCGACTATTTCACCAAATGGCTCGAGGCCGAACCATTGGCTTCCATCACTGAGAAGCAAGTCGAAGGATTCGTGTGGAAGAACATCATAACCAGGTTCGGCCTCCCAAGGATCATCATCATAGATAATGGCACACAGTTCAACAACATGAACTTCAAGACATTTTGTCAAAGTTATCGCATCCAGCTGAAGTTTAGCTCGGTTGCCCACCCCCAAGACAATGGGCTAGCCGAGGTGACGAACCGAGCCATCCTTGAAGGGCTGAAGAAAAGGATCTCCAGCGCCATGACCTCCTGGGTAGAGGAACTCCCGAGTATTCTATGGGCGTCGCAAACGACTCCGAAAACCCCGACGGTGGAGTCCCCTTATAGCTTGACTTTCGGGACCGAAGTCGTGCTACCTCCCGAGGTGGTTTTCCCGACCCTCCGAGTCCAGACCCAGCGTGACGAGGAGTCAAACCAACAGCTTCGTGAGAACCTCGACCTACTGGAGGAAAAGCGAGCCGACGCCCATCTCAGAGCGTTAGCCTATAGAAGGGCCGTCACCAAGCTGTACAATCGTCGGGTACGTCCTTGGCATATTGAGATGGGCGACTTGGTGCTTCAGAAGACTGAGGTCAGTGACCCGACTCAGTCCCGTGGCAAGTGGCCCCGAACTGGGAAGGCCCTTACCGAGTCGTCGACGTTATCCGAGACGGGACTTATACTTTGGCGACGATGGAGGGGCGTCGCAAACGACTCCGAAAACCCCGACGGGGGAGTCCCCTTATAGCTTGACTTTCGGGACCGAAGCCGTGCTGCCTCCCGAGGTGGTTTTCCCGACCCTCCGAGTCCAGACCCAACGTGACGAGGAGTCAAACCAACAGCTTCGTGAGAACCTCGACCTACTGGAGGAAAAGCGAGCCGACGCCCATCTCAGAGCATTAGCCTATAGAAGGGCCGTCACCAAGTTGTACAATCGTCGGGTACGCCCTTGGCATATTGAGATGAGCAACTTGGTGCTTCGGAAGATTGAGATCAGTGACCCGACTCGGTCCCGTGGCAAGCTGGCCCCGAACTGGGAAGGCCCTTACCGAGTCATTGACGTTGTCCGAGACGGGACTTGTACATCACAAACTTGTGGAAGTTTTCGGGAATAAAAATGTATTAATATATCAGTAAAATAACCCGACTTGTATTAATCAAAAGCAAGTACAAAAGATGTCGGGAACAAAAATGAGGCTTTTCCCGACCCGAATTACAATTTGTGAAGAAAATTACAAGTCAGGGCTCAGGGGAACCGAGTCGTCAAAGTCCTGCTGCCTTTCCATCGGCACCAGATCGTCCTCAGGATGGATGGTGAACGGGTCTTCTTCAATGTCGGTGTCGAGATGTTGGGCGCGGAAGCGAGCTAACGCCATCCGATACCCGTACTCGTACGTGACCCGACCCATCCTCTTCAGGCCCTCTTTGAAGCCGAGGGACTCCTTATACTGGGCGACCGATTGCCTAGGCAGCTCGGCTCGGGCGCTCTCCAGGTCCTTCACGGCCTGCAGCAGCTCGTCGTCCATCCTCCGAGCCCTGGTCCGCGCCTCCCTCAGCAACTGCTGGGCGTCGCCCAGGTGGCCCCGAATCTCCTATAGTTCCTTCTCCAAGGCCTCGCGCCTGAGGAGCTCCTCGGCTTTCTCCCTCTTGATCTTCTCGAGCTCCTCCCGCAGCTTGGACGCGCGCTTTTCGGCCTCGGCGACCACCTCCGGTCCCCCTCTCGATTTCAGAACGTCAAGCTCTTCTTGTAGTTGCTTGACTCGGTAGTCCATGAACGTGATCAACTGACCCGCGTTATGGACTCGGTCAAAAAGTGTCATTTGGAAGTGTTGGCTCTGCACGAAAGAGCAATTGTTAGAAGCATGACAAAGGGAAAACTCGAGTTACCAAGGCACGGGTCGGGAAGCTTACCAAGACCATCTCCTTGGCGGCTCGGGCCATCAAGACTTCCGAGGGGAGCGTATAGAGCTCCCGCGCTAATTGGGGATGGAGAAGTCCCCTTTCGAACTCCTCCGCTGCCGATGAGTTGTTCCATACTTTCGTCGAGTTCTTCAGGCCTTTCCATCTGGCCTTTATCTCCTTCTTGGGGTCTTGATGCCCCAGGTCGGACATTAGCAGGGCATAGTAGCCCGCGTCGCCCTTATGAACCTTCGTCTTGAAAATGTCCTTCATCAACCTCGGGCGTTCGTGGACTAGTGAAGCGCCCCCCCCTCCTCGGACACAACGGGCGCCTCGAGCTCCTCCGACGGTGCCGTGGGCTCCTTACCCTTAGATCGGGAGCGAGACTCCCCCTCGCCGAGATGGGATTTGTGCTTCCTTGTCAGCACTTTCACTTTCTGGTGGTGCCTCCCCGTATCTTCAGCCTGCTCAGGCGGGGAGACGACTGGCCTCTTCGACGAGGCCCTTGGAGCTTCCCTCGCAGGAGACGCGCTGACCTCACGGGCGGTGGGCTGGGTCGGAGGGACCTTGCCGCTTGTCACTCTTGGCATCCCGTGAAGCTCCTCGAGATTCATCCGGTCTGTGTTCTGACCGACAGGTTAGTAGGTAGTTAAAAAGGCTAAAGTAAAGTGTTAGTACCCCTAGAGGCCGGGCTTAAGCCTGCCTCGACGAGCCAAAGCTCGACCATCTCCTTGATCGCACGCGAAGAGGAAAAAATCCCCTTTAGTCTGCCGACCAGGACGGTCTCCTCCTCGGATAGGAATGGGGGGGCATTACCGATCGGGTGAGCCGACCAATCAAGCCTAAACCCCCAAACCGGACCACTAACATAAAGGTAGCGGGACTTCCAACCCTTGTTACTGGAAGGTGCCCCGCTGACTCGAAAACCGACCCGGAGGGTAAGGTAGTAACCGCCCCGACTCTTGCAAAGGCGAAAGCAGGCCATGAACAAGTCCCGAGTCGGGATGATCCCGGCTCTTCGGCACTCGCCCAAGAAGACGATAAGGTAGCGCCACGAGTTGGGCGCTACCTGGCTGGGAGAGATTCTCCACCACCTCAAGCATTCCTCGATGAGTGGGTGCAAAGGAAACCGGAGGCCGGCCTCCAAAGCATCCACCGAGATGCACATGTCGGAAGCGTCCAAGCTATAAGGGCGCTGCCCGGGCTGCAGAACATGCAGCCCGTATTCAGTCGGGATGCTATACCGCTCCCTAATCACGGCAAGTGACCCCTCGGTCACCGCCGTGTCGAGGTCATGATCCGACATCATGACCTCCAAGTCCCTCAGAACCCTCGCGTCGACAGGCGACGGGGGTCCAGAAGACGCTCCCGAGGAACCGACCTCGGGATCACATCGACTTGTCTCCCCCGACCCCGGGGGAGAAACGACCTTGACACTACTCGAGGAGTCCGAGGAGGTCATCCCGACCTGTTCAAAAATGGCTACCGACTGAAGGGGCGAAGAGTGGCTAGGAAGGTCCGAGATGGAAACCAGGAGGGGGCCAAATGAACAAGTGAGGTCTCTGCCCAACTACACATCGAACTTATAGCGCCTAGGGGAGTCGTTTCAGCTTCCCGAGGTAAGACGGGGCGCCGCCACCTCGAAAGCCACCCAACGCATTAAATGCAGTATTACTCCGATCGAAACCCTAAGAGGAGGACAAAATATATATATACATGATAATATAATAATAGTATAATAATATATAATAACATATATATATATATTTACATAGTAATAATAAAAGGGTTCACCAGATAAGGGCGAGGGCGCCCGAGTTCACTCTCTCGGCCGAATCCACAGATTTGCGCCCGAGTTCACCCTCTCGACCGAATCCGGATTTGCGCCCGAGTTCACCCTCTCGACCGAATCCACAAATTTACGCCCGAGTTCACCTCTTGGCCGAATCCGCAGATTTGCGCCCGAGTTCACCCTCTCGGTCGAATCCGTAGATTTGCTCCCGAGTTCACCCCCTCGACCGAATCCACATATTTGCACCCGAGTTCACCCTCTCGGCCGAATCCGCATATTTGCGCCCGAGTTCACCCCCTCGGCCGAATCCACAGATTTGCGCCCGAGTTCACCCTCTCGACCGAATCCGCAGATTTGCACCCGAGTTCACCCCCTCGGCCGAATCCACAAATTTGCGCCCGAGTTCACCCTCTCGGCTGAAACCGCAGATTTGCGGCCGAGTTCACCATCTCAGCCAAATACCAGGATTTGTGCCCGAGTTTATCCTTGGCAAAAGCCATTCCAATTCCCGAGCTCCTGCTCGGTCAGATCAGCTATTGTGACATCACAATTCCTGAGCTCCTGCTCGGTCGGATCAGCTCTACTGCACCATTCAAATTCTCGAGCTCCTGCTTGGTCGGATCAGCTCTTGCGACATCACAATTCCCGAGCTCCTGCTCGGTCGGATCAGCTCCTGCTGCACCATTCAAATTCCCGAGCTCCTGCTCGGTCGGATCGGCTCCGGCACTGTTCAAATTCTCGAGCTCATGCTCGGTCGGATCCACTCCGACACCATTCCAATTCCCGAGTTCACGCCCAGTCGGATCAGCTCCGACACTATTCAAATTCCTGAGCTCACGCTCGGTCGGAGCCGCTCCGACACCATTCCAATTCCCGAGCTCACGCTCGGTCGGATCAACCTCTGCACCATTCAAGTTTTTGAGCTCTTGCTCAGTCTGATCAGTCCCTGAGCTCCGACTCGGGACTAGCCCAAAGCCACCACGGGCCAAGCGGCTAAGCACAAGACCTCATCTTCAGCACCCTCATCGGGCACCTCGAGAAGGTCTTCCCAGGGGGGGAAGAATGATATGGCAGATGGTGACCCGGCCCCCACGTCGGCCCGCCTTGGACAGCTGGCCCGTCGACGTGGCCGACCCGACGCAGGAAGCTAGCCGGGCGCAAGTATGGGCGCGCCAGCGGTCGTACGGCCGGCCTGACGCAGGTAAGGTCGACACCCTTACCTGCAGACGCATGCCCTACCGCAAGGACGACGGGCATGGTGGAAGTGTGCGACAGCATGGTAAGCCACAAGGGCAGCCAGGTTGCCAGGTACAGATGATCTATAACACCCACTATATAAGCTCCTGCACCTCTACGGGGCAGGGGGATCGCAAAAACCAACCACTGAACTAACTTGACTGTCGGAGGGGTCACGTCGGGAACCTACCCAACCCGACCTCCTTGCAGGAACCGACGTCCGACCTAACCTGTGGAGCCTCCTTCTGACCCGCGCTCCACCACCCCAGCAACAATCTTCCCGAGCCGAACCCCTAGGTTCCTCCCGATCCCTGAGCTCCAACTCCGCACCGAGACGACCGCGGGCGAGCTAGCGCACACGGGTCTGAACCAGCAGTGCTTGCTCAACAAACACGGAGGCAAAACACATCTACCAGGCAAGCACCGGATTTGACACTAACATTATCCATGTTTATGTATTTCTTGTAAGGTGCCTTTATCTTTTTCAAATACCTAAAATGTTAATTTCCAATTAAGTTACAACGTTTTTTTCCTCTAGGCCGCGGCTACAGTGTTTTGATTCGAGTAAACTAAAAACATGTAACTCCATTTAAAAACACTATAATAGAATATTTTATAAAATGACTTGTATGAGAGTTAAAATAATGGTGGATGAAAACGAAGAAGATTTAAATACGTTCAGAATAAATTATAACAAAGATCCTTAATTTTTTTCTATGATATTAAATCCAGGTCTACATATTTGTGTTTATTTATCGTGGAAAAACGATAACAAATAAGGATGCAAGTGCAACAGTACTTAGTTGTAATATTTTCAAATAGAATTATAAAAATATTATGATTTTAATTAGTTTAAATACCATAAATCTTAATTATTAATTTTATTATTAAATTTAAGGTATCTTAAAGTAATTTTTGATATGTCGCCAATATTACATTAAACTTCCTAATTTTTTACATGATATATTTATTGTGCCTCCTCTATAAAAAAAAAAGAAAATCTTTGCTCCGCTCTGTATCTGAGTGAAGCTTTTCGAAGAACATATACATTATAAATTAATTATTTGTATAAATCAAATTTAACTAGACCTTCGCCTCACTAGAGCACACCCCAAGTGAGGACTCAATTGATCCGTTCACGGCCCAACACCCTGATCTAGTTCAGACCAAGCCCGGCCATTTTGTCCCCGGCTTCCAATGCCTTCCTATTCGACTCCCTTCCCATTCACAAGACATCGAATCGCGTGACTCCTCCCTTGTGTTCTGGAACTTGGAAGTGCAGCCCTAGAAACAGGGAAGAGCGAAGGCGAGAGGCGATGGCTTGGAGGGAGCTTCTATCTCGGAATATAAAGGAGCTTCGCTTCCTCTTCTGCCAGACTTCGCCGGCCAGCGCCCATACCCGGTATTGTTTCCTTCCCTGATCGAATTTGCCGGCATAGTCTCGACGGAATGCTTCTCTCTTTATCGTGGATCCGCTACCGAGCGCTTGGTAGGGGATGATCCTCCGTTAATTTTGGTGTCTTAGCTTTTCTGTTTTCTTTCTTTCTTTCGTTCTTTGGAATTGCAGGGAGTTTGTTTACAAGAACTACAAGGATCTGAAGACGCTCAACCCCAAGCTCCCCATTTTGATCCGCGAATGCCGTGGAGTCGAGCCGCAGCTTTGGGCAAGATATGGTGAATATGCTTTATACTCTTACCCTTCACTGTTTGATGAGTTCTGGTTGTCTCCGGAACAGCATTTTATCTAACTACTTAAGGGTATTAACGACTGGAAATAGATCTGGATGATGTTTTGTTGGAACTGGACGATTTGTGTTGTTCTTTCTCTTTCAAACAAATTAGTCGTACTTGGCATAGACACCCTTCGCATGAAGACTGTTGACCTGGAAGTCCCATGTAGTTTTTTGCAGAAAGCTTATCTATCTAGCAGCCTTTCTTTTCAGACCTAGGGGCATCTCAGATTATTGTGAATTTGGTATTGAACTCCATCTCTCATTTGTGCTTAGCATGTTAGTGAGTTCTATAATCTCAATGTCCTTGAGCCTGAAACTGTCAAAGTTTTCACGTGGTATGCATGGGGCAGGACAAGGTGCACTCTTTATCGAGACCAGCACATCATGCAAAAATATTGAAAAGCAATTAAAAAGGTGAATAATTATGAGCTGCCATTACTTTACACCAATAATTAATCAATTTAGTGGGTCTTGATTGAGTCAAGATTGATTCGGTCATCATCCTGATTTGAGTGCCTTCTACTATGTTCTTTACATTTTCTGAATTACCTCATCAAGACTTTTTTTTAGGTTTTTTTGATAGGTTCCTTGAGGATGTTGAACTTCTCTTTATGTTGCTTGCTTCTTGATAGCCCTTGAGACAGTGATCAAGTATATTCGTCAATTGAGATTACATTTACTTAACTGGAGTTATGATAAGAGTTGTATATGTGGTCTAGGTCTAGTTAGAAATATGGTCAACTATGAATTTTATATAAGGTTGTGGCCGAATGAAAAGAATCAGCATTTCCAGTCATGATTTATGAATTAAAAATAAACCCTCCTCTTGACTGGTTATCTTGATCATGTCCTGTTTTTTTTAATCCTTTTTGCTGTACTTTTACCTTTTCTCCTGTTCTTTATGTTTTCCCTATGATTTTCCCTTTTTTTTGTTGTAATGACAATGCTTCTGCTGTTTACTAACTGTCAGTTCTTTCTCTTTGCTGTTCTGTTAACAGTATCTGTTGTAGAGCCATTTTATTTGATAATATCATTAGTGAAAACCAAATAAAAAGTTTAGTGAGCATGTGAAGGCAGAATTAACATGCCAAGGGGTTCCATGGATATATCCATCATTCAAGAGAGACAAGTAACTTAAAGAGTTCATCTTTGAGAATCATGGATCTTGCTTTTACCATTGGTCAGGGAATGCTCTAAGCAGAATCCAGTTGGAATAAAATGGGTCAATTTGAGTACAATATTTTATTAGGCTTGAGTTAGTTGAAACTAAATTGGTTTTTTCAGTGTGTTTCAATTAGCTAAACAGTGTTTTCTACTCTTAAGTGAATCTTTTCTTTCTCTCTCTCTCTCTTTTTGGCTTCTGCTGTTGCTTATGTTTAGTGGTATGGATGTTCAAATGAAGTACATTTGTTCTAATCAGATGGTCCAGTTTATGAGGCTCCCATGAATATTGAATTTGGGGAGGGTTAATGAGGTCCACTTCACTTACTTCCATAGCAACTGAAACCTCGGACATTATTGATAGGACCCTAGCAGGGTTGGGTCCTAATCTATCGAGTCATGTTGTTGATTTAAACCCTGATTGGCCGGCCTAGACCTGATGTGATTCAGTTAGGAGTTAATTTGAATAAGAGGGTCCAAGTCCTAGTTGGACTAGGATTCAGCTAGAGTAGGAGTTTGAGTAGAAGTAGGAGTTCTATTAGGGTTTGGACTTGAAACCCTATAAATAAGCATGTAAACTTTTCCTTTCATCATGAAAAATTTAGATTTTTTTTCAACTCTTGTAGCCGAAACTTAGGAGGGCCGATCCCCTATAGAGATCAAGGAGGGTCGATCCCCTACAATGATCAATCCACCTATGATAGAAACCTTCAGGTCCCTATCATCTGGTATCAGAGCAGCGCTCTTGGCGTCTCATTGTTCATCTACCCCCTACCGTTGCCATCTTCATCTGTTGCAGCCGACCCCTGTAGCTGTCGCTGCCATCTTCATCTGCCGCAGCCGACCCCTGTTGCTGTCGCTACCTTGTTGCCATCCTCATCTGCCGCTACCATCTTCATTTGCCGCTGCCATCTTCATCTGCTATCTAGCCCTAGATTGCTGTCGTCTTCACCATCTTCACCCCTGCTGCCGCCACCATTAACAACCATCTACCGCAGTCATCTCACCTTAGATTGTTGCTACCGTCGCCTCCTCCCTTCCCCTCCCTTCCTGTTGTTGCCGCCAACACCTCATTCCCCTGACTCGTCAACAGAAGAAGGATTTAAACATTACAGATCTTCAATCTTACGCAATGGCCTCAGACAATGCACTTGATGCGAGCTTGAAGCTTTCGAGGCCCGCATGGAGGACAAGTTGCGAGCACTCTTCCAAGAATTCAGATTAGGCAGATCGGAGAGCCCACAAATATCTCAGCATGGAGAAAGTTCAGATCGCAAGGAGAACTAACACGAGAAGGGTGATTGAGCGTAGGACTCCACATACCTGCGCATGAGGGTGGACTTCCCTAGATGGGAAGAAGGAGACCCAATCGAATGGATCTTGCACGCTGAAAGGTACTTTCGCTTCCACAAAACTCTTGAAGAATCAATGGTCGACATCATCGTCATACACCTCGAGGGAGACGCGATCCAATGGTACGATTGGTTCGAGCATACACATGACGTACCTATGTAGAGGCAATTTAGAAGCGGACTGCTGATCCGCTTTGGACCGTCGGAGTACGAGAACACAAACGACTAACTCGCGAAGATTCATCAAACCTTGATCGTGCAAGAATATTAAACCAGGTTTGAACGCCTCTCGGATCAAACTCGTGATTGGTCTGAAAAACAGTTGCTAGGAACATTCATCTTAGGACTTAAGCCGGAGATCCGTGGCGAAGTCAAGGCTCGTCAACCATATACCTTGATGGCTGCCATCTCCTTCGCTCGCATCCAAGAAGAAAAGCTGAACATCGATGCCCGAAGGACCAAGACCATGAGTAGACCAGCAATTATCAAGCCTTCGGCCTCCCCTGCTGCCAGCCGAAATCATCAGCCCAGGAGACTTAACCGAGAAGAACTCCGAGAGAGATCAACTAAAGGGCTGTGTTGGCACTGCGACAAACCGTAGAGTAGAGATCATCATTGCAAAAAAGGAAGGCTTTTGATGATTGAACCAATTGAGGATCTAGAATCCGAGGACGTAGATCTCGAACCCGAGGAGGAAGATGCGGAGGAAGAACCACAGCCGGCCATCAGCACTGTTCATGCCCTAGCCGACTATGCCAACTTGCAAACGATGAAAATCGCTGCACCAACCGAGCACAATACTCATCAACATCGGAAGCACCAACAACTTCATGGACAGTAAGGTTGCTGCCCGATTAACCCTCCGGATCGAAGATTGTAGCAAGTTTAAGAAGGTCGCAGATGGCCGAACCCTATCTTGCAGCCAGAAGTAGTCGTGGGTGAAACTAATCATGCAAGGCTAAGGGATCATCGCAGACCTTTTTATTGCCGTTGGACAATTACGAAGTGGTCCTCAGCATCGAGTGGCTTACGATTCTCGGTGATATTTCCTGGAACTTCTTTAAACTCCTACGAGGCAAACGCGGGGGCGAAGTTTCCACCATTACGACTCAATGGATGGAGAGGGTGTTGCACAAGACGCATGTCGATTTCCTAATCCAATTGCAGGGGCTACAAATTGAAGATCCAGCGATACGCGAAGACCCTATTCTTTCCTCCTTGCTTGCTGAATTTGCAGACGTTCTTGTTGAACCGAAAGGACTGCCCCCTACTTGGCTGCATGACCACCGAATACTCATCTTGTCGGGAAAAGCTCCAGCAAACATTCGGCTGTACCGGTACCCTCATCTTCAGAAGGCTGAGATCGAAAAGATCGTCCAAGAGATGCTGGAAACAGGGATCATAAGGCCGAGTGTCAGCCCTTATTCTTCATCGGTCCTCCTCGTACGAAAGAAGGACGGATCATGGCGGATGTCCGTGGATTACCGAGCCCTCAACAACATCACGTGAAAGACAAGTACCCAATCCCTGTAGTGGACGAATTGCTCGATGAATTGAAGGGAGCACAATTTTTTACCAAGCTGGATTTGCGGTCCGGATACCATCAAATCCGGGTGCACGAGGAAGACATACCGAAGATCGCTTTTCGAACGCACAATGGGCACTACGAGTTCCTGGTAATTTCTTTCGGCCTAACTAATGCCCCTTCCCCTTTTCAGAGCCTTGTGAACGACATCTTTCGGGTTTACCTCCGTATGTTCACTTTGGTCTTCTTAGACGACATCTTGGTTTATAGCTCCTTCGAAAGCCACCTCTCTCACTTGCGACTTGTTTTGACGATTCTTCGAGAACAATCCCTTTTTGTCGAACAGTCGAAGTGCAGCTTCTTGCAGAGCGAGGTTGAATACCTCGGCCACATCATCTCAAAGGAAGGAGTAGCAGTAGACCTTTCGAAGATTGAAACAATGCAAAGCTAGCCGTTGCCGAAAACAATCAAAGCGCTACGAGGATTTCTAGGACTGATCGGCTACTACCGCAAGTTCGTGAGGGACTACGGTAAGATCAGCTCTCCCCTCACCGCGTTGCTGAAAAAGGATGCCTTCCTATGGTCGGATGAAGCAACAACCTTCAATGCCCTTAAGGCTACAATGATGTCTACACTGACTTCGACAAGGTGTTTGTGATTGAATCCAACGCGTCGGCAGCCGGAATTGGTGCTGTCCTAATGCAAGATGGCCGACCACTAGCGTACACCAACAAGGCTCTCTCCCCAACTCATTTGAAATTATTAATCTACGACAAGGAAATGCTGGCCATTGTGCATGCAGTGACGAAATGGAGACCTTACCTGATCGGCCGGCGCTTCCAGATCAAGACTGATCACAAGAGCCTAAAATACTTTATAGAGCAGAAGATTTCTTCCCCGAACAGCAGAAATGGGTAACAAAATTGTTGGGATTTGATTTCGAAATTGTTTATAAGAAGGGGAAGGATAACTTGGTTGCAGATGCGCTTTCCTGTCTACCCGAGCATGCTGAAATTGCAGCCATCTCCCTTCTGATTTGTGACCTCTTAGAAGATATCAGGAAGGAGTGGCAAGGCGACTCGAAGACCCAAGAGATCATCAAAAAATTGGGGGAGGAACAAGGCTCAATGGCACACTACAGTTGGGACTCGAAGGACCTACGGTACAAGTGCCGAATCGTGTTGGTGCCCAACTCCCCTTGCCAAACTGCTATCCTACAGGAGTTGCACTCATCACCAACGGTTGGACACTCCAGATTCCTTCAGACCTACAAGAGAATTCGACAAACCTTCTATTGGAGAGGCATGAAGAAGACCATTGTTGAATTTGTGGCTCGGTGCGATACCTATCAACGGCACAAAGGAGAGACAGTAGCAAGCTTGAGAAATCTGCAGCCTCTACCCATTCCAAACTCAGCTTGGACCGACATCTCCATAGACTTCATCGAAAGACTACCAACATCTGAAGGGAAAGGTACCATCCTTGTCGTTGTTGATCGCCTTACGAAATACGCCCATTTCTATGCTGTCTGAAATCCCTATACCGCTGCCAGTATTGCCTGGATTTTTGTGGAGAATGTCGTTAAATTGCATGGGATGCCTCGTTCTATTGTAAGTGATCGTGACAGGGTTTTCACTAGCAAGTTTTGGGCATAACTTTTTTAGTTACAAGACACCCAATTGAAGATGAGCACAACATACCATCCCCAAACCGATGGCCAAACAAAGGTGGTGAATAGGTGCTTGGAGAATTACCTCATATGCTTCACCAGTGACGGACCGAAGGAGTGGACAAAATGGCTTCCTTGGGCCGAATGGTGGTGCAACACGACGTATCATTCATCCACCAAATGCACCCACCCCATTTGAAGCTGTATATGGCTGGCCTCCCCCAGCAATTACCAAATTTGTGGCCGGCACATCAAAAGTGGACCAGGTGGACAGAGAATAATTGATAGGAAAATTTTTACAGCTTTTGAAGGACAACCTCTCGGTCGCCCAAGCAAGAATGAAACATTAGGCTGACAAACACAGGAGTGAAAGGGAGTTTGATGTTGGAGATTGGGTCTTCATTCGCCTTCAACCCTATAAGCAGACATCCATCAGGACTCGAGCATCTATGAAGCTGTCTCCCCGTTTCTTCGGACCCTACAAAATTGTGGAGCGTATTGGAGCTGTGGCTTACAGATTGGATCTACTCTCAAACTCCAAAATTCATCCAGTCTTCCACGTGTCCTGCCTCAAATTGAAGCTTAGAGAGGAGGAATCAGCCCAGAGCCACCTACTTGATGTCTCGGCTGATGGAGAGGTTCAGGTCCAACCGGCGACCATACTGGACTGCAGGATCGTGATGCGTTGTCGACACCCTTCCACAGAAGTACTGGTGCAGTAGACCAATTTGCCTGCTGAGGATGCTACCTGGGAGTCCTATGATGAATTAAAGTTGAAATTCCTAGAGTTTATGGAGGCTCAACCTTGAGGACAAGGTTGATTTGAAGAGGGCGGGTTTGATAGGACCCTAGCAGGGTTGGGTTCTAATCTACTAAGTCATGTTATTGATTTAAACCCTGATTGGCCGGCCTAGACCTAATGTGATTCGGCTAGGAGTCAATTTGAATAAGAGGGTCCAAGTCCTAGTTGGACTAGGATTCGGCTAGAGTAGGAGTAGGAGTTCTATTAGGGTTTGGACTTGAAACCCTATAAATAAGCATGTAAACTTTTCTTTTCATCAATGAAAAATTCAGATTTGTTTTCAGCTCTCGTAGCCGAAACCTAGGAGGGCCGATCCCCTATAGAGATCGAGGAGGGCCGATCCCCTACAGCGATCAATCTACCTACGATAGAAACCTTCAGGTTCCTACCAATTATTTGCTGTTGTCTTTAGGAACCTCGATAAGCAAACAAGAATCAGCCTATTCCACTATTTGATTTTGTACAGTTGTGAATGCTGGTTATTTTATGATTTGACTACTGGATGTTATGTGTTCTCTGTCTAGGAGGTTAGGCACATTATCTTTGCATACTGACTTTTTTTCAATTGTTCTCTAATTACTTTAGTTTCTCTTCAACAAAGCCCATGCAAATTATTGCCTATTCTCTCTTTTCCTGCTTGTTACCTGGGCTCCAAATGTATTTGTTGCTGTCTTCTTACTGCCATAACCTTAAACTGTAGTTTTTCTTCAGAAAGTAGGTCTCTTATTGCTGTTTCCTCTATACAACAGAAGCATGGGCTGTAGGTTCTGCATCTAAACGCTACTGATAAAACCATAGCTAATCTAGGATAGAGTCCAGGTTTTGGGTTGAGTAGTACCAGACTGTATTTCAGTTATATTTATCGTTCCATTTTTGGTTGACTTTTGTCTGTGTTTTTCTTAGTTATTTACAAGGTTATAAGAGTTAATATGTATTAGATAAGATTGCATGAAAGCCAACAAATTGTTACCATGCAATTTCAGACAAATATCTATGTTGTTGTGGTTTTACATGTTTGTGCACTTTTTAAATATAACAGTTAATCTGTGTTGGTTATACTTATTGCTGCTTCAGTGTCATGGCATAGATAGGATTAGGTTTGATTTAGTTAAAAGGATCTTGGTAGAAATATGAGATATACCATGGGTCAAAACAAATGAAAATTTTCTCTCTTAACCCTTTAAAATTCTTCACTGTTTCTACTGTCTTCTCTAACTCTCTCTTCACTCATCACTAATTTCTTTTTGTACCTTTTTTTATTGTTATTGTTCATTTGGCAGTAAACACAGCATCTTTCTCGCTATATTAGCATAAAGCAGTCTGTATTGACCCAGATTGTTTGATGACTAATCTGTTCTTATTCACGCTGTTATTTTCTTGAAACAACAGCCTCATTCTTATTTCTATAAATTACAGTCTCTTGGCTGCTATTTCCTAAACAGAGCTATCCACACCCCTCGTTCATTCTAGTAGTCCTATGTTGCCTCCATATAACAATAGCTATACCACTTCAACATTAAGTCTATGGATCTCTTTTACAGTAGAGGGCACAAAAATCTTAGAAACCCACTATCTATTGAAAGATGTTTAAAACTCTCCAAACTTTACTCCTAATGGCTAAAGACCTATATTTGCTGTTTCATTGATCTTAACTTCCTAAGGTACAAGGTTAGTGACAACCAATAAGCTCAAAGTATTGCACCTTCACCAATCTGATTACCTCGCCAGTGGTATAACATGTACTTCCGCGAATACTTTGACATCATAAATGATTTATAGCATTTGTAGAATTGTTTTCCTTGATACCATTTGATAGGAAATGACTTCTTGACAAGAAATTTCTCCTTTTGAAGAAGAAGAAGCCTCCTGAGGAAGATCAGGAGAGAAGGAAAGAAGAAACTACCACTAATTTACCAATAATTCTAGTCAAATTATGAAATAATTAATTTTAGGCAGTTAAACAATTAATTCTAGCTGAAAACATGCTAATAATTTGGTTTTGAATTTCTGAGAACCCAATAAATACTAGCTGAAGACATGTTAAATAATTAATTCTATTCCAATTATGAAATAATTAATTTTAGGCAGTTAAATGTTATTTAATCAAAGTTTTGGATGCAAGCCAACTAGGTATAGGCAGGTTGGCAGATGCAGTGATTTAAAAAGCGCTAGGCGCCAAGATCCCAAAACGCCCGAGGCGCCAGGCGCAAAGATCCCAAAACGCCCGAGGCGCCAGGCGCTCGCCCGAGCGAATTAAAGTGCTAAAATAAAAAAAAGATTAATAAATATATAAAAATATATAGAATACTAAGTTAACGATATACTGTTAACAGTAGAGACGAGGTGAGGCGGCTGACCGAGAGCGAAAGCTGCTTAATGAGAGCAGTGACAATGACAGTGGCAAGCAATGACAGTGGCAGCGGCAGCGGAGAGCAATGATAGCAGCGACGGTGGCGGAGCAATGATAGCAGCGACGGTGGCGGAGAGCAGCGACAGCAGCGACGACGGCGGAGAGCAGTGACAGTAGTAGGGGCAACATAAAAATGTTGACGGCGTAATCGCAATTCACGAGTAGGATTAGGGATTTAGGGTTGATATCGGTGTGTTAGTTGGTTCGATTGAACCAACTAACGCGAATGCGATCAAACTAGAGCTAAAAACCTGGTTCGTTTCCCTGGTTTAACTCGGGCTCTCGCCCGAAGCGTTCGGCGCTTGGGCTCAGGCGAGCGCCCAGGCGGCGCCTCTTTGAAGTGCATCGCCTGGAGATTGAGCGAGGTGCTTGGGCCTCGCCTCGCCCGAGCGCCTTTTACAATCACTGGGCAGATGGCAGTAGATGTTGCTCTGTTATTTGAAAGTGGAATGCGTCATATCGATCACCGGATTTTAGTGCTTACTGTTCTATATGCATGTAGGACTAGTATATATAATCGCAATATATATACTAATTTATTATGTCAAACACATTTGTTGATGTAGTTGTTGATGGTTTGGGATAACGAGAGACCTTCTTAACTAGAGTAGCTTCTGTTTTACCATTTTGCAGAATGAATGTTTGACTGTAGTGGTACATCTGATTCAGTCAATAACTTCTGCTAGCTGAAGCGTGTTAAATGGAGTTTGGTTCTCACTGAGACGCCCTATTGTGCCTAGCATGTCTTGGCATTTTACACTCAACACCTAGAGGCACATGCATGCACATCAATGCTTGCTTATTAGTTTTGGTTACCTATCTACATGTTTTGAAGCTTATTTTGGTCTTGATTCTGCACTTATTGATTTGTTTGAGCCTTTTTTTTTCAGTTATGATGACTAATTTTTAGGTTTATTCTCAGAAATTTATCAAAATCAAGAGAAAAAAATTATAATAGTCAATTTTCACTAATTATTCTAAAATTATAATATATTTTGCATTGATTAGTCTCTGGAGGTTTTCTATAAATTGGGTCCTGATTTTGAATTACAAAATGAAACATCAAAAAGAGAAAAATGCTCGTCTTTCTTTCACAAGATGGTGCAAACAGGGGAATTTTTGAGAGGTGTTGTGGTGGTTGGGGGTGTTCATTGCCTTGGAAATAGGGATTCATGTTCTGTGTAAAGTGGAATGATATTTACAATGATATAATGAAAAGAAAGTCTTTGGTTGTTATGGTCAGTTAAGAGTTGATAATTTCCAAGCACCTGGTGATATTCTCCTGACTGCGTGGCACAATTACCATTTTATAGGTGTCATTGTACTATTGAAATGAGTAGTGCCAGCTAGCTTGAATGGGCAGGGTTGGCGTGGTGCTTAAAATAATTCTTATTCTTTGTGCTGAAGTCATTTTAAGTTTAGACATTATAACTATAAGATTATGCAAGTCAATGTGGTATTTCCTGTTGATAGGAACCATAACAGTTCTATACACAACTATTTTTCCCGTTGGTCCATTCACTACTTGTTTTGTTTTTGTTTACGTTTTCTTTTTGCAATTTGGATGAGTACAAGCAAGATTTTTTACACGATCACCTTATTAATTCTGTAACCAAAGAATTAGTGCTTTTTAAGTTGATTGCAATTGTTGAATTTAACTTATCATCTATTGGTCTATGTTATATGGTTCCTAGATTTACCAAGGACAGCCATGAAGATATGGAAGGAAGGAAAATTATAATAAAAATGGAAATTAAGAAGTAAAAACAAATAGTGTAACCTCCTCAGAAAAACTAAAGATATTTCAATCAACTGAATGTCGTTATTAACCTTGCCTTCTGCCAAACATTCAAAGGATTTGCCAAAATTTTCTGCTTAAGATAAGATTTGGTTGATCTGAATGTGATTGAACTTCTTTATTGCTCCATAATGGAGTAAATTTTTAGAAGCATATAGTTTTCAGGGAGTTCCTTTTTTCTTTCAAAATTATATGAAGGCAGTCATATTTCTTAATTTTTGGAAGCATTTTGCAGGCTAATTTTTATTTAGTATTTAAAAAATAATGTTTTGCCTAGAAATCACTGTGCTAGATCCCTTTTATTGGAGTGGCAGTGCAGTTCACTTGCTTTTGAGCCTAGTCATTAAGGAGAGGACTAATATTAGCTTAGGCTACAAATTGTGATGGCTATCTCTCCTCTTTATCACATGCTTTAGTTGTGGAAATTCCTCTATTTTTTATTGTGTTCTTTTATGCAATATAGAGTTATGCTATCAATCTAGGAAAACATTTGAACATCATCATGATGCAACACTATGTTATTGTCATTTCCATTTTTTAACTGCTTTTAACTCTTTGTCTAGATTATTTAGTTTTTAATTGGTTTCTCAGTTCTGTGTAAGGTTATAGAATATCTTCTTTGGAAGCCAGTTTAGCTGAAATTTCAGTTATTTAATAATGATAATTTTAAGCTTTGTTATGCACATGGGAAAGGATTTTTTTTTGTTTTATATAGTTCAATCGTATTTGCACAATCATATTTTGAACAGTTCTGGATCTGATTGTGTCAGACGTGCCATAACTCTCACTATTGTTAGTGCTTCAGCCATTCTCAATTGTAGGTGAACAAACCTATTTTTTGTTTCTTTTTTTTTTTTTTTGTGAAATTTGGCCAGGCACTTGTTTGTATGTTTCTTTAGTTGGTTATTGTTTGGGATTGACCCGTTAATTATTATTTTGGAGGTGCTTTTAACCTAACATCTTTGGTTACTTTGCCAGACATAGGTGTTGAGAGATGTGTTCGATTGGATGGTCTGACGGAAGCTGACATTAACAAGAAACTTGAAGAACTTGCTAAAGCAGCAGGAGCTCTTAAACCTTGAGAAAATTCAGTTGTCTTCTGATAGGGACAGGCGCTGAATAAAGGAGCCATCAGTTCTGTGAGCTCTATTCTTTTGAATGTTTTAAATTTAATAGTTAAATGGGATTGTATCTGTTTTACATTTATTCTGTTGCTGATAACAACCTGGTGTCGGTTGTCATTACCAGCGTTGGATAATGGTCGTTTGCCATTGCAGTCTGTGAAACTGACTGCAACGGTCCTTTCTCTCTGTGCTGGCTGATATTTCTAGTTGGTGAATTGAATACTACTTTGAAGACATTCTATACATGTCATAGCTTACTGACAGACTACAAGAGATTTACTCTTATGATGTTAGGACGATTTATCCTTCGAGCTTACCATAATACTATGTTTGATAGAAGCTGCTGCTTTTGCACTTGTCGTCAATGTGCGATTAGTACGTTTTCCATACACCCAAGGGTTCAGTCGTTCTATCAAACATAGTATAGGATATTAGGTCTTCTTGTTGTTGATACGACCTTACAACATGAGATAGAGAAATTGAGGCTAGTCTTTGGAGATTGAGAAAGAAAGATCAAGAAATCACAAACAAAATATTTTAGTTTGATTATGTATTATGTTATCTAACTTCTCACTGTCATCTTTAGTAAATTTTTTGAATACATGTATTCTGTCAAGATGCAACAACAATATTTTGTGCTGAGACAATCATATTGAACCAACCAATACGCATAGGTCTAATGTTCTAAAAATATTTTTTTTGTTGTAACGAATAGAAATTATTTTTTTAAAATATTATAATAATTAATATTAAAATTATTTATGTGTATGAGATATTTTAGGAGAATAGGCCAGTATTACCAAGGATCGATATGGTCAGATTTCATATATTGGATTTGATCCACAACGTATATGGTTTGTTGACTTAGAAATCCTAATCAAGTTTGGCTTAGATATCTTACATAATTTAAAAATAAAAAAAAGCTAAATATAGCTTAGAAATAAAAAAAAAGAGTCAAATATAAAGTTGGTGCACTCCGTAAACAACTTAAGTTGACATAAATTGTTTAGAAACCCTAATTAAAATTGATTATGATATATGCCCTTAATTAAAATCTATAATTAATAAAAAAAATCAATATGATATTAGTGTAACTTAGACATTGATGAAGTAACGAGTCGTCCCTCAAAAAGAGGACATCATAAAGCCAAGTTTGATCTCAGAAACCCTCAAAAGAATTATAACAAAAGAAAAACTGTATATTTGGTTCAACAGATACCATTGCACTAGTCCTATGCAGACTGAATATTGGGCAATTTAGGAGATGGACTCATATAAGCCAAAGATAAGAACCTTCAAAATTTCTTCCTCAAGAGTAGCACACAAAGATAAGCCAAAGATCATACTCATTTGACTCCTTAGTTTTAAGAAGTCCATATGTCATTTCTAACCAAGAAAATTAATATGTTGGGTTGGATATACATCTTAATATTGTTGAACACTCTCTTGCTAACGAAATTCTTGACATCCTAAACAAAATGAGAAAAAAACTTTATTACTTGCTAATGAAATATTTGAAATCCTAGATTTGATTAAATAATTTTTCTTTCAAAAAGATCCTGATATATAAACTAAAGTAATTTTATTTAATTACATAAAGATGATGGTGAACAATTACGTTATGATGATAATAAATACTAGTAACTCATTAAGAGTTCCTAAATCAATGACTGATAGGATTTACATTCATTACAGTCTACTGCATATGCTCACGAACATGTGGCATGCCATTAATTTTTTCATAGCCACAAAATAAAGGTAAAGATAAAGACGATAGGTAGCAAAATATCATTGTACGGAGAGCTATCTTACAACTATAGAGAAAGATGGTCAATAATAAGTTGACATCATGATAGAGAAAGCACCATTAGTTTTATCTATATATTGGTTTAAAGCATGTCATTAACTTACACCTTACGAGTCAAAATAATTTCCTCTATTTTCTTATAGGCCAAGTGTGAGATAAACTATCAACCTGATTCGGTCGCAACAGGCATAGAAGAGCTTGGCCGGTTGTATGTAGGTTTACCAATTACTAATTTTTTTACGCAAGTGTAATGTTATTACATAGTGGTTCATGTTGAGTGGCCTCTGTGCCCCTATATGCCCCCTACACTGTGCAGCCCACACCACATTGAGAGTAATTTTCTTTGATTTATCATCAACATTAACGTATGACAGTAGTCAATCGGGGGTCAAGCTGCAGAGCTCAATCAACCAATAAAAAAATAATGGGTCATCAAAATAGCATTTAAAAGACTTTATTTTCCATCAACACGTTTAACCTTTTCTTAGTTATAATGGGTACAGAATGAATATTATAAATAAGCATCTTTCAAAAATAATATTGCTAATTACATAAACTCATTTATTTTCTCTTAACACTTAAATAAATACAGATTTACGCATTAAAGAAGACTTATTAGTCTTATAGGACTTGTAGGGATTCTAGGATTGAAGAATCCTTTTCAAACTCAAAAGGACTAGGTAATTAATTGAGTTTTGGCTTCTTAGATTGCACTTTAAAGAGGGATTTCTTCATAATCTATCTCGAGTTAATAATAAAAATTGATATTAATAGATTAATAATAATAAATTTTTTTGATGAAAATATTGTAACAAGATAAAAACAAAGGAACCCCTTGGAATATGACACAAATGAAACTGTTCTTGACCTTCTTCTATACGACTACCCTCGGATTTACTTAGCAACAAGACAAAAACAAAGGCCCCAACCTTACCATCCTACCATAATTGAGGCCTTCCTTGGATTTACTTAGCATTTTAACTGAATTTGTATCATTTTCTAATTTTATTTGGTTTAAGATGAATTTCTAATTATTTTGAATCAAAAATAATTTTAATATATCGAAGTATTTTTGAAGTTTTGAGAGAAAAATAGACGTGAATTATACTTTTTTTTTAAATGGGGCTTTATAATTTTTTGGGATCCTATTAAAGATAATATAACTCACATCCCAATTTTTCTAAAAAATATTAAATTTTTTAAAGAATCTTGAAAAATGACTTGCCAAGGTCTAAATGACCACTTTTTCTATATAAGCTTTTAAAATAAATATTATTAACCGATTTACACTATTTTAATTTACTTTAGTTAAAAGTATATATATATATATATATATATATATATATATATATATATATATATATATATATATATATATATATATATATATATATATATATATATATATATTAAATATGTATGTGTGTAATATGACATTTTAGGTGACTGATACGAAACAAAAACTCCTCATACGCTAATATTAAGTCGGTGAGTGTAAGACAATAAGATTGACTTACATGACATTCCATCATTATAGGAAAAAATTGAATCATGATATATGTTAAGTTGGTCGAGTCCCTCAAGGCTCTCACATCTACGTGATCTAGTTCTTGCCTATGACAGAAAGATGTCACCGGTGACCTAAGCACATGATATATTTGATCGAGTCCCTCGAGGGTATATCATCAAATCAGACTCATCTAGTAACGATGTTGATGACTTAACTGAACATCATGGTTGGTCGAGTCCTTTGAGACCATGGTGATTCGGAGGCCGAACAAGTCGAAAATCACAAGGAGTTATGATTGACAAGAATTGCCTACCTTTTTGGGCTTAGTGTGATTAGTCAAGTCCCTTAAGGTTACACTAAGACGCCGATTGAACCCCAATCCCCAGTAGAAGTCTACCGGAGACTTATGTTTCACGTGCCGAGGGTGTCGTGTGATTTGCTAGGAAAATAGTGTGAGTACATTAAGATAGAAGTTCATATCTTAATTAATTTTTTTACAAAATTTGCATGTTATTAATTCACGCTACATCTTGTTTGTCAAAAACATGTCGCTTGTAAAACCCCTACAAGTTATACTTGATGCCAATCACCTCACTGGTCCAAACATGTCGCTTGCAAAACCCCTACAAGTTATACTTGATGCCAACCACCTCACTGGTCCAAACTATATGGATTGGCCCTGCAATTTGAGAATTATTCTCACGGTAAAGAAAATCGTATATGTCATTGACATGATTGTGCCACGTTGGAGGAAGGGGCAAGCAAGGATGAAATCACTCGTTATGCAAATTATATAGACGATTCCACCTTGATAAAGTGCTATATGTTGGCCTCCATGACTCTTGAGTTACGGAGGCAACATGAGAGCATGAATGCCAATTCCATCATTCGTCATCTTCACTAGCTATTTGAGGAACAGAAAGAGCTGAAAGATATGAAATATCCAAGAGTTTATTCTGAGCCAAGATGACAAAAGAGGTATCAGTTCAGAACCATATCCTAAAGATGACAGAGTAGATTGAGAAACTCACAGGTCTAGGAATAGTCCTAGAGGATAACCTATGTGTTGATCTTATATTTCAGTCCCTGCTAGATTCCTTTTCATAGTTCATCATAAACTTTAATATGAGCAATTTTGAGGTGACTCTATCTGAGCTCCTCAAAATGCTGAGGAAAGTTGAGAGCTATCAAGAAAGAGAAGCTACTTCTCTATGCTGGTGAGACTAATAAGAAAAGAAAAGCTAATAAGACCCTTAAGAAGGGCACAGGCAATAATAAACCGGGTAATGCAAAGGTTGCTAAGAAAGACCCAGCCAAGGATAAAGGCCAGTGCTTCCACTACGGCAAAGACGAGCACTGAAAGAGAACTACAAGGATTACCTTGCAGAAAAGGTGAAATAGAAGCTTGGAGAAGCTTCAAGTACATTCATGATCAGTCTCATTTGTTAGTTTTTTATGATAACACATGGGTATTGGATACCGAAAGTACTTATCATATTTATAATTCATTGTAGGTTCTGGTAAGGCCTAGGAGACTAGCCAAAGGTGAGATGGACCTCAAGATGGGCAATAGAGCAAGAGTTGCTGCGGTTGCCACTGAGGAGGTCACCCTACATTGCCTGGTGAAGCTACTATTATATTGGATGCATACTATTATGTTTCCTCGATTATCAAAAATAGTATTTTCATTTCTTGTTTGATAGTTAGTGGATATAAACTAGTTTTTAAGAACAATAGTTGTTCAATAATTTTAGATGATGATATCATCATAAAAGGGACCTTGATTAATGGCTTATATGTGCTAGACACTTCTCCATACATCATGAACGTAAATACATCGAAGAGGAAATGAGACATACCTATGACATTGTAGGTTATGTCATATCCATGAGGGAAGGATTCAAAGTCAGGGTTATGTTTTCTAACATGGGCAAAACAACCCTCAATCTTAACCACCTTAAGATCGAGCTTCTTTCCTTTCTATATCTCATATGGTGTAGACACTATCATCTTTGATGGAACTCTGTTCAAAAGGTAAGCTGTAGTTCTAAGGCATATCCCCATAATGATACGGGTAGGTCAGCGAAACTCATCACGGACCATATAATGTCTAACAACGTGTGATTCCTCCTTCCCTCATGTATATGACCTAGCCTATAATGCCATAGGTATGCATTGTTCACCTCATATCTTTTCCTCTTGGACGTATTTATATTCATGATATGTGTGTTGAATCTTAGATTTTGATGATGAAATCAATTGATGAGTGTTTAATCTAACATATATGTTAAAGGAAGTATTGCAGGTCTAACTATGATGGAGGAATTGAGGTACAGCCAGATGATGGGCCAAGATCAAGCTTTGGCATCGGGCCAAGGTTTGGACGATGCGGTGGGACCTCATCGGGAGTTCGCTAGGAGTTCGCTAAAGGGATCGAGAAGCTCGTTAGGAACACTTCAAGAGATCACTGGAAAAAGATCGTAAGACTCGTCGCAAGAATGCCAAAGGCTGCTGGATTGGCGGGAGTTAGGTCTTGTTTAAACTTGTGGTCATTATTGTTATAATTATTGAGTCGTAATTAGGGTTTGAGTCCTAATTGAGTTAGATTTGGATGAATGAAATCCAAATCAACTCAATAATGCAATCGAGTCCACTATGAGGTTTGATTGAGCTCAGATTAGTTGACCAAAGAATTGGTCAACATCAAGTTCAAGTCAGAATTTAAAAAGTTAAGGGAACCACTTTTTCGGAGATTCTGACGGCTGAACCGTTGGTAAGCGACGGGTGTACCTTCATCGCCTAGGATTTCGGGCGACTGTCAGCGGCTGAACCGCCCATACCTTGGATTATGGATACTTTCGACGGTTGACTCGCCTAGGCCGGTTGCTGAACCGCCCATACCCGGATTTTTCGGGTATGTTTAAATTTTGGCTCCAAAATTCTCAAGCCATTTAAGGCTATAAATACCCCAAGTTTTCTTACATTCCATACAATAATTTTGAGGATTATATTCTATGAAAAAATTATTTATGAATTATAAGAAAAAGAAAAGGGGAAGGGAGAGAGGTTAGAGTTAGAAAATTCTTGAAGTCTCCCTTGTAAGCAAGTTATAAGGGTTTGATCTTCACCCAAAGAAGATCGGTAGTGGATGCCGGTGTGCCTTAAGAAGAAGAACTTGGGAGTGGACGTAGGCTTGGTACCATACTACTATAATTGTGAGTGTTTTTACTTGTTGCATTTAATGCTTACAATTGTCGAGTTATTAATCGTTTTGAACTAAATACCAATAGATGCTTCCGATTTTTAGTTACTATTTGAAAGAAAAGTTCCAAGTTAAGCACTTCCCTTCGACGTTGCTTATCTTTATTAAGATTTGATTATTCCTTCTTAAATCATTTTTAAGCAAGAAACTCAGCATTTTCTTTGAATCATTCACTTGTTACGAAAAGCTTTGGATTTTCTATGTTGCTTAAAGCGAAAAGTTATTTTTTTGTTAAAATAAGAATTTACACTTGTACTAATTCACCCCCCCTCTTAGTGTAAATTGATCCTAACAATTGGTATCAGAGCAAGATAGTTACTCATTGGATTAACACCAACTTGAGTAAATGACTTGTTTTGGCATGAATGACGGACATTCCATCTCACATCCTCCAATGTTTAATGGGACGAATTACACGTATTGGAAGACATGGATGCGTATTTTTCTTATCTCTTTAGACCTTGATTTATGGAATATCGTTGAGAATGAATTTAAAAATCTTTCAAGCCAATGAATGAGCTGAATGATTTGGAAAGAAAGAATTTTTCTTTAAATACAAAGGCTACGAATGTCTTATTTTATGCTCTTGACAAGAATGAGTTTAATCGAGTTTTCGTTTATGAATCGATCTTTGATATTTGGCACACACTAGAAATCACACATGAGGGGACCAATAGAGTAAAAGAATATAAGATTAATATTTTAGTTCATAATTATAAGTTGTTTCGAATGAAACCAAGTGAGTCCATTGGAGACATGTACACCTGTTTCACGGATGTCGTCAATGGCCTTAAAACACTTGAAAAATATTCTTCGAATTTTAAACTTGTTATTAAAATTTTAAGATTTTTACTTAAAAATTGGGATCATAAAGTAACCGTTATTCAAGAGGCCAAAGATTTAAATAACTTGCCTCTTGAAGAACTGATTGGCTCACTCATGACATATGAACTGAACTAATTGTAAAGCTCATGATGAGCTTGATGAACCCCTTCCAAAGAACAAGAAGGATGTAGCACTTCGAACAACAAATGACTCCTCGAGTGATGAGGACCATGATATTACACTATTACCATGAAAGTTTAAAAAATTTTATAAAAAATAAAAACTATAAAAATAAAAAACCGAAGAAGGACAATGTCATATGCTATGAATGCAAAAAATCAGAACATTTAAAAAATGAATGTTATCAATTGAAGAAGAAAGCACTTTCGGCCACTTGAGATGATTCAAGCTCTTCGGATGAAGAAGACCACTCCAAAGAAGAAGTTGCTAACTATGCTCTAATGACGATTAAAGATGAGGTTAGTGATTCATTAAGTGTTTTCTTTTCAGAGTTATTAAATATATTTTATGATTTATTTGATGAGTTTAAAAAACTTAGCAAATCTTTTAAGTTGTTTAAGAACGATCATGATTTGTTAGTTAGTAGACTTGACGAAATGCATGAGTCATTAGTATCACATAACACATGTTCTAAATGTGAGATGCTAGATAGTGTTAAAGAAGAAAATATTATGCTTAAGATAACATTTAAAAAATTAAAATTAGGAATAAATCCCTAAATATGATCCTTGCTAGTAAGGGTCATATTAATAGAAGAAATAATATATGTTTTATTGGTAATATTCAATAAAAGTCAACTATCTTTGTAAAAGGACCTACCTTAAATGTGCCACCAAAAATCAAATATAATTTTTGTGAAAAAATAGGACATAAGGTAAACAAATGCCTATTTAGAAAATGTAATCCACATCAACCAGTTTGGGTTCCCAAGAGAACTTCATATAATAAAAAACGATTAGAAAAGAAAGATAAATTTTTTTATGAAGGACTAAGTGTAAAATGAGTACCTAAATAAAAAATATCTTTCTTGTAGGTTTGTTTCCAAACTAAAGCTAGAAGCACCAAATGATATCTTGATAGAAGATGCTCAAGACACATGACCGGAGATCCAACATATCTTTCTAAGCTCAGTAGCTTAAATGAAGGTGTTGTCACTTTCAGATACAACAAGGGTAAAATTATTGGAAAAAGAACTATATGTAACACATCAAACCTCTTGATTGAAGATGTATCGTTAGTTGATGGCTTGAAACATAATTTACTTAGTATTAGCCAATTATATGATAAAGGATATGTGATTAAATTTTAACCAAATGCTTGCATAATTGAATTGACACACAAAAATAAATCATTAATTGACTGAAGAAACAACAATGTATACACCATAGATATTAAAATCTTTTGTGATGAAACTTATTTTTTTGGCATTGAATGATGATGCTTGTATTTGGTATAAGAGATTAGGACATGCTAACATGAAACTTTTGAACCAAATTTCTTTCAAAGATCTAGTAAGAAACCTATCTAATCTTAAGTTTATCAAAGACAAAGTATGTGATACTTATCAATTAGGGAAACAAATAAAGAGTAGTTTTAAGTTAAAAAAATAAATATGCACCTCTAGACCACTTCAATTAATTCATATGGATCTATTTGGACCAATTGACATTACAAGTTTAGGTGATAGCAAATATACATTTGTTTTAGTGGATGACTTTAGTAGATATATTTGGACCTATTTCTTGACACATAAAAGTGATACATTTAAATGTTTTACAAAATTTTGTAAGATCATGCAAAATAAAAAAAGATGTATGATTTCTTTAATTCGTAGTGATCATGGTGGAGAATTTCAAAATAATAATTTTTAAAATTTTTGTGAATCAAATGAGTATATCCATAACTTTTCTACTCTATGAAATCCACAACAAAATGGAGTAGTAGAAAGAAAAAATAAGTGTTTACAAGAAATGGCTAGAACAATATTGAACGAACATAACCTACCCAAATACTTTTGGGCTGAAGCCGTTAATACAGCATGCTATGTTTTAAATAGGATTCTTATAAGAACATTGCACTATAAAACTCCTTATGAATTGTGGAATGGTAAAAAAACCTAATATTCCTATTTTAAAATATTTTATTATAAATATTTTATTTTAAATTAGAAAGATGCTTTAGGAAAATTTGATGTAAAATCTAATGAAGGCATTTTTCTAGGTTATTTTTTTATTTCAAAAGCTTATCGTATTTTTAATAAAAGAACATTAGTAATAGAAGAATCCATTCATGTTGTTTTTAATGAGTTTTTTAAATTAAAAAAGATCGATTTTGATAATGAAATTGATCTTGATACTTTAAATTTAAATGATAATACTCCTAAAAGTAACTTGGATAAATCTACTTCCAAATCCTTACCCAAGGAATGAAAGTATGTGAATGATCATTCTAAGAAGCTTATAATAGGAGAAACATCAAAAGGAGTTCAAACTCGATCTTCTTTTAGAATTTTTTGTGTAAATGCCACGTTTCTTTCTCAAATCAAGCCAAAGTGCATTGATGAGGCCCTAAGAGATTATTCTTAGGTTAATGCAATGCATGAAGAGATTAATTAATTTAAGAGAAATGAGGTATGAGAGTTTGTTCCTAGACCAAATGACCATTTAATGATTGGTAGTACTAAATGGGTATTTAGAAACAAGCAAGATGAAAATGGTATCGTGGTTAGGATCAAGGTTAGATTAATAGCCAAAAGGTTTTAACCAAGAAGAAGAAATTAATTATGATGAAACCTTCGCTCCCGTGGTTAGACTTGAAGCCATAAGGACGCTCCTTGCCTTTGCATTTTTAAAAAAATTTAAGTTGTTTCAAATGGATGTTAAAAAAGATTTTCTAAATGGTTTCATTTATGAAAAAGTGTACGTTGAACAACCATCCGATTTTAAAAATAATCTTCTTCTTAATTATGTTTTCAAACTTACAAAATCTCTTTATGGATTAAAATAAGCCCCTCGGGCTTGGTATGAAAGACTTAGTTCTTTTCTTATTTCAAATAAATTTTTTAAAGACAAGGTTGATACCACGTTATTTTTTAAGTATTTTAAAAATGATATTCTTGTTATTCAAATTTATGTTGATGATATCATTTGTGGATCTACAAACGAATCTTTATGTGAGTCTTTTTCTAAAGTTTGAAATGATTCTAATGGGTGAGTTACAATTCTTCTTAGGATTACAAATAAAATAACTAAATGATGATATTTTTATTAGTCAAACTAAATATACCTTGAACTTGATAAAATGGTTTGAGATGGAAAATACTAAAGCATTAAACACTCCCATGAGCACATCTATAAAGTTGGACTTATACAATGAAGGAGAAAACTTCGATAAAAAAACTTATAGAGGAATGATAGGAAGTTTATTATATTTAACTACTTCTAGACTAGATATCATGTTTAGTGTTGGATTATGTGCGAGGTTTCGATCTAATCCTAAACTCTCTAATTTGAAAGTAGTTAAACGAATCTTTAGATACCTAAAAGGAATATTTAAACTAGGATTATGGTATCCAGAATCAAAGAATTTTGACTTGATTATTTATTCAGATGCTGATTTTGGTGTATGTAGAATATATAGAAAGGGTACTACCGGGCATGTCAATTTTTAGGGCATACACTTATTTCTTGGACTTCCATGAAATAAAATTCAGTAGCTTTATCTACTACAGAAGCAAAATACATTGCAGCTAGTGCATGTTGTTCCCAAGTCATTTGGATGAAAAACACACTAGAAGATTATGGAATGAAATTAATTTTTTTTTTATAAAGTGTGATAATACAAGTGCTATATGTTTAACAAAAAATCTTATTCAATATTCAAGAACCAAACATATTGATATTAGACATCATTTTATAAGGCATCATGTAAATTGTCAAGATATCTCTTGGGAATTTATTGACACTAAGCATCAATTAGCAGATATTTTTATATAACCCTTAAATGAAGAATAATTTAATTTTTAAAAAAGAACTTGAAATGCTAAATCATGAAAATATATGAATTGCTTGATTTCATGAGATTAAGTTATTTTTCTTTATGATAATATCTTGAAAACTCTCTCCATGTTCTTAAAAAGGGAAGAAAATTTACATGATATTTTACTACTTTACGGATTTATTTGCTACGCTTGCTTGAAATTACATGAGATAATTTTAAATGCATGAATAGCTCCTAAATTTTTGAGTCTTCTTGAATATCTTGGATCTTTGAGCTTATCTTCAAAATACACCTCTAAAAAATTGAGAGTTATACTTAATGATGTTTTACAACTCCTCCCTTATTTTCTTTCGATCTTTTTCACAAAAGGAAGAAAATTCTTTATGACTCATGTCATATTTTACAAAGGGGGAGCAAAAACTCATGTGCATTAAAATTCTTGGCCTATATTTTACTTTTTTATTGATGACAAAGGTGAAGAAATATATATTGATGACATATGATATTGATGATATACATTGATGACATATGATATTAATGATATACATTGATGACACATGATATTGATCATATACTTGGATATCTTAGATATGGATACATAATTCTTTTTGAAATTCATGAAAATCCTTGATGAGTTGATGACTTGATGGTTTAAAAGGAAATTTTTGTTGATGTATGAGTGTCATATTACAATCCTTGAAATATTATTTGCTTGAAATATTAATTGATTCATGATACTTGAATTCAAGAGTGTGTGGTTCTCTTGAATTTAAGTTCTCCTTATTATGACATGGATTTAGGTGGAGTAAAGTTTAACTCCCATCATCAATTGATTGTCATTATAAAAAAGGGGGATATTGTTGAATCTCAAATTTTGATGATGAAATCAATTGATGAATATTTAATCTAACATATGTGTTAGAGGAAGTATTGCAGGTCTAACTACGATGGAGGAATTGAGTTACAGCTAGATGATGGGCCAAGATCAAGCTTGGGCATCAGGCCAAGGTTTGGACGATGCAGTGAGACCTCGTGAGGAGTTCGCTAGGAGTTCGCCGAAGGGATCGGGAAGCTCACTAGGAACATGCATGGAGATCACCGGAAGAAGACCATAAGACTCACCACAAGAATGTAAGAGGCTACCGGATTGACGCGAGTTATGTATTGTTTATGCTTAATGGTCATTATTATTGTAATCGTTGAGTCATAGTTAGGGTTTGAGTCATAATTGAGTTGGATTTGGATGAAATTCAAATCAACTCAATAAGGCAATTGGGTCCACTATGGGGTTTGATTGAGCTCAAGTTGAGCTCAATTAGTTGGCCAAAGAATTGGTCAACATCAGGTTCAAGTCAAATTTTAAAAAGTGGAGGGAACCACTTTTTCGGAGATTCCGGCGGTTGAATCGCCGGTGAGTGGCGAGTGTACTGTCGTCGCCCAGGATTTCGAGTGGCTGTTAGCGGTTGAACCGCCCAGGCTGGGTGACTGAACCGCTTGTACCCTGGATTCTGGGTACTTTCGACGATTGATCCACCCAGGCCGATGGCTGAACCGCCCGTACCCAAATTTTTCGGGTATTTTTTAATTTTGGCTCCAAAATTCTAAAGCCATTTGGGGCTATAAGTACCCCAACTTTTCTTGCATTCCATACAATAATTTTTGGAGATTATATTCTTTGTACAATTTTGTGTGAATTGTAAGAAAAAGAAAAGGGGAAGGGAGAGAGCTTAGAGTTAGAAAATTCTTGAAGTCTCCCATGTAAGCAAGTTGTAAGGGTTTGGTCTTCACCCAAAGAAGATCGGTAGTGGACGCTGGTGTGCCTCAATGAGGAGGACTCGGGAGTGGACGTAGGCCGGTTGGTGTCGAACCACTATAATTGTGAGTGTTTTTACTTGTTGCAGTTACTACTTGTAATTGTCGAGTTCTTAATTATTTTGAACTAAATACCAATAGATGCTTCCAATTTTTACTTTTTAAAAGAAAAGTTTTAAGTCAATCACTTCCCTTTGATGTTGCTTATCTTTTTATTGAGATTTATTTGTTATTTCTTAAGTTATTTTTAAGCAAGAAACTTAGTATTTTATATGAATCATTTATATGTTACGAAAAGCTTCAGATTTTCTATCTTGTTTAAAGTGAAAAGTATTTTTTTAAAACGAGAATGTACACTTGTACTTGCTGGTTACAGGTGCCCTGTAAGCTAATCACGTGAGTGATGATACGTGTGACACGCTGTATGATCTTTTTTGCTTATGATTAATATTAGCATATTCTCACATTATATTATATGTAGCATATATTCTGTGATGTCCTTGGTTCTATGCAATAAAAATCAGATCGTGATAATGAGATCGATTCACCTCTAAACACAGATCATAAATAATCCCGGTAAAAAGATTACTTGAGAGGGACATCGAGATAACCGGACAGACCGGTGTACTATATACCCGCCCATATGATGGAGGTGGCTGGTCTCATAGCCACTTATGTGGAGACACTAAGGATATAGTATATGTGCTCATTGGAGAATGAGTTCACTGATTGATCAACTTATGAAATGCTGTATGGTTAATGATACCTAATATCAGACGACGATTTCATAGTCCCAGTTATGAATCTGGTCCTTAGACTTGAGACACCAATGATGCTTTGTATGAGTACTCCTTAATTTGACGTCAGACTTACAGGTTTGGAAGTTTCAGATCTGGTACAACTGGTTATCGGGATTGGTAGCCAACCTTACGAAGGCAATTGAGTGTCAATAGATGATCATCCACTCTCGGTATCATGAGAGGAATATCCCATATGTGCTTGCTCAGACAAATTCCTAGCCAGGGTCATTCAGATTGAGAGAGAAAGAGTTCTCTGGGAGAATCCGATTAGAGCGAGACTATGACGGATTTCGTATGTGACCTGACAGTACCATGTCCAATATACGGTCTCTGGGATATTAGTTGGATGAGGGATTATAGATACATAGTAATTATGGACAGACATGTCAAATAGATTCAATCCCCCTGTACCGTCTGGGGACTATGGCGTAGTGGCCTAGTACGTCCATAGTTGATGAGTCGAGCAAATTATTATGGGGATAATAATTCACTATATCAGAAGGCGTTATGATTGGAGTGACTCACACCTAGCTCGGTATCGGGCGTAGAGGGTCACACACATATGGTGGATGCTTCAACGAATAGAGGATTGGATGGAGATCCAATTAGCCCCTATTCTCATTAGAGCCATGTGTTGTGATGTGTGTAATTATGATTATTATTATTATTGGGGTCTGCGAGCCTCTGTTTTTCTCTTTTATTATCGGGCCTGCGTGCTTGTGATTATTTGTAATTACATAGAGAGGCGCAGTGGGAGCTTGGAGGTGACAGTGTGACCCACAATACCATGGCGGGAGATTACGATGCATAATGTTGCAACGATCTGACGGTACCGATGATAACGAGATCAACAATCACGGGGCATGGAGATGCGCCGATACACATATAGATCATATTGTGAGTGATTAGGCCCATTGGCTCGGGCTTAATCATATTAGGTGACGACTCATGATCATCCGGTGTGGCTTGCATATATGATGTGTTATATATATATATATATATATATATATATATATATATATATATATATATATTTATATATATATATATATATATATTTGCATGAGATATAGATATATATTAAATATGTATGTGTGTAACATGACATATTAGGAGATCGATAAAAAATGAAAACCCCTCCTATGATAATATTAAGTCGGTCGGTAAGCGTGAGGCAATAAGATTGACCCACGTGGCCTTCCATCGTTATAGGAAGAAATTGAATCACGACATAGGTTGAGTTGGTCGAATCACTCGAGGCTCACCTATCTACGTGATCGAGTTCTTGCCTACGACATATAAATATCACCGGTGACATGAGGATATGGTATGACTTAGTCGAGCAGTCGAGAGTATATCCATCGAATCAGACTCATCTTGTAACAATGGTGATGACTTAACTGAACTTCATGGTTGGTCGAGTAGTCGAGACCATAATGATTCGGAGGCCGAACATGACGAGATTTACAAGGAGTTATGATTGGCAAGAGTTGTCTACCTTTTGGACTTAGTGTAATTGGTGGAGTCCCTCGAGGTTGCACTAAGATGCCAATTGGATCTCGATCCCTACTAGGAGTCTATCAGAAACTTTCGTCTCATGTGTCGAGGGTGTTACGTGATTCGCTTGGAAAATAGTAGGAGTATATTAAGATAGAAGTCCATATCTTAATTAGTATTTTCTGTAAAATTTACATGTTATTTATTTTTGCTATATCTTATTTTGTCAGAAACATGTCGCTCGCAAACCCCTTGCGTGGCATACTTGATGTTAATCGCCTCACTGGTCCAAACTATACAGATTGGCTCCATAATTTGAGAATTGTTCTCATTGTAGAAAAAGTCGCATACGTCCTTGATACAATTGTGCTCATGCTGGAAGAAGGGTCAAGCAAGGATGAGATTGCTCGCTATGTGAAGTATATAAATGATTCCACGTTGGCAAAATGTTACATGTTGGCCTCCATGACTCCTGAGTTATAAATGCAACATGAGAACATAGATGCAGATTCTATCCTTCTTTATCTCCGCCAGCTGTTTGAGAAATGGGGAAGAACTCAAAGATATGAGATATCTAAGAGACTCTTCCAAGCCAGGATGACAGAAGGGACGTCGGTTGAGAACCATGACCTAAAAATGATAGAGTGGATCGAGAAACTCATAGGTCTAGGAATAGTCCTAGAGGATAACCTGTGCATTGATCTTATACTTCAGTCCCTATCAGATACCTTTTCTCACTTCATCATGAATTTTAATATGAGCAAGTTTAAGGTGACTCTCCCTGAGCTCCTCAATATGTTGAGGGAAGCTGAGAGTGCCATCAATAAGGAGAAGCCAGTTCTCTATATTGGTGAGACAAAAAAGAAAAGGAAGGCCAGCAAGACCCTTAAGAAGGGCAAGGGCAAAGGAAGACAAGGGTAAGGCAAAGGTTGTCAAGAAATATCCGACAAAGGACAAAGGATAATGCTTCCACCGTGGCCAAGTCGAGCATTGGAAGAGGAACTGTAAGGACTACCTTGCAGAGAAGGTGAAACAAAAGCTTGGAGAAGCTTCAAGTATATCCATAATCAGTCTCAACTTGTCAGATTTTTATGATAACATATGGGTATTGGATACAAGGAGTGTTTATTATATCTATAATTCGTTGTAGGTTCTGGCAAGACCTAGGAGATTAGTTAGAGGCGAGATGGACCTCAAGATGAGCAATGGAGCAAGAGTTGTTGTAGTTGCTGTTGGAGAGGTCACCCTACATCTGCCTGATAGAGCTATTATTGCATTAGATGCATGCTATTTTGTTCCCTCTATTATCAAAAATATTATTTGTATCTCTTGTTTGACAATTAGTAGATATAAATTAATTTTTGAGAATAATAGCTGTTCAATAATTATGGATAATGAGATCATCACTAGAGGGACCCTTATAAATGGCTTATATGTGTTACACACTTCTCCATATATCATGAGTATAAATATGTCTAAGAGAAAAAGAGATGAAGTGAATAATGCATACCTATGGCATTGTATGCTAGGTCATACACATGAGGGAATAGTTCAAAGTTGCTGAAAGATGGATGCTTAGATCCATTTAACTACGAGTCATATGCAACTTGCGAACCTTGCCTTCGTGGGAAGATGATCAACTCTCCTTTTAGTGGAACTAGAGATAGAGCCACCTAGTTATTGGAACTCATACATAGTGATGTATGTGGTCCGATGTCGACTCAGGCTATAGGTGGTTACTCATACTTCATTACATTCACTGATGATTTCTCTAGGTATGGACACATGTACTTAATGAAGTACAAATATGAGGCCTTTGAGAAATTCAGAGAATATAAGAATGAGGTAGAGAACCAAATTAGAAATTATTAAGACTCTTCAATCAGATCGAGGAGGAGAGTGCTTGAGTATGGAGTTCACCCATTTTCTCAAGGACAATGTGATTTTATCCCAATGGGCACCTCCTTATGTACCTCAGCTCAATGGTGAATCAGAAAGGAGGAATCTCACGCTGTTAGATATGGTACGGTCCATGATGAGTTTTGCTGATGTACCTATCTCATTTTGGGGGTACGCCCTAGAGACTGCAGTTTACCTTCTGAATAAAGTTCCATCAAAGTCGGTAGTATCTACGCCATATGAGATATGGAAAGGAAAGAAGCCCGATCTTAAGATTGTGAAGATTTGGGGCTGTCCTGCCCACGTTAGGAGACAGAACCCGATAAGTTGGAATCAAGGACAGAATGGTGCATATTCGTGGGATACCTAAAGGAAACTTGTGGGTATTATTTCTATCACCCCGAGGACCGATAGATCTTTGTTGCCAAGAGGGTCATGTTCCTTGAGAAGGAACACATTCTTAGTGGAAACAGTAGGAGCAAGATGGAATTGAGCGAGGTTGGAGAACCTAGCTCAAGTACCATTCTAGAGCCCGAGTCTGTTCAGGTACCTAACACACAAGTTCCAACTTTGCATAGGTCTAGTAGAGTATCTCACCCTCTTAAAAGATATGTGGGACATATCAGTGGAGATGACTCTCAGGATGTTGATCCTCATACCTACGAGGAGGCTATTACGAGTATAGACACCGGGAAGTGGCAAGAAGCCATGAATTCTGAGATGGATTCCATGTACTCTAACAAGGTTTGAAACCTTATGGATGCACCTAATGGTATTGTACCTATCGACTGCAAATGGATCTTCAAGAAGAAGATCAGAGTGGATGGAAAGGTAGAGACCTATAAAACAAGGTTGGTAGCTAAAGGATATCGTTAAAGACAAAGAGTTGACTATGACGAAACCTTTTCACCTGTAGCCATGCTTATTTATGTCCATTAGAATTATTTTGGCCATTACAGCACATCATGACTATGAGATCTGGCAGATGGATGTCAAAACGACATTCCTCAATGACAGCCTCGAGGAGGAGGTGTATATGATACAACCAGAGGGATTCGTATCCAAAGATAGTCTAGATAAAGTGTGTAGTTTGCTTAGATCCATTTATGGATTAAAGCAAGCTTCCCGAAGTTGGAACATAAGATTTGATGAGGTGATCAGATTTTATGATTTCGTTAAGAACGAAGATGAGCCTTGTGTGTATAGGAAGGTAAGTGGGAGCGCTATCACCTTCTTGGTGCTATATGTGGATGACATCCTAATCATTGGAAATGATATAGGAATGCTCTCCATAGTAAAAACTTGGCTATCCAGAAACTTCTCCATGAAAGACTTAGGGGAAACATTCTATATTTTGAGGATCCGAATCTATATAGATAGATCCAAGAGGATGCTTGGCTTGTCCCAGTCCAGGTACATAGACTCCATTGTCAAAAGGTTTGGCTTGGAGAATTCCAAGAGAGTCCTCATACCGATGAGACATGAAATATCACTTTCTAGGAGTATATCTCTAAAGACTCCTGAAGAAAGGGCAGACATGGATAAGATACCATATGCCTCAGCAATAGGGTCTATCATGTATGTGATGCTATGTACCAGGCCTGATATAGCACATGCTCTGAGTGTCACGAGCATGTATCAGGTATATCCAGGTTTCGAATACTGGAAGACAGTAAAGTGTATCCTTAAGTACTTGAGAAGGACTAAGGTTCTTTTACTGGTATATAGAAGAGGTAGCCTCCAGGTTGAGGGCTACATGAACTCAAGTTTTCAGTCCCACATTGATGATAACAAGTCAAATTCAGGGTATATTTTCACCATAAATGGAGGAGCAGTAAGCTAGAAGAGTTCTAAGCAAGATACTACTACTGACTCGACCACAGAGGCAGATTACATTGCTGCAACAGAAGCAGCAAAGGAAGGGGTGTAGATAAAGAAGTTCATCAAGGATTTGAGAGTCATACCAAGTAGCGTAGAGCTGACTCCTATATATTGTGACAGCGACACAGCGATAACTCTAACAAGGGAACCCATGTCTCATCAGAATTATTCTGAGGAGGTTCCATCTGATTATAGCGATCATGACCCGAAAATATATAGCAATGGAAAGAGTTCCATCCGAAGATAGCATTACAGATCCATTGACAAAGCCGTGGGCTCAGATTGTATTTAAGCGTCACAAGGGTCTGATGGGGATCAAACACATAGGTGATTGACTTTTGGTCAAGTGAGAGATTGCCGGTTACAGGTGCTTTACAAGCTAATCACGTGAGTGATGGCACATGTGATACGCTGTGTGATCTTTTTGCTTATGATTAATATTGACATATTTTTATATTATATTATTTGTAGCATATATACTGTGATGTCCTTGATTCTGTGCAATGGGAATCAGATTGTGATGAGATCACGATAATGAGATCGATTCGTCTTTAAATACAGATCCTAAATAATCCCGGTTATAGGTTACTCGAGAGGGACATTGAGATAATCGAATAGACCGGTGTACTATATACTCGTCCATATGATGGAGGCAGTTGGTCTCATAGCCACTTGTGTGGAGACACTAAGGATATAGTATAGTGCTCATTGGAGAATGAGTTCACTGATTGATTCGCTTATGAAATGCTGTATGGTTAATGATACCTAATGTCAGACAGCGATTCCATAGTCCCAGTTGTGTATCTGGTCCTTAGACTTGAGACACTGAGAATGCCTTGTATGAGTACTCCTTTCTTTGACGCCAGACTTACAGGTTTGGAAAATTCTAGATCTGACACAACTGGTTATCGGGATTGGTAGCCAATCTTATGAAGACAATTGAGTGTCAATAGATGATCATCCACTCTTAGTATCATGAGAGAAAATCCTATATGTGCTTGCTCAGATAAATCCCTGGCCAGGGTCATTCGGATTGAGAGATAAAGAGTTCTCCGGGAGAATCCGATTAGAGCGAGACTATGACAGATTTCGTATGTAACCTGATAGTACCATATCTAATATACGATCTTTGGAATATTAGTTGGATGAGGAATTATAGATACACGGTAATTGTGGATAGACAGTTCCGATAGATATGATCCCCCTGTACCATCTAGGGACTATGGCGTAGTGGCATAGTACGTCCATAATTGATGAGTCGAGTGAATTATTATGAGGATAATAATTCACTATATCAGAAGGAGTTATGATGGTAGTGACTCACGGCCATCTTGGTATCAGGCCTAGAGGGTCACACACATATGGTGGATGCTTTAGCAAATAGAGGATTGGATGGAGATCCAATTAGAGAACTGACTTCTCTTTCTTGATGGCACTCTCAGCTTCCCTCAACATATTGAGGAGCTCAGGGAGAGTTACCTCAAACTTGCTTATGTTAAAATTAATGATGTAGTGAGAAAAGGAATATGATAGGGACTGAAGTATAAGATCAACACACAGGTCTAGGTCTATTCCTAGACCTATGAGTTTCTCGATCCACTTTATTATCTTTAGGACATGATTTTGAACCGATGTCCCTTTTGTCATCCTGACTTGAAAGAGACTCTTAGATATCTCTTATCATTGAGTTCTTCCCTGTTTCACAAATAGCTGACAAAGATAATAAAAGACAGAATTGGTATCTATGCTCTTATGTTGCCTCTGTAACTTAGGAGTTATAGAGGTCAATATGCAATATTTTGCCAATATGGAATCATCTATATACTTCATATAGCAAAGCAATCTTATTCTTGTTTGCCCCTTCTTCTGGCGTGGTCATAATTGTGTCAAGGACATACACGATTTTCTCCGTCATGAGAACAATTCTCAAATTATGGAGCTAATCCATGTAGTTTTGACCAGTAAGGCGATTGATATCAAGTATACCATGCAAGGGTTTACGAGCGATATATTTTTGATAAATAAGATATAGCATAAATAAATAACATGTAGATTTTATGAAAAAACTAATTAAGATATGGACTTCTATCTTATTGTAGTCCCACTATTTTCCTAGGGAATCACGTGACACTATTAGCACGTGAAACAAAAGTCTCCGGTAGATTCCTAGTGGGGATCAGGATCCAATCGATGTCTTAGTGCAACCTCGAGTGACTCAACTAATTACACTAAGCCCGCAAGGTAGATAACTCTTGCCAATGATAACTCATCACAATTCCCGTCATGTTCGACCTCCGAATCATCATGGTCTCGACTGCTCGACTAACCATGAAGTTCAGTTAAGTCATCGCTATTGTTACAAGATGAGTCTGATTTGGTGATATACTCTCGTGTGACTCAACCAAGCATATCATGTTCTCAGGTCACCAGTGACATATCTATGTTAGGCAAGATCTTGATCACATAGATAGATGAGCCTCGAGTGACTTGACCAACTCAACCTATATCGTGATTCAATTTCTTCATATAATGATGGAAGACCACGTAGGTTAATCTTATTACCAGCGGGGTAGCCTACACATAGAGGCATAAGTGGCCATAGGCAGAGATGGCATGACTAACGAGGCCAACCCACACACACAGAGGCACAAGTGGCTATGGGAGGGCGGTTGATAGTGTGAAGGTAGTGGTCGACAATGACATGTTATCTAACATTCATCTTTCTAACATTTTCTTGTTTATGTAGGTCCTTTGTGGACGGCATGAGATTAAAGTCTATGTTAATCATTACAAACAAATATTGCTTGGGTGACTCATGGATTTGGTAAACCCAACTATAAATGTGGCAACGTGGGGTTTAAGTGTTGGTCGCATTGTGTTAGGCATCGATCATGTGGCGCTAAGGTGTCAATAAATCTTCTTATGTCATTGCTCTCGTATCATTACTTATTTAGGTACTTATCTTCGTTCTTATTACTCTTGCATCCTTATATGATTAGTTTTCAAATGAAATTTCAGTGTGAACCTAGCTTCTCGATATTTAAGTTAGTTTATATTAGTTTATGTCATTACTCATGATATAGCACATTACGGATTAAGGTCTTTGTTGATTGTGTAGAGTTTTCTTCATGATCCCATGAAGTTCTACTGATATAATTCTCTTACCACATGTGGTCTATTTCTCCACCGCTAATTAGTTAATATCCATTCTGATTACTTAAGGTGTCACAGCATGAAGTCGACCTTCTAGTATGAGCCTATCATGAGCTTACTATAATTAGATTTGATAGGATGGTCCTACAAAACTATGTAAATAATATTGATCTTGAATTTTGATGATAAAATCAATTGATGAGTTATTGATCTAATAAGGTTATTAGAGTTGATTGATGCAGGATTAATTAAAATAAAGAGAAAATTACAATCAGAGGTTTGGCCAAAGTTAAGTCCAAGCATCGGGCCGGAGTGAGGACGATGCAGTTGGGAACTTGCTTGGAGTGTGTTGGGAGCTCGTCGAGGGTATGAGGAGCTTGCTAGGATGGCACAAGGGAGTTCACCGGAAGAACACCGAGACTAGCTGGAAGATTGCCGGGGGAAGCCGAAAAGCTTGCTGGGAGTTAGGAAGGTCTTATAGTGGATTTGTTGGCCATGTTGATTGTAATTAATTAAGTTGTAGTTAGCATCGTTAAGGTTTAACTACAATAGAGAAAATGAATTACAACAGATGATGGGCCAAGATCAAGTTTGGGCATCGGGCTACGGTTCGAACGGTATAGTGGGAGCTCGCGGGGAGTTCGCCGAAGGAATCAGGAAGCTCGTTGGGAACACACTAGGAGATCGCCAAAGGACGACCGTAAAACTCGCCTGAAGAATGTCGGAGGTTGCCGGATTGCTGGAGGTTTGGTCAATTGTTAAACTTAAAGGTCATGTATGATTGTAATCAAGTGAGTCATAGTTAGGTTCAAGGCCTAATTGAGTTTGATTTGGAACGAAGCCAAATCAACTCAATGAGGCAACCAGGTCCACATTTAAGATTGGATTGAGCTCATATTGAGCTCAATTGGTTGACCTGGAAATTGGTTAACAAGAGGTACAAGTTAGGATTAGAATATTGAAGGGAATCACTTTTTCAGAAATCCTAACAGTTGTATGGTTGGTGAGGGGCAGTTATACCATCGCCGCCCAGGAATCCGGGTAGCAGATAGTGGTTGGATCACCTAGGCCAACGGTTGAACTGCCCGTACCCTATTTTTAGGGTAGCTTTCGGCGGTTGTACCGTCGGCACTGGTGGTTGTACGATCGGTACCCGGATTTTCTGGATACGTTTGAATTTTGACTCTAAATTCTGAAGCCAATTTGGGCCTATAAATACCTCAAGTTTTTTTGTATTTCAGACAACAATTTTTGGGCTAGAAATTTTATGAAAAATTATGTGCAAGATTTGTAAGAAAAAGGAAAGGGATAAGGGAGAGAGAAAAGTCTTGTAATACTTGTAGATCTCCCTTGTAAGGTTCATATCCTAAGCTTGGTAAAAGGAGAGAGGGAGTTATAAGGGTTTGATCTTCACCCAAAGAAGGTTGATAGTGGATGCCGGTGGGCCTCGAGAAAGAGGACTCGGGAGTGGACGTAGGCCATGTTGAGGCCGAACCACTATAATTGTGAGTTTACTTTAATTGCTTTCATTTTACTTTTGATTGCTCTTAAATAGTAGATAGTTAGATATGAAATTTCAATCTCTAAACCTTTTCAAATCGGCTCTTAATCAAATTTTCAAGAGAAGCTTCCGTTGTTCCTTCACTTTTCGAAAGCAAATATTTTTTAAACGAGCATAATTAATCTTGCACGAAAGTAAAGGTTTTGATTATGCATGTTCTTATGTGAAGCTTTCCTTTAGCATGATCATAACTTAGCTTTGTTCAATAAGCTTATTGCTCATGAAATGCTTCCAATTTTTGGTTTTGCTATAAACGAAAAGTTTTCTTTAAAACATGATTTTACACTTGCACTAATGCACCCAACCCAACGCCCCCCCCACCCCCCCCAAGTGTCAATTGATCTTAACAATCAATATCGGAGCATGTGTCAATTTGATCAAGTTTCTTATTTTAATTTGACTTTTGATATATAACATACATTATAAATGACAGATGAAAGCACAACTAAATCAAGTAAATCATTAAATGAAATGATCCATAAAAATGAACTTGAAGAACACTTTCCAAAAAATACGAAGGATTGTGAACTGAGAATGACGTATGACTTCTCGAGTGAAACCTTGAGTGATGAGAACCTTGAACTTGAATTCTTGACAAAAGAACCGAAAAATTTAATCAACATGAACCATAAAAATGATCTTAAGATGGAAAAAAACCTCTTGCTATGAACGCAAGAAGCCGAGGCACTCCGAAGATGAAGTGCATAACCAAGAAGTGGAGAATCTTGTGCTTATGGCCATCCAAGAAGAGGTTATTGATTCATTAAGTATTTCTTTTATTGAATTATTTCATGAATTATTTGATGAATTTAGAAAAATTTATAAATCTTATAAGTTGCTTAAGAATGAACATGATTTGTTAGTTAGTAGACTTGATGAAACACATGATTCATTAGTATCTCACAATTCTTGTTCTAAATGTGAAATACTACATAGTTGATAGAACCCCAGAAGGAGTTCTATAATATTTGATCTTTAAGGGGGTTCAACCCTTGGAACACTATAGGGGTTCCTCCCTCCTAGGGTTGGCCAACAAGGCTGAAAATAAAATATGTCTTGCTTGCTTTGAAAGAGTTGGATGTTACAAGCTTATATATGGCTCAAAACCCTAGCTATAGGAGGGGTGTTTCCTAAGTGAATTCTCCCTTTTGCCCCTCCTATAGCCATCCTACCTAAATAAAGGGGGGCAACGGCCTAAGTGGCTACACAAGCCATGCCCCTCTGCTAGAAATCCTAGCCAACTAGCCCAGTAATGGGAGCGGTGGTCAGGAAGCCCTAAGGTCTCAAAATAAACCCTAGTCACACTTCTTTATAGGATAAAGATGACTAGGTGGGGTTTTATTAATTGCTACTTGGTTGAGCATGACCCAACTCTGATGGGTCCTATCAATAGTGTTAAAGAAGAAAATATCATGCTTAAACAAATATTAGAAAAATTTGAAATAGGGAATAAATCCCTTAATATGATCATTGTCAATAAGGGTCATGTTAATAAGAGAAAATGAATAGGCTTTATGAGCAATACCCAACAAAAGCCAACTACCTTTGTTAAATGACCCACTCTAAATTTGCCACCAAAAATAAAATATAATTTTTGTGGTAGATTAGGACATAAAGCCAACAAATGTCTATTTAGGAATTATAGTCCTTACAAATTAGTTTGGGTTCCTAAGGGAACAATAAACAACCAAAAACCATTAGATAAGAAAGACAAAGTTCTTCATATATGTTCCAATATAAAATGGGTACCTAAATCTTTTTTATAGGTTTGTCACCAAATTAAGACTAGGAGCAAAATGGAATGTATCTTATGATACTCAAGCCATTTGACTTGAGATCTAACTTACTAATCAAGCTCTCTAGCCAAAATGTCAAAAATAAGGAAAAATTATTTGAATTAAGATGTTTGAAACTTAATGATTTTTGTTATAACAAATCCTTTTATTAAAAATAGTTCATGATTATATAATTAATCTTGATAATGCTTAGCTAGAGCATACTAGTATGAAAATGAACTATAACTAAAGAACCTTAGTCATTGTTAATGAAAAATATTTATTTTGAAATGATTGATTTAAATGGTTAAATAGTCATTGTAAGGTTGTAAGGTTGAATGATTGATTTAAATGGTTAGGTTGAATGATTGATTTAAATGGTTAAATAGTTGTTAAGATTGAATGTGTGTTGTTAAATGATAAATTACTTTTGAATTTGAACATGAAATAAATAATTTTGTTTTAAAAAAGGATTGATGAATCTACTGAACCTTTTTGGCATCTTAATGATTTCATAACTTAAATCATGATCTTGACATCTTAAGAAATCAAAACTTGAAATCATTATATAAATCAAGTTCGTCCAAAGAAGTTTCATATATATATAAATCAAGAACTTCTAGTTTTTTTTTTCCTTGAAATTAACTCATGATCTTGATATTTATAATTTGATATTTTTATGAATGAATACTCTTCTTAGATCTCTTTAGATTTCATTTTATCATCTAAGAGGAGATTTATTAAATAATGTCTTTTGTTATTTATGAATGTCTTTTGATATTAATATCTTTCTTGATATGATTCATTTTATAACTCATGAATGGTATATATAACTTATCACCAAAATTAATATTTATTAAATTTGTGATAAGTTGAAAAGAGATTTGTTTTATCATGAATATTTTCCTTGATTCCTTGACTTTATCCTTTATAGAATTATGTTTAATCTCTATGATTTACTCTTTTTAATAAAAGAGAGATTTATGATCTTGACAATTATAATTGAAGATTTTATCAAGATCTTTCTTCTATTTTATTAAAAAGACTGATCTAAATGAATAGAGTATTTTAAGATTTATCTTGAATGAATCAAGAGTATGTAAACCCCTAAGACTCATTTTCAATTTACAAAGAAAAATGGGAGAGTTTTATTAAAAAAATCATGTCTTTTGGTACTTAAAGATTTGAATTTATTTTTAATGATATGATCTCTTTGTACTTATGGGCGTAATTTGAATTTAGATTTTAAGAAGAAATTATGCAACCATACTTTCTTCTTGACAATGATAAAAAGTGATAGATAAAATTATTAATATGATTAGAAGCAAATTGGATATGATGACATTGAGTGAAAAATAATTTGTTTAGAAGAAAATTTAGAATTTTAAATTTTTTAAATACATGTGAAATGCATAATTCAAAATTTAAGCTTGATTTACTATCATATTTTTCCTTTGGATTTCTTGGACTTTATAAATTCCGCTTCTTATCCAAATTTGCATGCAAAATGCATGAGTTGCTTGATTTGCTACATTGCTTGAAATTTATATAAGATGAATTAAATTGTATGGGTAGCTCTTGATTTTTTCTTGGATTTCAGAATTTACATCTATAAAATTTATATATATAAAATTTACATCTATAAAATTGAGTATTTTTGTGATATGCTGTTTTTCACTTATCTTCCTTGTTTGTACTTTCTTTTTTACAAAAAGGAAAGAAAATATACATGAAGATGATCTACAAAAAACATGATTTGCTATTTTGACTTGCTATTTGTGTTCGAAGATCATATAATTTAAATGCATGAGTGGCTCTTAATTCTTCGTTGATTTCTCGGATTTTTGAGCTTACTTGCGAAATCACTCTTGTTAAAATAAACATAAGAAGGAGATTCAAATTTTCGTGATGAAATAGTTTTAAAGATTATTCTTGTTTCATGAATCTTGATGAATGTTTACAAAAGAAGAATATATTACAAAAACTTCTATGATGCTTGATATGAGCTTTTGATATGAAATTCTTGATGAATATACCATTTTTTTTAAATTTTTGGATCTTTGACACCCCCTCCCCTTCATTTCTTTTTCTTTCTTATTCGCAAAAAGAGGAAGAAAAATTTTCATGAGAAAATTATGTTTTACTATGAGGGAGCAATTAAATATTCAATCAATATACATTTTGTAAAATATGAAAATTTTGACACACGATGAGTTTATGTATCATAAAATTATTTGCTCATTATTTCACCTCTTTTTGTTGATGACAAAGAGGGAGAAATAGTGACTTGATGACGCAAAAATGATACATACATGTCAAAGGGAAAATTTTTTCATGAGAAACTTATTGCTCATATCCTATTTTACTAAGGGGGAGCAATAACACATGTGACTTGAAATCATTAGCTCTACATTTCACATTTTTGTTGATAATAAAGGGGAAAAAAATGGATATTGATGACATATGTAAGAAAATTTTAACATGGACTTTTCTCTTTGTTTGTTGATAAACACAGGGGAGAATTGATTAATGACTTAAGAGGAGATTTCAAAGGGGAGAATTGATTAATGACTTAATGAGAGATTTCAATGGGGAGAATTGATTAATGACTTAAGGGAAGATTTTCAAATATATGACTGATGCATGATTTTGGAATTCGTATTATATCATTTGATAAGTGAATGATTTGTTACTTGAATTCAAGAGTATGCGGTTCTCTTGAATTTAAGTTATTATTATTTGAAAGAAGGCATGGGTTTTAGGGGAGCAAGGTTTAACTCCTGTCATCAATTGATTGTCATCATAAAAAAGGTGGAGATTGTTGAATCTTGGATTTTGATGATGAAATCAATTGATGGGTTATTGATCTAACAAGGTTGTTAGAGTTGATTGATGTAAGATTAACTATAAAAGAGATAAAATTATAGAGGTTTGGGCAAAGTCAAGTCCAAGCATCGAGCCGGAGTGAGGACATTGTGGTTAGAAACTCGCCTGGAGTGCGTTGGGAGCTCACCGAGGGTATCGGGAGCTTGCCAGGATGGCGCAAGGGAGTTCGCCGGAAGAAGACCGAGACTCGCTGGAAGATTGTTGGGGGAAGCTGAAAAGCTTGTCGGGAGTTGGGAAGGTCTTGAAGTGGATTTGTTGGCCATGTTGATATGATTAATTAAGTCATAGTTAGCATCATTAAGGTCTAACTACGATGGAGGAAAGAAATTACAACCAGATGATGGGCCAAGACTAAGTTTGGGCATCGGGCTAAGGTTCAGATGATGTAGTGGGAGCTCGCTGGGAGTTCGCTAGGAGTTCGTCGAAGGAATCGGGAAACTCGCTAGGAACACACCGGGAGATCACTGGAGGAAGATCATAAAACTCGTCGGAAGAATGCTGGATGGAGGTTGCTAGATTACCGAGGGTTTAGTCAATTGTTAGATTTGATGGTCATGTATGGTTGTAATCAAGTGAGTCATAGTTAGGTTCGAGTCCTAATTGGGTTTGATTTAGAAGGAATCCAAATCAACTCAATAAGGCAATTGAGTCCACATTTGAGATTGGATTGAGCTCAGGTTGAGCTCAATTGGTTGACCTAGAAATTGGTCAACAGGAGGTACAAGTCGGGATTGAAAAAGTGAAGGGAATCACCTTTTAAAAAATATGGCGATTGTACCGTCGGTGAGCGACGGTTGTATCGCTGTCGCTTAGGAATCTGGGCAGCAGGTGATAGTTGTACCACCCATGCCAGTGGTTGTACCACCACTGCCTAGGAATCCAAGTACCAAGCAGTAGTTGGATCGCCTAGGGCCGCGATTGAACTGCTCATACCCTGTTTTCAGGGTAGCTCTCGGCGGTTGTACTGCCCGTACCTAGATTTTTCGGATATGTTTGAATTTTGGCTCCAAATCCTGAAGCCAATTGGGGCCTATAAATACCCTAAGTTTTCTTATATTTCAAACAATAATTTTTGGGTTAGAAATTCTGTGAAAAATTATGTGTAATATTTATAAGAAAAAGAAAAGGGGTAAGAGAGAGAGGAAAGTTTTATAATACTTGTAGATCTCCCTTGTAAGATTGTAAGGTTCATCTCCTAAGCCTGGTAAAAGGAGAGAGGAAGTTGCAAGGATTATCAATGACTAAGGTTCTTTAGTTATTGATATTTTTAACTATAACTAAAGAACTATAACTATAATTGGGATGGGCCTTGAAGAAGATGACTTGGGAGTTGATGTAGGCCAGGTTGAGGCCAAACCATTATAATTGTGAGTGTGCTTTAATTGCTTTCATTTTACTTTTGATTGCTTTTAAATAGTTGATAGTTAGATGCAAAGTTTCGACTCTTAATCGATTTTTCAAGAGAAGGTTCCATTGTTCCTTCTTCACTTTTCGAAAGTAAATGTTTTTTAAAGGAGCACAATTAATTTTGCAGGAAAGCAAAGGTTTTGATTATGCATGTTGTTGTAGGAAGCTTTCCTTTAGCATGATCATAACTTAGCTTCATTCAATTAGCTTATTAGTCACGGAACACTTTCAATTTCCGATTTTGCTCTAACTGAAAAGTAAAACGTGATTTTACACTTGCACTAATTCACCACCTCCCCCTCTTAGTGCCAATTGTTCTTAACAAATAACACATCCAACAAACACTCCACCGATGCTTAACTTTATGACGAAAGATTAGTACAATTATTTCTAATCTCAATTCTTCGAGCAATATTAAAATTTTAATTCATATTAATACTTTTAAAAAATATTATAAATATATATAGAATATATATATCATAAAAAGTTCCTACCAATTGGTTTTTGGTGCCTTTTAAAATTTATCTCAAGTACCTTTTTTATATATTTAAATTTTATTCATCTACTCCTATCGATGTCTTTTCAAAGTTCTCTAATCAATTAACTAACTCTAGTCAACCTTTTTTCCTTCTTATCTATTTCTTCCTCCTCCCTTCACTTATTGTCAACCTTATTCTTCTTGTCCCTTCCCTCCTTTTCTATGCCATCTAGGGATGACGATGGAGGGGACCATGACTATACGATGATGGAGGAGTGATAGAGAAGAGGGGTGAAAGAAGAAATGAGAGAAGGAACTCAAATCACCCAATTTGATTTGATTTGCTTAGATTTAACAAAAGAAAAAAAATTCACCTAAAAGATTAAAGGCAAATTTATTAATGGATGAATTCCTCAAAAAAAGCTCTTAAGTTTAAAAATTTTTCGAGCGCCCCAACTTAATTTTTTTTTATAGAGCACCCTTAGTCACTTGAAAGACTATTTTATTCCTATCTCCGTCAGACCCATCATCGTCTCCTCCTCCTTGTGCAATCTTTGCTACCACTCCTACATCATCTTTGGACCTAGGGGTGTCACGGGTGTGGTGCCCATGCTAGCCCTAGTCGCTCTCGCCTGTCCTAAGGGCTTCATGCGTGGAGGTGCAAGTGCAGCTAGTGAGGCTAGCTAACACATGGAGAGTGGCGGTCAGCAAGGCTAGCTTGCACAATGATGCAGAGGCGATTGACGGGGCTAGCCCGTGCACGCATAATGTGGGTATGTCAGGGGGTTAGCCCATGTGTGGAGGTGCAAGTGGTCATAGGAAGAGAGGGCATGACCAACGATGCCAGCCCGCACATGGAGACATAGGTAGCTAGGGGAGGGCGGTTAACAAGTGAAGGACAGTGATCGACAATGACATATTATCTATACGTTTGTCATTCTAACTTTTTTCTTCTTTATGTAGGTCCTTTGTGGATTATACGAGATTAAAATTTGAACTGACCATTACAGACAAATATCGCTTGGGTGACTCATGTTGAATCCTGAATTTTGATTATTAAATTAATTGATATATTTATGGACTAATTTGCTTTTAAGATAAGCAACATAGGAAAAACTTGGACTCGAACCATCATAAGACAAAAAATTAGACATTGGGCCGGGGAAAGCATCATGTCAAAGATTGGATGTCGGGTCGGAGGATTAGACGACGTGCCAAAGCATGGACTTTGTGCCATGAGTTCGAGCATCGGGCTAGAAGGATCAGATATTGTGCCAAAAGATCGGATGTGTGGGAAGCCAATATGCCGATAGACCGGACAATACGTCGAAGGAAAGGATGATGTGCCAGAGGTTCAAATGAAGTGTTAGATGAACAAATGAAATGCCAAAATGTTGAAGAACATGTAGAAAATTAGTGCTATTGCAATAAGGTTTCGTTTGAAACATTTGATCAAAAAATATGTATCGAAAATCCATTTAACAAAAAGTGTGAGTAAGAGTAGTAAGTAAGTAAATCAATAAATAATGATGATGCAAAGCAAGAAAAGAAATGCAAACTAATTTGTAGTATTTCAGTCATCCCAACCTTTATGTCTACTTCTGATTTCTCTTCCCTCGAGGCCTCCGACTTTCACTACCAATCTTCTTTTCAATGAACAAAGATTAACTACCCTTGTTACAACCCTTCTCCTTTTACCTAGCTCAAGAGAGAACCTTTATACCGGCTCTTTTATAAAAGACCTCATACCTTCTTAAAATAACCTCTAAACTCAAGGAGCAAGAGACTCAAATATTATTTCAAGAGTTTACAAAACTTTAATTCTCAAGTTTTCATTTTTGTTCACTCTTATATCAAACAAGCATGAGTGGGGTATTTATAAATGCCCAAAGGCTTCAAAAATAGATATTAAATATAAATCCTAATTAATTCTGAAGTAATAGACCCCCAAAGGCTTCAATTCTTGATTTTAAGACTGATTCACCTTTAAGCATAAACCCTAAATAATCATGGTTGTTGGTTACTTGATAGGGACATCGAGATAATTAGACAGACTAGTGTTACTATATACCAGTCTATATGATGGAGTCGGCTGGTCTTATAGTCGCTCATGTTAGGATACTAAGGGTACATTATAAGTGCGGAGAATGAGTTCACTGATTGATTCGCTTATAGAATATTGGATGGTTAATGATACTTGATGTCAGACAGTGATTTTGTAGTCCTAGTTGTGTGCCTAATCCTTATAGTTGAGACACTAATGATGCCTTATTTGAGTACTCATTTCTGTGATGCTGGATTTACAGGTCTGAAAGTTTAGGATCTGGTACAATCGGTTATTGGGATTGATAACTAACCTTACGAAGTCAATTGAGTGTTAATAGAGGATCGTCCACTCTCGATATCACGAAAGGAATATCATTTGTATTTTCGCTTAGGCAAATCCATGGCCAGGGTCATTCAGATTGAGAGAGAATTAGTTCTTTGGGAGAATTTGATTAGAGCGAGACCCGGATGATTCCGTGAGGCCTGACAGTACCATTCTCAATATACGGTCTTTGGGATATTAGATTGATGAGAGACTATAAATATATAGTAATTAAGGACAAACAAGTCTAATGGATCAGATCCTCCAGTATCATTGTGGACTATGACATAGTGGCCTTGTACATCCATAGTCGATGAGTTGAGTAAAATATTATGGGATAAAAGTTCATTGAGTCAAAAGGAGTTCTGATGGGTGCAACTCATGGCTAGCTTGATATTGAGCTTAAAGGGTCACACATATATGATGGATGTTCCGACGAGTAGAGGATGAGATATAAGTTATCCAATAAGCTTCTATTTCATTGGATGAGATCCAACATTAATGGACTCCATGTATAAGGTCCAATTAGAGGTGAATTAAGATTATTGGATATAGATATAATAATCCAAGAGGTGAGAGCATTTGGATAGAGATCTAATATCCATTAAAGCATGATCCATTAGGGTTTAAAGAGGCATTTTATAAATAGGAGGCAGGGGAGGCTAAGAAAGGGGGTAAGCTGCACCTTTATCCGCCCCTCCTATTCTCCTTCCTCCCTTATGTCTTCTTAACCAACCATCTCTCTCCCTAGTGTATGAGGATAGGGAAGAAGAAGTTCTTCTTCCACATTCGTTGCAAGATGGTGTGCAAAAGTTATAAAGAATATGCACAAAAATTATGTGTGCTTGCGCTATGATTGGAGGAGCATCGCTGCATCGATCTACCATGTGGATATCGCTACAGAGGAGGACATATGACCTCTTTCATCTATGCCTATGGATCTGGGTTTTAGGCATATACGATCTCCTAGGTAACATATGCTATGCAAAAAAATTTAGTTTTACAATTTTTTGTGCACCAATCATCGCACAACGACATGATAAATGTGGGAGACCTTTTATTTTATTTTTTTTATCATGCATATAATGCTCTGATAAAGTTTCTCAACACTATTTATAGGTGTCATGCATCTTAACCCTAATGGACTCAGTCCAATTGGGTATCAGATCTTCATCCAACTACTCAAGCCTCTTAGATTAGTGGATCTTTATCCACTAATCTCTTATCAGCTTTTATTGGATCTCATCCATAAGATTGAATAATATATAGGCTTATTGGATATCCAATAAAACATGTGCTCCACAGATATCTCATATCTACACCTCTACTTGTCATAGCATCTACCATATGTATGACCCTCTAGGCCCAATATCGAGCGGGCTATAAGTCGTTCATGTCAGAACTCCTTTTGACTCAGAACTCCTTCTAATATAGTGAATTACTGTCTCCATAATAATTCTCTCGATGCATCAACTATGGATGTATTAGGCCACTACGCAATAATCCCTAGATGATATATAAGATCTCATCCATTGGACCTATTTATCCTTAGTTATTGTGTATATATAATCCTTTAGCCAACTAACATCGCAGAGACCGTATACCGAACATTATTTTGTCAGGCCCATACGAAATCCTATTTGAGTCTCACTCTAATCGGATTATCTCGGAGAACTCCTCTCTTAATCTGAATGACCCTGGCTAAGTATTTATCTGAGGAAGCATTCACGAGATATTTCTCTCATGATACCGAGAGTGGATGATCCTCTATTGATACTTAATTGCCTTCGTAAGGACGACTACCATTCCTGATAATCGGTCATACTAGATATGGAGCTTCTAGACCCATAAGTCTAGTGTCAAACATTGGAGTACTCATTCAAGGCATCTTTGGTGTCTTAAGTCTAAGGACCAAACACACAACTGAGACTATAGAATTATTGTCTGACGTTAGGTTTCATAAACCATCCAGCATTTCATAAGCAAATCAATTAGTGAACTCATTCTCTAATGAGCACCTATATTGTGCCCTTAGTGTTCCCACATGAGTGACTATAAGACCAGTTGCCTCCATCATATGAAGTAGAATAATTGATCATTACTCAATTTTGTAAATATTGAGGGGATTGGAGTGGGAGAGATCATGTATTAGACTAAAGTATACGGGGAACTAATCGAACGAACACTAAGAGAAAGGAGATTAGATCATGGAGGTCAGCATCTAAAACATTGCGTAGATAGGGAAACGATCAAAGGAACACCAAGAATCAATGGGATTGAAGAAAGAGAGATTAGTATCTGAGACCCCAAGCTGATGAGAAACTAATCGAATGAATATCGAGAGAATAGATGGAATTCGAGCCTAGTATATCAACATTCAAGACTTTGAGAGGATAAAGAATCAATCAAAAGAACTCCAAGAGAATTGAAGGGATTCGAGTGGGGAACCATATGAAAGGGCTAAGAACACTTATAGTCAAAATGAGTTTGACTACTAGTCATGCTTATGGCTTATTTTATGAATTTGAATCCAACTCGGGCTTATTTTATGAATTGGAATCCAAATGAGGTGACTTTTTTTTTACAAGGGCTCACAAGGCATGTATATCCTTATAAAACTAAATAATTACAAATATATAATTATTTCTAATCTTGATCTTTGAGCAGTATTAAAATTTTAATTAATATTAATACTCTTTTCAAAAATATTATAAATATATGGATAATTTATCATAAAGAGTTTATGCGTTTTTAATGCCTTTCGAAAATTATCTAGGACACCCTTTTTTTTATATTTAAATTTTATCTGTATACTTCAATCAATTTCTTTTTAAAGTTCCCTGAATCCATTCAGATTAGCGAACTAATTCCAATTAACCCTTTCTCCTAATAATAAATTTCTTCCTCTTTGTCCCAACACTCCTTATGAACATAATTATTCTTCTCCCATCCCTCCGCCTCTATGTCATCTAGGGATGACAATGGTGGAGACGATGACTAAAATACGATGGAGGAGCGATAGAGAAGAGGGATGAAAGAAGAAAGGAGGGAAGAAAACCAAAACCCCCTATTTGATTTGATTTACACTGATTTAACAAACACACACACAAACCTAGAAGATTAAAGACATTTATTCATGTGAAAATTCTAAAAAAAACTCCTAACTTTGAGAATTTCATACAGAGTGCCCCTAACCATATGAAAGGATCATTTTACCCTTATCTTCGTTGGACCTTTTGTCGTCTTATTCTCCTTGTGCAGTCTTTGCCATCGCCCCGATAACATCGTTGGACCTAGGGATGTCACGAGCATTAGCACCCATGCTATCCCTAGCCACCCTCGCTTATGCCAAGGGTATCGTGCATGTGAATGGGGGTTGCTAGCGGAGCCAACCCATGTGTGGAGGTACAAGCATGACCAGTGAGGCTAGCCCATGCATGGAGGCTGGCGGTCGACAAGATCAATCGGCAAAAAGATGTATAGGCGACTTACGAGGCTAGCCCGTGTGCAAACGGAGGGGATAGGCCAGCGAGGTAGCCTACACATAGAGGCATAGTGGCCATAGAAGGAGAGGGCATGACTAACAAGGCCAACTCACACGCAGAGGCACAGGCGACTATGGGAGGGCCGTCGATGCTGTAAAGGGTAGTGATCGACAATGACATGTTATCTTACATTCGTCTTTCTAACCTTTTCTTGTTTATGTAGATCCTTTATGGACTGCATGAGATTAAAGTCTAGGCTAATAATTATAGACAAATATTGCTTTGGTGACTCCTAGATTAGGTAAACCCAACTATAAATATGGCAACGTAGGGTTCAAGTGTTGGTCGCATTGTGTTGGTCGTCAATCATGTGACGCTAAGGTGTCAACAAATCTTCTTATGTCATTGCTCTCGTATCATTACTTATTTAGGTACTTATCTTCTTTCTCATTACTCTCGTATTATTACTTATTTAGCTTTCTTGCACAAACCAATCAAAACATATTAAACGAGAAACAATCAGTATCAATCGTGTATCTCTTTAATAATTTTATTATTAGGCTTGATTTTATATTGTGATTTGTGATAAACTTAAGAAGTCATATTAAAATCTCAAAAATCTAATTTGATAGAAATAATAGCATAATCATCGATGGGAAGGAGTAAATAATTCTAGTCTTACATATTAAGGAAATAATTATTGAGAATGAATGTAAGACACAAAAGCGCACTTGGTATTTTATTTCAGCACCTATTTATACAGCGATAGAAGGAAGATTTTCCTTAACTGATGAACGAGATATTCTCGTTTAGTTAGGAAAATGTGTTATAGCTAATATGCCCCCGCAAGATCGAGCTCCTATCAAGGATATCGATCTTGGATCAATGGAAGGAAACTATTTTACGGGCCAGAGATTTCGTGAGGGAGTCGACAAGTTGATCAGCCGTGTGGACATGAGAAACACGGAGCTGCTTGTGGGCCACTTGATCCCGCACAAAATGAAAGTCAATAGCAATATGCTTCATGCGAGAGTGACAAATTGGATTGGCACAAAGGTAAGTAGCGTCGATGTTATCACAATAAATGATAGGCATAGAAATAGAGTGAATTTGAAGTTCCTGAAGCAAGTTGCTGATCCAATTAAGTTCAATAGCAGCTGCGACAATAGCTCGATTTTCAGCTTCGGTAGTGGACCTGGCAACGATATTTTGTTTCTTAGAACTCTAGCTTATCGAATTAGCACCAAGAAAAATAATATATCATAATGTAGAAGTTCTATCATCAATATTTCCGGCCCAATCAGCATTAGCAAAAGGATGAAGTTGAGAGGGAGAGTGTTTGCGAAGAAAGATGCCATGATCAATGGTCCCCTTGAGATAACGCAAAATGTGTTTGACAGTAATCCAATGCAAAGTAGACAGTTGATGCATAAACTGTGATAATTTATTAACAGCAACAGAGACATCTGGACGAGTAAGAGCTAGATATTGTAAATAGCCAACTACCTATCGATACTGAGTAAGATCTATAGCAAGACTACCATCACATAACTTTAGTGATTCACTGGTAGATAGAGGAGTGGAAACCTATTTTGCATCTTGCATGTTTGTCTTCAATAGTAAATCATGAATATACTTTTGTTGTGAGAGAAAGAGGCCAGAATATGTAAATATAACCTCAACACCGAGAAAATAATGTAGAGTACCAAGATCTTTAAGGGAGAATCGGTCTGCCAATTGCATAATAAACGCCTGAACCTCTATAGAGTTATCGCTTGTGACAATAATATCATCCACATAGACTAGGAGATAGATGGTATACCCATGTTGTTGGCGTAGAAATAAGGAGACATCAGACCTAGAGTTAATGAAACCGACCGAAGACAAGTATGGACCAAGTTCAGTATATCATGCTCGTGGAACCTGACGAAGTCCATAAATGATATTTTTTAGTTTACAGACATGCCATGGATATTGAGGATGTATAAAGCCTGGAGGTTGTTCCATAAAGACATCTTAAATGAGAGTCCATTGTAAAAATATATTATTAACATATAATTGACGTAAACACCAGCCTTTGGATATTGCCAGACTTAGGAGATGCCAAATTGTAGTAGGTTTGACAACAAGACTAAATGTCTCAGTGTAGTCAACACCAGGTCATTGATGAAATTCTTTGGCACAAGTCGTGCTTTATAACGAGCAACCGAACCATCAGGATTTCGCTTAATTCGAAAGACCCACTTGCACCCGATAATGTTTTGTGTGGAGTGAGAAGGGATAAGGGTCCATGTAGCATTATGAAGGAGTGCATCATACTCCTCACACATGGCTTTACACCAATGTGGAGATTTTTTGGCCTGAGTAAAGGATGTTGGTTCAATAGAGTCGAGGGAGGGTTTGGTGCTAGCATGTAAGTCAAAAACTTGATGTGCTTTAAAGACACCAACCACTCCTGGAACAAGTTTGCATTGGATGCCGGGAGGATATAATAGTATTGGAGGGTAAGGGCTAAGAGTTATCACTGGTTGAGTCAAGCGGAAGGACGACAGAAGTACCTTGGCGAGATGAGGACAAATGCTGTATTTCTAGAGGCACAGGAAGAGGAGGAACCAGAGGAGAGGAGGAAGAAGAAACTATGAAACAGAAGTAATAAGAGAGTGTGGATCTAACGAAGATAAAATGGAGGAAGATAGTTCATAGGAGTCCAATGGAACGACAGATTGTCGATGATCCCAAAAGGGAAAGACAAACTCCACAAAAGTAACTTGTCTAGAAACAAAGACTTTAGTAGTGTGAGGGTCATAACACCGAAAGATATTATGTTCAAGAGAGTACCTTATGAAAATACAAGGACGAGATCAAAGTTACATTTTATTAGAATTGTAATGTAACCACAGATAACATAAACAACCAAATACCTTTAATGTTTGTAGGTTGGGCCGTTTGTAAAATAGCCTTTCAAATGGTGAATGATATTGTAGGAGAGAAGTAGACAGTCGATTAATAAGATAGACATCAGTTTGAAAAGCTACAGACCAAAAGGTAGATGACATGGGAGCCTGATGGAGCATTGTGAGACCAGTTTCAATAATATGTCGATGCTTACGTTCAGCAGAGCCAACCAGTTGAGGAGTGTATGGAGGGGACTTGAGATGTTGAATACCATAAGCGGATAGAAAAGACACAAGGGCTTGATATTCACCCCCTCCATCAGAATAGACAGTTTTAATAGTAGTCTGAAAGTAATTCTCAACTAAGTTCTTAAAGTTAGAGAAGACAACAATAACATCCGACTTTTGACAGAGAGGATATACCCATGTGTACTTTGTAATATAATCTACAAAGACAATATAGAATCTAAACTTATAAAATGAGACACCTAACGCAGGACCCCAGACATTAGTATAAATAATCTCAAATGGTTTAGAGTAGGAGATAGATGATGTACCAAAAGGTAGTTGATGACTCTTGTTACTAAGACAAGCATCACAATGAGTAATAATAGTACTAGATTTAGAAACAAGAATAGAATAGCGAGAAATTAATTTTTGTTGAATAGAGGTTGAGGGATGACCAAGACGTTGATGCCATATGTCGATTGGAGCAGCAGTGGAAGCATTAGCAGTAGATCGAGTAAGATACAAGGCCGACGACCATTCGTAGATGTTGTCTTTATTCGGACCGCGAACCAAGGATGCCCCCATGCTCAAGCCTTTGACAAGAAAATAATCAGGAAAGAATTCAATAGAAGTATGGTTTTGTTGGTAGAACTGAGAGATAGAAATAAAGTTTCTTTTAATGTGGGGTGCACACAAAATATCATCGAGTATAAAAGAAGTGGTATGTGACTTAAGCTTTGTTGAACCAGCATGAGTAATAGGAATTCTATTACTATCACCAATGATAATATCTTCATTTTCACCATAGTTATTATGGAGCGATAGGTTCTAGAGATCAGAAGTGATATGGTGGGAAGCACCATAGTCCACAATCCAATTGGCTGACTATCGAACGGAGTCGTCATGACATTTTCTTGAGGCCAGGCTGACGGAGGTGGAAGGCGAGGTCGAGACCGATAAACTTTTGCAGAGTGATCGATTTTGTCACACAATTGGCAGACAACCGGTTGCTGAAGCATAGAAGGAGGACGACGTGATTGGAAGGCTGCTCTCTAATGATTGTTGAAGTACGAAGATTATGGAGGAGGAAGTGACGGAGTGGTACCCAAAGAAGTGGGAGAAAAGTTGGCCACACCTTTTGAAGCATTCTTGTTGAATTTATGATTTTACCTTTTTGACTTCAGGTTGAACTGAGCGGTGATAGGAGGTCCTGGTAAGAGTCCTGACAAACTATCAACATGCTTCAGGTAAGCTTCATAGTTTGTCAGCTTGTCCTAAAGTTCTTCAAAGGAGATCAGATAGTCGTATGACAGGTGGCAAACAGAGTACAGGTCGAAAGCTATGCACTGAGGCCGCATAGAATGGTGGACCTGTTCGGGTAAGGCAGACACCGAAGGTTGCAAAGCTCGGGGACTCCCAAGGCTTCGGCACCAGGTTCTTGGTTCTCGGCTCTAATCCAAGGCCGTAAGGAGAAGTCACACCTCTCCTCAACCACAAATGAAGAGAAGATGTCGCTGCTGCGTGTGAGGAGCCCTTGACAGAAGTTACGTGCAGGGTGGATGGATGCTGTGTAGATTTGCACTGTGGATGCGTTGACCCTCAGTGGTAGGCGCAAATCTGGCAGACACAGTTACCAGAAGATAATGTAGATGCAGAGGTCGCAGTCACCAGGCAAGGCAACATGGTTGTGTGCAGGATGCAGGTGTGCTGCAGGGGCGTTCCGATGATGGTGGCTAGGATTGATGAGAGAGTGTTTTGCTGCAGTAAATGGAGACCTCCAGCATCAGCGAACGGAGACCTCTAGATAATGCCGGCGACGGAAAAGGGAGCGGTGCTGATGACGGCAACGGTTGGCGGCATGCCCCAAGAATTGCTATCGTTGGACAGCGAGAGCTGGGAAATTGCAGCAGGTGCTACGTGAGATGGGCCGACAATAGGATGAGGCACTGTCGACAACAAGATGGGTGCGGTTGGAGGCAGCGGACGGAGATGAAGTTGTGGCAAGATTGCGCTTGTAGCAACGAAAAGAAGGAGCATATCGTCGGTGCTAGTGAGGTGGGCTTACGGAGGAGGCCAAAGTGTCGAGGTGAGGTTGAGGGAGCGACCACCAATGGAGAGAAGCGGTGGCGACATGAAGCAGGGGAGGAAGAAGGGGCGAGCAGACAGATTTGTTGCTGTCGACGGTAGCAGAGGAAGGTGTTGACAGAGGAGGTTGCAACGAGGCAGGGAGGGTGTCGTCTGACAGCAGAGGTCACGACTTTCCAGAAGAGGAGTCGACCAGTGGAGGTAGCGGCTACGACTACTGCACGCCGCCAGACGCGATGGGGAATAGAAGAGGAGTCGACCAGTGGAGGTAGCGGCTGCGGCTGCTACTCACGGTTGGATGCGGTGGGGTCTTGCTGTCGTTTGACAGCAAGAATACAGCTTGCTCTAGGTAAGTGGCTCTGATACCATGTTGAGAATGAATGTGAGACAAAAAAAAGTGCACTTGGTGTTTCATCACTTATTTATACAGCGATATAAGGAATATTTTCGTCAACTGATGAACGACTTCTAGTTCAATTAGGGAAATATGTTATAACTAACAATAATACATCAATTGTTTCCAAACCAATAACAATAAGCTACAATGTTTAATTATCCTGAGTAAACTACATATATTTTATATATTTGTCAATACCAAGCTTTATATATATACAAGACACTGTATTTAGTGAAAGTAATAACATTTGAATTTTTTTATAATTTTTAATAAAATCTTCTTTGATCTCCATTAGTATTTATTAATTGCTTCATTTCTACAATTCCTCTTACATCATGTTACTTATGGGTGGCACACCTAATTTTTTGTGAATATAAATACATATTAATTTCTTACCAAAATCGTATATGCCCACATATTATGCCCATCCCATGAGATAAGCAGAACACATGTTATTGACTTGATAATTATCTCATTTAACTTTTAAAATCTAAAAAGCACTTGGTGATCACATAATACCTCCATGTTCTTCTTCACTTTATCAATTACTACGGATCCAAAACATGTACACAAATCTTATCTTTGAGAGACGTCCATTATTCTCGATTATATAACACTAATTCCATTTGCTTTGATCATCTATTACCACAAGAAAATCTGGATCACATACCGAAATAGAGAAATTTGCTTGGAACTTTTAAAAATCACAAAAATCGACTTCGGCGCTTGCAACATGACTAATGACTCTTGCTGTGATTTGAAATCATTCATTCAATCCCATTGTGAAGAAGATACACAGTCTAACAATACACATTTTATATCAAACAGATCTCAATTATAAAATAAGACACACTAATTCTACAGCTAATGCTGCATGACATCTAAATCATTCGTGGTGTCAATATCATGACTCAACAAAATGACATTCACAACAATTTGATGAACAAACACAACAAAAATGGTGAGAGACGGTGCCTTCTGTTTGCGCATAGAGGTGACAGAAAAAACTGGAGAGAGAGCTTTCGATGTCGCCGATCCCATATCTGATAAAAGAGCAAGTAAATGTTACATTATGCACAATAATTTAAACTCTAGCACAGTTATTATTAACCAATAAAAAGTAGTATTAGGCCAAACAAGCATCGATATCGAAGTGACTTGCCTGAGCTTCCAGCACCGCTTGACCTACTGCTTATCACCAGGAAGCTATTGATTGTTTCCCTAAGAGTCACATTTGGGATCAAGTCATCTGCCACCATGTGTTTGGCCCCACAAATGCACATTGATTTGGTGATGATATGGTTCCTTATGCCTGGGCATAATAAACAATAAAACCTAGTTAAACAAAGAAAAAGTTTTCATCTAGATATACGTCTCAACGAAACATAAAGGACAAAGAAAGCATGAAAAGAATTGACTTATAAACCCATGAAGGAAGATAAAGAGGACACAACGAAACATAAAGGACAAAGAAAGCATGAAAAGAATTGACTTATAAACCCATGAAGGAAGATAAAGAGGACACAGGACTATTAGATAGTTAAGAAGTAACTTAAATAGACATAAAACAATTTGGTCAACATAATGACAATGCAATAATCAAATCACTTGACATTTTAATCATATTGCATGGCTAGCAAAAAAAAAAAAAACCAACAACATCACTAAGTTTTTTTGCCATGAACAAATCTGAGTTTTTTTTCAAATAATTGTAATCCATAAGTGAAAAAAAAACCACACAGGTCTATGATTAAAGACTTTTTCAGTTTTGTAAAAATTTTGAAAATAAAAACTATAGATCGAACTAAGAATTAGAAATTCCAACTATAAATAAGAAAAATAAGTTCCAAAATTTTGGCTCACATACATTTGTCACATAAACTAGCGAAACAGTACTTGCTACTCATGACAGCATCTTTCATTACTTTCTTACACAATGGACAATTCAGTTTAGGAGGAAGGTCACTGACATGGCAAACAGAAGGAATCCCTCAATTTCCCTGTCAAAAACAGATCTATGCAGAAAGAAGAATAATCATAAGTAACATATCAAGCAATGAAAACAGATCTACACAGGAAACAGAATAATCGTAAGTAACATATCAAGCTATGCAAAGAGAAGCCCCATGATGAAAAATCAACTTACTCATTTGGCTTTAAAACAGTAGCGACACCATTTGGGAGTGAATAAGAGCCATCTGGAGTGGTCAATAACATATATCTGGGAATACCAGTTGCTGGTTTCATCTTTTTTATATCAAAATCGGGGTCACCATTCGTAGGACAATGGTGAATGAAATGTCCTGATAAAAAAAAAATTATACAATAAACAAATTTGGCTTTAGCACATGGCAGAATAGTAAACCCATATAATAGGAAAATGTTAAGACAAACCACTTTGAACGTACCAGGCACTTTGCATCTGTGACAAACGTAGCCAGCCGATGGTTTCTTGAATCCTAATACACACCATTACCTAACATTAATCAATTCCCAACTTCAGCATATATTACCCCAACATAAAACTAAATACGTAGAAATGCTACAAAATCAAGAGACCATATTCGTTTCTAATGATATAAACAATTGCTAAAAGAAGACAATCATAAAATAGAAAAAAAGAACAGATCACTTGTATGAAAGCTCGAAAGTTTACAAGATTAAATCAAAAGAATTTCAAGTATTACCAAAACTGCAAGCCATTCTTCCACCCCATGCTCTTCCAGTGCTTCCTTCAGAATAATAAACTTCCTCGGGTTGGCTGCACAGAAGGATAATCTACGAATTAAACACCGAAAAGTATGCCAGTTCACATATCAGCAGGAGCCATATAATTTGTTAACCTTCTCTCTCGCACATTACTTTTTTCTATTACTAGAGATTTGAAATAAAAGAGCAATATATGTTGGAAAAAGCTCCGGCAAAGATGACCAACCTTTGCCAATCAACAGCAGGTGTGTCAACTAAAGCCTTGATTCTCCTGTCCTCATCCAATATACTTAGCACTTGATTACTTGGCTGATCAGCCACCTCACTATGAATGGCAGAAAAGGCTTCCTCATAGTCACAGGAGTCAGATTCATCAGGCTGAAAAGTTCAAAAGAACATATTATTTCTTTCCACATTATAAGCCCATAACCAAGGTGAAAAGAAGCTATAATCAGAAACCTATGTGATGAGATTCAGATATTAGTAGTCTTACAAATTTATAGGAAGAAGATTCAGTTGCTGATGTACCACTTTGTGGCAGAACATCTTCACTATTTTCTGCACTTTTTGGCCTGCCAACAGATTAAAAAAAAACCATTAGGTTTTTTATTTCATATTTCTGAACTCAAAACCAATGTTACTGCTTGTGGTTTTTTATCTACTCAATTGTTTCCAGAGGTAGCTCAAGAAAAAGTTCACGCAAGCTCAAGACATAATAAATATAACGCCTAATATTTCCAAATTGGTCAAGGAAATACATAAGAATTCAACAAAAGACCAATGTTTGAGTTCATACTCTCCGACGACAATACTCTTTCCCTGTGGCCATGGCATTTGGCGAATCACTATTGATGTGCCTTTTGGTATCATGACTGTATCATCAATATATTCTGAAACAAAGAAGCCATATCAACAAAGATAATTAGATTTCCTTGACAAGAATTAAATGTAACAAAACATGCATGACTCTGGAAAAAATAAAACAGGCATTAGTCATAGACAACAAGGAGCTGCAACAGTAACACTTCCAGCGAAGTAGTTGCCGACGACAAAATTGAGTTACCCTAAACATGGATTAACCAGAGCAAATCACACAACCATAAAGGAACTGGGCAAGAAATTAGTCCGGTCCACAGATCATCAATAATTGCAACGCTTAATCTTCCGAGATAGTGAGTGTTGTAGAAAAGGCCAACCTTCGTTCGTCTGCGCATTCATGACAGTGAGATTGAAATCTCTACCCTTTCCATAACGCTTGGAAAGAAAGATTCTCAATTTCAAATTGGCAACAGAGATCGAGGGACCATCAACAGGAAGAGAACAAAAATCCTTAGCACTCTTAAATTTGTAATACACAGACATTGTTTTCTCTGTTCCAGATGTAGAATACATCCTCATAAGGGTAACGAATTAATAAAGAACAACAACTCTTCCCGAACGAAACAACGGATCGTTCTCGGAGGACTTCAAGGAGGCGTGAAGAAGATGCGCCGCAAGATTTGTGGGAGCTATATGAATGCGGCCGAGGCCCTTCTTGATTGATGCCGGCGACGAGGACAGAAAACGGCGGAGCTGTAGGCATGCGGCCGAGGCCCGGGATTCGGGAGCGAGGGAGAGGTCGAACAGCCGACCTAGGGAAATCGGAGAGCGAGAGAACGAAGGGTTTGAGGGACGACAACGACAAAGTGTCAGGGACTGACCGTAAAGATCTATTTATAGTCGTCGGAATCTTTTAATTATATTTTTTCTTTTTTATTGATAGATAGAAAAAATATAATTAATATTATAATATTTCAAAATCGGTGGATACAGATAAACCTGTTAGATGTCTCCCAATAACCCTTATCTCCATCAGATTAGGCTTCATTTATATATAATCATAATTATTGATGCTCATCGATTGTCATTGTCATCCTTTCACTAATATTGATCGTTATATCATTGCGAGATCATCATTAGCTATACTTACGATTTATTTGGAGATATAGTTTGTGCAATAATTTACGAGAGTCAAGTATTTCTCACAGATACTTGTCATCTTAGTGATATGTATTCATTGAGACTCATGTGAAAAAAATAATGGATTAATATCTGTAAAATACACAGGTCTGGTTTTTGTAATCATCATTATCATCCATCTTTGTTCGTTATCAAAGTCGAACCCTTCATATTTATGAGCAATTACAAATAATGATAGATTTAGATTATCCATCAGAGATCTGTAACCAATCCTAGCCCAAAACCTGAATTTATCATAAGTTTGAAAGAAGTTGAGAGTGAGATTATTTGTTGAGATAACCCATAAAATTATATGGGGGACATAAATGATAAAAAGCCCTCTGATAGCTTAAGTTAGTTAAACAATTGAAAGATTGAGGTAAAATAATATTGTATAATCAAGTTGTTTGAGAGAGTCTTATAAACGAACCACCGTAATTAAATGCAAAACAATTCCGCAAAGCAATGAAATTGAATTGTTGATCATTATTTGATTATGGAAATACTGAAGAGATTACAGTGGGAGAAATTATTGTACGAGACCTGAAGCTTATAGGGAACCAATCGAAGGAACATGAAGAGAAAGAGGATTATAGTAGGGAGAATAGTGTCTAAGACAATGAGCATCCAAGAGAATTGAGGGGATTCGAGCAAGAGAGATTAGCATCCGAGATTTTGAGTAGACGAAAAACTAATCAAATGAACATCAAGAAGATCGAGGGAATTCGAATAGAGGATATCAACATATGACATTGAGAGGATGAGGAACAGATCAAAAGAACAACATGAGAATTGAATAGATTCGAACGGAAAACTATATGAAGGGGCTGAGAACACTTATGCGACTACTAATGGTGTTTATGGCTTGTTTCATAAATTTGAATCCAACTTGGGTTTATTTGATGAATTGGAGTCAAAATGAGTTGACATTTATTTTTGCAAGAGCTCCTAAGGTATATATACTTACAACACTAAATAATTATAAACATACAATTGTATCTACTCTCGATTCTTCGAGTAATATTAAAATTTTAATTGATATTTATACTCTTTTCAAAAATATTATAAATATTTGGATAATTTATCATAAAAAGTTTCTATCATTTGGTTTTTAGTTTCCTTCGCAATTTATCTCGGGCACATTTTTTATATATTTAAATTTTTTTTGTCTACTTTAATCAATTTATTTTAGAAGTTCTCTTAATCAACTCTAATAAGTGAACTAATTCCAATCAATCCTTTCTCATACTCATCAATTTTTTCCTCCTCCCTTCACTCCTCAACCTCATTCTTCTTCTTCCTTCCCTCCTCCTTTGCATCATCTAGGGATGATGATGGAGGGGACGATGACTAAAGGATGATGGATGAGTGATAGAGAAGAGGGGTAAAAGATGATGGAGGGGACGATGACTAAAGGATGATGGATGAGTGATAGAGAAGAGGGGTAAAAGAAGAAAGGAGGGAAGAAAATAATATCACCTGATTCGATTTGCTTTGATTTAACAAAAGAAAAAATATAAATAAACCTATAAGATTGAGCACACATTTATTAATGGACGAATTCCCGAAAGAAAACTACTAAGTTACAGAATTTTTCATAAAATATCCAACTTAAAAAATTTATACATAGCTCCCTTATTCACATGAAACGATAATTTTACCCTCATCTTCGTCAAACGTATCATCGTCTCCTCCTTGTGCGGTCTTCAGTATCTCCTCAGCATCTTCATCAGACCTAGGGGTGTCATGGGCGTGGGAGCCCACGCTAGCCCTAGCTACCCTTGCTTGTCATAAGGGTATTGTTTACGCAAAGGAGGTAGCTAGTGGGGCCAACTAGTTGGAGGAGGGGCAGTCAAGGGTAGTGAGGCTAGCCCACACATGGAGGGTGGTGATCTAAAAAAATTAGTATTGTATAATCAAATTATTTGAGAGAGTGCTATAGATGAAAATAATACATATTTATCGAGGCCTTTGGTAATGGTTGAAACTAAATGAGAAATTATTTCACAAAGCAATGAAGTAGAATCGTTGATAATTACTTAATTATGAAAATATTGAGGAGATTGGAGCGAGAGCAATCATCATATGATACCTCAAGCATACGGGAACCAATCAAAGGAACACCAACATAAAGGGGATTAGAGTAAGGAGATCAGCGTCTAAGACATTGAGCATATAAGAGAATCCAGGGGAAAAAATAGTGTTGTATAATCAAGTTGTTTGAGAGAGTGCTATAAATGAAAATAATATGTATTTATCTAGGCCTTTGGTAATTCTCAAAATTAAATGAGAAATTATTCCGTAAAGTAATGAAGCAAAATTGTTGATCATTACTTAATTGTGAAAATATTGAGGAGATTAGAGTTGGAGAGATCATGGTATGATACCTGAAGCATACGGGGAACCAATCGAATGAACACCAATAGAAAGGAGATTAGAGTAGGGAGATCAGCGTCTAAGACATTGAGCATCCGAGAGAATCGAGGGGATTAGAGTAAGAGAGAATAGCATCCGAGATCTTAAGTAGATGATGTTAGGAAATCTAAAATTGACATCATATGCATAGAGGAAAGCAAAAACAAAAATTAGATTTTCCAAAGTCAAGTACTTGGTCGTCATGCGACGACTGGTGTACAAAAAAATCATAAAGCCAAAAACTACATGTATCATGTGAGATGTGTTACCTAGGGAGATTGTATATCCTTGAAACTTATAGATCTGAAGGAGAGGATGAAGGAGAACATGTGTGCTCCTCTCTAGTAGTAATATACATGACAGACACGATGATGATGCTCCTTAAATCATGAGGAGAATGGAAGAGGTGATCACACATAGCTTTAGCATATGAGCCTTGGGGTTCATCCTATTTGCTGGTTACATGTGCCTTATAAGCCAATCACGTAAGTGACGGAACTATTGGGAAACCACAGCGGGTGCATCAAATGCGCAGCAAAAATCAAAACAAAATTCGGTTTCCCACGCAGATCAAATCGTCGTGTAAAAGATTGGGGTCACGAAAAAAATCGTAAAAATTGATAAAATCGCGATGTGTGGGAGATTGATTTTACCTAGGGAGATCGTATATCCCTGTATTTCCAAATCCGGATGGAGAGGATGAAGAAGGTCAAGCATCTTCCTCTCTAACGGTATCCACACGATGGATCTCTACAGCGAAACTCCTCCGATATGATCTTGCAACTCTTGCTCAGAGGGAGGGAGGAGAATAGGAGGTGGTGGCTAAAGCTGCAGCCTATCAACCATGAGTCTCCCCTCCTATTTATAGAGAACCATAAAAAACCCTAGGACTCCTGCCTTAGTGGGTATTAGATCTCCATCCAATTACCCACTAACCTGCATTATTGGATCTCTATCCAATAATCTCCTTAGGCCTCTAATTGGGTCTTAATCAAGGAGCTCATCAGCATAGGGTCTCATCTAACGAAAAGAGGGGCTAATTGGATCTCCATCTAATCCTCTATTCGCTGAAGCATCCACCATATGTGTGTGACCCTCTAGGCCTGATACCGAGCTGGCCGTGAGTCACTCCCATCAGAACTTCTTCTGATATAGTGAATTATTATCCCCATAATAATTCACTCGACTCATCGACTATGGACATACTAGGCCACTACGCTATAGTCCCCAAACGGTACTGGGGAGATCAAATCTATCGGACCTATCTATCCACAGTTATCATGTATCTATAATCCCTCATTCAAATAATATTCTAGAGACCGTATATTTGACATGGTACTGTCAGGTCACATACGGAATCAGTTTATCTTGCTCTATTCGGATTCTACCGGAGAACTCATTCTCTCTCAATCCGAATGACCTTGGCCAGGGATTTGTCTGAGCAAGCACATATAGGATATTCTTCTCATAATACTGAGAGTGGATGATCCTCTATTGACACTCAATTACCTTCATAAGGTTGGCTACCAATCCCGATAACCAACTGTACCAGATCTGGAACTTTCCAAACCTGTAAGTCTGCCGTCAAAGAAAGGAGTACTCATACAAGACATCCTTGGTATCTCAAGTCTAAGAACCAGATACACAACTGGGACTATGTAATCACTATCTGACATTAGGTATCATTAACCATACAACATTCCAAAAGTGGATCAATCAGTGAACTCATTCTCTAATTAGCACATGTACTATATCCTTAGTGTCTCCACACAAGTGGCTTTGAGACCAACCGCTTCCATCATATGGACGGGTATATAGTACATCGATTTGTCCGGTTATCTCAATGTCCCTCTCGAGTAACCTATGACTGGGATTATTTATGATCTGTGTTTAAAGTTGAATCGATCTCATTATCGTAATCTCATCACGATCTGATTCCCATTGCACAAAACCAAGGACATCACAATATATATGCAATAAATAATATAATGTGAGAATATGTCAATATTAATCATAAGCAAAAAGATTACGCAGTGTGTCACACGTGCCATCACTCACGTGATTGGCTTGTAGGGCACCTGTAACTAGCAATCTCCCACTTGACCTAAAGCCAATCACCTATGTGTTTGATCCCCATCAGACCCTTGTGACGCTCCAATACAATCTGAGCCAACGACTTCGTAAGTGGATCTGTAATGTTATCTTCGGATAGAACTCTTTCCATTGTTATATCTTTACGGGCTATGATCTCTCTTATCAAATGGAACATCCTTAAAACATGCTTGGACTTCTGATGAGACCTGGGTTCCTTCGCTTGAGCTATTGCCCCATTGTTGTCGCAGTATATGGGAATTGGTTCTACGCTGCTTGGTACGACTCCCAAATCTTTGATGAACTTCTTCATCCATACCCCTTCCTTTGCTACTTCTGCTGCAGTAATGTATTCTGCCTCTGTAGTCGAGTCAGTAGTAGTATCTTGCTTGAAACTCTTCCAGCTTACTGCTCCTCCATTCATGATAAAAATATACCTTGAATTTGATTTGCTATCATCAATGTCAGACAGAAAACTTGAGTCTATGTAGCTCTCAACCTGGAGGCTACCTCCTCCATATACCAGTAAAAGATCCTTAGTCCTTCTCAAGTACTTAATGATACACTTTACTGTCTTCCAGTGTTCTAAACATGGATTTGCCTGATACCTGCTCGTGACACTCAGAACATATGCTATATCAGGCCTAGTACATAGCATCACATACATGATAGACTCTATCGCTGAGGCATAAGGTATCTTATCCATGTCTGCCCTTTCTTCAGGAGTCTTTGGGGGCATACTCCTAGAAAGTGATATTCCATGTCTCATCGGTATGAGACCACTCTTAGAATTTTTCATGCCAAACCTCTTGACAATGGAGTCTATGTACCTAGATTGAGACAAGTCAAGCATACTTTTAGATCTATATCTATAGATCCGGATCCCCAAAAATAGGATGCTTCCCCTAAGTCTTTCATGGAGAAGTTTCTAGATAGCCAAGCCTTTATTGTGGAGAGCATTCCTACATCATTCCCAATGATTAGGATGTCATCCACATATAACACCAAGAAGATGATAGCGCTTCCACTTACATTCCTATACACACAAGGCTCATCTTCGTTCTTAAAGAAGTCATAAGATCTGATCACCTTATCAAATCTTATGTTCCAATTTCGGGAAGTTTGCTTCAATCCATAAATGAATCTAAGCAACCTACACACTTTATCTGGACTCTCTTTGGATACGAATATCTCTAGTTGTATCATATACACCTCTTCCTTGAGGTTGTCATTGAGGAATGCCGCTTTGACATCCATCTACCAGATTTCATAGTCATAGTGTGCTGCAATGGCCAAAATAATTCTAATGGACTTAAGCATGGCTACAGGTGAAAAGGTTTCGTTATAGTCAACTCTTTGTCTTTGATGATATCCTTTAGCTACCAGCCTTACTTTATAGATCTCTACCTTTCTATCCACTCCGATCTTCTTCTTGAAGATCCATTTATAGCCGATGGGTATAATACCCTTAGGTGCATCCACAAGATTCCAAACCTTATTAGAGTACATGGAATCCATCTCAGCATTCATGGCTTCTTGCCACTTCCTAGAGTCTATACTCGTAAGAGCCTTCTCGTAGGTCTAAGGATCAACATCCCGAGAGTCATCTCCACTGATATATCCCACATATCTTTCAAGAGGGTGAGATACTCTATTAGACCTATGTAAGTTGGAACTTGTGTGTTAGGTACTGAACAAACTCGGGCTCTAGAATGGTGCTTGAGCTAGGTTCTCCAACCTCGTTCAATTCTATCTCACTTCCACTGTTTCCACCAAGAATGTATTCCTTCTCAAGGAACATAGCTCTATTGGCAACAAAGACCTTTCGGTCCTCGGGATGATAGAAATAATACCCACAAGTTTCCTTTGGGTATCCCACGAATGTGCACCATTTTGTCCTTGATTCCAACTTATTGGGGTTGTGTTTTCTAACGTCGGTAGGACAGCCCCAACTCTTAACAATCTTAAGATCGGGCTTCTTTTCTTTTCATATCTCATATGGTGTAGACACTACCGACTTTGATGGAACTCTGTTCAGAAGGTAAGCTGCAGTCTCTAGGGCGTACCCCCAGAATGAAACAGGTCGGTCAACGAAACTCATCATGGACCATACCATATCTAATAGTGTACGATTCCTCCTTTCTGATACACCATTGAGCTGAGGTGTATAAGGAGGTATCCACTGGGATAGAATCTCATTGTCCTTGAGGAAATGAATGAACTCTGTACTCAAGTACTCTCCTCCTCGATCTGATCGAAGAGTCTTAATACTCTTTCTAATTTGGTTCTCTACCTCATTCTTATATTCCCTGAATTTCTCGAACGCCTCAGATTTGTAATTCATTAAGTACACGTATCCATACCTAGAGAAATCATCAGTGAATATAATGAAGTATGAGTAACCACCTATAGCCTGAGTCGACATGGGACCACATACATCACTATGTATGAGTTCCAATAACTCGGTGGCTCTCTCTCCAGTTTCACTAAAAGGAGAGTTGGTTATCTTCCCACGAAGGCAAGGTTCGCAAGTTACATATGTCTCATAGTCAAATGGATCTAAGTATCCATCTTTCAACAACTTTTGAATCCTTCCCTCATGTATATGACCTAGCCTACAATGTCATAGGTATGCATTATTCACCTCATCTCTTTTCCTCTTAGACATACTTATATTCATGATATGTGGAGAAGTGTCTAGCACATATAAGCCATTTATAAGGGTCCCTCTAGTGATGATCTCATTATCTATAATTATTGAATAATTATTATTCTCAAAAACTAATTTATATCAACTAATTGTCAAACAAGAGATAGAAATAATATTTTTGATAATAGAGGAAACAAAATAACATGCATCTAATGCAATAATAGCTTCACTAAGCATATGTAGGGTGACATCTCCAATGGCAACTGCAGCAACTCTTGCTCCATTACCCATCTTGAGGTCCATCTCGTCTCTAGCTAATCTCCTAGGTCTTGCCAGAACCTGCAACGAATTGTAGATATGATAAACACTCCCGGTATCCAATACCCATGTGTTATCATGAAAATCTGATAAGTGGAGACTGATCATGAATATACCTTAAGCTACTCTAAGCTTTTGTCTCGCCTTCTCTGTAAGGTAGTCCTTGCAGTTCCTCTTCCATTGTCCGTCTTGGTCACAGTGGAAGCATTGTCCTTTGTTCTTTCCCGGGTATTTTTTGACAACCTTTGTCTTACCTGGTCTTTCTTTGCCCTTGCCCTTCTTAAGGGTCTTGCTATTCTTCCTTTTCTTTTTGGTCTCACCAATATAGAGAACTGGCTTCTACTTCTTGATGGCACTCTCAGCTTCCTTCAACATATTGAGGAGCTCAGGGAGAGTCACCTCAAACTTACTCATGTTAAAATTCATGATGAAGTGAGAAAATGAATCTGGTAGGGACTGAAGTATAAGATTAATGCACAGGTTATCCTCTAGGACTATTCCTAGACCTGTGAATTTCTCGATCCACTCTATCATCTTTAGGACATGGTTCTCAACCGATGTCCCTTATGTCATCCTTGCTTGGAAGAGTTCCTTAGATATCTCATATCTTTGAGTTCTTCCCTGTTTCTCAAACAGCTGGCGGAGATGAAGAAGGATAGAATCTGCATCCATGCTCTCATATTGCCTTCGTAACTCAGGAGTCATGGAGGCCAACATGTAACATTTTGCCTACGTGGAATCATCTATATACTTCACAAAGCGAGCGATCTCATCCTCACTTGCGCCTTTTTCTGGCGTGGGCAGAATTGTATCAAGGATATATGTGATTTTCTCCATCGTAAGAACAATTCTTAAATTACGGAGCCAATCTGTATAGTTTGGACCAGTGAGGCGGTTGACATCAAATATACCACGTAGGGAGTTTGTGAGCGACATGTTTTTGACAAAACAAGATATAGTAAAAATAAATAACATGCAGATTTTACAGAAAATACTAATTAAGATATGGACTTCTATCTTAATGTACTCCCACTATTTTCTTAGCGAATCACGCGACACCCACGACACGTGAGACGGAAGTCTCCAGCAGACTCCTCGTGGGGATCGAGATCCAATTGGCATCTTAGTGTAACATCGAGAGATTCGACCACTTACAATAAGCCCAAAAGGTAGGCAACTCTTGCCAATCACAACTCCTTATGATTCTCGTTACGTTCGGCCTCTGAATCATCATGGTCTCGAGGGACTCGACCAACCATGATATTCAGTTAAGTCATCACCATCGTTACAAGATGAGTCTGATTTGATGATATGCCCTCGAGGGTCTCGACCAAGCATTCCATGTCCTCAGGTCACTGGTGATATCTCTATGTCGTAGGCAAGAACTCGATCACGTGGATAGGTGAGCCTCGAGGGACTCGACCAACTGAACCTATATCGTGATTCAATTTCTTCCTATAACGATGGAAGGTCACATGGGTCAATCTTATTGCCTCACGCTTACCGACTTAATAGTATCGTAGGAGGGGTTTTTGTTTCGTATTAGTCTCCTAATATGTTGTGTCACACACATACATATTTAATATATATCTACATCGTATGCAAATATATATATATATATAGTAGGTGTATAACACATCACATATGCAAGCCACACCAAATGATCATGAGTCGTCACCTAATATGATTAAGCCCGAGCTAATGGGCCTAATCACTCACAATAGGATCTATGTGTGCATTGGCGCATCTTCATACCCTGTGATTGTTGATCTCGTCATCATCAGTTCCGTCGGATCGTTGCATCACCATGCGTCGTGATCTCCCACCACGGCATCGTGGGTCCCGATGTAACCTCCATGCTCCCGCTGCGCCTCTTCATGTAATTACAAATAATCACAGGCACGTAGGCCCAACAATAAACGAGAAAAAACACAGGCTCGCAGGCCCCAATAATAATAATAATCACAATTACTCCCATCACAACACATGACTCATGATCATCCATCCACATTATACATCACATGTACATCACATCATATGTAGGATTACTAGATATATATAATAATTAATTAAACTATTTAATTAATTAGTTTTTAGAAATCAGGACATGCTCATAATTTCTAAAATTATTAAGGGTATTTTTGTAATTTTGGATGAGAGGACAGTCCTCGAAATTTGTAGAATTATCAAGGGTATTTTTAGAATTCTATACATGAGGACAGTCCTCAAAATTTCTAGAATTGTTGAGGGTATTTTTGAAATTCTGTACATGAGGATAGTCCTCGAAATTTTTAGAAATCAGAGCGGCAGAATCATCCTTTTCTCAAAAGGATACTCTAGCCCTCTCTTTGCCCCCCTCTACGCCGTCGTCGCCGTTGCCCCTACGCAGGCGGCAGGGCTGGCCGCACCCTTGCAGGCACGCCGCGTGCAGTAGGCCCTTGCGGGCGCGCCGCGGGCAGCCCCTCACGGGCTGGCCGCAGCCGGTCGTGCCCGCGGGTGGCCACCCCTTGTAGGGGGCCTGGCCGCAATCGGCCGCCCCTTTGCAGGCGGGCCTTGGCTACAGTTGGCCGCCCCCTTGCAGGTGGCCGGGCCATGCCCTGCTGCCCCTCCTTATTGCCTTCACTGCGAAAATGCAACAAGAACGTGTACAACGATTCTACGCGTTTCAATCTCATCACGTGCAGTTTTAAACCAATCTTTCGCACGAAAACCTTGGCTCTGATACCACTGTTGGGAAACCACAGCGGGTGGATCACATGTGCAGTGAAAATTAAAATAAAAACTAGTTTCCCATGCAGATCAAATCATCGTGCAAAAGATTGGGGTCGCGAGAAAAATCACAAAAATTGATAAAACTGTGATGTGTAAGAGATTGATTTTACCTACGGAGATCGTATAAACCCGTCTGTCCATAATTACCATGTATCTATAATCTTTCATCCAAATAATATCCCAGAGACCATATATTTGACATGGTACTGTCAGGTCACATACGGAATCAGTTTGTCTTGCTATATTCGGATTCTACCGGAGAACTCCTTCTCTCTTAATCCGAATGACCCTAGCTAGGGATTTATCTGAGCAAGCACATATATGATATTCCTCTCATGATACCGAGAGTGGATGATCCTCTATTGACACTCAATTGCCTTCGTAAGGTTGGCTACGAATCCTGATAACCAGCTGTATCAGTTCTGGAGCTTTCCAAACCTGTAAGTCTGGCGTCAAAGAAAGGAGTACTCATACAAGGCATCCTTGGTGTTTCAAGTCTAAGGACCAAATACATAATTGGGACTATAGAATCGCTGTCTGACATTAGGTATCATTAACCATACAACATTCTATAAGCGGATCAATCAGTGAACTCATTCTCTAATGAGCACTTGTACTATTTCCTTAGTGTCTCCATATAAGTGGCTATTAGACCAGCCGCCTCTATCATATGGACGGGTATATAGTACACTGATCTATCCGGTTATCTCGATGTCCCTCTTGAGTAACCTATGACCGTGATTATTTAGGATTTGTGTTTAAAGGTGAATCGATCTCATTATCATGATCTCATCACGATCCGATTCCTATTCCACATAACCAAGGACATAACAATATATATGTAACAAATAATATAATGTGAGAATATACCAATATTAATCATAAGCAAAAAGATCACACAGCGTGTCACACGTGCCATCACTAACGTGATTAACTTGCAGGGCACCTGTAACCAGGAGGTCGAGCAGAGTGTCTCATCCTCTTGAGAGATATGTTGAATCTTGGACTTTGATGATGAAACCAATTGGTTATTTGTAACTTGTATGTTGGTGATAAGTGATGCAGGATTAACGATGACTAGAAAATGACAAGAGAATCTATCGTTGGGTTGGAGTCAAGGTCGAGAGTTCACTGGAGGTCGGTCGGGGTTCGGACGATGTGGTCAGGAGCTCACTGAGAGTTCACTATAGGTCGGCCGGGGTTCGGACGATGTGATCGAGAGCTCACCGAGAGTTCACTAAAGGTCGGTCGAGGTTCGAATGATGTTGTCGGGAGCTCGCTGAGAGTTCACTAGAGGTTTAACGGGAAGTTCATCGGGAGTCTGTCGACAGGTTGTCAGGAGCTCGTCGGGAGTTCGCCGAAAGGGTGTTGGGAGTTTGTCAAGAGTCCACCGAAGGAGATCGGGAGCTCACCAGCGTTCACTAGAAGGATGCCGAGAGTTCACCGGGAGTTCGCCAAGAGATCAATTGACGGTTGAACAACGAAGATTGTGTGTTATAATTATTTATCTTAAGTGTCATAGTTTGTATCATAATGAGAGTTAGTTTTACTAACTTAATTAAGATGTCATTAGGCCTTAATTGTGGTTGATTTAGACTTATTTGAAAGGTCATTTCAGTAACCTAATGTTAGGTTAAGACATTGTCTCCAAGAAGACATAGTATTTAAAGTTGTGTCAGGTGGTGGTACCGCAATGTCACGGACAACAATGTAAACAAGGTGTTCGATGAAATGCTTATGTTTGTCCGTGTCATTCGGTTTGTGTACATACCTTGTACAGCAAGTAGCGGGCTTGTAGTAGGCTTAGTAGCCCTATTTTGGTTTGCTTTCTGGCCAATTTCGGCTTATAAATACAAGTATATTTTGTAAGCACTTGTGGGGACTTCGGTCTGTAATGGACCATTATCCTTTGTGTGCAACCTCTCTGAGTTTGTAATGTCCATGGGTGTAATTTGTATCTGGCTTTATAAAGTGTTTGCTTGAGTAGTTGCTTGTGGATCCCGTGGGAATTACTTCTTCTAGGCCGTTTTCTCTTTTGTAAGTCTAAGGGACTCTAGGAGATCTCGGGGAGGGCTGACCTTTGCGGACGGACATGCATGGGTGCCGCACGGCTTAAGCAAAATCAGCTAAGCCCGTGACAATGTGGTATCAGAACGGGACAAGCTTACGCAGAAACACTCGCCATACAAACGTGGGGGACCTAGCTGGGCTGTGTGGAGGACAGCCAGCATGCGCAACCGTTTGGTGGAAAACGAACATTGAGATGTAGGAAAAAGAGTCGCTCAAAGGAGCGAGCATCCAGGTTTGGCATTCAGAGGAATGACCAACCCTTTGCGCAAGAGGCACCACGAGGACAAGCAAGCAAAGAAGAATGCGTAGCACATAAAGATTGGGATGGTTGAGTTTGAGCTACAGCTCGACGTTGGCAACCAAAACTTGACGGTGCTCAAGGTAAAGCAGGGCGCTTGGTGATAGATGAGACCGTGCAAAGTGGGAGGTGTTGCGTAATGATCGTAAGAGTTGTGCAAAGCTCACAGAGGTGAGGGGAATTGCTAACTCGAAGGATTCGGTACTCATGCAAGGGCTTGTACATGGATGACAGAGTGTTTGTGGCCATCCCAAGGCACGATCGGAACTCGACGCCATGGAGCATCAGAGCTTTCTCTTCGATATAGAAAGGATATGTTCGTAGGCGACTGAAATGTGCAACAAGTTCAGCACATTGCTAGACCCTAAAGGGTGCAGTGGAGATTGTATTGGCAAAGGGTCACAATCTAGCAAGTGCATTTACTGGGGTAGAACAAGGCACAAGTTGTTCAGCAAGACGGAGTAGTCCAAAGGGGATGGTGGTCTCCGAAACTTCCATTGGAAAGAATATAAAGAGGAAAGTTACTCCAACATAACAGATATCCAGGAGGGATAAGTCCTAGTTCTCCAGAGGGAGAATCATATGCAACCGATTGCACATATTAAGGAAGAGTTTCTCAAGGTAATATCTCCACAAAGCTCAATGGACCGAGCGAGTGACGAAGAGTTGTCGCATGATCTCGAATGAGGTAATGCATTGGTGGATGCATTTCGAGATCAAGTGGGGGAGCAATCCAAGGCAACATCATATGAAGGCACACTTCGAGTCGATGTGGAAATCGAACTCAACGGAGGGCTGACCCGTGGAATGGTGGATACGAGGGCCACTATCAACTCAATGCAAATCAAGGAGCCGAGCGACTTGGGTGGAACTTAGTGAAGTATCCAAGCCGCATGAAAAGAGTCGACATAGAAGATGGAACATGGAACGGAGGCACGGAGCTTTCCTTGGACAGAGGTCAAGGGCATGAACTCTTGTAGAGGCAAGAGTGGGATCATGTCGTTCCATGGGTTCTTCATTCTGATGGGGCAGACTTATCTTGTATGGTGCCAAAGATGAAGGGAGCTTCGAGGCACATGCAAGCTACCTCAGAGATACATTTGACAGAGTAACTAAGGTGATTCAACTTGCGGAGGCAAAGTTGGGATCATGATACCTTAGCACGAGACAAGAGGACGTAGAGGCGGGTACTATTGAAGAATATGCCACAGTGTTGCCATTCGAGTTGTCAGGAACAAGAGATGCATAACAGAGATTGTGCTGGTAGGGGATAGAGGCCCAGGATCCAGACAATGGTGCACCAATTCTAGCGAAGTCAGGGGGACTTCTTGAGCTACTAGGTGACGGACTGTCCTAGAGCTATGCTTCATCCAGGTGTGGCCCAAGAGTGGGTGGATGAAGGTGAATTGCCAAGGGAGCGAACTAAAAATCGGAGATGGCGGAGGCCCTACGAGGTGTTGGCAAAGGCCACACGTAGAGAAGTCATCACACGAGAATATGTATGCAATGGAGATGTCACCAGGAGGTGACATGGTGCAGCGGATCGTGGTGGAGTAGTTCATGGTAATGCAACACAAGCGATCATGTCTTATGAGGGACAAGATAATGCGGAGGTATGATCAGGAGTTACTGGGAGCTCCACTTTGATGTACGACATAACAAGAAGAAGGGCTATGGATTCAAGGAGTGAATGCCATGGTACCACAGAGGCGGGTCTTCGTGTGTGCATCGAAGCTTGCATTGGATAAAAGCCTTAGTCATCAGCATATAGGGGCTGTATACCATCAATGAAGAAGTCCAAGTGCAAGTACTAGTGAGTCCCATAGAGGGGGACGTGATCATGTGAATGATCAGGAGCTGCTGGGAGCTCCACTTCGATGAACAATGCAACGACAAGAAGGGCTATGAATTGGCGTGAGCTCTGCAATAAGATGGCGGAGGCCATGCATGAGAAGTTACAGTCAGTATTTCCATCGACCAGGGAGAACTGCTAGGAAGACACAGTGGTGTTAAAGCAGGTGGTCGAAAGGGACGAGGAAGCGACGATGAGTCCGGAGGGGCTCAGCTATCCAAAAGCAAAGCGTCGATTAGAAAGGAGGTGGACTCGGAGGAGCACCACAGTGCCACAGAGGCGGATCTACCGATCGCGAAGGAAGGGATGCAGATGCAAGGCAACGAATAGTAGGGCCATGGGCTTGGTAGCGCCATGGTATTGCAAAGGCGGGACTTCCGTGGAGTCATCGATCCCTTGCTCTCATGGAGGGAGAGCATTGGTCGTAAAAGGGGTCGAGGAGGTGGAGAATGCAAAGGCAAACTCCAAGTACCAAGACAAGGTGAAAGGGCAAAGGCCAAGGAACTTCATAAGACCGGTGTCGATGGGCTTCTCATCAAGATAGCCGAAAGTGATGGACTTTGGGTTAATACAAGAGTGCTCGACCAATGAACAAAGTAGGCAGTACGTGGTCTTGTACCTTTTCTACTCAGAGGAGTAGGTGACAAAGGTGATAGAGAAGATGATACGATCCTAGAGGCAACCAGACCTATCAAAGACTTACTCCAAGTTGGGGGACTCCGAGTTGGGGTAAACTTTTTACTCTTTTCGGGCAAAACTTCTTGCATTCTAGAAGTTCAATGGCAGTGGGAAGGCGAATCACAGTAGCTAACTCAACACAAGGAGTGCAAACACTTCAAGTGCTTCAGAAGTGTGAGCAAAGAGCGGGCGAATGTTAGTAACCAGTTTAATGCATGAAGTACAAACTCGAGGAGATAGGCGAAATCGAGTAACCATTGCTTTCTCAACTCAAGAGAATGGGTGAAACTAAGTATCCCAATTCTCTTAACTCGAGGAGGTGAGTGAAGCCAAGTAACCTTGCCTTCTCAACTACGAAGAGAATGGGTGAAGTCAAGTATCCCAATTCTCTTTCTTATCCAGCAGAGGAGCTCTGCATAAGTTCAGTGACTCTTCAAAGAAAGCTTATGGAAGACAATAGTTGTCAAATCCTCACCATTGGTGATCAGTACTACTGAGAGTAGATTATCCGCTTCATTTCCCAATTGACCAATCGAAAGCGGGAATGATGCGAACATACTTGGAAGTGACAACTAAACATGGAAGAAGGATCAATGGACAAACATTGTGGAGGAAGGACCTCAAAAACCTTAAAGTCTGTGAGGTGATGCTCGTCAAAGTTCCAACAAGCATCCACCCAGTTCAAGCAACATGAGTATACTGTGGATACTGGCGCATAATAAGGCAGGTCTTTTTCTTCATCAGAAGGGTCCGCAAGAACCAACAAGGATCAACACAACTCAGCCAATCCCACACCAAAATCAGTCATTGGTGAGTTGAAGCAGCATGGCAGATTAGAGTTCGGCTACTCAACAACAGCGACGGAGAGCGGTTGGGAGCCAAAGGGGCGTGTTGCAGCCAAAGCAGAAGATTGAAGATTCAGCAAAATATGAGGAGATGCAGCGTCTACAGTGGCTTCGACGAGGACATCGAAGGAATAAGTGGGGGAGAATGTCACAGACAACAATGTAAACAAGGTGTTCGATGAAATGCTCATGTTTGTCCATGTTCTTCGATTTATGTACATACCTTGTACAGCAAGTAGCGGGCTTGCAGTAGGCTTAGTAGCCCTATTTTGGTTTACTTTGTGGCCAATTTTGGCTTGTAAATACGAGTGTATTTTGTAAGCACTTGTGGGGATTTCGGTTTGTAATGGACCATTATCCTTTGTGTGCAACCTCTCTGAGTTTGTAATATCCATGGGTGTAATTTGTATCTGGCTTTATAAAGTGTTTGCTTGAGCAGTTGCTTGTGGATCCCGTGAGAATTGCTTCTTCTGGCCCGTTTTCTCTTTTGTAAGTCTAAGGGACTCTAGGAGATCTCGAGGAGGGCTGACCTTTGTGGACGGACACGCATGGGTGCCGCACGGCTTAGGCAAAATCAGCTAAGTCCGTGACAATAAGGCTGGCAGTACTATCGCTAGTGCCTAATGTCCGAGGCTGTCAAGGGGCGGTAGTACCACCTATTAATGGCAGTGGTATCGCCAACACCTCGGGAACTCTGATAATTTAAATTTTGGGTCTATTTTTGTAGCCATTTGGGGCCTATAAATACACCACTCATTCTTGCTTGAGAATGCAAGAATTAAGAGCAAAAAACTTGTGAAAATACTATTGTAATTCTTTGAGAGTCACCCTCTTTATTTCTTGTATAGTTTTTATTTAAGGGAGAGCTGAGAGAATTGTAAAAGTTATCTCCTAAACCTGTAAAAGGAGAATAGAGCTATAAGAGGATACTTGATCTTCACTCGTTGAAGGAAGATCAGTAGTGGAAGTCAGCGACCTCAAGGAGGAGAAATCAGGAGTGGACGTAGGTCATGAGACCAAACCACTATAAACTGGTGTGTCTTCTATTCTCTCTATTGTTTACTTGCCTTTGTATATTGCTACCCCACCCCCTAGTGCCGCTTTGATCCTAACAAGATATGTGAGACATATCAGAGGAGAGAAAACTCATGATATTGATCCTTAGACCTACGAAGAGGCTATTATAAGAATAGACTCCAGGAAATGGCAAGAAGCCATGAATTATGAGATTGATCCCATATAGATAACAAGCTTTGGAACCTTGTTGATGCACATAAGGGTATCATACCCATAAGCTGCAAATGAATCTTTAAAAAGAAGATCGAAGTATATGAAAAGGTGGAGACCTATAAGACAAGGCTGGTAGCTAAATGGTATCATCAAAGGCAAGGAGTTGACTATTGAAACATTCTCACACGTAGCCATGCTGAAATCCATTAGAATTCTTTTGGCCATTATAGCAAACTATGACTATGAGATCTGTCAAATGGATGTGAAAATTGTGTTCTTCAATGACAACCTCGAGAAGGAGGTATATATGATACAACCCGAGGGATTCGTGTTCAAGAAGAGTCTAAATAAGGTGTGTAGATTACTTAAGTCTATCTATGGACTGAATGAAGCTTCCCGAAGTTAGAATATAATATTTGATGAGGCAATCAGATCTTATGACTTTGTTAATAATGAAGATGAGCCTTGTGTGTATATGAAGGTAAGTGGGAGCACTATCACCTTTTTGGTGCTATATGTGGATGATATCATGATTATTGGGAATGATATAGGAATGCTCTCCACACAATTAAGGTCTGGCTATCTAGACACTTCTCCATGAAGGACTTAGGGGAAGCATCCTACATATTGGGGATTCAAATCTATAGAGATAGATACAATATGATGTTTGGCTTGTCTTAGTATAGGTACATAGACTCCATTATCAAAAAGTTTGGCATGAAAAATTTCAAGAGAGGTCTCTTACCGATGAGACATGAAATCTCACTTTCTAAGAGTATATCCTCAAAGACTCATAAAGAAAGGGCAGTCATAAATAAGATATCATATATCTCAGCAATAGAGTCTATCATGTATGCTATGTTATGTTCCAGGCCAGATATACTGCATGCTCTGAGTGTCATGCGCAGGACTAAAGATCTAGGTTTGAAATACTAGAAGACAGTAAAGTGCATCATTCTTAAATACTTGAGAATGACTAATGATCTTTTATTAGTATACGAAGGAGGTAGCCTCCAGGTTAAGAGTTATAGGGACTCGAGTTTCTAGTTAGATGTCAATGATAATAAGTCAAACTCAAGATATGTCTTCACCATGAGTGGAGGAGCAGTAAGTTAGAAGAGTTCCAATAAAGATACTACTACTAACTCGACCACAAAAATGGAGTAGATTGTTGTAGTACAAGTATAAAGGAGGGAGTTTGGACGAAGAAGTTTATCTTGGATTTGAGAGCCATTCCTAGTAGTGAGGAGCCAATTCTCATATTACGACAATAACGAGGCGATCGATCAAGCGAAGGAACTCAAGTCTCATCAAAAGTATGTTTTGAGAAGGTTCCACTTGATCAAAGAGATCATGACCCGTAAAGATGTAGCAATGGAAATAGTTCCATCCAAAAAAAATATTGTAGATCCACTAATGAAGCCATTGTTTTAGATTGTATTTGAGCATCATAGGGGTCTAATGAGGATTAGACACATAGGTGATTGGCTAAAGGTCAAGCGAGAGATTATTGGTTACAGGTGTCTTGCAAACCAATCATATGAGTGATGGCATATGTGACAAAATGCATGATCTTTTACTTATTATTATTATTGGCATATTCTCACTTTATATTGCTTGTTGTATATATTATGATGTCATTAGATTTGTGCAATTGAAATCAAATCATGATGAGATCATAATAATGAGATTGATTCACCTTTAAAATATACAGACCCTAAATAATCCCAGTCATAGGTTACTCGAGATGGACATCGAGATAATTGGACAGATCGATATACTATATACCTATCCATATGATGGAGGCGGCTAGTCTCATAGCCGCTCATGTGGGGACACTAAAGGTATAGTACAGGTGTTCATTGGATAATGAGTTCACTAATTGATCTACTTACGGAATGCTAGATGGTTAATGATACTTGACGTCAAACCATAATTATGTACTCATAGTTGTATGCTTGATCCTTAAACTTGAGACATAAAGAACGCTTTGTTTGAGTACTCCTTTCTTTTATGTCAGATTTATAGGTCCGAAGGTTCCAGATCTGGTATAATTAGTTATTGGGATTGGTAGCCAACCTTACGAAAGTAATTGAGTGTCAATAGAGGATCGTCCACTCTCGGTATCACGAGAGAAATATCTCGCATATTCTCACTCAGGCAAATCCTTGACCAGGGTCATTTTGATTGAGAGAGAAGCTATCCGGGAGAATCCGATTCGAGCGAGACTCGGATGAATTCTGTGGGAAGCCTGACAGTATCATGCTCGATAAACGATCTTTGAGATATTAGATGGATGAGAGACTATAGATACACAGTAACTGGGGACAGACGTGTCCAATAGACTATATCCCCTTGTATTGTTGGGGACTATGTCGTAGTGGCATAGTATGTCTATAGTCGATGAGTTGAGAAAAATATTATGGGATAATAATTTACTAAGTTAGAAGGAGTTCTAATAGGTGCAACTCACGGCCAGCTCGATATTGGTTTAAGAGAGTCACACACATATAGTGGATGTTACGATGAGTAGAGGATTCAATATGTGCTATCTGCAGGTTATAGGCGCCCTGCAAGCCAATCACGTGAGTGATGGCACGCTGCGTGAACTTTTTACTTATGATTTTTATTGGCATATTATCACATTATATTATATGTTGCATATATATATTATGATGTCCTTGGTTATATGCAATGAGAACCGGATCGTGATGAGATCACCATAATGAGATTGATTCACCTTTAAATACAGATCCTAAATAATCCCGGTCATAAGTTACTCGAGAGGGACATCGAGATAACTGGATAGACTGATATACTATAAACTCATCTATATAATGGAGGTGGCTAGTCTCATAGCTACTTGTGTGGAGACACTAAGGATAGTATAGGTATTCATTGGAGAATAAGTTCACTGATTGATCTGCCTATGGAATGTTGTATAGTTAATGATACCTTATGTCAAACAGTAATTCCATAGTCCTAATTGTGTATCTGGTCCTTAGACTTGATACACTAAAGATGTCTTGTTTGAGTACTCCTTTCTTTAACGCCGGACTTACAAGTTTGGAAAGTTCCAGATATAGTACAACTAGTTATCGGGATTGGTAGCCAACCTTACGAAGATAATTGAGTGTCAATAAAGGATTATCCACTCTTGGTATCACGAGAGGAATATCCCATATGTGCTTGCTCAGACAAATCTCTAGCTAGGGTCATTCGGATTGAGAGAAGAGTTCTTCGGGAGAATCCGATTAGAGCAAGACTCAAACGAATTATGTATGTGACCTGATAGTACCATATCCACTATATAAGGGATTATAGATACACGGAAACTATGGACAGACAGGTCCAATGGATTTGATCCCCCTGTACCGTATGGTGACTATGGCGTAATAGCCTAGTACGTCCATAATCGATGAGTTGAGTGAAGTATTATAGAGATAATAATTCACTATATTAGAAGGAGTTATGATAGAAGAGACTCACAGCTAGCTCGGTATCGATCCTAGAGGGTCACACACATATGGTGGATGCTTCAGCGAATAGAAGATTGGATAGAGATCTAATTAGCCCATATTTTCATTAGATGAGACCCTGCACTAATGGACTCCTTGCATGAGGCTCAATTAGAGGCCAAAGGAAATTATTGGATAGAGTTCCAATAATGCAAGATTAGTGGGTAATTGAATGAAGATCCAATATCTACTAAGGCAGAAACCTTATGATTTTTTATGGCTCTCTATAAATAGGAAGGAAGGCTCATGGTTGATAGGCTGCAGCTTTGGCCACCCACTTTTATTCTCCTCCCTCCCTCTACGCGAGAGTTACAAGATTTGATTGGAGAAGTTTCGCTGTAGAGATCTATTGTGTGAATACCGCTAGAGAGGAGGACACTTAATCTCCTTCATCCTCTCCATTTGGATTTGAGAAAACAGGGATATATGATCTCCCTAGGTAAAACAATCTCTCACATGATGTGATTTTTTAGTTTTTGCGGCTTTCTCATAATCCAATCTTTTGCACAATGATTTGATCTGCGTGGGAAACATATTTTGTTTTGATCTTCCGCTACGCATGTGATGCTCCCGCTTGGTTTCCTAACATTATCTAATAGGCCTCTGTTTCATTGTATAAGACCTAACATTAATGGATTCCTTGCATAAGGCCCAGTTAGAGGCAAATTGAGATTATTAAATAGAGATACAATAATCCAAGAGGTGAGAGTAATTGGATAGAGATCCAATACTCACTAAAGCAGGATCCATTAGGGTTTAAATAGGCTCTCAATAAATAGGAAGCAGGGGCCACCAAGAAAGGGGATTGGCTGCACCTTTGATCGCCCCCTCCTAGTCTCCTCCCTGCCTTCTCTTCTCAGCCGACCACCCCTCTCCCTGGTGTGTGAGGACAGCAAAGAAGAAAGGATTCTTCTTCCATATTTGCTATAAGGTGGTGCGCAAAAGCTATGAGTTTCTACACTATGATTGAAGGAACGTCACTGCATCGATCTACCATGTGGATACCGCTAGAGAGGTTAACATCTGACCTCTATCATTTTTTGCTTATGGATCTAGGTTTATAGGGATATACAATCTTCCTATATAAAACATCTAACACATATTGCGCAAAAAATTTTAGTTTTACAGTTTTTCATGCACCAATCATCGCATAAATACATGATAGATGTGGGAGGCCTTTTGTTTTATTTTTTTCACTACACAAAATATGATGCTTTGATAAGGTTTCCCAACACTATTTATAGAGGTCATGTAGCTTAACCGTAATGGATTATGCCCTATTGGGTATCAAATCTTCATCCAACTATCCAAGCCTCTTAGATTAATATATCTCTATCCAGTAATCACTTATTGACACTTATTGGATCTCATCATGGGATCTAATAATACAAAGGCTTATTGGAAATCCAACAAAACAGGGGCTCCGTAATATCTCATACATGCACCTCTATACGTCGCAACATCTACCATATATGTGTAACTCTTTAGGCCTAATATCGTGCTGGCCATAAGTCATTCCTATCAGAATTTCTTCTGACTTAGAACTCCTAATATAGTGAATTATTATCTTCATAATGATTCACTCGATGCATCAACTATGGATGTACTATGCCACTATGCCATAGTCATCAGACAGTATATGAGATATAATCCATTAGACCTATTTGTCCTCAGTTATTGTATATATATAGTCTATCATCCAACTAATATCCTACAGACTATATGAAGCATGGTTTAGTTAGGCCAATAAGGAATCCTATCCGAATATCGCTCTCATCAGATTCTTCTAGAGAACTCCTCTCTTAATTCGAATGATCTTGGCCAAGGATTTCTCTGAACGAGCACACACGAGATATTCCTTTCATGATACCAAGAGTGGATGATCCTTTATTGGTACTTAATTACCTTTATAAAGATGGCTACCATTCCTAATAATCGGTCATACTAGATCTGGAGCTTCTAGACCTTAAGTCTGGCATCAAACAATGAAGTACTCATATAAGCCATCATTGGTGTCTCAACTCTAAGGACCAAGCACACAACTGGAACTATGAATCATTGTTTGACATTAAGTATCATAAACTATCCAACATTCCATAAGTAATTAATCAATGAACTCATTTTCCAATCAGCACCTATATTGTACCCTTAGTGTCCCCACACGAGCGGCTATAAGACCAGTTGCCTCCATTATATGAAGTAGAATAATTCATCATTACTTGAATTTAAAAATATCGAGGGGATTAGAGTGGGAGAGATTATTGTATGAGACCCAAAGTATACGGGGAACTAATCAAATGAACACTAAGAGAAAAGAGATAAGAGCATGGAGGTCAGCATCTAAGACCTTCCGTAGATAAGGAAACGATCAAAGGAACATTGAGAATCAATTGGATTGAAGAAAGAGAGATTAACATTTGAAACCCTAAGCTGATGAGAAACTAATCGAATGAACACCGAGAGAATTAAGGGAATTCGAGCTTGGGATTCGAGCAAGGATAAGAAATTGATCAAAAGAACTCCAAGATAATTGAAGGGACTCAAGCAAGGAACCATATGAAGGGGCTAAGAATACTTATAGTCAAAATGAGTTCGACTGCTAATCATGCTTATGGCTTGTTTTACGAATTTAAATCCAACTCGAGCTTATTTTATAAATTAGAATCCAAATGAGTTGACTTTTTTTTTTTACAAGGGCTCGTAAGGCATATATATCCTTATAAAACTAAATAATTTACAAATATATAATTATTTTTAATCTTAAATATTTAAGTAAGACTAAAATTTTAATTAATATTAATTCTATTTTTAAAATATTATAAATATATGGATAATTTATCATAAAAAGTTTGTGCCAATTGGTTTTTAGTGCCATTCAAAAATTATCTCAAGCACATTTTCTATATATTTAAATTTTATCTATATACTCCAATCAATTTCTTTTTAAAGTTCTTTGAATCGATTTTGATCAACTAACTAATTCCAATCAACCCTTTCTCCTAATCATCTATTTCTTCCTCTTTGTCCTTGCACTCCTTCTCAACCTCATTCTTTTTCTCCCTTCCCTCCTCCTCTATGTCATCTAGGGATGACAATGGATGTGACGATAATTAAAATACGATGGAGGAGCAACAGAGAAAAGGGATGAAAGAAGAAAGGAGGGAAGAAAACCAAATCCCCCTATTCTATTTGATTTGCACTAATTTAATAAAATAAAAGCACACACAAAACCTAGAAGATTAAAGACATTTATTCATGTGTGAATTCTCAAAAAAGACTCCTAACTTTAAGAATTTCATACAGAGTGCCCCTAACAAGGATCATGTTACCCCTATCTTCGTTGGACCTATTGTTGTCTCTTCCTCCTTGTGCAGTCTTTGTCATCGCCCTACATCATCGTAGAACCTAGGGGTGTCATGAGCATGGGCACCCATGCTATCCCTAGCCACCCTCGCTAATCCCAAGGGCATCGTGCACGTGAATGGGGGCTACTAGCGGAGCCAACCCATGTGTGGAGTTGCAGGCGTGACTAACTAGGCTAGCTCGTGCACGGAGGGTGGCGGTCGACAAGGCCAACCCAGACAAAGATGCAGAGGCAACTAACGGGGCTAGCCCATGCGCGAATGGAGGGGGTAGGCCAACAAGGTAACCTGCACATAGAGGCATAAGTGGTCATAGGAGGAGAGGGCATGACCAATGAGGCCAACCCACATGCAGCTACGGGAGGACGGTTGATGGTGTGAAGGGTAGTGGTCGACAATGGCATATTATCTACACATTTGTTTTTCTAACCTTTTCTTGTTTATGTAGGTCCTTTATGGACTGCATGAGAATAAAGTCTAGGCTAATCATTATGGACAAATATTGTTTGGGTGACTCATGGCTTAGGTAAACCCAACTATAAATGTGGCAACGTGGGGTTCAGGTGTTGGTCACGTTGTGTTGGGCATCGATCATGTGGCGCAAAGGTGTCAACAAATCTTCTTATGTTATTACACCCATATCATTACTTATTTAGGCACTTATCTTCTTTCTCATTACTCTTGCATCCTCATATGATTAGTTTTCAAATAAAATTTCAGTGTGAACCTAGCTTATCAATGTTTAAGTTAGTTTATATCAATTTATGTCACTCTCATGATATAACACGTTACGAATTGAGGTCTTTGTTGCTTGTGCAAAGTCTTCTTCATGATCCCATGAAGTTCTACTAATATAATTCTCTTACTACATGTGGTCTATTCCTCTACCACTATTTAGATAATATCCATTTCGATTACTCAAGGTGTCGCAACATGAAACCAACTTTCTCATATGATCCTATCATAAACTTACTATGATTGGATTTGATAGGATGGCCCTACAAAACTATGTAAATAACACATCCAACAAAAGCTCCGTCGATGCTTAACTTTGCGACGAAAGATTAGTATCACACGAGAATCAAAAGGTCTAGAAAGTTAACTGGTCTCCTCAAGGCAATGTAACATATCTAAGGCCTTTTATAATAGATCTTGAAAGTTTTCGGGAGTAAATGATAGTTAATTTATACTGATCACATGTCGGACTAATAAGGCATCCAAAGAGGTGTCTAACTAGTAATGATTTGACACCTACCTTATCAATACCGATGTACCAATCAACCTAACTTAAAATTTTAAATCTTATTTTATCTATTTCTAAGAATATTGACTTGGTAGCGATGTGAAGATAGTAGACAACGATGAAGCGAGAAATAGAGAAGGGGAGGAGAGTGAGATATAATACACAATTTTGAAAAAAAAATATACTTCTTTTTATTCATAATCAATGCAATACATTTTCACCTAGAAAAGGAAAAAAAATCTTTTTTTACTAAAACTGCTCACATGGTGAGACAAATCTCATGTCAATCCAAAATCTTTTGCTTCATGCTACTATTTTCGTCACCATCATCGATGTATTCTTTTCTTGGCCATGCTATCCTCGTCATCATCGTGCCCCTACAAGTGATCGTTTCGACATAATGTTAGAACAAATCTAGGCTGCCTTGTATAAACCAATCAAAACATATTAATATGAAGAGAAAAAAATGGTATGGATCGTGTATCTCTTTAATAATTTTATTATTAGACTTAATTTTATATTGTGATTTATGATTTTATTAGGTCTGACGACGATGCTTAGGCGATGGTGAAGACCGCATCGAGAGGAGGAGACGATGATAGGTCCAATTGAGATAAAGGTAAAATGATCGTTTCATGTGATTGAGGGTACTCTATAGAAATTTTTTTATGGGGTGCTCTATGAAAAATTCTATAACTTAGGAGCTTTTTTCGAGAATTCATCCATTAATAAATATATGCTCAATCTTATAGGTTTATTTATAATTTTCTTTTGTTAAATCAAAGCAAATCAAATCGAATATGGTGATCTTATTATCTTCCCTCCTTTCTTCTTTCACCCCTCTTTTCTATCACCCATCCATAGTCTAGTCACCGTCCCCTCCATCATCATCCCCAGATGATGCAAAGGAGGGAAGGAAGAAGAAGAATGAGATTGAGTAGTGAAGGGAGGAGAAAAAAATTGATGAGTATGAGAAAGGATTGATTGAAATTAGTTCATTTATTAAAGTAGATTTAGAGAACTTTGATTGTGAAGATAAATTGACTGGAGTAGATAGAAAAAAATTAAATATATAAAAAAATGCCCGAGATAAATTAAGAAGGGAACTAAAAACCAAATGTTAGAAACTTTTTATGATAAATTATCCATATATTTATAATATTTTTGAAAAGAGTATAAATATTAATTGCTCACAAATATGAAGGGTTCAACTTTGATGGATGATAATGATGATTACAAAATTAATCCATTGTTTACATGAGTCTCAAGGAATTCATATCACTTAGACGATAAATATATGTGTGAAAGATTTGACTCTCATATATTATTGTATAAATTATATCTCCAAATAAATCGTAAGTATGTATGATGGATAGCTAATGATGATCTCAAAATGATATAACAATCAATATTAGTGAAAAGATAGGCTATCAATGATCAATGATGATTATGATTTCATATAAATGAAGTTTCTGTACGAATCCGATGGAGATAAGGGTTATTGGGAGACATCTGACATAGATTTATCTGTATCTACCGATTTTGAAATATTATAATATTAATTATATTTTTTCTATCCACCAGTAAAAAAGAAAAGACATAATTAGTCAAATCGTTCTTACGTCGTCTGTTACGCTCCATCCAAATCCCACATGAATTCAGATTCCGACTATTATAAATAGGTCTTTAGGGTCAGTCCCTGACTCTTGCTTTGTCGTTGTCATCCCTCAAACCCTTGTAATTCCAAAATATGTAATCGACATATCTAAAGTAGACTAGGTAGATCGGGAGCTAATGGACAAGGACAAAATCCTACAATTACTAAAGGATAACGTTTCAACCATCCAAGCAAGGATGAAACAATAGGCTAACATGCATAGTAGCGAAAGAGAGTTCTTTGTTTAAGATTGGGTCTTCCTTTGGCTCCAGCCCTACAAGCATATGTCCATCAACACAAGGGCATCCATGAAGTTGTCTCCCCACTTTTATGGGCCTTACTAGATCAGTGAGCGCATTAGAGCTGTGGCGTTCAGACTGGACCTACCTGCCAGTGCCAAAATCCAACCAATCTTCCATGTATCTGTTTAAAACTCAAGTTTGGAGAGAATGAGTCAGCTTAAAGTCACCTACCGAACGCTACTACCGATGGAGAGATCCAAATCTAACCAGAGGCGATACTAGACCTAAGGGTCATGACGCATCGCCGATGTCCCTCTACTGAAATGCTAGTGCAATGGACAAATCTACCTACCAAAGATGTCACGTGGGAGTTCTATGAAGATTTGAAGATTAGGTTACTAAAGTTCATGGAACCTCAGCCTTGAGCACATAGCGGATTTAAAGAGGGCGGGTTTGATAGGATCCTAATAGGGTCGGCTCCTATTCAACCAGTTCATGTAAATAAAATCTTGAGTCATATGGATAAAACCCTAGCTATAGGCGCTGCCCACACCATTATAAAAGTTAGCTGAAGCATCAAGAGGAGGCAGCTAGGGTTTAGGGAGTAGGAGTTGGAGTCTCTCTAGGAATTAGGGTTTTTTGAGTCCTATATAAGCATGTAGCCGCACCCTTCTTTTTACTAAGCAATACACTACTTTTCTTCAGCCTTTGTGGTCGACTACCAAGGAGGGAGGAACCCCTATAGAGTTCCAAGGTGGCTGGTCCCCTACATAGATCAATCCAGCGATAGAATCCTACGGGGTTCTATTAGAACTATAGGTAACAAGTCAAACCTCTTTATTAAAGATGTGTTATTAGTAGATAGTTTAAAATATAATTTACTAAGCATTAGTCAATTGTGTGATAAAGGATATATCATTAAATTTGAATCTAATGCCTATATAATTAAATTACTATACAAAAATATATCTATGATTGCCTTCAAAATAATAATGTGTATACTATTGATATTGATGATTTTTGTGATGAAACATGTTTTTCGGCTTTAAACAATGATGATGGCTTTAGCATAGGAGATTATATCATGCTAGCATGAAACTAGTCTCTCAATTTACAACTAGAGAACTTGTAAGAGGAATGTCTAGCATCAAGTTTGTCAAAGACAGTTTTTTATGCATATTAACTAAGAAAATAAATAAAAAGTAGTTTCAAATTAAAGAATCAAATAAGCATCTCTAGACTACTACAATTAATCCATATGGATTTATTTGGACCAATTGATACAACAAATTTAGGAGATAGTAAATACACCTTTGTAAATTATATATGATTATAGTAGATACACTTGGACATACTTCTTGGCACACAAAAGTGATTGCCTTAATAAATATTTTTCAAAATTTTGTAAGCTTATTTAAAATGAAAAGGGTTTTATGATTTTGTCTATTCGTAGTGATCACGATGGTGAGTTTCAAAACCATGATATTCAAAATTTTTGTGAGTTAAATAGGTAAACCATAATTTCTCTACTCTAAGAAATTCACAATAAAATGGAGTAGTTGGAAAAAAAAGATAGGAGCTTACAAGAGATGGCAAGAACCATGTTAAGTGAATATAGCCTACCCAAATATTTTTTGATCGAAGTCGTTAACACAACATGTTATGTCATGAATAGGGTTCTCGTAAGACCATTACTTTCCAAAACTCCTTATGAATTATGGAATAAGAAAAGACCTATCATTTCGTAGTTTAGACTTTTTATTGTAAATATTTTATTTTAAATTAAAATATAAATTAGGAAAGTTTGATGTAAAATATGATGAATGTATATTTCTTGGTTATTCTTCATGTTCAAAAGTTTATCATGTTTTTAATAAAAAAATTTTAGTGATTGAGGAATCCATCCATATTATTTTCAATAAGGTTCCAAAATTGAAGAAAATTGATTTTGATGATGATTTTGATTTTGATACTTTAAATTTGAATGAAAACTCTCCTCTCCGAAATAACTTGGATGCATATACTTCCAAGAAATCCTTACCCATGGAATGATAGTATGTAGACACTCATCCTAAAGAGCTAATAATTTAAGATACATCAGAAGGTGTACAAACTCGTTCATCTTTTAAAAGGTTTTGTGCTAATGCCATCTTTTTATCTCAAACTGATCCAAAATGCATTGATGATGCCCTAAAAGATAATGCTTGGGTTGTTGCAATGAATGAGAAGTTGAATTAATTTGAGAGAAATAATATATGAACGCTTGTTCCTAGACCTAGTGACCCTATTGTAATTAGCACTAAATGGATCTTTAGAAAGAAGCAAGATAAATCCAGTATCATGGTTCAAAATAAGGCTAGATTAGTAGCCAAAGGTTTCAACTAAGAAGAAGGTATTGATTATGAAAAAACCTTCACTCTTGTGACAAGACTTGAAGCCATAAGGATGTTCTTTGCCTAAGATTCTTTTAAAAATTTTAAATTATTTCAAATGGATGTCAAAAGTATTTTTCTCTTAATGATTTTATTTCTGAAGAAATTTATGTTGAACAATGATAGAACCCCAGAAGGAGCTCTATAAATTTTGATCTCTGAGGGGGATCAACCCTTGGAACGCTATAGGGGTTCCTCCCTCCTAGAACTCGGCATAAGGCTGAATAAAAGATTGATCTTGTTTAATAAAAGAGATAGGGTGGCTACATCATTATATAGGGTTCTAAACCCTAGCCCATGGGGTGCTTGCCTAAATAAAATTATCCCTTTGCCCTCCTACAGCTAACCAAGCTTAGGGAAATCCTGGCGACCAGCTTAGTAAAGGGGGCGACGACCACTAAGCCCTAAGGCCCCAATCTAAACCTTAGCCATACTTCTTTATAAGATAGAAGTGGCTATGTGGGGTTTTATTATAATCCCATGGGGTTTTATTACAACCCATAGGGTTTTTATTGACTACTTCTACGGTTATTAGGACTCAACCCTGTTGAAGTCCTATCAAGCCCGCCTTCTTTGAATCAGCCTTGTCCTCAAGGCTAAGAGTCTATAAACTCTGGGAACCGGATCTTCAGCTCCTCATAAGACTCCCACGTTGCATCTTCAGATGGTAAATTATTCCACTTCATGAGTACTTCAATTGAAGGGCGTCGACGGTGCATCACAATCCTTCGATCAAGTATAGCTTTAGGTTGAGCTTGAATCTCGCCATCATTAGTAGTGCTCGACAACTGAGTCTAAACCAACTCACATTCTTCCAATTTTGGCTTCAACAAGGATACGTGAAAGATGGGATAGATCTTAGTGTCATCTGGGAGCTTTAATTTGCATGCCACGGCCCCAATACACTCCAAAATCTAATATGGTCCATAGAATCATGGAGATAGCTTCATCAATGCTTGGGTGTTGATTGACAGCTACTTGTTGGCTATAGGCGAAGGTAGACTCAATCTCTTACCGAAAATTCTCGTTCTCTTCAATGAGTGTCTACTTATTGCTTCATGCAGGCTTGGACGACAGTTAGGTTGTCTTTCAGCAACTACAGAAGCTTATCCCTATCAATTAAGATTTGATCAACCTGATCCACTTTGGCTGCACCAATTACATATTTAGGTATTATAGGGGGTGGTCGGCCATACAATGCCTCATAAGGGGTACATTTAGTTGATGAATGATAAGTTATGTTGTACCATCATTCGATCCAAGGAAGCCACCTTATCACTCTTTAGACCGGTCACTAGTGAAGCACCGTAAGTAAGTCTTGAGGCATCTGTTCACCACTTCTGTTTGGTTGTCCGTCTTTGGATGATAGGTTGTGATCATCTTTAATTGGGTGCCTTGTAGTTGGAAGAGCTCGATCCAAAATTACTTGTAAACACCCTGTTACAATCGCTCACAATCAACCTTGGCATCCCATACAGTTTTACAATATTTTCCACAAAGAGTTGAGCAATACTGGCAATAATATAAGAATATCTCACAGCACAGAAATGATCATATTTAGTTAAATGATCTACCACTACAAAGATCATGCTTTTTCCTTGAAATGGTGGCAACCCTATGATGAAGTCCATGAAGATGTCAGTCTTTGCTGAGTCCGTTATAGGTAGTGGTTGTAGGTTTCCCGAACTTGCCACTGTTTCACCTTTTTACAGCTAGCATACATCACATTTAGATACATAATCATAAATCGATCTTTTTATGCCTCTCTAAAAGAAGTTTTGCTTCACCCTCTTATATGTTCTCAAAAATCGGGAGTGCCCTGCGAAAGGTGAAGAGTGCAACTCATGCAAAATAATTTTGATACAAGGGGAAGAAGGAACAATTACAATTCGATCTTTGTAGTGTAGGTCCTTCGAATCCCAAGTGTAGTGGCTCATGCAACCCAGATTCTTCTCCAATTTTTCTATGATGCCTTGGGTTTATAAGTCGCTCTTCCACGCCTCTCTAATGTTTTTGAGAAAGTCGGTGGAGGGAAGGGAGATGGATGAAATTTTGGCTTGTCCTGGTAGCCAAGATAAAGCATCGACAATAATATTCTCTTTCCCTTTTCGATAAATAATTTCATAATCAAAGCCAAGAAGTTTAGTTACCCATTCTTGTTGCTCTATGAAAGATATTTTCTACTCCAAAAAATACTTGAGGCTTCGGTGGTCAGTCTTAATCTGGAAGGGTCGGTCGATCAAGTAAGGTCTCCACTTCTTGACGGTGTGTACGATGGTAAACATTTCTTTATCATACATGGATATTTTAAGATGGGAGGGAGACAAAGACTTACTAGTGTAAGCAAGAGGTTGGCCATTTTGCATTAGAACAACCCCAATTCTAACTTCGGATATGTCGGCCTCAATCATGAAGGTGCGACTAAAATCGAGCAATACTAGGAACGGCGTCGTCGTCATGGCTACCTTGGGTCGTTCAAAGGCCATAGAAGCTTTATCCGACCATAAGAAAGAGTCTTTCTTCAGTAGGGATGTGAGTGGGGCACTGATATTACTATGATCTTTCATGAATTTCTGGTAGTAGCCTGTGAGTCCAAGGAAGCCGCTCAGCGATTTTATGTTCATAGGTTTTGGCCATCCTTGCATTGCTTTAATCTTGTCGGGTCAATCGCCACTCCATCTTCTGATATAATGTGTCATAGATACTCCACTTTATGTTGTAAAAACCTACACTTTGATTATTTAACATAAAGGGTATTCTCCCAAAGAATTGTTAGAATAATTCGTAAGTGCTAAAAATGTATATCAAGTGTAGGGCTATAAATGAGAATATCATCAAAAATTACCAACACGAACTTATGTAGAAATCTCCAGAAAATATCGTTCATCAAGTTTTGAAAAGTAGAAGGAGCATTCGTAAGTCCGAAGGACATTACCAAAAACTCGTAGTGGTCGTTATGTGTGCGGAATACAGTTTTTGGAACATCTTAAATGCATACCCGAATCTGATGGTATCCGGAACGGAGATCTAATTTAGTGAAAACTCGGGCTCCTTTTTGTTCATCCAATAGCTCATCTACTACTGGTATAGGATATTTATCTTTGATGGTGATAGCATTCAAAGCCCGGTAATCAACGCACATCCATCATGTACCATCCTTCTTGCATATTAGCAATACCGGCGAAGAGTAAGGGCTGTAGCTTGGTCGAATCACTCTGGTGTTGAGCATCTCCTTAACAATGTTCTTAATCTCATCCTTCTATAAGTGAGAATAATGGTACGGTCTCAAATTTGCTAGAGGTTTGTTAGGCGATATAGGGATGCGATGATCATGCGGCCGATTAGGGGGCAGGCAGCCTATGCGGCTTCGTGAAAACATCCACAAATTCTTCCAGCAATAGGGCAAGCTTAGGATCTAAATTTTGCACTTTTTACTCCTTTGATGGCTGCTGGATATGCATAAAAAATCCACCATTTGTTTTGTGTAGCACCTTCTCCATTCATTGCATCAAAACGGTGGAGATATGGCTCCCGCACTTGCCTCGCAATGTGACCTGTCTCCCTTTACAATAAAACTTCATGATTAATTTAGAAAAATTCTAGGAGATGTCACCTAATGTTGTGAGTCATTCAATCCCAAGCACGGCTCATCGATGGGTAGAATGAAGTGTTGAATCTCGGATTTTGATGATGAAATCAATTGATGGGTTATTGATCTAACATGAAATGTTAGAAATTGATTGATGCAGGATTAATTACGACGGAATGATTATTACAATAAGGATTGGTCAAGGTCAAGTCCATGCATCGACTTGATGAGTTGGGAACTCATCAGGAGTGCGTCGGGAGCTCGCCAAGGGTATCGGGAGTTCGCCAGGATAGCACAAGGGAGTTGGCCCGAAGAAGACTGAGACTCACTGGAAGATTATCGAGGGTAGCCGAAAAGCTTGCTGGGAGTTATAGTCTTGTAATGGATGTTTGATAATTATGATTATATTTAATTATGTCATAATTAACATCGTGTAGTACTAACTATGATAGGATCAATGGAGTTACGACCAGATAATAGGCCAAGATCAAGCTTAGCTATCGAGCCGGGTTCGGACGATGCAGTGGGATCTCGCCGGGAGTTTCCTAGGAGATTCGTCGAAGGGATCGGGAAGCTCGCTAGGAACATGAAGGGGGATCATTGGGAGAAGACCAGAGGGCTTACCGTAAGAATACCGAAGGCTACCGGATTGGCGAAAGTTGGGTCTAAATTAAGCTTATAGTTATTAAGTGTTGTAATCATTGAGTCTTAGTTAGAAGTGAGTCCTAATTGAGTTTGATTTGGATGAAATTCAAATTAACTCAATGAGGCAACCAGATCTACTACTAGGTTTGGTTAAGCTCAGGTTGAGCTCAATTAGTTGACCAAGGAGCTGGTCAACATAAAGTCAAAGCTGGAATTCGAAAAGTGGAGGGAACCACTTTTGCAGAGAATCTGACGGGTAAATCGCCAGTGAATGGCGATTGGACAGCCCATACCATAGAATCTGAGCGACGGCCAGCAGCTTTTGGTAGGTAAACCGCCCAGGTGGTGGGTAAACTGCCCGTACCATAGAATCCGGGCGGTGGCCAGTGGCTGACGGCGAGTAAACCGCCCAGGTCGACGGGTGAACCGCTCGTACTCGGATTTTTCCGATACGATTGGATTTTTTACTTCGGTTTTGAAGTCAATTTGGGGCCTATAAATATCCAATACACACTTTTGGGGGATTATATTATGAGAAAATATTGTGTGAGAATTGTAAGAAAAAAGAAAAAGGGTAAGAGAGTAATTAAAGAGTGAAATCTTGTCTCTCTTGTAAGCTCAAGTGTAAGGGTTTGGTCTTCACCCAAAGAAGATCGGTAGTGGATGCCGGTGTGCCTCAAGGAGGACTCGGGAGTGGACGTAGGCCTTTGGCGCCGAACTACTATAAAAATTGCGAGTGGTTGTTTGCTTTCATTGATTACATAATTCTTGTATTGAAGCTTTCGATTTATCTCAACTCTTAGAAGACAAAGTTTTCATAATAAGTTTTTTCCTTCAAATGTTGCTTATCTTTCCGGATTGATTATTATCTTAGTAACGTTTCTTAATTCACTCAATCATTTCATTAGGAATGAAAAGCTTCAGTTTCCCTATCTTGTTTTAATCGAAAAGATTTCATCTTAATCGAATATTTACACTTGCACTAATTCACCTTCCCTCCTCTTAGTGCTAATTGATCATAATAATTGGTATCAGAGCCTCGATTTTTCTCATTTGGTTTAACGCCCAAGAGAAATGACTCTTATTGACTGTTAAGAGGGCTTTTCTATCGTTCGTCCTCCCATATTCAATGGGATGAACTACACTTATTGGAAAAACTCAGAGGAGAGTTTTCTTACTTTCTTTAGACCTTGATTTCTGGACTATTATTGAAAATGGATTTAAAAAGTCTTCTCTTCCAATGAATAGTTGGAATGATTTGGAGAAGAAGACTTTCTCTTTAAATGCAAAGGCTATGAATGCCTTGCTTTGTGCTTTTGATAAGAATGAGTTTAATCATATTTTCGCTTGTGATTCGGCTTTCAATATTTGGCATACATGAAAGCACAATTAATATAAATGAATCAATTAATGAAATATCTTATAAAAATGAACTTGAAGAACACCTTCCAAAGAACAGGAAGGAATTTGAACTGAGAACATATGACTCATCGAGTGAAATCTCGAGTGATGAGGACCTTGAATTTTTTATAAATGAACCCAAAAAATTAATGAACTTGAACCTTAAAAATAATCTAAAGATGGATAAAACCTTTTGCTATGAATGCAAGAAGCCAAGGAGCTCCAAAGATCAAATGCTTAACCAAGATGTGGAGAACCTTGCTTTAATGACGATCTAAGATGAGGTTAGTGAGCCTTTAAATATTTTATTTTTAGAATTATCAAGCATGTTTCCTGATTTATTCAATGAGTTTAGAAAACTTAGAAAGTCTTTTAAACTACTTAAAGTTGATTATGATTTTGTTAGTTAAAAGATTTGAAGAAATGCATAACTCCTTAGCATCACATAAACCATGTTTTAAATGTGATATGCTAGATAATGTTAATGAAGAGAATTGCATACTTAAAACAACACTAGAGAAATTTGAGATAGGGAATAAATCCCTAAATATGATCCTTGCCAATAAGGGTTATATTAATAATAGAAATGACATAGGCTTTGTTGGAAATGTTCAACAAAAGCCAACCATCTTTGTAAAAGGACATACATTAAATATATCATAAAGAATCAAGTGTGATTCTTGTAAAAAATTAGGACATAAGGCCTACAAATGTCTATTCAAAAATTATAGTCCACATATATTAATTTACGTTCCTAAAGGAACCATAAACAATTTTTTGCTATTAAAAAAAATGGGAAGAACATGTCATAAAGGACCTAATGTTAAATAGGTACCTAAATCAAAATCTCTTATGATATAAAGTTATTTTCTAACAAGGCTAGGAGCAATAAAAATATTTTGAAAGTAGATGCTCAAGTCATATTACTTGAGATCTAACACTCCTTCAAGCTTACTAGACTAAGTAGTACTAAGAAAATTATTGGAATTAAAATTATTGACATTAAATCTTTTAATGATTTATCATTATACAATTAATCTGGATGATGCATAGCTAGAACATATAAGTATGAAAATGAACTAGAACCAAATAACCTTAGTTATTAAAAAATATGTTAAAATTTACATAAATGAGAGTTCGATGATGATTGAATAATAAGTTCAAAATCATTGGTTTGAATATTTGAAAAGGTTATTGTTGAAATAAATGTTTGATAGTTGAATAGTTATATGTTAAGATTGAATATGTGATGATTACCTTTGAATTCAAATATGAAATAAATACTTTGATTATGAAAAATCTTTGTTGAATGAGGAACGATTTGCCAAAATTAAAATTATGAATTCTAAATATATAAGATTTTACATGATTGGATTTCTATTTTACTTGGAATTTTGAATATATAAGATTTCTTGATTACTTATGTTAAAATTTACAAACAATAAGGAGGGGCAAATTTATTAACTTAAATAATATCTTTTGGTATTCATGAATGTTTTTTCATATCAATATCTTTCTTGACATGATTTATTTTAAAACTCATGAATGACATAACTTATCACCAAAATTAGTATTTCTTAAATTTACGATAAGTTTAAAATTGAAAGAGATTTGTATTATTATAAATATTCTCTTAATTTCTTGACTTGACTTTTATGTTATAGGAATCACGTTATTGATCTCTATGATTTTCTATTTTTTAATAAAAATGAGATTTATGATCTTAATAATAATAATTAAAAAATTTATGAAGATCATTCTTCTTTTTGATTAAAAAGATTTATCTTGGTTGAATTGAGATTATCCTCTAAGACTCATTTTTATTATTTACAAAAAGGAAAAAAACTTATTAAACGAAATCATATCTTTTGATATTCAAAAATTTGATTTTATCTTTAATGACATGATCACCTTGTAGTTTTTGGCGTAATTTGAATATGGATGTTAAGAAGAAATTATGCAATCATATTTCTTTTTTACATTAACAAAGGGGGGGATAAAATTGGAATCAAATTGGATATGATAACATTGAATGAAAAATAATTTGCATAGATGAAAATTTATAATTTTAAATTATCTAAATACATACAAAATGCATAATTCACAATTTGAGCTTAGTCTACTATTATGTTTTCTTTTAGAATTCATGATGATTGTTAATAAAATTACATGAGATGATTTTAAATGCATAAGTAGCTCTTAAACTTTTAAATCTCCTTAAATATCTTGAAGTTTTGAGCTTAATTTTGAAATTCACATCTATAAATTTATATCTTTAAAATTAAATATTTTTGTGATATTGTGTTTTTCATATCTCTACCTTGATTCTACATTCTTATTCACATAAAGTGGAGAAAGAAAATCACTAGCATTTCAAGAGACCAATAAGTTAATTAATTTTATTTTGAATCTCTTGAAAATGATTTTGATGATTTTGATTATTAAAAATTAAATGAGTTCTTTACCTATATCATGATTTTGATTCTTCGGAATTATAACTTGAAATCTTTAATAAATCAAATCTCTTATGTCTTTATTATTTAAAATATGATTTTTGCATAAATCATGATCTTGACAACTTGAGAATTATTATGCATGAATCAAGATATTCTATGATTTGTTTCTTGATGTTCACAATTTGGTTTCACAAATTGAATATCTCATCACTATGTTAATTGTTCTTAATATATTTCATGTGATGATTTGCATATTTCTTGATATATTTATTAAAAAATGATGTAATGGAAAAAGTTTTGCACTATTCTAACCATCCCTTCTTGGTGACAATGATAAAGGAGGAGCAAAACTTGTTAACTTATAAAATTGCTAGCTAGAACAATGCAAAGGAAGCAAATATTTATTAGCTTTCACTTCTCAAAAAAGAAGAATGAATTCACTAGCTTGCATGTCCTAAAGTAATTGTTAAGCTTTCATATATCAAAAACTTGTTAATTGCACTTCTCATTTTGTGGATGACAATGAGGGAAAATGTATAATGATGTAAAATCATATATGATGATCATGCATGTAATGATGATTTTGAAAATCTACATAAAGATAATGATTTGTTATTGTTCAGATTTACTTGCTATATTTTCTTGAAATTTATATGAGAAAAATTTGTTGAGCTCATATTTGAAATTATATATATATAAGATTGAGGTTAAGACCTAGAAATGCTAAATCATAAAAATATATAAATTGCTAATATAGATTTCATGAAATGAAGCCTTTTTGTGATAATATTTTTTGAAAACTTTCTCCATGATTTTATCTTATTATTTTCGAAAAAAGGAAAAAATTACATGAAGATGTGCCACATTTGAAAATTACAAGAGATGACTTTTGCTACATTTGAAATACATAAGTAGTCTTTAAATCTCTTAAACTTTTGAGCTCATCTTAGTATTACTTTTAAAATTTATTAAGAGCCCTTCTCTATGATGAAATAATTCAACAATATCTCCCTTATTTCTCTCCTTATTAAAGGGGAACAAAATTTTATAATGCATATACTAAGGGAGGTAATGTCATCCTGTGCTCTAAAATTATTAGCTATATTTCACTTTTTTATTGATGATAAAGGAAGAGAAATATATATTAATGACACATGATGAATACATTGATGACATATAATCTTATTAAAATACATGGATATCTTAGATAAGGATATGAATTGAACATCTTGGATATAGATGTTTAATTCCTTTTTACTCATGATTTGATGACTTGATGCAAATTTGGGTTGAAATTTGTATAAAATGTTGATTGCTTAAATTTAAGGGTCTGTGATTCTCTTAAATTTAAGTGGCATGGATTTAGGGGAGTTAGGATTAACTCCTGTCATCAATTGATTATCATCGTTAAAAAGAGGGAAATTGTTGAATCTCGGATTTTGATGATGAAATCAATTGATGTGTTATTGATCTAACATGGATTGTTAGAAATTGATTGATGCAAGATTAATTACGATATAATGATTATTACAATTAGGATTGGCTAAGGTCAAGTCCATGCATCAAGTTGATGCGGTCGAAAACTCACCAAGAGTGCGTTAGAGCTCACCGAATGTATCGGGAGTTCGCCAGGATGGCGCAAGAGAGTTCGCCAGAAGAAGACCGAGACTCACCGAAAAATTGTCGGGGGTAGCCGAAAAACTTGTCGGGAGTTAGGATAGTCTTGTAATGGATGTTTGGCAATTATGATTATATTTAATTAAATCATAATTAACATCATGTAGTACTAACTATGACAGGATAAATGGAGTTACAACCAGATAATTGGCCAAGATCAAGCTTAGGCATCGGGCCAGGTTCGGACGATGCGATGGAATCTCGTCGGGAGTTCGCTAGGAGATTCACCGAAGAGATCGGAAAGCTCGCTGGGAACATGAAGGGAGATCATCGGAAGAAGACCGAAGGACTTACCGCAAGAATGCCGGAGGCTACCGGATTGGCAGAAGTTGGGTCTAAATTAAGCTTATGGTCATTAAGTGTTGTAATCGTTGAGTCTTAGTTAGAAGTGAGTCCTAATTGAGTTTAATTTGGATGAAATTTAAATCAACTCAATAAGGCAACCAGATCCACTACTGGGTTTGGTTGAGCTTAGGTTGAGCTCAATCAGTTGACTAAGGAGTTAGTCAACATAAAGTCAAAGTCAAAATTCAAAAAGTGGAGGGAACCACTTTTGCGAAGAATCCGGTGGGTAAACAGCCGGTGAATGATGGTTGGACCACCCATACCACAGAATCTAATGGCGGCCAACAGCTTTCGATGAGTAAACTGCCTAGGTTGCAGGTAAACCGCACATACTACATAATCCGGGCGGCCAACGGCTGACAGCGGGTAAACCACCCAAGTCGATGGGTGAACCGCCCGTACCCAGATTTTTTAGATACGATTGGATTTTGGTTCCGATTTTGAAGCCAATTTGGGGCCTATAAATATCTGAAGTTTTCTTACATTCAATACATACTTTTGGGAGATTATATTCTGAGAAAATATTATGTAAGAATTGTAAGAAAAAAAAGGGTAAAGGAGTGATCAAAGAGTGAAATCTTATCTCCCTTGTAAGTTCAAGTGTAATGGTTTGGTCTTCACCCAAAGAAGATCAATAGTGGACGTCGGTGTGCCTCAAGAAGGAGGGCTCGGGAGTGGACATAGGCCTTTGGCGCTGAACCACTATAAAAATTGTGAGTGGTTGTTTGCTTTCATTAATTACCTAATTCTTGTATTGAAGCTTCTGATTTATCTCAACTCTTAGAAAGCAAAGTTTGCACGATAAGTTCTTTCCTTCAAATGTTGCTTATATTTTCGGATTGATTATTATCTTAGCAATTTTTCTTAATTCACTCAATCATTTCACTAAGAACGAAAAGCTTCGATTTCCCTATCTTGTTTTAATCGAAAAGATTTCATCTGAACCGAATATTTACACTTGCACTAATTCATCCCCCCCCCCCCCCCCCCCCCCCCAATTGATCATAATAGGAAAAAATCAGCTACCACTTCTTGGTCTTGTAGGAGCAATTTTATCCGGTGGCACCGTTGGTCACAATTGAGGATTCTACTGTCGTGACCTTTACGTCGAACTTGTTGCAACCTTCGATTTCAAGCGTCATATGTGCAGCAACCTTGTTGTTGAGGAAGTTATTGGTGCTACCCATATCTATAAGAATGGTGATGGGTTGCTATTTAAGGAGTCCTCCAACTTTCATCATCTATGGGTTGGAGTAGCCAGCCAGCGCGTGCACTACATAGTCGGCTGGTTGGGGCTCTTCCTCTATGGCTTCATCTTCGGGTTTAAGGCTTTCTTCAGATGGTTCTATGTCCTCATCCTCTACTAGTTCAATCATGAGGAGTTGGCCCTTTGTGCAATGATGTTCTTGGCTCCATGATTCATCACAATGCCAACACAACCCCTTGGCCGATCATTCATGAAGTCGTCTCTTATTAATTTTTTTGGTGCGGGGGCTTGGATGGTAGTAGAGGGGGTTGAAGGCTTCGACATAGTTGGTCGGGGACCGACCCTTGTCCTTCGTACTTTGTGGTTCAATCGTTCTTCTTGGATTTTTGCGAAGGAGATCGCCGCCATAAGAGTATATACAGTTGCTGCGCCTTTACTTCTCCTCGAATCTCTGGCTTTAGGCCCTCAATAAAAGTCCCTAAAAGATGCTTTTCAGACTAATCCATAGTTTGGTTAGATATACGTTCAAACCTTATTTGGTATTCGTGTATTGTAGAGGTTTGTCGAATCTTCGCCAATTGTCCATCGATGTTGTCGAAATTGGTTGGCCCGAAGCGGTTTAGTAGTCCTTGAATTGTTGCCAAGAGACCTCCATGGGTGTACTCAAACCAATTGAACCACTGAATAGCATCTCCCTCGAGGTAGATGGCAGCAATCTCCACCCTTGTAGCATTGGTGGTTCGGTAGAACCAAAAATAGCATTTCGCGCACGCGATCCATCTGATCGGGTTTCCTTCTTTCCATCTAGGAAAGTCAACCTTCATGCGTGACTTGTTTAGATCAAGGATGATGTGACTATACTCTTGAGGATCATCTCACCGATCTAAAGTTTCTCCTTATTGAGATTTCTTCAGGCTAGGTGGTCGGCCCATGCTGAATTCGACGAAAATGGATCGCATCTTCTCCTCTATGCAACTTTCAAAGGCTTCAAACTTAGCATTAATGGCCTCCTCCGATGCTATGGTGTAGGCCTCTAGATCTGTAATGTTGAGATCCTTTTTTTGTTGTCGTGTTAGGGGCATGAGAGGTTTTGAGGAAGGGGTGGTCGGTTAGATAGGTGGATCAGTTTAATGAAAGTAGGCTACGGTTTAGGGCTAATTTGGGTGGCTATTTAGGATCAATTTAGGGTGCAATTTGGAGGGGTTCTTAGTGATGATTATAGAGTTTGCAGATGAGAGAAAGAGAGTCTAAAAACCCATAAAAAATAACACTCAAATCTGATGGAATTTGATAAAGAAATGTGTTGCGATGTGCTGTCCAGTCGAACAGATTTTATGTTAGAGAAACGATGAATTCTAGACGTAAATCTCAGAAGAAAACTTGAGAAAAATATACAAAAATCCTCGGTTCAGATGTGGTCAATATCAGCAAAACTTTTGATAAAATTTTGGCATAGTAACGATAGGAAAATAGGGAAATATACAGAAGGCAGATTCTTCATCGTAAAATTCAAGCACTGCGCGATGAAGAATTGGAGCACAATAAAATTGGTTTTAGAAGGAGTTTTTCCATAGATCAATCTTAGATGAAAGCTAAGATGATCTATGAAATTATGTAAGGTTTTGGCCAAAAAGGAGAAGCAATAAACCGGTTTCAAGAGGCAAATAGGCAGCTAAAAATTTCTATAGCGTTTCACCTTCGCAACAATGATAACATTTACGATGGTCAAATTTTATAGCAATGAATGTATGGGAAAACTCTTCAACATATAAGGTAAGAGATTTTGCAGTATTAAAGAGGCATGGGTGATGAAAATATACCAGATCTCCAGTTCAAACACAAGGAGCAGCAGCAGATTGATTTGATCTATGGCTTTGGTGGAAGGTGGAGGCGCGTGTCGCAACAATTGTGAGAATTGCTTGGGAAGGTGGGAGTGACAGAGATGGTAGCAAGGGCAGCAAGAACGCTGCTTTGATACCAGATTATAGAACCCCATAAAGAGCTCTATAGATTTTGATCTCTGAGGGGATCAACTCGTGGAACGCTATAGGGTTCCTCCCTCCTAGCCTATAGCCTAGAACGCTATAGGCTGAATAAAAGATTGATCTTACTTAATAAAAGAGAGGGGGCGGCTACATCATTATATAGGATTCTAAACCTTAGCCCATGGGGTGCTTTCCTAAGTAAAATTACCCCTTTGCTCTCCTATAGCTGACCTAGTTGAGGGAAACCCTAGTCAACTGGCCCAGTAAAGAGGGCGACGACCACTAAGCCCTAAGGTCCCAATCTAAACTATAGCCACACTTCTTTATAGGATAAAAGTGGCTAGGTATGATTTTATTACAATCTCATAAGATTTTTATTGCCTACTTCTATGGTGATTAAGACTCAACTCAACTGGAGTCCTATCAAACAACTTGGATTTGAAAATGATCTTTTTTCAAATTATGTTTACAAATTATCTAATGCTCTCTATGGATTAAAGCAAGCCCCTAGGGCTTGGTATGAGAGACTTTATTATTTCCTTATTCAAATTTAATTTCTCAAAATAAAAGGTCGACATAATATTATTTATTAAATATTTTAAAAATAATTTTCTTATTATTCAAATTTATGTTGATGACATTATTTTTGGCTCTACTAATGAGTCTTTATATGAATATTTTGCCAAAAGTATGAGTCAAGAATTTGAAATTAATTTGATGGGCGATTAATATTTTTTCTTAGGATTATAAATTAAGCAATCTAATGATGGTATTTTCATAGGTCAAACTAAGTATACTATGGATTTATTAAAACGATTTAATATTGATAGTGCTAAGGTTATAAACATACCTATGAGCACCTTTATAAAATTAGATTTGGATAATGAAGAAAAAAGTTTTGATAAAAAAACCTATAAAGGAATGATAGGTAGTTTATTATATCTAACTACAACTAGACAACTAGACCATATATTATATTTAGTGTTGGTTTGTGCACTAGATTTCAGTTCAATCATAAACAATCTCATTATAAGACAGTTAAATGAATATTTAGATATTTAAAAAAACTTCAAATCTAGGATTATGACATCCTAAATCCAAAAATTTTGATTTAATTACCTATATTGATGCCGACTTTGGAGGTTGTAGAATAGATAGAAAGAGTACATCTGGAACATATCAATTCCTAGGATACACATTTATTTTTTGGCCTTCCAAGAAGCAAAACTCTATTGTATTATTCACAACCGAGGCTAGATATGTAGCAACAGGTGCATGCTGTGCACACGTAATCTGGATGAAGAACACTGTAGAGGATTATGGACTTTACTTAAAAAAAATATTCCTATAAAATGTGATAATACAAGTGCCATTTGTTTAACAAAAAATCGCATTCAACATTTTAGGACTAAGCACATTAATATTATGCATCATTTTATTATGGATCATGTTAGCAATCCTAATATATCTTTAGATTTTATTGATACAAAACATCAATTGGTAGATATTTTTACTAAACAATTAAGCGAGGAACAATTTGATTTTATTAGGAGAGAGATAGGCATGTTGAATCTACCAAATGCATGAACTCTTTACATATATGCTTTTATCATTATCTTGGTTTCTTATTTTTCATGACTTAAGTTTTTCTTTTGAATCAAGATCGTTTCCTATAATTCCTCTTCTTGCTATTGATCCATTACAAAAGGAGAAATTTGTCGAAATGATTCATGTCTTTTTTTCTCATGATTTAATCTTTCATGTGATGATGTTGATGCAAATTTTTGCACTATTGAATCCTTCCCTTATCTTTCTTTTTGACAATGACAAAGGGGGAGAAGAACTTACAAACTTGGACATCCCAAAAGAGAAGATAAAACTTGCATGTTACACTTTTCTCATTTTTATTTATGGCAAAGGGGGAGAAGTTATAATAATTTAATCATGCATGTATGATGTACTTTAAAGGAGAGAAGTTATGATAAAAATTTTAAACGTGAATCATGCATGAAATGATGTAATTTGATGATTTGAAATTATATGTGAAATACTTATGATTTTATGATGCATGCAATGATATTTCAACTATGATTCATATTGTTTCGACTTGAATTCAAAGGTTATCACTCTTTTTGAATTCAAGTTCTCTTTATTTTAATATAGCATATAGATAGGAGTTTAGTTAAAATTTTATCATCAATTGGTTATTATCATAAAAAAGGAGGAGATTGTTGAATCTCGAATTTTGATGATAAAACCAATTGATAAAGTTACGATATAATCTGTGTTCAAGAAAAGTAAAATGATTGAAGCAGGAAAATCAAATGTTGGGCCAGAGTCAAAGAACGGGCATTGGGTCAAAAAATCAGACATTGCGTCAAGATCGGATGTTGCGGGAGTCAACATGCCGATGAGATCGAGCAATATACTGAAGAGCGTGATGCATTGAGGATTAAGATGAACAAATGATATGTCAGATAACATGATTTTTGCTTTTTGAATGTTTATGTCATGATCATCATAGTTTAAGTCTTAATTCAGTTAGTTTTGAGTAGAACCATTCTAACTTAATTAAGGGGCCATTAGGCCTTAATTTGGGGCTGATTTGGGCCTATTATAAGACCCACTTCAGTGACCCAAAGTCAAACCAGGTAGTAGTATCACCCAGAAGACAGTCTTCAAGAAGATACGATCTCCGAGAAGACAGTCATCGAGAGTGTGTCAAGCAGTGGTATTGCTAGCACCTCTAGAACTCTAATAATTTGAATTTTAGCTCCATTTTAGAGGTCATTTTGAGCCTATAAATATTCCACACATTCTTGCTTGAGATAGTAAGAATTGAGAGCAAAAAACTTATGAAAACATTGTTATAATTCCTTGAGAGCTCCCCTTCTTTTTTTCTAAGTGTAGTTTTTTACTTAAGGGAGAGCCAAGAGAACAATAAAGGTTATTTCCTAAACTAGTGAAAAGGAGAATAGAGTTGTAAGAAGATAGTTGATCTTCACATGTTGAAAGAAAATCAATAGTGAAAGCCGATAACCTCAACAGAGGAGGAATCGAGAGTAGAGTAGGTCACAATAATCAAACCACTATAAAATTAATGTGTCTTATTGTCTTTACTATTTAATTACTTTGCATATTGCCTTACTTGCTCATTATAGTCCTATGAATATTTTTAAGTTTAAATGCTTTTTCGATATAAGCTTTATCGAACGAATTCCCAAATCAACGAAAGTTCTTCAAAAGCATTAATTCACACACACAAACACCCCCCCCCCCCCACAAACCCAACCCCCCCCAATTGATGTGATGTGAGAATTGTTAACTCTTGGATTTTGATGATAAAATCAATTGATGTGTTTTTGATCTAACATGTGTGTTAGAGAAAGTAATGCAGGGTTAATTATGATAGAGAAAAGAAATTAAAACCAGATGTTGGGCTAGAATTAAGTTCGATCATTGGGCCAAGGTTCGGACGATACAGTGGGAGCTCCCTGGGAGTTCGCCAGGAGTTCGCCGAAAGGATTAGGCAACTCACTAGGAACATGTCAGGAGATCGTTAGAAGAAGACCATAAGACTTGCTAGAAGATTGTAAGAGGTTGTCATATTACAGGGGGTTAGGTCAATTGTTGAACAATGGTCTTGTACGATTGTAATCAGTGAGTCGTAGTTAGTTTTGAGTCCTAATTGAGTTAATTTTGGATGGAATCCAAATTAACTCAAGTGAGGCAAACTGGGTCCACTTTGGGTTTGGATTGAGCTCATTTGGTTGACCTAGGAAGGGGTCAAATGAAGGCACAAGTCGAGAATGGAAAAGTATAAAAAACACATTTTCGGGATTCCTGGCGGTAGTACTATCGGTGGGCGACGGTAGTATGGCCCAGGTTGATGGTTGTACTACCTAGGTCAGTGATAGTACCATCATTGCCTTATTTTCAGGGCAGCTTTCGATGGTAGTACTGCCCATACCCAAATTTTTTGGATATGTTTGAATTTTTTACTCCATTTTCTGGAACCAATTAGGGTTTATAAATACCCCAAGTTTTCTTGCATTGAGCACAAGAATATTGACAAGAAAGCTAAGAAGAAAAGTGTGCAAGAAAGTGAGAAAGAAAAGGGGCAAGAGAGGGAGCAAAAAAGTGGTCATAATCCTTGTGAAAATCTTGTAAAACTCATGAGAATCCCCTTTGTGAGTTATAAGTGAAATACTTATAAGGTTTCTCTCCTGAACCTGTGAAAAAGAGAGAGTGAGAAATATAAGGGTTTGATCTTCACCCGAAGAAGGTCATTAGTGGACACCGGTGGGCCTCAAGGATGAAGACTTCAAAAGGTGGACATAGGCCAAGTTTTGACCAAACCACTATAAACTGTGAGTCTTCTAACTTTACTTTTTGAGTTTATCTATTTTTACTCAAGTTTTCTTTAAGTAAGATATAGTAACTTAGCATTGTTCAAGGTTTATTTGCTTATGCACTCGACTTAAACAAAACGCTTCTGATTTCCAGTTTTATTTTAAGCAAGTCTTTCAAAACTAAGGTTTTCAACTATCGCCTAATTAACCCCAACACCCCCCTCCCCTCCTAGTGCTAATTGATCATAATAATTGGTATTAGAGTAAGGTCCTACTCATTGGACTAATACCCAAGTGAGTAAAAGGCTTCGTTTGGCATGAACAAGAGACATTCCATTACACGTCCTCTCATGTTCACTAGGATGGATTACACGTATTGGAAAATAAGGATGCATATTTTTTTATTTCTATGAATTTTGATTTATAGCACATCATTGAGAATGGTTTTGAAAAGTCTTCCAAATCCATGAACGAATGGAATAATTTGGAAAAGAAGACTTTCTCTTTAAATGCAAAAGTAATGAGTGCTTTATTTTGTGCTCTTGATATAATTGGGTTTCTGTTTGTGAAATTGCTCACGAGATTTGGCACACACTTAAAATTACACACGAAAGCTCTAGTCAAGTTAAAGAGTCTAAAATTAATCTTTTAGTGCATAGTTATAAATTATTTCGAATGAAACCAAGTGAAATCATTGGAGATATGTACACCCGGTTCACGAATGTCGTCAATGGTCTAAAAGCTTTTGGTAAATTTTTTTCTAATTTTGAACTTGTTAACAAAATATTATGATCTCTTCCAAAAAGTTAGGATCCTAAAGTAACTACAATTTAAGAAGCTAAAGATCTAAATAATTTTCCTTTTGAAGAACTTATTAGATCACTCATGACTTATGAATTGAGATATAAAGCTTATGATGAACTTGAAAACCCCGTCTAAAGAACAAGAAGGACTTGACACTGAGAACTAAAGATGAACACCTTTTAAAGAACATAAAAGACTTAGCAATGAGAACTATAGATGACTCCTCGAGTGATGAGGATAATGACATTGCACTATTGACAAGAAAAATTAAAAAAATTATGAAAAAATAAAAATCATAAAAATAAAAGTAACCAAAAAAAGAACAACATAATATGTTTTAAATGCAAGAAGTCAAGACATTTCAAAAGTGAGTGTCCACATTTGAAGAAGAAAGCATCAGACAAGAATAAGGCTCTCTCAGCAACTTGGGATTACTCAAGCTCATCGGATGAAGAAGACCACATCAAGGAGGAGGTTACTAACTATGCACTCATGGCTATCCATGACGAGGTAAGTGTGTCTTTCAATATCTCTTTTATTGAATTACTGAATATTTTTCATGAGCTTTATGATGAATTTAAAAAAAAATAGTAAGTCTTATAAACTACTTAAGAAATAGCATGATTCACTAGTTAGTAAACTTGAAGAAATACATGAACCATCACTATCACACAGTTTATGCACTAAATGTAAAACTTTAGAGTAACTTATAAAGGAAAATGTTGTATTGCAACAAATGTTAGAAAATTTTAAAATAGTGAATAAATCCCTAATGCAAGTAAGGATCATGTTCATAGAAAATAAAATATAGGCTTTGTGGGCAATATCAATAAAAGCCGATTATATTCATTAAAGGATCCATTCTAAATTCGCTATCAAAAATTAAATGTAACTTTTGTGATAGATTAGGACACTTTACTTATAAGTGTTTATGTAGGAAATATAGTCATTAGAGAAAATGGGAAGAACATTTCATGAGGGACTCAAACTCAAATCGATACATAAATCAAAACCTCCCATATTACAAAGTTACCTCATAAAAAGGCTAGGAGCACTTAATAATATTTTAAAAGTAGATGCTCAAGGCACATGACTTGAGATCTAACACTCTTTCAAGCTCACTAGCCTAAGTAATAACAAAAAAAATTATTGAAAATAAAATTATTGGTAATGAATCTTTGGATGATTCATTATTATAAAATTAATGTTGATTGCTTTCAATGGCACATGGCTTCTTCATAGCTAGCTAGAGCATGCTAAAATTAGAACAAAAAAACTTTAATTATTTTTAATACAAAATTATCTAAGTTAAAATTTATGGAAAAAGGGATTTTGATGATAGACTAAAAAATATTTGTATGAATGATTAAAATATTGGATGGGTTATATATTGACCTAAAGTGGGTTGTATAATTGAACGGTGGATTACTTTTGAATTTGAACTTAAAATAAATAAAAATTTGAAAATGAGCATAAAAACTCCTTGCACTAAGTGTAAAGAGTTAGACCCACTTAAATGTTAAATTAAAGTAAATCAAATATTTTTATTTAAAAGATATTTTATTATTTTAATATGTTGTATTAATGATATTGTTGATTTCTTTTAAGATGATACTTGATTTTCGGTCTTAAACGATAATATATTGATTTGGAAAACATTCTTGAAAAAAATCACATGAAACAACTAAAAAGGAGGAAAACTATTTTTAAAATTATCTATATCCTATCAAGGCTTCAATTAAAGATAAAGTGATACCATTTGAATCTCTTAAACTACAAATATGATTTTTATGATTGAAATTTGAATGAAAATTTTCTTAACTAAATCTTAAACCTTCCCATAATTTATTGACTTGAGAAATCTCTTATGGGAATCAAAATGCTAACTTCCATGATCTTTCTTATTAGTTACTATTTAGGAGATTTAAGATCTTCTAACTAGATATTCTTCTTATGAACTATATTATTGAAGTTTCCTATACACGAATCAAGATCTTTTATCTTTTCTCCTTTGGAACTAACTCATGATCTTGATAACTTGATAAATGAAGACCCTTCTTATTATTTGATCTCCTAAGAATTTTTTTATCATCTAAGAAAATATTTATCAAAATAAGTCATGATTTGATATTAAAATCCACATGATTATTTATGACTTCCTTCTTAGTATATTTTATCACCAAATTAATATTTTTCAAATTTGTGATGAGTTGAAAATTAAATAAGATTTTCATTATCATGAACATTCCCTTGACTTGTCATATCCTTAATGAAAATCAAATTTTTAATAATTATGACTTGCCAAAATCCTTAATGGAAATTAATTTTTTAACTATTATGGCTTGTCAAAATCCTTAATGGAAATTAAATTCTTTATCGTGAACATTTCTTTGTATTGCTAAAAATGAAATTTATGAATTTGACAATTATAATTTAAGATTTTCTAATCAATATTGTTTAGATCTCATATGATTTCTTGTTATCTGAGTTATTAAATTAATCATATCTTTTAGCACTTATGATTTTATCATTCATCTTTAATGACATGATTTCTTTGTGCTTCTAGTCATAACTAGAACAATGGATGTAAAAGAAAAATTAAATATTATATTTATTTTTTACAATAACAAAGGGAGAGACAAAATAATTAATTTGGTTAAAAGAAATTTGGATATGAAAAATCAATTAGAAGAAAAACCATTATATTTCTAACATTGGGTGATGAATAATTTAATTAGAAGAAAATTTGAAATGATTTTAAATATTCCAAATGCATGATCTGTTGTGATATTATTTGAATTTCTTGGTTTTTCATCTTAAGAATTTTACATAAGATGAATGCATAAGTGGATCTTAGATTTCTTGGATTTTTGAGCTCATCTTCGAAATAATCTTTTTAAAATTTACATCTATAAGATTGAGGTTGAGGGCCTTTCTTAGTGATATAATGTTTTCACACCCCTCCCTCGTTTATTCTTTCTTCTTATTCATAAAGGGGAGAAAATTTTTAATGAGAAAATTATGTCTCTTATACTATTTTACTAAGAGGGAGCAGTGAAACAATGATTAGATATATAATCAATGTTTATTTTTTTAACAAATATAGAGAAATTTGACAAATCATGAGATTATGTGCTTTGAAATTATTTGCTCAATATTTCACCCTTTTTTTTATGATAAAGAGGGAGAAATGACATATTGATGACACATGTGGAAAAATGGTAAAATGAGCATTTCTCCTTTTTGTGATAAACAAAGGGAGAGAAATGATTGATGACTTAAGGGGGAGAATTTCAAATTAATGTATGACTGATACATGAATTTGAATGTAATGTTGTATACTTTAAAAATCTTTGATGAGTTAATTGTTAATGACTTAAGATAAAAATGTTTAAAATTGATGTTATATCATTTCTGAAATTGATGTATGAATGCAATGTTGCATCTTTGATATATTGATGAAAATTGTTTGAAATGTTATATCAGGATACTTGAATTCAAGAGTGTTTGGTTCTCTTGAATTTAAGTTTACTTTATTTGGATTATCGCATGGATATAGGGGGAGTAAAGGTTAACTCCCGTCATCAATTAGTTGTCCTCATCAAAAAGAAAAAAATTATTAAATCTCAGATTTTAATAATAAAATCAATTGATGAGTTTCTGATCTAACATGTGTGTTAGAGAAAGTAATGCAGGGTTAACTACGATGGAGAAAAGAAATTACAATCAGATATTGGGCCAGAATCAAGTTTGGGTATCGGGCAAAGGTTCGGACAATAAGTGGAACTCGCTGGAAGTTCGCTAGAAGTTCACCACATGGATCGGGAAGCTCGCTGGGAACAAGCTGGGAGATCACTGGAAGAAGACCATAAAAGACTTACCAAAATATTACCAGAGGTTGCCGGATTATCGAGGGTTAGGTCGATTGTTGAACTTGATGAACTTGTACGGTTGTAATAAGTGAGTCGTAGTTGTTAAATCTCAGATTTTTATGATGAAATTAATTAATGAGTGTTTGATCTAACAAGGTTGTTAGAGTTAATTGATACAGGATTAACTATGATAGAGAAATTATTACAATCAGAGGTTTAGCCAGAGTCAAGTCCAAGCATCAGACCAAGGTTTTGACGATGCGGTTGGGAACTCGCTTGGAGTGCATCAGGAGCTCATCGAGGGTATCGGGAGCTTGCCAGGATGGTGAAAGGGAGTTCGTCGGAAGAAGACCGAGACTTATTGGAAGATTATCGAGGTAGTCGAAAGGCTTGCCGGGAGTTGCTTGAAGTGGATTTATGGCTATGTTGATTGTAATTAATCAAGTTGTAGTTAGCATCGTGCAGGTTTAACCACAACGGTGAAAAGGAGTTACAGATCACACATGGACCCAAGATCAAGCTTAGGCGTCGGAACAAGGTTTGGACAATATGGTGGGAGCTCACTGGAAGTTCGCTAGGACTTCGCCGAAGGTATCAAGAAGATTGCTAGGAACATAACAAGAGATCATCGGAGGAAGATCGTGAGACTCGCCGCAGAGAATGTCGGAGGTTGCCGGATTGCGGGAGTGAGCTCGTAAGCTTAGTGGTCATGTTTGATTTAAGCTTTAAGTCGTACGTTAAAGTTGAGTCCTAAATGAGTGTGATTTGGAAGGAATCCAAATCAACTCAAAGAGGTAACCAGGTCTACTAAAAGGGTTTGATTAAGCTTAATTGGTTGACCAGAGAATTGGTCAACGTGTGATTTAATTCGAGATTGGAAAAGTGAAGGGAATCACTTTTTTGGGATTTCTGGCAGATGAACCATCGGCGAGCGGTGGTTCAACCGACACCGCCCAAGTTTTCGAGCAGCTGAACTGCCCATGACCAGTGGGTAAACTGCCTGTACCATGTTTTTGGGTGGTTGAACTGCCCGGTGCCGACGGGTGAACCACCCATACTCAGATTTTTTGGGTATGTTTGAATTTTGGCTCCAAAATTCTGAAGCCATTTGGGGCTATTTACCCCAAGTTTTTATGTATTCCATATAATAATTTGGTGGATAAAATTCTATGAAAAACTTATATGAATTGTAAGAAAAAAAAGGGGGGGTGTTGGGGGATGGTGGGTGGGTAAGGGAGTGATCAAAGAGTTGTAATCTTGTCTCCCTTGTAAGCTCAAGTGTAAGGGTTTGGTCTTCACCCAAAGAAGATCGGTAGTGAAGGTCGGTGTGCCTAAAAAAAGAGGACCCGTGAGTGGACGTAGACCCACTGGTACTGAACCACTATAATTGTGATGTTTCTTAATTCTTGCATTTATTACTCACTTGCAATTATCGAGTTCTTAATCATTTTGAATTGAATAGACGCTTCCAATTTTTACTTACTCCTTGAAATCAAAGTTTCAAGTCAAGCACTTCCCTTCGACGTTGGTTATCTTTTCAATTATGTGGGTCGCCCGTTACCGAGTGGTACCACCGAAATCGTCCATCGACGATCGATTGAGGGAGAAAGAAGCGGGAGAAGAAGAAGAGTGAGAAACTTGTTCCCCGCGCACTACTCTTCCTCGATTCCCCTGCGGGATTCGTTGCCTACGGGTGATTCTTCTCCCCCTGCGAGGAGAAGAACGAGGCGATGTCACCTTTTATTTTTTATTTATATTAATATTATATTATATTATATTATATTATATATATTATATTATATTATATTATATCAAATGGTACTCACTATGCATATCGCTTGGTATCAGAGCCATATTTTTTCTCATTTGGTTTAATGCCCAAGAGAAATAGATCTTTTTGACTTTCAAGAGGGTTTTTCTATTTTTCATCCTCCCATGAGACAGACTATATTTTTTGGAAAACTTGGATGAGAGTTTTCTTGCTTTTCTTGAACCTTGATTTATGGAATATTGTTAAAAATAGATTTAAAATGTATTCTCTTCCAATAAACGATTGTAATGATTTGGAGAAGAAGACTTTCTCTTTAAATGCCAAGGCTATGAATGTCTTATGTTGTGCACTTGATAAAAATAAATTTGATCAGATTTCTTATTTTGATTCGACTTTTAATATATGACATGCATTATAAATAATATATAAGAACACACTAAATCTAAATAAATCATTAAACAAAATATATTACAAAAATAAATAAGAAGAATATTTTCCTAAGAACAAAAAAATTCTGACATTGAGAACTCAAGAACACCTTCCAAAGGACATGAAGGAATTAGAACTAAAGAGAACATATGACTCCTCTAGTGAAATATCGACTGATGTGAACTTTAAACATTTGACAAATGAACCGGTTAAATTAATCAACATGAATCATAAAAATGATTTAAAGATGGATAAAACTTCTTGCTATGAATGCAAGAAGCCAAGACACTCCAAAGATGAAGAACACAATCAAGAAGAAGTGGAAGATCTTGCGCTCGTGGCCAACCACAATGAGGTAAGTAATCCACCCGAAAGCTCTTTTACTTTTAATGAGTTATTACTTTCTTTTCATGAGCTTTATGATGAATTTAGAAAGAATAACAAATCCTATAAATTAATTAAGGTAGAGCATGCATCATTAACTAGTAAACTTGATGAAATGCATGAAGTAGCACCATCACATAATACATGCACCAAACATGAAACCTTACATAATACTTTACCATTACACAATTTTTGCTCTAAATGTAAAATGCTATATGATGTTAAAAAGGAGAATATCATGCTTAAGACAACATTAAAAGATTTTAAAATTGAGAATAAATCCCTAAATATGATCTTTGCCAATAAGGGTCATATTAATAGAAGCAATGACATAGGCTTTGTTGGTAACATTTAACAAAAGCCAACCATGTTTGTTGAAGGACCTACATTAAATTTACCACCAAAAAATAAATATATTTTTTATGAAAAAATAGGACATAAAGCCTACAAATGTCTATTCAAAAGTTATAGTCCACATAAATTTATTGGGTTCCTAAAGGAACCATAAACAACCTTAAGTCATTAGAGAAAATGGAAAGAACATATCATGAAGGACCCAAAGTTAAATGCAAATGGGTACCTAAATCAAAACCTCCCATAATATAAAGTTACCTCATAACAAGGCTAGGAGCACTAAGTAATATTTTGAAATTAGATGCTTAAGGCAAATAACGTGAGATCTAATATTCTTTCAAAGCTTACTAGCCTAAGTAAGAATAAAAATTATTAAAATCAAATCATTAGTAATAAATCTTTAGATAACTCATTAATCTTGACCGCTCTAATATTTGTTGAAAGATTAATGAGTTTCAAAAATTATAAGATTACAAAATATCATAATATGTAGTTTGATAACAATAACTTCGAGATGACTACGCCAAAAGAGAAAATAATATGTGATCGAATATAAGTTATATAGATCAAACCTCTAACTAAATATATGTAGTATTTTATATTTGCGAAACCAATACCATATTTTATATTTATATTCATAGGTGTTCCAATAGCTTTATAATTAATCATGTTGGACTTTTTGAATAAATATATCATATATATTTTTTAAATAAAAGTTTTATTTGATTCTTCACCTTCAACCTAAAAAATAATACAGTAGACCTAAATTTAATATTTCGAATCTATCCATCATGCATTTCTTTACCTCAATTAAAAAAGAGTTATAAGAGCATATATACCATCAATATAAAGACAAACCAATCATATTTACTTTCTTTTTTTAAAATAAATAGTAGACTAGTTATTCCTCCTCTTAAATTTATTTTGATAAAATACAGGAGTCAATTTTGTTATATCATGTGATAGGAGCTTGCTTAAGCCCATCAATAGGTTTCTTTAGCTTCAATATTCATCCTTTAACTAAAAATTCTTTGGACTGAGTAATAATTATCTTTTCATATAATTTTTTCTTTAAAAATATAAATTTACATCAAATCTATAAACATGTCATTTCAAATGAGCGTTTAAACTTAAGAAAACTCTCATGTTTCAAACTGAGTAACTTGAGAAAGTATATTATCAAACTTAATGTTTTATTTCTGCAAATACCCTTTGCTTACAAGTTCAGCCTTATATGCTCCCATCTATATTATATTTTATGTTAAACACCTATTTTAATTTAATAGTTTTCTTATGTGAATTCATTAGATGACAGGTTTTATTCTTCTGACTTGATTTTCTTTTTATTGTCTTTCATCAATTTTCATTTTCAACTCTCTCAAAGCTTTTTTATTTAAAATAAACAATGTAAATATTGATAATATTTCTATTAGTGATCTAGATTTTTCTAGAGGGTTTCATCTAATAAATCATCTAAAAAAGTTGAATTATTAGTGATTAAGGATAATGATAAACCAATTGATTTTGTGGAGTTTTTAGTTCCGTTACAATTTAAATTTGTTTTCACGTTTATTATTCTCCTAATTTCATCATATCATTTCATTCAAAATGACATTTGATAATAACTTTACTACTAATAGGATTATATAACTAGTATACTATATGATTATATATACTTTTGATATTTTTTTAATTTTTTCATTAAGCTTATGATAGTTTTATAAATTTACCAAAGTATATGTAATATAACTAAAAATTCTTGAGTAGCTTATGTCTACCTTTACATCATACTAAGCCTAATAAAGAGTTTGATTCATAACAACTGATTCTATCAAAATTGATTTGGAAGCTGGTCCTTAAGCAATTTTCTTTTCATTTCAATGATGATTTATTCTTGTGTTTGACTACACTATTTTACTTCAGTACCATTAAATTTCTATGAATATTATTTTCTTTACAAAAATATTAAATTTATTAAATAAAAATTGATCGTCTCTATTTGTCTATAATATCTTTATGCATCCACCATGTCATCTTTCTATAATCAACTTCCACCAAATAATCAAGTATTTATAGGTCCACATAAATTAATATAAATTAATTTTATGTAAATAGACTTAAAACCTAATGAAAACCAGCTCATATACACCAATATGATTTCAGATATCTACTTTTTAAGTTTAGAAACAAGAATAGACTTGCTATATTTTTGACACCTCCATTAAAACAGTATAAGCATATTCAAAAACACTATAAGTAAGGAATTATATGGATTAACCCTATGAATTGGTCTGAAGTGATGGTTTCATTCTCCCTATGATCTAGTCCAGCGAAAAGGATGAGAGTTACTGTTGTGTCTTATAAGGGTATTTATTATAGGGACTGTGGCATCGAGAGAAAAAAAAAGGAGTGACTTTTCCTTATATTTATCCATTATTATTTTTATTTACATAGTTTATCCATTAATATTTTTACTTTCAAAATATTTTGTTATCTAAAATATCTAAATTAATATTTTTAGATTGTTTAAGTTATTAAAGAATTCATCATTTATAAAAATTAGCATTCTCCGAAGAAAAAAAGGGAAGGATTTTGGGTAAAAGGAAAAGAAAATGTGAGGTTTTTTAGAAAACCGTTGTTCTTTATTAAAAGAAGGATAGTTTTGAGATGGTATGGTATGAAGACTATTCTTGAAATTTCCCAAGAAAAGAAAAGTGTAGTTATTCTATTCATGAAAGACAATAACATGCTTATGCAAATATTGAATTTTATGATTTCTAGGACTGATTTCGGTCAGCGCCTACGAATATACTCAGATTAGGACAACGAATGCCACTTAATGTGACTAAGTCAATCCAAACAACATTTGCTAAAAATGATCTACAATTTTTTCGAGAAGTAAAATCAAAACTGCTTTCCTTCCTTCTCATATATCTTTATTTATTCTCATGCAAATATATGTTTTTAAAAAGAGATCCTGAAATTTCTATAATAATGATAAACACATCCTAATAAAAGAAAATATTGATATCTGGTTAACACTGTAAACTAAAAGACTTTTAAAATTTAAAACATAATTATTTAAATAATAATCCGTCCCCCGGAGGGCCCCGGGCGCGCACACACACAACACTCGGATTGATCCCCTTTTTTCTAAAAAATAAATTACTCTCTTTTATAATTATATTCATTCGGTGGATCTGCCAACGACACCGTCCACGGCACATGCCGATGGTGAAGCCGATGAAGAGTCTCATCAATTCGGTCCAAAAAGTCTGTTTATTTTAGTCAAAATAATCAGATGATATCTATTTTGGTCAAGCTATTCTGACGGTATTTGTTTTCCCATCGATACGGACAATCGGGTTGAACCTTTCATCACTTTCCTGTGAAATTTGGTCGTGCCTTTGGGCAGCCAGCCATTCCGCAACAGAAACTGTCCGCCCCCAATGGCGAGTGCCGTGGTGCTTGCCACCCCGCTGCGCCTTGCGTCGTCGCGGCGCTGGAGGTTCTCCGCCGACTTGCGGGCGGAACCTCCTTCCTGCCTACCGAGCCGAATGGGGGCCAGCGCCAGTTTCCCGACGGCGGCCGCGACGGTCCCCAAGATCCTGGACGACTCGGTCATCGAGCCATACGGGATAAGTGATTACATCGAGCGGTCGAGGGAGTTGATCAAGCCGGACGGTGGTCCGCCGCGGTGGTTCTCGCCGCTCGAGTGTGGGGCTCGAGGAACGGACTCGCCATTGTTGCTCTACTTGCCTGGTCTCTTCTTGGATGGATGGGTTTAGCATTCATATGCGTTTCTTTAGTATATTAATATTTATAGCCTTTTCTCGTCCGTCGAATCAATGTTTCCTTGGCTATTTTCTCGTATTGATCGACCGACAAAATTTTTTAGGAATTGATGGAACTGGGCTTGGATTAATTCGACAACACCAGAGATTGGGAAAGTAAGCGCTAATATGCCTACGAAGTTGTCATGCTTACCTTTGGTTTAAATTTGTGATACATTATTTTTTTTAATATTACAGGATATTTGATATTTGGTGCTTGCATATTCCGGTAATGGACAGAACATCATTTGAAGGTTTCCCTCTCATGAACTTTACTTTGTGGAATGATTACCAACACTTTTTCCTTTAAATGGCCATAATGAATGGTAGATGAGCATTGATTTTTTTTTTTTGGTACGTTAGATGAGCATTGATATATTGGTAATCATTATTGAAGTGGATGATATCAAATAGGCAGTTGAGAGCTGAACTTGGGTCTAAACTATCTTCTGAACTTGGGTCTAAACTATCTTCTGAACTTCGTATTTTGTCTACCAAAAGCAGCAACTTGACTGATGTGGAAGAAGAAGATACGTGAGAGAGAATTTGGGATATGAGAAACATAACCTTTTTCTTTTATTGGAACAACTAAGAGCTAAGAGTTCATTAACAATTTATAAATTTCTAAGGGTTAATTCATGATTGTCTCACAAGTCTCTCACAGTCTCACCCCTATCCCGTTTTTAGATGATCGATACATTAAATATCTCAACCACCAACAACCTAATTGATTGCCTCAATATACTAAGCCAAAATTATACAACATTATGAATTCATAGTGCCCTGGAACTTAGTAGCTCTAAAGTTGATAATTTCAAATTTGGTAAATTAGATATTGATGTGTTATAGCTTGATGGGAAACCTGAATTATTCTTTCTTAATGCTGCCATTAATTCTTAACTTTATCCATGCATTAGATCATTTTTCCTAGATGAAAATAATTCATGCTCGATTTGTCATCAATGTCATCATGATAAATTGATAAATCGATAAATCTTGAATTATGAAATATGGAGTCAGTGTGAACATTGAGTGGAAGTTTAATCTTTTATACACTGTTATTAAACTTTTAAGAATTTGACAATGACCAATGTTTTCTCAAGCTTGTTGTCAGTATTGTAGGAAAATGTTTCTTTTCTAGAAAGATCCACACAAGAACTCCTTTGAAGACCTTTAGACGGCAATTCTTTTTGGCATTTCTTTGTATTAGGTACTAGCTTCTTACATATTGATGAATCTTTGCCCTAATAATTGCAAAATGTTCTTCAACTCTGTGTGACAAAGATGATTCAATTGTCTTAACAGGTTTAGATAGTGAGCTGGAATGTAACTATAAACAATTTCAAATGGATTCTTGCTAGTAGAATAATTAACTATATAATTATAAACAATTCAGCTTTAGGTAGCATGAAATCTCATTGTTTTGGCCTTTTTTACAGCAAAGCACCTTAATTGATTACCCAGAGTTATACTAACTACTTGGTTTGACCATGAATTTATGATGAGTTTGTGACAATTTTCTTCTATAGGCTTCTCCATAAGTGATTAAATAGTTCGATGTCCCTCTATGATGTTTAAGTTTAACCACATTAGTGAGATAAAAAGATGAGTAATAATAAGCATAAATAGTCCATTTGCAAGAAATAAAATGTGTCATTTTAGCAGTCCATGAGCAAAAGGATCAAATATGTACCTCTATTGAGTTTTTGGTAATCCAATCATGATGTCCATGTTAATATCCTCCTAAGGGAGTAATGGAGTGTATGCACCAAAATTTTGGGCTCGTCCTACACAAAATTGATATATCTATCATTTATTTACATAGTGAGGGATAGCACAGTAGAACTATTTCATTCATTTATTTATAGGCTAGAAGCCTAGAAGTATTTTTCTTTAATGAGAAGAACAGTTTTCTAAACTTAACTATGCATATGGTTTTTTACAAATTTCATTGAGGAAAAAGCTCCATATAGCTGACCTTAAATAGTTGGGAAATACGATATTGTTGCTGTTCTGTTGTAGAAGAACAATTCTGTTCATACCAAAATGACCTTCCTATCCATCAGCATATTATAGTCCTTTATGCACCTTACAATATCATTTTAGGAGTCAAAAGATGAATTCCTTAAAGAGGAACTCATTTTAAATAATAGTCTTTGTGATAACCCTCTTTGCATGCTTCCAATTCTTTTTCAAAATTTTTATCATTAGATTAGGTGTATCTTGTTACATCAAAGTCTTCAAGGTGAATACTTGTAGTATTATGAAATGCCAACTATCTACTGAGTGCATCAATCACTTGCTTAAGAATATGGGATTTATTTACAAGACCCAAACTAAGCAAGAAACGGGTATGGGATTGGTTTCAGGCACATTTCTTTTGTTTAGGAATGCCAAGTGCATCTATTGAAGGGTTCATTTGTAGGTTATTGTCAACTTATATGGCATAAAACTTTAAGTCCACCATAAAATCCATTAACTTGATAACATTTTTTAAATTTTCATTGGCACTCTTTGTCCTTTTTAATTTGTGAGAGTAAAAGGTGACACACTTAGGTTATTTACATAGAATGATCAGTAATCATTTAGCTAAATCATATGGAATTACCTTGGCTAAAGTTTGTTAAATGGAATGTTATAAGAAAGGATACTAATCCTTATCCTATCTAGTCGTGATTATTCGCTAATACACATTGATGTAAGACAAGTTGATTATGAGCAAAGAAAGTTTTTTTATATGAATATAGAACAAGCGAAAGAGAAAGGAAGGAGAAAATAATAATTGAAAAAGATATTGGAATAAAGCCACCAGAGTTACTCTGACTCAAGGAGTAACTTTTAGGGATGAAGGCCTTGGACCTCCACAAGTCATGTCTCATACATGGACAATGCAATCCTATGATTAGGAAAAGAAATGCCACTTTATATCACTAGTACATATCTGTGGCTTTTAGTTATAATTCCATTCCTTCGTTTTATGAGACCCAAGTAGTAGAATAAAAAGGAAAAATATATTAATAATGAAAAATTATAATTACATCAAAGCAAATCAATCGGCTATGCTTTTGTTCTTTGGAAAAGAAATTTTCAAATTTCTTTCAGCAAATAATTTTCCTTTCTGATGGTAAATCTGATCGATAGGATTATATAACTTTGTAGTATGATGAAACTACCTTGTAGGGATGAAATCTTCAATCAAGATATGTAATATTCTATTAAACGAAGTTTTGATTTCCTCCATCTTTTTCTTCTCCTTGTGCAATTTAGGAAACTAAATTAGCAATATTGGAGATTATGACTTTTGCAAAATGTCACCTAAATTAACAAAATTTATTAAAAAGAAATAAATTAAAGTGATTTTTATATGCTTTACTGCATAGGAACTCATGCTGATTTTAAATAATTGAAAATTGGATGGACATTGATAACAAAACATCTTTGCCCGACTAAAAGCTTTGATACCAAATTTGATTTAGAACAAATTTATGATGAGCAAAGAAAGTATTTCTTTTAATTTGAGAATAGAGAAAGGCAAAGATATTAATTGAAAATGATAATAGAAAGGAAGATAACTGTTAGACTCACTTTACCTTGAGGAACTCACATGGATAAAGACCATTTTTGCAATTGAGAAAAGAAATATGACCTCACAATTACATCACATTGAATGTGGAAAGATAAAAACAATTAATTCAATCATACTATGGCGTTCAGTTACAATTTCTTTACCTATTTCTTTATAAAATCCAAATAGAAGGTAAAAAAAAAAAAGGAAAATGCAGAAATAAGGAAAGATTATACTTGTTTGAAAGCATAGTATTTTTACTTCAGAAGTGATGTTGGTTCTTCATGTTAACTGTCTTACATTTTGTTGTTAGGTGGTTAGGCATATCGATTCAGATGTTTATGATAGGCAAGAATTTGATGCTTCCTGGACTTGCTGTTTATTTTTAGAATATTTACTTCTATGACATGATAAGAACTTTTTAAGGATCCTTTATATTGTTGCCCTGTTCTCATCAGATGTTTTTGCATTTATCTGTGTGTGGGTACACATATTTGCATGTTGTAAATGATTATTAAATTTATTCTTGGACTGTTGTTTGAATATGGTATATCTAGATCCATCTAGTGCTACAAATCACCATCGTAAGTCAAGCTGTGGAATACCATTTGCTCGATTAGTGTGGCACAACTTGTCAACTTATGAAAGAAAGTTAAGCTAAATAGATTCAAGAACTCGATCTATTCTATGTGAAATAAGGACTCTTATAGATGCATTTATTTTTCACTGTCTTGTTTAAACTATTTCATCCAATTTGCTTTAGTGTCAAATCAGATCCAAGGCACAAACTCATGCATTATCAGAATGCAATTTATCCCATTTATTATCGTAGATTTGTCTTTAAATTAAAAGAATGGTGAAACTTGATCACATCCAACATACTAGAAAGCCTTTACTATTAATAGTAGTGCAGATATGTCTAAATTAAGTATCAATTGTTGGGACATGGATGAGATTGCAGTAGAGCAGGTTGTGTAATGAGCAGACAGTTGGCATTTGATTTATGCTCTACTTATAAGCTTTTCCCTTATGCAGGTCTTGTTGAATATGTTGAAAGAACAATCAAATCTCAAAAGTCTTGCTCAGTGAACAAACCAATTTATCTTGTTGGTGAATCCATTGGTGCATGTCTTGCTCTTGCGGTGGCAGCACGCAACCCAGATTTTGATTTGGTTATGATTTTAGCCAATCCAGGTTTACAACAGTTTATTTTGCTTTGTCATGATGTAGTTGTGTTAAGGGAATTGTTACGCTACTAATTTGATTCTCTTCACTTAGTATCTCCATGCTTGATCTTATATTGCAGCTACGTCCTTCTCCAAGTCTCAGCTTGAGTCTGTCTCAACTTTCTTAGGGATCCTGCCAGAACCACTGCATGTTACGATCCCATATTTTGTTAATTTCATTACAGGTTTGTTGATAACAACATATGCCTTAAACTTCTAACTGGGTGATGCTTATATTAGCTTAGAAAGCCAATATTAAGAGTCACTTTGTTTCTGGCTCAACGGCTCATTATGCATATCAAAGTAACAAGAATGATTGATCCACTACTCGGTGTATTATTGGAATCTTAAATAAGCTTTATCTGAAATCAGTTGACCTGATAATGATTCAAAGAATTGAATGGTAATTAGATGAAATGTGTCTATATGGAGACTGACATTTATTTGTATCACACCTTCTGCATAACACATGGACACATACTGTAACATTTGAAGACCATGACATCCAATTCCAATTGATCTGTTCACCAGGTTTATACCTCTGGAAGTTGGTAAAAACATTTGCAGTCTTGATGGCATATGATTCCTTTTTATCTATAATTTTGGCCAGATGGTTAACTTTTGGCAGTAGCTCTGGAAATCAAGTTCTAAGGCCATGGTGTCAATGAAGATGTAGAATACATTCATTAAATCAAAGCTCTCTGTTGGGTTGTTGATTCTCTCAGTAACATCTCCCAAGCATTGATTGAACAAGTTGGAAAGTGTCCAAGGACTTCCATTTTGTGAGACCTAAATATATAGATTAATATGCCAATATGCAACTATTGCTCACTTTAACATTCATCATTTCACTCTATCTGATAGCCTTAGTATGTATGAAAATAAATAAGATGAGATTTAACAATCTTCTGACTGGTATCATACATTAGGGGAAATGGCTGTCCAACTTGAGAGAATCCATCTGTGTTGATGTTTAACTTTGTCCAATCACAGTAGTCAAGGAAGGTATATGTTATCTTGGAGATCTGGAGAAAAAACAACTTCTTTCTTTGGTAGTGATCTAGAACAAGGGATCTGGGATATGTATAACAATCACACAAACATGATATATAGGGAAAATATTTTCAGCACTGGATTCATTTGAAACCCAGAATTTATGAAGTTAGAGAATCAAACCTCTAATAGATCAGTATCAGTTGAAGAAACAGAGTAAACAAGAAAAACATCAAAGAAGGCTGCTCCATCAGATACACTGGGTTCTCTAATTCTTGATACAGAATCTTGTAATGACAAAATAATTCGACTACCAAGTCTCTTGATATAAGTGTCTTATTACTTTCATGTACCCAGCATAAGTAACTGTGATTTTGATTGGAATTAGTTGGATCCAAATTCTTTTTAGTAAAGAATAGAAATTGTCATGCATGGAAGTGTTTGTAAATTGGAATATCTTCATATTCTTATAATAGAGTTTGAACCAGGGATTCTTGTGAATAAATCTGGGTGATTAGAAAAAGCTTACTGCAATGTCTCTCCCAGATGCAGGCATGGCAGTCAGTCTTGTATCAGGTACATTAAATCTGGTTTAGTCTTCCATTTGTTCCTTGTCATGGCATCTATCTCGAAGAAGTGCCTACTTTTGAGATATCCTGGATAGGCTGACATTAGGCCTTCTTTATATGCGTTAGTGTCACTGGAAAATATGCTTTGGTAGATGCTTGTTGGTACCATGATTAGGAATTAGGTAGGGGAAGAGAGAAATGCTACAGGAAGGAAGGAAGAGATTTAATAGATGGAGAATAGAGGATGAAAAAAAATGAAGTGTAATTTAGTTGGAAGTCTTGTACGTTCTAGGTTTTCTGGATCTTTTTTCTTCTTTGTTCTTTTTTTTATCTTGACTGTACTCTCACAACAAATCATTTTCTTTTTGTGGTACATCACTTGGCAGTTAATCACTATGTCCATGTTCTGATCCCTTTACCGTGGAGACAACTGCCTCAATAGTGATCATTGACTATTTTAAGCTGTTTGATGTTTGAACAATTATCTGGGTATGTTTCTGATCTCTTGAAACTTCCATGGTTGATAAGTTAGGTCGTTCATTTATATCAACATTGATGTTTCTCAGCCATTATATATTCAGCTCATACACTATTGTTAATCCCAAACTTCAATGTTCATAGGCACTTGGATATTTCATATCTCTCAATGCTATTGCACTATTTGAGCTTTCTCCTTTTTAGATCGATAGGATTATTACTTTTAGGTGTCAACAGAACCTTGATATTTTCTGGCTAGAACTACCTTGCATACCTCCAACTTGCTTTTCTTTCTTCGTTTCTTCTCTTTGGCTAACAAAAGTTTGTTTAACCTCCCATTGATTAAGCAATTAGTTGATGCTAATGTGAAAGCCTGTTTTACTACTACTCCTAGTCAAATCACTCATAACTGCAATGGAAAAGCGGCTGATTGTTGTAGTGAAAAGCCCAAATAGGAAACACAACTTAGAGAATAGGAAAAGGAGACAAAAGAGAGAAAAAGAGAAAATCACATACAATTACAACAGAAGATCTATGTGGTTTGGTCAATTGTTCGCTCTTCTCTCTCTCTCTTTCTCTCTCTCTCTCTCTTTGTGAACTACTACTAGCTTTAAGACTGTAAAGATGTCTAACAAGTTCTCCTTGAGTCAACTGGACATCCAAGCTCAATATTTTCTAAGGATTCTGTTGTTAAGAGTGGTCTGTGCAGTGGGTACTTGTTCTGGCACTAATTAAGCAATCGGTGGACCATGCCACATTCTGAAACTTGGGCTCATCCGCTACACAGCATGGATGGGACAAGCAATAAACCACTTGTTACAAGGCTAACAAGGGTAAGCCTTGGTGCAAATTGAGCTTCTAAGATCCTCTTCCTTTAATTAAATTCAGTATAATTAACTAGCAAAACTTGATCCAATTTTTTCAAGTCATTTTGAAGATGTTAAGGATTTGTAGGCATGCAAGACATAATGTCCTATATTGGCCATTTTATATTTGCACCTTCAATTGAAATTTTGTAAGTGAAAGTTGGTTAAATGAGAACCAGTAGTAAAGCCTTTTTCTTGTCTTAGCAACAAAAATAAACATTGTTCTCACTGATTCCTATTATAGAATATTTACTATGTTTGTGCTGAATTGTACAGAAATAGCATGATTTTAGTTAAAAAAATCCCTTACTGACATAGCAAGGTCTTGTGTCCATTTAATTGGTTAAATGAATTATGATGCTTTACTTCGAAACACAAGTGCATTGGCATTTTTTCTGACAATTTACTTGTTCTTTAGGATATCACTTGACATTTAGGGGTCTACCTGACAACTTCAATGATATGTTGGCTGACCTTTCTGTGAGTGATTACTGATATTACAGAATGAGAGAAACTTATCTGGCCAACTTTAACTATTGCATTTCTATATTGCAAATATTTTGTTAAGTTTGCTATTGGCACTGTGAATTTTTGCCTTTAATATCAATGCCTGCTGGTACAACAAAGCTATTTATTTTTTATTTGTTTTAGACTTCCATTTCTAGAGATAACTTAAGGAGATATTCCATTATTGATGCTTTATCTATGGCACCTTTTAGCTACCAAAGAGTTAATATATGGTGGCAGGCATCTCACTGGTTAGAATTTAATTGGCTCTATATACTAGCTTTAAGGAATTATCTTAAATTGATGGTTATGCATATTTCTGTTGGACAGAATTATATTAAGAGTTATGCTTTGTTGCTGATGGAGATAATGATTAAGATGATTGTCACCTATTTTGGAGTATGCTGTACTAGTTACCTAGTGGATTCTCCCTTAAATCCTTTAATTCTGCATACTGCATATATGGTTCTTTCTTATGCTGTTCTTGTTTTTGTTTGGTTTGCTTACACTTTGTATTCTGTTGTAGTATTCTTTAGCTTCTTATAGGGTTATTTCTACAACATAAAATAGTTTGCCTATTGTAATAATACCAAGGTTTGCAATTTCGACTTGTACCGCCCGATACGGGCGGTACATACCGATTCGTCAGGTTGCCGGTACACGGACCGCTCGCTACCGGGCGGTTCCGCCAAAAATCGACCGTCGGCGGTAGATTTCAGCCGTCGGTGGCCGATTGAGGGAGAAATCGACCGTCGGCGGTCGATTGAGAGAGAAATCGACTGTCGACGGTCGATTGAGGGAGAAGTCGACCGTCGGCGGTTGATTGAGGGAGAAAAAGGGAAGAAGAAGAAGAGGAAAAGAAGAAAAAAGAAAAGAGGAGTACCTATTTCCCCACGCCATCCTCGCCGACGCACCGTCGTTGCCCGCGAGTCGCTAGCGCCCGCGGGTCGTGGGCGCTTTTTCTCCCGCGCGAGGAGACGGAACGTCTCCCTGCTCGGGGAGAAAGGTCGAGGCGACATCGCCCCTTTTATTTTTTATTAATATTTTAATATATTTAATATTATATTATATAATATTATATTATAAAATATTTATATTATATTTTAATATACTGGTGGTACACACTGTGCATACCGCCCGATACCGGTACCGAGATAAACTTGGTACACCGGTACAGACCGGTAAGTCAAACCTTGAATAATACTTTGCCAAAAAAAATAGTTAAAGTGTTAAACAAATAAAAGCTTGTAGATCTTTTGATCTTATTAAGAATTTAAATGTTGAAGATGCCACACTTATGATAATCAAGGAACACTGTTTTGCTTGAACTAGGACAAAACAGGCGGTATATACAAGTATGGGTGTTAACTTGTTGGTATATGGACTGCCCCCATTTCGAATGGCTTGGTCATGTAAAAAAATGTATCTATGCCTTAATCACTTCTCCTTGCACTCGCGGGACCCATCACAAAATCCTCCATTATGCATCAATGCAGTTTACCACCGTCGCCCATTGGGTAGGTGCCTCTTCTCCTCCTCCCCTCCCCCACCCCCTCCTTCCTCTTCATCCTATTTCCTCTTCCACCATAGCTCCATCTTCTTCCTTTCACTTCTTCCTCTTCCTCTTTTTGTCTTCTCCTTTTCAACCATTGCCTCCTCTTCTTTCTTCTTCCTTCCTATTTCCTCCTTCCTTTTCCTTCATCACCATTGCCATATGTTCCTTCCTCTGCGAGTCACTGGTATGTATTGGTGTACCATATTATCAAGGGCATAGCATATGCTCGACACCCTTATCGAAGCCTTTGCATATGTTGCATTTCCTTATCTGCTACATCTTCTCTCTTTTGCTTTAGCTGCAATGCTACTTTAACTTTGTTCCACTAATGCTGTTTCAATTTGCTAATGACCTTAAACTCTGGTTTGAGATTAGTTGAGTTGTGTTGATCTTTGCTAGTATATGCGGATACTTCAGACAAAGAAAAAGACTTTTCGTATTGTGTGTTAGTCCCTCGAGCATCTTGTGCTGATTGAATAGGATGAATACTTACTGAAGCTTTAACTAGTATCGTCTCGTAGAATTTAAAGTTTTTAAGGCATTGTCGTTCGCAAAATTTGCTCATCGATTCCTCTTTTACAACATCGTCGTCTCCAAATAGGTTCACATCACCTCTCCTTTCTACTGCCATTCTATTGGGAAATGAAATGGACAAGCTACCTACGGTAGAATCGATCACCATCAGTGAAGATTTGACAAATGTTGTCTATTGCTAAGTACTCCTCGAAGTATATGTAGAGCTCTACTCTTGGATAACTAGGAGAATTAGGGTACTCAGTTTCACCCATTCTTCCAAAAGTTGAGAAGGCTAAGGTTACGTGAGTTTGCTTGCTTTCTTGATGATTGTACTTCATGCATTTAGCTAGTTACTATGCTTCGCCTACTCTATGTTCACACTTATAAAGCAATCGAAATGTCGCACTCCTTGTATTGAGTTAGCTATCATGATTCACTATCTTGTTGTCATTGAACTTCCATAATGCAAATAATATTGCTTGAAAAGAGCAAAATTTTGCCCTGACTAGAGCAAGTCTATGTTGGATTTGGTCATCCTTTGAGATTGTACCAACTTGTCCACCGTTTTCATCGCTTAGTCTTCTAAGCAGAAAAAGGTACAACACCACTTGGAGTTTGCCACAGGTCTTATAAAGTTTCTGGCCATTGTAATTCTGCCTTATCTTGGTACTTGAGTTTGCCACTATATTCTCCATCTTCTTAGTCCCCTTTCATGACCATATTACTCTCCCTCCATGAGAGCAAGGGATCGATGAATCCACATAAGTCCTACCTTTGCGTATAGTAAAGCTCTTTTATGCCCATGGCCCTACTATCCATCATCTTGCACTGACATCTCTTTTCTTTACAATCAATAGATTCGCCACTATTGCATTATGGCCCTCATTCGAGTTTACTTCCATTTTGATTAATACTTGGTTTGGGGTAGCTACGTCCCTCTAGACTTATTATTTTCTTGCCCCTTTTTTGAATCACATGCTTCAACACCTTTATCTCCTTCTCCAAGTAGTTTCCCTTTAGTTGAGGGGTTTACAACTCCCACGCATGGCCTCCACCATCAAGTTGCAGGGTTTGCCTTGATTATGTTCTCCTTTACGTCCTCGGTAGAAATGTTCACATGGTCGGTCTTGTTCACTGACTTGTTGGCCTCCCACGAGCGATATTAACTTTGGAGGAATCTACCCTCCAGAGACTCCGATCATACTTTCGTTTGTTCTAGTCCCTCACACGACTCATTGATACTTAAACTTGAAAGATCCACCTGATAGAACCCTAGGGTTCTATCGTGAAGGAAGAAGGTGGTAAGGGGGATAATCAATCTTTTCGAGGGATCGGGCCTCCTAAATCGCTTCGAGAGGATCTGCCTCCTAGGGTTTTTACCTATTGGCCAAAACAATTCTTCATTGATTGATCTCTATAAAAGAGTTTACAGCCTTATTTATAGGGCTCTGCCAAGAGTCCCGCTAATCTTCGACTCTTAACTAACCTGATAAACTCTTAACTGAAAATAATAACTGACTCCATCCTAACCGAAGATAAAAACCAACTCTAACTACTTATAACTGACTTGATGGGGTTCACTCGACCCATAGTTGACTTTGACTAACATGACTCAACCTGAATAGATAGACCCAACTTAGCTAGGGTCCTAACAGACTTTTCCTCAATGCTGAGCAGTATCAAACTTCGGGGGTACTTCGGTCCAGGATATTTGCCACGCGTCACAATCTTTTGATCAATTAAATAAGGTCTCCACTTTGTGTAAGCAATAGGTCGGCCTTCTAGTGCAGCCGTCATTGAAGTCTTGTGAGGAAGCCTCTCCATTCGGTGGTTACTGATAGTTATGATCTTGCTTCCACGTCTTCCTTTGAGGATCACCTGCTTTCCATTAATAAAAAACTTCATAATTAGTTTAGAAAGATTTTAGGTGACATCACCCAGGGTTGACAACCATTCAATTCCAAGCACTATTTCGATGTCCTCCAAGGGTATCAGAAAGAAATCCACCTGCAGTTCTTGGCCCTGTACCATCAGTTTGATTTTTGAGCACTTACTATTATAAGTTAGAATTCGATCATCAGCAACCTTGACTTCAAATCTGTCACAGTCTTCAACTTGATAGGCCAATCGGTCAGCAAGCCTTCTGTCCATGAAGTTGTTACTGCTACTAGTATCGATTAAAACAGTAACAGGCTGTTGTTTCAAAACTCCTTCAATTTTCATGTACTGTATGTACGCAAGGTCCAATACCATTATCAGAATCCATACCTTCTTGATCAGAGTCCATGCTATCATTTTCTGGTTCCTCCTTTATCGGTTCTATCATTAGAAGGTGGCCCTATTTGCATCGATGTCATCTACTCTATTTTCATCACAATGCCAACATAACCCCTTTCCTGGTCTTTCCTGAAGCTCTTCTCTGGTAAGTCTTCGAGGGTTTTCAGTGGAGGGAGGTGGGACTATCAACTTGCTTACTACTAGTTGATTTATGCCTTTATTTCTGCGATTGTCCCTGTTGAGCTTTTCTTCGTGTATGCGAGCGAATGATATGGCAGCCATCACGGTACGGGGTTATCGAGCCTTAACTTTACACCAAATCTCTGGATTGAGCCCTTCAATAATCCAAGAGTTGTTTTTCGGACCAGTCTCGGGTTTGGTTTGAGAGGCACTCAAATCTGCTCTGGTATTCTTGTATGGTAGAAGTCTGGCGGATTTTGGTGAGTTGTCCATCCATGTTTTCGTACTCCGATGGTCCGAAGTGAATCAAAAGCCCTCTTTTGAATTGCTCCCACGAGGGTTCTCCATGAGTGTGTTTGTACCAATCGTACCACTGGATCGCGTCTCCTTCAAGTTCAGGTGATCTCCACCTTGGATTCCTCAGGAGTCCTGTGAAAACGAAAAAAATTTTCAGCACGTGAAATCCAACCGATCGGGTTTCCATCTTCCCATCTGGGAAACTCCACCCTCATACGTGGGTATCCTGTGTCTTGCCCGTGGTCATACTTTTCAGATTGACTCCCTTTGGAACTTTCACCATGTTGAGCTTTGTTGGGGCTCTCTGATCGGTTTCTTCTAATTTCGTGGAGGAGCTCTTGAAATCTATCTTCCATGCGGGCCTCGAAGGCTTTAAACTTTGCATCAAGTGCATCATCTGTATTCATCGTGTAAGATTGTAGATTAGTGATATTCAGTCCTTTTTTCTGCTGTCGAGTCAGGGGCATGAGTTTGATGTGGTAGGACTTGGGCGCAACGAGATTGTCGGCGTAAGAATCACCAATATGTTGAAAAGCTAGTTGGAGATGGTGGGGTAGTAGTGGTAGCAAGAGGAGGCGGTGGCAGGGAGGGGCAACGGTTGCTGCGGCAACCGAGTGAGGAGTAAGGAGCGGCGGCGGTGGCAGTAAGGAGGTGCAGCGATAAGGGGCACGGTTGGAAGTGGCTGCGGCAGCGAGGGCAGCAGCGGCAAGGGAGGAGGCAACGACGTCGTGAGGAGCGCCCAACAGGTGGGGAGCAGCAAGGTACCGACGCCGTTGTTGGTGCTTCAAAGCGAGGGGGCCGGCAGCAATGGAGGAAGAGGGTTGGGCGGCTACTACGGAAGGAACAACGGTGCTGGCTATGCTATGCCGAGGGTTAGCCGACAGATAGCATCAAGATCAGGAGGGTTGGCCGGTGGTAGATGAGGAGAAAGGAAGGGGTGCGGCTGAGAGCAGCGAGCGGCAGATGGGCACTGGAGAGGAGCGTGGGGCCGACGGTTGGTAGTGGCGGTAGGGATGGCAGGGGTGGGCGGCTGATGAGCGTTGGAGAGGAGGAGCGATGGGCCGACGGTTGATAGCGGCGGCAGGGATAGCATTGACGAGCGGTTGTTGCGACAGGGAAGGAGGTTGCGGCAGCAGCGAGGGCTACAGTAGGGGAGGTGGGCTGCAGCCGAAGGTGAGGATGTGGTTGAGGAGGAAGGGAGATGGTGGCCGGCGGTTGGGAAGAGAAGCGGTTGTGAAAAGGATAGGGAGCGGTTGCCATTTCCTCTTTTTTTTCTCTCTTTTTTTTATTGCTGCAACAAGGTGGCATAGAAGGATGAGAGATGGCAGCGGCAAGACGGTGACGACGATAATGACGGTGAAGGTGATGCCGACAATGACAAGGGGAGTGGCTGCGAAATCACAGCAGGAACGCTGCTCTGATACCAATTGATAGAACCCTAGGGTTCTATCGTGAAAGAAGGTGGAAAGGGGGATAATCGATCTCTTCGAGGGGATCGAGCCTCCTAGATTGCTTCGAGGGGATCTACCTCCTAGGGTTTCTACCTATTGGCCAAAATAATTCTTCATCGATTGATTTCCACAAAAGAGTTTACAGCCTTATTTATAGGGCTCTGCCAAGAGTCCTGCTAATCTTCGACTCTTAACTAACCTGAGAAACTCTAACTGAAAATAATAACTGACTCCATCCTAACCGAAGATAAAAACCAACTTTAACCACTTATAACTGACTTGATGGGGTTTACTCGACCCATAACTGACTCTGACTAACATGACTCAACCTGAATAGATGGACCCGACTTAGCTAGGGTCCTAACACCACCTCTATGGTACAGTCACCATCCATCGATGTACAAGGTTTTCATCAGATGCAAATTTTATGCACGTATAAAATACTTGCCTTTATGGTACCATGATATTTACTCCTTGAATCCACAACCCCTTGTTGCCATCATGTTGCTCACCAAAATAGAGCTCCCAACAACTTCAACCATCCCTCTAGATGATTAAGTCCCTCTCGAGACTTCTTGTTGTGTCTCGTTGCCTCGAACCATTGCACAATATTCATTGCACCGTGTCACCTCTTAGTTATGTCTTGGTGTGGTAAACTTGAATTGCAATCTCCCCATGTGTGGCCTTTGCCAACACATTACAAGGCCTCCGTCACTTCCAATTGTATTTGCTCTTTCGACAATCGACTTTTGTGCACCCTCAATAGGGTCATTCACACACAAAGCACAGCTTTGGGACTGTCCTTCATCTAATAGCTCTTGAAGACTCTTGACTTCACTACAAATTGGTGCACCATTTTTTCAATACTGGGCTTGTGCACCAACACAATCTCCATTGCACACCCCTTCCTTTCCGACAATTCAAATGGAAACATTTTGGCATTTTCTTCAAGAGCGATCTCTGCAGCCTTTAGCCTCGTGCCAAGGCCTTTGACTCTAAATCTATCGTTGTAATTTGAGTTGGTCCCTCGCCTTAGCCCTATCGTCAATTGCTTCACTGAGATAAAGTGCATGTGACTAAGGAATGATATGACTCCGCTCTTGCCTCTACGAGAATTCATGTCCTCGACCTCTATCCAATGGAAGCTCCATAAAGTTGGTGCTTTTGCTCGATATTTCGCCTTCTAAGTCGACTCCCTTCTTGAGGTTTGGGTATTTCAAGTCTAACCGAAGTTGCTCTGCTCTTTGGTTTGCATTGAGATAATAATGACCTTCGGGACCTACTCGAGGTTGCAACTAGGCTGACCCATTGCAGACGAATAACGCAAGGGCGTTTCAGGACTTATGCAATCTCAGCTATGTCCGAGATATTGGCGCAAGGGTGCTTTACGACTTAGGCAATTCCAGCTAAGTCCGTGATTTTACCGCAAGGGTGTCGCACGATAGTGAAGAAGTCGAGCACTTAGGTAATTTCAGCCAAGTCTGTGAGATTGTGGTATTAGAGCTAGCAAGCAATTCGAGCAAACAGCGAAGAAGTTTCGCAATCTCGCCATAGCGAAGCATCGTGGCAAATCGAGCAAGATGGGTTAAGCCAGACCTTTGCCCCAAGCAGCCGCAGGTGGGCTGCAAGTGCAAACTCGCTCTTAAGCTATTGGAGCTGCTCATGAGGAGCGTGACAGCGAACAAGACTAGTGAGAAGTTAGGTATTCTCCGCCAATGGAGGAGGTGCAATCTAGAGCGCCGATTAGGAAAAGAAGCCACATGGAGAGACTTACAACGGTGGAAACCCGCCTTGCTGTTCTTGAAGCGAGTTTGGAGGAACTCTACCAAGGTCAACGAAGGCTTCTCGGGGTAGAGAGCTCGCAAGAAGAAGCTGAATCTCGGATCGATAAGATTGAATCCCTAGTCTATCGACTAACGGAAGACACCAAAGACTCCGTGCAACATCTGCACAAAGTCGTGGTGGAACTTATGTCCAGAGTGACATTGCTCACAAGGATTCTTAATGGGGGAGGGAGCAACACTCGCGTTTTGCTGCTACAAACTTGAGGGCAACCGAGCCGCAATACTATGGGGGTGTCAGGGATGCTAAATAGCTCGAAAATTTTCTATTTGACATGGAATAATATTTTCGAGCTACGAGGCCCGACTTTGAAGAAACCAAAGTATTTATAGCAACCATGTATCTAAATGGAGATGCAAAACTTTGGTGGCGAACTCGTTGGGAGGAGATCCTGCAAGGTCGGTGTCGAGTGGACACATAGTAGGAGGACTTGAAGCGGGAGTTGAGAACTTAGTTCTTACCCGAATACACGGAGTTCGTCGTAAAAAGGAAACTGAGACAACTCCGCTAAAGTACTTCCATTCGAGACCAACGTTTTACGTACCGGTGTACCGACATTTTGTCGGTACCGGTACCGAGCAGTATGCACAGTGTATACCGCTCGGTATAATAAATATTTTATAATATTAAAAAATTAAATAAAGGGGCGATGTCACCTCGATCTCTCTCCTCACGGGCGACCCATGGGGAGCGAGGGCGCGCGGGCGACCGGCGGGCAGCTAGGGCTCGCGGGCGAGGTATTTATTCTTCGCTTCTTTTTTCTTCTTTTCCTCTTCTTATTTTTCTTCTTCTTCCTCTTCCTTTTTCTTCCTCAATCGACTGCCGACGGTCGATTTCTCCCTTAATCGACCGTCGATGGCCAATTTTAGCGGTATCGCCCTGTAGCAGTCGGTCCGCGTACCGGTACGGGCCTTACCGCTCGGTAAAGAAAACCTTGTTCGAGACTATGTGAAGCAATTTTTTATGCTGATGCTGGACATACAGGATATGTCCGTGAAGGATAAGCTTTTCAGCTTCTTCGATGGCCTAAAGCTTTGGGCACAACAGGAACTGAAATAGAAGAATTGTCATCGATGTGACCGGGGCAATTGCAGCCGTAGAAAGATTCACTGACTTTGTTTTCTCAGAGGACTCGGGAAAGAATAAACAATCTTCTAGAAATCGCCCACCCAATGGTGGACATGGGTGCCACCCATAATTTCATCGCCGACTGAGAAGCAAGGTAACTTGGGCTGAACTTGGAGAAGAACCCAAGTCGTATAAAGGCTGTGAACTCGGAGGCTCAACGGATCTTCGGGCTAGCAAAGGCGGTCCCTATCAAGATCGGAACGTGGAGCGAGAACACAAACATGATGGAGGTGCCATTGGACGATTTCCAAGTGATTCTCGGAATAAAATTTATGCACGCGGTGAAGTTAATGTTAATGTCGTTTCGAAGCTCCCTATGCCTAATGGGAGGTGACAACCCCTATGTGGTTCTAGTTTCTTGTGGAGGAACCAAGGACCCACAACAAATATCGACATTGCAATTGAAGAAAGGGGTACAAAAAGGAGAATTAACTTTTGGGGCTACTGTAAAGCTAGAGCCACTTGACAGGGAGGCCTTTCATGAACTTGTTGCGGTGGCGAACGTCCTGAAGGAGTTCACAGACATTATGCCACCCAAGTTGTCGAAAACTCTACCACCATGTAGAGGCGTGGATCATTATATTGAGCTGGAGCCGGGAGTTAAGCTTCCAACGAGACCACCATACTGTATGGCCTCTCCAGAGTTGGAAAAACTCGGGAAGCAGTTAGGTGAATTGCTAAGCGTTGGTCTCATCCACAGCTCAAAAGCACCATTCAGAGCTCCAGTCCTTTTCCAAAAGAAACAAGATGGGAGTCTCCGATTATACATCGACTATCAATCCCTCAACAAAGTGACGGTGAAGAACAAGTATCCCATTTCGCTTATCGTGGACTTGTTCGATCAATTGGACAAGACAGTATTTCCAAACTCAACCTTCGGTCAGGGTACTGGCAGGTGCGCATTGCGGAAGGCGACGAAGAGAAGATTACCTGTGTGACTAGGTATGGAGCGTTCGAGTTTATAGTGATGCCTTTCGGCTTAACTAACGCTCTGACCACATTTTGCACTCTCATGAACCAACTATTCAAGGAGTCTCTGGACAAGTATGTGGTCGTCTAATTGGACGATATCATCGTATACAAACCAAATGCTCGAGTAGCATATCGAGCACCTTCGATCAATATTCAAAGTTCTCAGGAAGAACACTTTGTTTGTGAAGAGGGAGAAGTGCTACTTTGCTTAAATAGAGATTATGTTCTTGGGGCATCAAATTGGTGACGGTTCCATTTGAATGGATAAATCTAAGGTGCAAGCTATGACAGAATGACGAACACCACAAAAGGTACCAGAGCTAAGATCCTTTCTTGGTTTCGTCAACTATTATTGGCACTTCATAACTATAAATTCGAAGCGTGCAACTCAACTGATGGAGTTGCTTGAAGGAGCAGTCTTGGAGATAGTGGGACAAATGTGATGTGGCATTCCAAGACCTAAAGGCTGTTGTGTTGGAAGAACCAGTACTTAAATTGCCTGATTATGGGAAGCCCTTTGAAATCCATATAGATGCTTCAGACTTCGCTATTGGGGGAGTACTTATGCAAGAGGGTCACTTGGTGGCCTACGAGAGTCGCAAGTTCAATGAGATTGAGTGACGATATCCGGTACATGAGAAGGAGATGACAGCGGTGGTCCACTATCTACGAGTTTGTGGATAGACAACATCGCATTTAACTATTTCCAAACTCAAAAGAAACTTTCCTTAAAGCAAGCACGATGGCAGGACTTCCTGGCTGAGTTCGATATGGTAATGGAGTACAAGCCCGGGAGAGCAAATGTCATGGTCGATGCGTTGAGCCGGAAAGTGAAGCTGATGAATGCCATACAGTTGAAAGGCGGAGGCCAAGCAAGTCAATTGCACTCCAACGTCCTTTCTAAGATCAGGAATGGACTGTATAGTGATCCTCAAGCAGTAACCCTAATGCATATCATTAAAGAGGGCAAGGCACGATGATTTTGGGTCAAGGAGGGACTCATCTACACTAAAGGATAGAGTTTATGTTCCACGGGCAGACAATTTGAGGCGTGAACTCTTGAGAGAGTGTCACGACTCCTTTTGGGCTGGACATCCAGGTATTCATCGAACATAGGCTCTTGTGGAGAGGGCTTTTTATTGGCCGAAGATAGGGACCGACGTGGAGTAATATGTTCAAACATGCCTTACTTACCAACAAGATAAGATGGAGCAGCGGAAGCTGGTGGGACTTTTGGAGTCACTTCTCGTACTAGAAAGGCTATGGGAGAGCATTTCCTTGGACTTCATATCAAGCTTACCGGCAATAGGGGGACTTCGATACTCGTGGTGGTCGATTGATTTTCGAAGTATGCAACATTCACTACTGCACCCCTACACTGTTCAATAGAGGACGCGACTAAGTTGATGATGAAGAATGTGGTGAAGTATTGGGGCATCCCACACAATATCATCAGTGATCGAGACGCACGGTTCTTGGGACAATTCTGGACTCAGCTATTCAAATTGCTGGGGTCCAAGTTATACTTATTTACAAGCCTCCACCCCCAGACGAATGGCTAGACTGCAAAAATAAATTCACTCCTTGAGCAATATCTTCGGCACTACATGAGTGCTAACCGATAAGAATGGGTGAAGTTATTGGATATAGCCCAATTCTCCTACAACTTGTACTGGAGCTCTACGTCCAACAAAAGTTTATTCAAGATTATTACAGGACAACAACCGTCGACTCATCACACCTTGGCTATTGGTTATATTGGGAGTAGTTCGTCAGCATATCATTTCGTAAAGGAATGACATCGAAATGCAGATTTGTGCGGGCTTACTTGGAGAAGGCAACTAAAAAGATGAAAAAGTGAGCTAACTTTGGAAGGTGACCATAGGAGTTCAAAGTTGGCGACTTGGTGTTGGTGAAGCTCCAACCAGCATCACTTCAGTTCTTTAGGCACAAAGTGCACAAAGGATTGGTGCACAAATATGACGGGCCCTTCCCAATTATCAGCAGGGTAGGCAATAAATCCTATAAGTTGCAACTGCTGGCATGGCTCAAAATTCACAATGTCTTCCATGCAAGTAACTTGAAAGTCTACCACTCAGATTCGGAAGATACTTCCCGAAGTATTCCAACTTGACTACACCCCACTAGAGCCTCTTACAAGAAGTGAGTTGAAACCATTCTGGCGGATCATAGGACAAAGCTACCCAACGGAGTGGAGCAAATCGAATACCTGAAGTGGCGAAGCTTCCCCGAACAAAAACCAGTTGGGAGCCTAAAGACGCCCTATGACATGAAGAAGCCGTCGTCAAAGCCTACCAACAAGTGTTGATGAGGGCGTCAACAGTGTAAGTAGGGGAGAATGCCACGAACGATCGTCCCGCACCCGCAACATCTTCGCTCAACGAACCATTCATCGCTTTTGCATGCTTGTACAAATGTTTGGCAGCTTGTTTTTCCGTAGTTTTATGTGGTTTTGCCTGAGATGTTGCAATGCGATCGCTCACCGTGCTAGGTCAAAATTGCCCAAAACAACTCCGTTTGCGTGTACCGCGATCTGATTTCTACAGACCGTGGTGCAGTGCGAAGTGTCAGCTATCTCAGACCCTTGGAACCACCCGGGTGGCACAGGGCTGGATGAGACATAGGTATATCGTTGGGCGTTGAACATTCTTCACAAGTTAAGCTTGACTTCGTACTCGGTACCCGGTGAACCATGGTTTGTGGACTTGCGATTGTTCGTTCTACCTTCTAAAGTCCTTATTCTCTCCTTTTGTTTTCCCTATTGCACTCAAGGTGTTTGTTGAATTGCTTGTCAAGCTTCTCTCTTCGCGAGATGTCAGGACTTATCCGTCGCTCGCTTTCATACTAATCATCCTTATCTTTTACAGGTCCTTCTGGGCTTGCACGAGGTTGCAACTAGGCTGAGCCACTGGGGATGAATAATGCAAGGGCTTTTGATGACTTAGGTAATCCTAGTTAAGTCCGAGACATTTGCGCAAGGGTGCTTCACGACTTAAGCAATTTCTGCTAAGTCCGTAACAACCTGAGGGTTTGAAGGGTCTGAGATAACTGATGTTTTGGGACCATATCTACACATGGAAATATTTCAAGTCGTAGGCTGGAGGCTCCATTTTTGGGCAGTTATGTATACTTGCGATGACCACAAAGGCCTATAAAATCAACATGTGAGATGGGGTAATCTGGTGACAATCTAAGATAGGGCGAGAAGTAAAATTAGATGGACTGAAAAGTGAGTCATAATTACTATTTTTTTCCTTTTATTTGCATTTAATAGAAATAAGGAGGTTGATGCTATACGGAGGGTGAAATGATAGAGAAATATGGTTCTGATGTTTAACGATTTGAATTTCATTCGTCTGATCCATATTGATAGACACTTAGTGGTCTGATCACAAGCTGACATGCAGATCAGAAAATTCACCTGGTCTAGTTACTTTCTTCACCAATTACTCTTTTCCTGTCCTCTTTTTCCGTCTTTTTTAATTCTTATTTTGTATAAAATTTCTAAAATAGCTTAGGTTTTGAGTTCTTTTCACTCTTGCTACAAAGTAAATTCTTGAGAATTAGCTTGTTATTTCTGTAAATAAAGGTAAATCTTAATCATACTGACACGATTATTAATTTTTTTATTAAGAGTGTGTTTCTGCTTAGATTAAGGCTATTGATTACCATTTAATTAAGGTTGAAACTATGTGTATTATGCACAGATCTATTGTAGTGTAAGTTATACTTGTATGATCAGGTCCAGATCTGCATGAATTCAATCTAAATTTTTGCAGATCCTGCATCCATTTTGCTTAGACTATGTCGATCCAACCTAGATTTGTTATAAGTTGATTTAGATCTATGCAAATCTACAATTGAGTTTGGTTTTGTTTGCACTATCAAAAGTCAATTCTGATAATGTATTTGAATATGTTTCTTAAAATTTGTAGGAAATTGCACTGAATTCAAGTAATAAAATAGTGATCTGGCATGCAAACATGCTCATTTGCTTGGAGCACCATCATCTTTAACAGTATCTAGCGGCCATGTTAATCAAGATGAAGGAACAACAAGGCTGAAGCAACATATGGTTGGTGGATTTTTGGATATGGTCAAATGAATAAATATCTTTCAAGACAATGATGAGTATTTATTGTAGAGTTCAATATTGGACAAGTTATAAAACTACAACAAAATGCACAATAGGACAAGTACATGGTCATTGTATCACCCATTATGATGAGTATGTGGTTCAAGAGGATGATGTTGACTAGGACCCTGAACATGCAATTGACATTTGTCCATGGTTGGAGCACTATTATATGCATGAAGAGGGCATGAGATGCATACATCAGTTTGGTCAGTTCCAAATTTATAGTGTCAGTGGCAGTCATGGTGCTGGTACATCTCAGTTTAGCAGGTTTCCAAAATAAGGTAGCCCAAAGTTAGTGGTTCTCATGAATTAGGTAAAAGTTTTAATAAGGCAATCTAGTGGCATTGGTACACATAAATTAGATAAGAGTGCTAGTATGGGGCGACCCTTGTCCAACCGAGCCAGGTGCATTTGAAGTGTTTGGCAGCAGGCCAGCTTTTGATGTTGTAGATTTTAACTCTATGACATCCCCCATAGTGTCAAGTTCTTACACTAAAGAGAGGAAGACTGATATAAGAAAGTTGATTCAGAAATGGTTCAGTTTAGTTACATTCCTTCATATGTAGATGAATGGTCTTATTAGTGATTACAGAATCTACCATTCAGATGCATTATCCCAGGCTACAACCTCCTCCATATGAGATTCCTAAGAAATATCATGACAAGGATACCGAGGGGATCCCAACATGGACTAAGCCTTTGAAAAATTAGCGACACCTTTCAATATATGACCCTTATATGTGAAAATTGGTGTAGCCCTACTAGGAAGAACATTAATTTCTTAATGTATTGTAATCGATGAATAATTTTCCACAAGTCTGTAGATAAATCAAATCAAATTTAGAATGCTTGGTTTATACATGGTTGAGAGTGACCAGTGGATGAGATTAGAGAGCCTATAAAGCAGGGTTCTCAATTTTGATGTGTACCAAACGGTACGTACTAGTTTGAGAGCTTCACAGCATGCGGACCGCCTGTTATCAGGTAGTACCATAGTTAAAGTTTTGACTCCATTTTGGGTGACATGGGGCTGTATCTATATCGGGCGGTATCGGTCGAAATCGACTGTTACCGACCTGTATTAGGTTGCAAACGGTCAATTTGATTGTTGGAGGCAACCTAAAGGAGTTTTAAACCTTTTCCTCCCCCCTCTTTCAACTCATTTCAGTCAAAATATCTTAAACTCCCTTAAATTCTTTTTCACTCACAATCTTTATCTTATTCTCATATTTTCACTCTCCTAAACTCAACAAAGCAATGATTTGTGGATTGAATCAAATTTAGGAGACTAATTTGGGAGTATTAGGAGGAAGAACTTTTTAATCAAGGTATGTTTTCTCTTTCTAGATTTTTATTGATTTATGAGATGATTAAGCTTATTCTATATGATGTATGACTTAATGTCTAATATGCAATGATTTAAAAAGCGTTAGGCGCCAAAATGTGCTAGGGTCCCAAAACGCCCGAGGCACTAGGTGCTCGCTAGAGCGACGAAGCAAGGCTCTAAAAAAAAAATACAATTAATAAATATGATTATTTAAATAGAAATATGATATTAAATTAAGAACATCTAAAGTACAAATTACAAAGTCATAATGTCACATTAACAACAGTCTTAAAATTCAAAACAATAAAGTTTTACATCAAAGTCACTCATCATAATCATTATTATCGTCATTTTCAAACAAATCATCTTTATTAAGTTCGTCCTCTTCCTCTTGTCCTTCCTCTTCATCAAAATATGTTTCATTCTCTATGTTTTCAATAATAGCAGGAGCTAAGCTTGATGCTGTTGCACTCAATTTTCTCTTTACCATTTGTCTTGTATATGTTTGTAGTTTTCTAGCATTTGAAGCTCTTGCCACATCTCCCCATTGCAGTCTATCATCTTCAAATACAAGCTCATCTTCGACATCTTGTAAGTTAGCACCCATTTCTCCCACAAACCACTTATTTGAATCATCAGTATCTTGTAATGAGATTGGATCAATTTTATTTCGTAATTCATGACGAGCCTTAAAAGCTTTATTATACTTTATGTAAATAAGATCGTATAATCATTGATGTTCCAACCAATTTCTTCTCTTTGAGTCAATCTGTCATTTCATATAATTTAAAAATATATTAATATATATATTTAAATAAATAAATTAATTGAAACAAAAATATTTAGTGATCCTTACGTGTTTAAAGACACTCTAGTTTCGCTCACAACTCGCAGCGCTACATGTCAAACTAAGTATTTTGATAGCAAATTGCTGTAAGTTTGGAATGAAATTTCCAAATAGATTCCACCATTCAGCTGCAAAATTTATGTTATTATTAGCAATAACATAGTAACATACCATAGATGAAATTGTTTATATCAAATTATTAATACCTTGGGATTTAGTTGTCCTAGATCGAACTCTTATTGGAATTTTAAAAAGACCTTCGACACTTTTATATAGAGATAACTTATGAATTATGGATTGATATAACCCATCTAGAATTTTAAAAACTCTTATTGCACCTCAAGGCCTCGAACTAATCTTGGAACGCATTGATATAACCCATCTAGAACTTCTGCATCAAACTCAGTTGATGTAATCTTATAAAAAAATTATGGATTTAAATAATATCCTGCTGCATGTAAGGAATGATGAAGTTGACAATTTTATCTTTCATCAATGATTGTAAAAATTTTCTTATATTTTTCTTTATTTTCATTAAAAGACCTTTTAATCGTCTCATTTATTCTATTTATAGCCTCGTAAATATATCCCATTGCAGGCTTATTTTCATTATCCACCAATCGAAGGACTCGAATAAGAGGGCCCATTACCTTTAATCGTGGAATGCAATTTCGATCTGTACCGCTCGATACGGATAAGAGGACTCGAATAATATATTTTAATGTACCGGGCGGTAGGTACTATGCGTATCGCTCGATACTGTTACCGAGATAATCTCGGTATACCAGTACGAATCATTATGTCAAACCTTGCCTTTAATATATAAACTACATGATTAAAAAAGGATGGCATTAAGATGATATCAGTGGCTCTCTTGTCTTTTGCTTCTTTTGCCCATTTACTTGTAACCCATTTCTCATAGGTAAATATGTTTCTTAGGTTATGTTTTTTACGATGCACGCTCTGTAATGTCAAGAATGATGTAGCAAATTAGGTGACACCATATCTCACTAATTTTTTGTTGCTCGTGAATTATCTCATTATGTTCAAAGCCCTAGCATGATTATCAAGAACTCCAACAACAAATATTGCTCTTTCTAAAGTTTTCTTGATGTTAGGAATCTTTCCAGTATCCTCTAACATTAAATCAATACAATCTGTCACACATGGAGTCCAATATAAGTGTTATCTTTTTGTTTCAAGTAATTTACCTAAGACAAAAGATAAAAAATGATAATATTTAAGAGTTTAACATATTTAATTGAAGATAAAATAATTAAAATATAAAAAATATTTCAAAAGATGAATATTACCAGCTAATACATAGTTGCTCCATTGTCGGTTATGACTTAGACGATATTTTGTTCTCCAATTTCTTCTATGAACTTGTCAAACAAATCATATATCTTGTCTCCAGATTTCACAAAAAATAAAGCATCTATTTACTTCACAAGCATGGTCCCTAAAGAACAATTAACTATAAAATTAATTATACTCCTACATCTCCTGTCGGTCCTAGCATCTGACATAATAGAGCAACCATGTGTTGCCCATGATTCTTTATGGTCATTTATTATTGTATAATCTAACTCTTTTTTCAACAATGGAACTCAAATCTTATAATAAAAAAGTTTTAATTCCATACCATATCTTCCAATAGCTTCAATCATCTCCTTTAAACTGTCTAAACGAGTGGTACTAAGTGGAAGACCAACCTGATAGAAGGAAGCGAGCAATGTGCTGAATTGTTCTTCCTCTTATTTCTTTATCACAAGCATCACTTATATTTATTTGTCTTAATTTTGAACCTCATGCTTGCTCTTGTTGCTTCTGTGATCCTTGAAACATATATAGATTCATCAGTTCCTTTTTACCCTTCTTAGTACTTGTAACTTCTTTTCCTCTTTTGTCATATATATTTTTTCCGCTTGGGTTGACACTTATAGAATAATCTTCTTCATCATCCCTGATATGTTGAACATTATCATTTGGTAAAATTTTCATAAGATTCATTCTTTTGCATCATTTTTAATTCATATAAGCTAGTAACTCTTCTTTTACCTCAGATGGGCACTTCTTACAAGCTGCTGCATTTTGAAATTTCCTATTAAATACTACTTTGCATGAAAAGTCCCACCTCTAGTAGTCTTATCATAGAAGACGTAAGTAACTGCATTATGATCTTTAGGATCCTTTAGTTAATTGTACTTCCAAGCAAGGATTGACATACTAGTCCGTACTAGTACCGAGCGGTACACACTGTGCATACCGCCTGATATATTAAATAGATTATAATATTTTTATAATATAATATAAAAAGTATTAAAAATATATAAAAAAAATAAAAAGGGGCGACGTCACCTCGAACTCTTTCCCGCGTGGGGAGGCGGCGCATGTGGAGAAAAATCACCCGCGGGCGACGACGGCATGCGGGCGACTCGCGGGCGGAGTCGGCGCGAGGTACTTCGCCTCCTCTTCTTCTTTCTTCTTTTCCTCTTCTTCTTCTTCACTTTTTCTTCCTCAATCGACCGCCGACGGTCGATTTCTCCTTATATCGATCGTCGACGGCCGAATCGACCGTCTATCGTCGATTTTAGCGGTACCACCCGGTAGCGGCCGGTCCGCGTACTGGTCAGATGTTGGACCGGTATGTACCGGGCAGTACTGGGCCTTACCACTTGGTAAGGAAAACCTTGCTTCTAAGCAAGATCCTTCTTTGATGCCATTAGAGAATCTATTGAGTTGCTCTGTACACTTGTCATTTATCTTGGAACCCTAACAATAATTTTAAATAAATAAATATTAGTATTATTAAAATTTAAAATCAAAATAATATATTATTAATCTGATAAATAAAAAAAAATTGCTATTAATATACTTTTAACAGTATATTGTTAATAGCAAGGTTTGTAATTTCGATCTATACTGCCCGGTACAGGCAATACATATTGGTCCGCCAGGTTACTGGTACGTGGACCGCCCACTATTGGGTGGTATCGCCAAAAATTGATCGTCGATGGTCGATTTCGATCGTCGACGATCGATTGAGGGAGAAATTGACCGTCGCGGTCGATTAAGAGAGAAATCGGGTTGATTGAGGGAGAAAAGGGAAGAAGAAGAAGAAGAGGAAAAGAAGAAACAAGGTGAAGAGGAGAAAAAGGGAAGAAAGAAATACCTAGCGCCGTCCTCGCCCACAGGTCGCCCGCGCGCCGTCGTCACCCTCGCCCGCTTTCTCCTCGCGCAATTGAGGCGACGTCGCCCCTTTTCTTTTCTTTTTTTAATATATTAATATTATATTATATAATATTATATAATATTTTAATATACCGCGTGGTATACATTGTGTGTACCGTCAGGTACCAGTACCGAGATAATCTCGGTACACCGGTATGGACTGGTAAGTCAAACCTTGGTTAATAGTATATTAATAGTATGCTGTTAATAGTACATTAACAATATACTGTTAATAATAAGTTAATAGTATACTGTTAATATACAGTATATTGTTAATACTTAATAGTATATATACTATTAACAATAGGCTAACAGTATACTATTTACTGTTAACAGTAGAGACGAGGCGAGGCGATTGACCTGACCGAGAGCGAAAGTTACTGAGAGCAGCGGCAGCGACAATAGCAGCGGAGAGCAGCAACAATGGTAACAGAGAAATGTCGATAGCATAATCGCGATTCGCGAGTGAGATTAGGGTTGAGGAAGCATATATCGGCGCGTTTGTTTGTTCGATTGAACCAACTAACGTTAATGCGACTGAACCAAATCTAAAAGCCTGGTTTAACTCGGGCGCTCGCTCGAAGCACTCGGTGCCTGGGATCGGGCGAGCACCCAGGTGGCTCCTCATTGAAGCGCGTTGCCTGGAGATTGACGCCTCGCCCGAGCGCTTAGGCGAGTGCCCGAGTGCCTTTTGTAATTATTGCTAATATGTTGTTTGATTTGCTTTTGATGGTAGAATAATATTAATGAGGGAGTAATAAAGGTCTTTAATGTTGTGAATGATGTGTTTAATATTGATTTATTCCAAATTAGACATTTAATAGGTTAAATATTTTTATTTCATGCATATTAAGGATTGAATTATATGTTTGTGATGATATAATAGATTTAATTAAGTTTTTAATATTATGATTAGTGGTTTTAATGATAATTTAATCGAAATTTGATTGATATTGGGTAAATTCAATGTCTTTAATATTATTTTTACCTAATTCATATTATTGTGAATAAGATATGTGGCGCTATTCAACATTACATTAATATTATTTTTACCTAATTTATATTATTATGAATAAGAACTATGCTTAAAATGCCTCACAGCTCGAAAAAGAGATGTGGCACTATTCTATTTTTAGGTATTTTTAGCTCATTTTAGGTGTAGCATCAGTACACCCTAGCATATCGTTGGTATACCTCGGTACGTACCGTACCGAGCAAGGCTCGGTATGCTGGTACTGACCGAAATTGTGAACTTTGCTATAAAGCCTATATAATGACTAATAATGATAATATTTACAAGGTTGGTGAATTGATGAAAATACATTTGCATAAAATTAAGACACTAAAGGTGGCCCATCGTATAAACTTAATAATGGGGTTAAGGTTCATTTTAGCCCCTGTGGTTTTGACTATGGACCACTTAAGCCCTTATGGTTTACTCATGTCTAAAATAACCCTTATATTTTCAAAAACATAGCAGATAAGCCCCTTTTATCAAGTCTAAGTTAACAGACGTTAGAATATGCTTACATGAGGTGCTGACTCATAATAAATTATTAATATAGTGACATGTGTAATTTATGTTTTAAAAAAAAGATCAATTTTAGCTCATGTGGTTTTGATCATGGACCACTTAACTACTTATAGTTTTGCTCATGCATAAAAGAACCCTTATATTTTAAAAAACATACATATATGTCCCTCATGTTAAGTCTGAGTTAACAAACATTAAAGTCTACTTATATGACATGCTGGCTCATAATAAATAATTAACATAATAACACATATAATTTAAATTAAAAATATCCAAACTACCATCGATGGCGGGAGGATCTATCATCGTGGAAGCGACCACCAGCAGTAGCGACTTGGCAGCACAAAGCAGCTGTTGCCTAGCAGTGTCTTACGCACGTAGCGTCTCTCTTGCCGGTGATAAGTTCAGGAGTTTTCGGTCCTCCTTGAGGTGGATGTGCGTCGATCAGCCCGATATTAGTCACGCAATGGTGTCCTGGTCCCTCTTCCTCTTGGGCGTTTTGGTCTCTATCGCCTCCCACTTCATCCTCTCCTATGCCTCCACTTATCGTGCCTACGACGTGGTGATCTAATTCTCCCTCACCTTCGCCTTTGGCCTCTTCTACCGTTGCCTCTCCACCTTCGTCCGTCGATATGGCCTTTACCGCTTCCTCTTCCTCGACAAGATAGACTATTCTTTTAAACTTAAATTACATGTGTCATTATATTAATAATTTATTTGTGAGTCATGCCACATAAGCAGATTTTAATATTTGTCAACTCATACTTCACTGGAAGGGTTTATATGCTACGTTTTTAAAAATATATGAGTTATTTTAGATAGAAGCAAAACCATAAGGGTTTAAATGATCCATGACCAAAACCACAGGGGCTAAAATGGATATTTTTTATAAACTTAAATTACACGTGTCACTATATTAATAGTTTATTATGAGTTAGCATGCCACGTAGCTTGACTCTAACGGCTATTAACTCAGATTTGACGGGAGGGGCTTATATGCTACGTTTTTTAAAATGTAGGTGTTACTTTAGACATGAGTAAATCATAAGGTCTTAAGTGATCCATTACTAAAACAATAGGTGTTAAAATGAACCTTAACCCCTTAATAATGAAATACGTTGGCAACATCTTGTTAGAAAAGTGGATGGTGGCAAAGACATAGAACATCACTTGTTTCATTTATAAACATCATTGAATAAATCCATTGATGAAGAATTTCATGAATGGGGAGTTCTTATAACATGTTACTTGATTTACTAGTAACTTCATTTCCTTGAAGTCCATCTATGAAAGAAAGATTGGTCCCAAGGCTACTTTTATATATATTGATAATTGAGCTAATGCTCATTTTGTTAGATCATCGAGTAGGAAGATTGTAGAGAAACGTATTTTCTCCTTCAGATCAGTGTTAGCAAACTGATGGTACATGGTATATATCAGATTTTGGTACATATAATAAATATGTACCTCTTCTCTTTAACCTCTTCTTGTTCATCTCCTTCTCTCCTCCTCTTCCTCCTTTTATATTCTTCTCCTTTTGGTCATCCTCCTCCCTTCTTGGTATCACAGTACCAGTTCTCTATATATTGCCGGTGTGTACGTATACTGCTCTGCACATGGGCTGATTCAGGTACGGTACCCAAAACATCGAACCATAGTAATCCTGTTGAGAATAGCTCCTGTTATCTTATAATCTTGATTTTTCCCAAAAAATGAAAAAAAACTTGCAATCTCGATCTTAAAAAAACGTTGGCCGTTCTCAGCCTAAATCTTTCTTGTAGTTGGTTTAAAGTAACAAGAATTACCTTGGAGACATTTTAGTTTTGACAGCTTGAATTCCAACAAGAGCAAACATGATTTTTTTTCTGAGATGTGAAAAAATGAGGATTAGAAGGTTGACCAAAATGATATGGATGCAAGCAAGGGAAGAGCGCTAGTATCATATTGAGGCCACTTATACTCAATGCACGTGGCGCGCACACACACATGTTTGCACGTAATGTCTACTACACTCATGGATGGATTGAGTACGGTAAAAAGAGGGGAGAAATACATTGATTATTGATTAAGTTACCTTGTAGTATATAAACTGTTTTACTGTCTCAACTCATCGTCTAATAAGAGATCTGTTTCTTTGAAATGACTCCTTTGGGTAAAACTAGCTGAAAAACTAAAAACTAAGCAAGCATAATATGGGCTCAAGAATTTAAATGCAATCATACCCAGAGCTTGAACTAGTTAGGAGGAATGCACTTAACAGTGGATGACTTAAGTCATGGTTGCTTCAAATCATAACCCATGCAAAATGCAAGCAAGCATACCAAAATCAACAACCAGATAACATAGGCTGCCAGTTGATACATTGCCTTGTCGTTATATTTCATATGCTTTTTTGTTTCAATCTTTTGTGATAATCTCTGGAGATTTGACCAGAGTTTCTTGGGTTTAGTTTATAGCTTAAGTTTCTATTTTGAAATGTTTCTCTGCACTTTGGTTTGCAGTTTCTGGTTGATATTTTACCAAAAGAATCTTTTGTCTGGAAATTATATTTGCTGAAATCAGCTGCTCTTTTTGTGAATTCTCGTCTTCATGTTGTGAAAGCTCAGATATTGATTCTGGCCAGGTAATTTCTAGCCACATTGATCTTTAATATTATGTTGTTATCTAAGAGGGAAGATTGTGAAAAACAGGGACAAAGTGCGAATTGATAATTAACTTCAATTAATAACTGGACATATTGAACGTATAATAAATATTAACTCAATGGGGCAAATGTCATATAGTAGGTGTACAGTAGCCATAGGCTCTTAGAACCAAGGTTTGCAATTTCGTACCATACCGTACCGACATACCAAGCTTTGCTCGGTATGGTATGGTACAAGAGTATCGAGCGGTACAACAGAGTGTACCATTCTGTCACGGGCTTAGCTGATTTGCCTAAGCCGTGCGGCACCCTTGCGGCCCTCCCGAAGACTTAGCTGAAATTGCCTAAGTCGTGGAACGCCCAAAGCGTTATCTGTCCGCACAGGGTCAGCCTTCCCCGAGATCTCCTAGAGTCCCTTAGGCTCACAAAAGAGAAAACGGGCCAGAAGAAGCAATTCCCACGGGATCCACAAGCAACTGCTCAAGCAACCACTTCATAAGCCATATGCAAATTACATCCGAGGACATCACAAACTCAGAGAGGTTGCACACAAAGGATAATGGTCCATTACAGACCGAAGTCCCCCACAAGTGCTTATAAGACACACTTGTATTTACAAGCCAAAATTGGCCATAAAGCAAATCAGACTCGGGCTGCTAAGCCTACTGCAAGCCCGCTACTTGCTGTACAATGTATGTACACAAACCGAAGGACACGGACAAACTTGAGCATTTCATCAAACACCTTGTTTGCATTTTGACCGTGACATTCTCCCCCACTTATTCCTTCGACGTCCTCGTCGAAGCCGCTGTAGACGTTGCATCTCCTTGCATTTTGCTAAATCTTCAATCTTCTGCTTTAGCTGCAACACGCCCCTTTGGCTCCCAGCTGCTCTCCGCCGCTGTTGTTGAGTAGTCAAACTCTGATCCGCCATGCTGCTTCAACTCACCAATGACTGAATCCAGTGTGGGGTTGGTTGAGTTGTGTTGATCCTTGTTAGTTCTCGCGGATCCTGCTGATGAAGGAAAAGACCTGCCTTATTATGCGCCAGTATCGTAGTCTTCTCATGTTGCTTGAACTGGGTGGATGCTTGTTGGAGCTTTAACGAGCATCGCCTCGCAGACTTTGAAGTTTTTAAGGTCCTTCCTCCAAAATGTTGGCCCATTGATCCTTCCTCCACGTTTAGTTGTCACTTCCAAGTAGGTTCGCATCACTTCCACTTTTGATTGACATTCAATTCAAAACTGAAGCGGACAATCTACTCTCAGTAGTGTCGATCACCAATGGTGAGGATTTGACAACTATTGTCTTCCGTAAGCTTTCTCTGAAGGGTCACTGAACTTAGGCAGAGCTCCCCTGCTGGATAAGTAAGAGAACTGGGATACTTCACCCATTCTCTTAGTAGTTGAGAAGGCAAGGTTACTTGACTTCGCTCACCTCCTCGAGTTAAGAGGATTGGGGTACTCGGTTTCGCCCATTCTCTTGAGTTGAGAAGGCAAGGGTTACTCAATTTCGCCTGCCTCCTCGAGGTTGTACTTCATGCATTGAGCTGGTTACTAACATTCGCCCGCTCTTTGCTCACACTTCTGAAGCACCTGAAGTGTTTGCACTCCTTGCGTTGAGTTAGCTACTGTGATTCGCCTTCCCACTGCCATTGAACTTCTGGAATGCAAGAAGTTTCGCCCTAAAAGAGCAAAAGTTTACCCCAACTTGGAGTCCCCCAACTTGGAGTAAGTCTTTGATAGATTTGGTCGCCTCTGGGATTGTACCGTCTTCTCCATCACCTTTGCCGCCTACTCCTCTGAGTAGAAAGGTACAGTACCATGTACTATCTACTTCGTTCCTTGGTCGAGCACTCCTGCGTCAACCCGAAGTCCCTCGCTTTCGGCTATCTTGATGAGAAGCCCTTCGACATCGGTCTTATGAAGTTTCTTGGCCTCTGCCCTTCTGCCCTGTCTTGGTACTTGGAGTTTGCCTTTGCATTCTCCACTTCCTTGGCCCCTTTTGCGACCAATGCTCTCCCTCCATGAGAGCAAGGGATCGATGACTCCACGGAAGTCCCACCGCTGCGGTACCATGGCGCTGCCAAGCCCATAGCACTACTATCCGTTGACTTGCATCTGCATCCCTTTCTTCGCGATCGGTAGATCCGCCTCTGCGGCACTGTGGTGCTCCTCCGAGTCCACCTCCTTTCTAACCGACGCTTTGCTTTTGGGTAGCTGAGCCCCACTAGACTCGTCGTCGCTTCCTCGCCCTTTCCGACCACCTGCTTCGACACCATGGTGTCCTCCTAGCAGTTCTCCTTGGTCGATGGAAAGACAGACTGCAACTCTCATGCATGGCCTCCGCCATCTTGTTGCAGGGCTCACGCCGATTCTGTTCTCCTTAGCTTCCTTGGTAGCAACGTTCGCTTACTCGGCTTTGTCCTCTGACTTGCCGGGCTCCCTTAAGCGAATGTGAGCACTGAAGCAGTCCAACTCTCCAGCTGCTCCGATCATACCTTAGTATAATCAAGTCCCCTCCATGAGACTCACTGGTACTTGCAATCTGACTACTCCCTCGATGGTACACAGTCCCCATATACTGCCGACCAAGGCTTTCATCTGATGCAAGCTTCGATGCACACACACGGAAGACCCGCCTCTGCGGTACTGTGGCATTCACTCCTTGAATCCACAACCCTTCTTGCCGTTGCATTGTTCACCGAAGTGGAGCTCCCAGTAGCTCCTGATCATTCACATGATCATGTCCCCCTCCATGGGACTCACTGGTACTTGCAATCTGACTACTCCCTCGGTGGTACACAGCCCCCATATACTGCCAACCAAGGCTTTCATCTGATGCAAGCTTCGATGAGCACACACGGAAGACCCGCCTCTGCGGTACTGTGGCATTCACTCCTTGAATCCACAGCCCTTCTTGCCGTTGCATTGTTCACCGAAGTGGAGCTCCCAGTAGCTCCTGATCATTCGCATGATCACGTCCCTCTCCATGGGACTCACTGGTACTTGCACTTGGACTTCTTCCTCGATGGTACACAGCCCCCTATGCTGATGATCAAGGCTTTCATCCAATGCAAGCTCCGATGCACACACGAAGACCCGCCTCCGCGGTACCATGGCATTCACTCCTTGAATCCATAGCACTTCTTCTTGTTGTGTTGTACACCAAAGTGGAGCTCCCAGTAGCTCCTGATCATACCTCCGCATGATCTTGTCCCTCACGGGACACGATCGCTTGGGTTGCATTGCCACGAACTATTCCACCACGATCCGCTGCACCATGTCGCCTCCTGGTGACATCTCCATTGCATACAGATTATTGTGTGATGAACTCGGACTACGACTTCTCCACGTGTGGCCTCTGCCAACACATCGTAGGGCCTCTGCCATCTCCGATTTTTAGTTCGCTCTCTTGGCAATTCACCTTCGTCCACCCACTCTTGGGTCGCACCTGGACGAAGCATAGCTCTAGGACAGTCCGTCGCCTAGTAGCTCATGAAGTCCCCCTGACTTCACTAGAATTGGTGCACCATTGTCTGGATCCTGGGCCTCTATCCCCTACCAGCACAATCTCTGCTATGCACCTCTTGTTCCAGACAACTCGAATGGCAACACTATGGCATATTCTTCAAGAGTACCCGCCTCTGCGTCCTCTTGCCCCGTGCTAAGGTATCATGATCCCAACTTTGTCTCCGCAAGTTGAATCACCTTAGTTACTCCGTCAAATGCATCTCTGAGGTAGCATGCATGTGCCTCGAAGTTCCCTTCATCTTTGGCACCATGGAAGATAAGTCCGCCCCATCAGAATGAAGAACTCATGGAACGACATGATCCCACTCTTGCCTCTACAAGAGTTCATGCCCTTGACCTCCGTCCAAGGAAAGCTCTATGCCTCCGCTCCATGTTCCATCTTCTATGTCGACTCCCTTCATGCGGCTTGGATACTTCACCAAGTTTCACCCAAGTCGTTCCGCTCCTCGATTTGCATTGAGTTGATAGTGGCCCTCGCGTCCACCATTCCACGGGTCAGCCCTCCGTTGAGTACGATTTCTACATCGACTCGAAGTGTGCCTTCATATGATGTTGCCTTGGATTATTCCCCCACTTGATCTCGAAATGCATCCACCAATGCATTACCTCATTCGAGATCATGCGACGACTCTTCGTCGCTCGCTCGGTCCGTTGAGCGTTTTGGAGATATCTCCTTGAGAAACTCTTCCTCAATACGTGCGATCTGTTGCACATGATTCTCCCTCTGGAGAACTAGGACTTATCCCTCCTGGATATCTGTCCTATTAGAGCAACTTTCCTCTTTACATTCTTCCCACTAGAAGTTTCGGAGACCACCATCCCCTTTGGACTACTCCGTCTTGCTGAACAACTTGTGCCTTGTTCTGCCCCCGCAAATGTACTTTGCTAGATTGCGACCCTTCGCCAATACAGTCTCCACTGCACCCTCCAGGGTCTAGCAACGTGCTGAACTTGTTGCACATTTCAGCTGTCCAGGACGTAGCCTTTTATGTCAAAGAGAAAGTTCTGATGCTCCATGGCATTGAGTTCTGATCGCACCTTAGGATGGCCACGAACACTCCGTCGTCCGTGTACAAGCCCTTGCATGAGTTCTGAATCCTTCGAGTTAGCAATTCCCCTCACCTCTGTGAGCTTTGCACAACTCTTTCGGTCGTTACGCAACACCTCCCACTTTGCACGGTCTCATCTATCACCAAACGCCCCGCTTGGCCTTGAGTACCGTCAAGTTTGGTTGCCAACGTCAAGCCATAGCTCGAACTCCACCATCCCGATCTTTGTGTGCTACGCATTCTTCTTTGCATGTTTGTCCTCGTGGTGCCTCTCGCGCAAAGGGTTGGCCATTCCTCTGAATGCCAAACCTGGATGCCCGCTCCTCTGAGCGACTCCTTTCCCTACATCTCAATGTCCGTTTTCCCCCAAACGGTTGCGCGTGCTAGCTGTCCTTCACACAGCCCAACTAGGTCCCCCACGTTTGTATGGCAAGTGTCTCTGCGTGTGCTTGTCCCGCTCTGATACCACATTGTCACGGGCTTAGCTGATTTGCCTAAGCCGTGCGGCACCCTTGCGGCCCTCCCGAAGACTTAGCTGAAATTGCCTAAGTCGTGGAACGCCCAAAGCGTTATCTGTCCGCACAGGGTCAGCCTTCCCCGAGATCTCCTAGAGTCCCTTAGGCTCACAAAAGAGAAAACGGGCCAGAAGAAGCAATTCCCACGGGATCCACAAGCAACTGCTCAAGCAACCACTTCATAAGCCATATGCAAATTACATCCGAGGACATCACAAACTCAGAGAGGTTGCACACAAAGGATAATGGTCCATTACAGACCGAAGTCCCCCACAAGTGCTTATAAGACACACTTGTATTTACAAGCCAAAATTGGCCATAAAGCAAATCAGACTCGGGCTGCTAAGCCTACTGCAAGCCCGCTACTTGCTGTACAATGTATGTACACAAACCGAAGGACACGGACAAACTTGAGCATTTCATCAAACACCTTGTTTGCATTTTGACCGTGACAATTCGGTATATATATATTTATATATAATAATAATAATAATAATAATAATAATGATAAAGGTGAAAAGGCGATGTCGTCTCATTTTCTTCTCCTCGCGTAGGGAGAAAAGCCTCGTTTTCTTCTCCCCGCATGGATGAGAAGTCATTGAGGCCTCTCCTCCTTGCACGGATGAGAAGTCACCGATGTTTCCCCCTTTTCCTTGTCGCCTCGGATGAGAAGAAGGCGATGAGGAGAAGACCACGGCGAAGAAGTGGTCGCCTTGTGAGGTTCTTCTCATCTGTGGCACTGTCTCAATGTTCTCGGGCTACAAACGTCTTCGGTAGCCGAGCTGCCACCATGCCGTTAGAGGGTGGCATCGTTCAAGGTTCTCCCACTTTCTCTTCTTCTGTCGTTGCAACCAGGTTGATACCGCTTGGTAGCGGGCAGAGAATGTCGAAGCCAACCGTTACCGCCCGATATAGCCTTGTATCGGATGGTACGAGGCTAGAACCACGGTACCATCCAGTAGCGGATGGTTCGCGTACCGTTCTGCCGATGGACCAATACATACCTCCTGTACCGGGTGGTACGATTCGAAATTACATACCTTAGAATAGTATTCAAGGTCACCATTAGCAAAGAAAACTTATGAAATGTAAGTTTAGATAACATGAAGTAATTATTTTTGAAACTTGAAATTGAGGCACAGACATTTTGACAATTATTTTAGATTGGATCATCTTTGAGGGTCATAAATTTTCCTGGAAATGCTCAAAATTCATAGCATTTGATGCATTGGATACTAGACCTTTGAGGCTTTCCAATGAAGAATAAATCAATTCGATTAAATACGTAGATTCATGCCAGCATTGAAAAAAAGATATTTAAATTCCAAACCAACAAATTTTGAGCGATATTTTTATAGCTTTTGTCATAGTAACTTGAGTGAGATATTTATGTTCCGTAACATGTGTCATAATAAATTGATTAAATTAATTAGCTTGTTGGTGGTTGATGTCTATAAGAAGTGGGGAAGGAGTTTGAAGATCATCTTGTACTAGGAATATTCACCAATGAATTGCTTGAGATTTAGCTCTTGGTGATATCTTCCGTGCTCTCTCTGCACTTCTTGTTCCACATGAAGCAAGCAACTATCTAGTAGAGCAAAGATGTCTATACCTTCTATATAGCTTAGTAAATTTAGTCCGTCATGAGGGACTAAGAGTATCCGCATATCATGACATGATCATGTGTACTTCGAGTAGTTTGTATCATACCCCTTTCTGGTGAAGCATGCAATAACTCAAAATTAAGGAATATGAGAAGATGACTGCATCATATAATGCTCTTCTACGAAATCAGACTTCTAATTATGAATAAGTTCAATTAAAAAAATCTAGAAGAGTCTCCTTTATAAAAGCAATTCCACAATGGAATTGCTATATTAAGGTTCTGTAAGTTGTTAAACTCAGTAACATATGTTATAACTACCTTATCTCTGATACCTCATAACAATTTGAGATTATTCTAATTGCTAGCCATCATCACCTTCACCAATATCTCTTCTTTTTTGCAAGGCAAGAAGTGTATTAAAGATAAAGGTGGTTACAATATACAAAAGTCACCTCACCACACCAAGGATGTACAGAGCATCAAAGACATCCCTAAAGGAGACCATTCCCTTGTTTAGTGACATAAACAAAGCATACAAAAGACCCATGAGAATCATGCCAACATGATGTATTCCCTCTTGCACATCAGCTTCAATCAGCCTTAACAATTCGGTCGGGAACTCTGAAGGGGGCAATTAAATCTTCTCCTCGGACTAACACAAATGTGAAAGGAAGTTGGCTGGCTAGTTAGCTTCTCGATGTTGAAAGAGAACTCTAGAATCTCAAAGTACACCCGAATAGAGTGAACATGCTCTAACGTAATCCAACAACTCCATGGCGCACTATAACATTCATTGAGAATATCACAGCCACTTGTGAATCAGACCAAAGATAAGCCAAGTGATATTTTCTTCTTCTAGCTTTATATAGGCCTAGGAGAATGGCTTGTAATTCATGTAGTAGAATGAGACTTTTGTTCAATCTACCCTCGGCCACACGAAAACAGCTTCCAAAATGATCTGAAGAAACACATCCCAATCCACTAATAGAAGCAAAGAGGGAGGCATCAATATATACGCTGATAATACCCTCTGTGGGGGTATCCAGTGGTATCCAGTCGATGTAGTGTTTGCTACAATTATGGCTTCATTCTGGAGTCTCTTGCTCACGTCATGGACAATGGCTGAGATCAAGGTCTACAATACCGATGGGCAAGGATTGCCATATCGGTCCATACCAGCATACCGAGTTCAGCTCGGTACGGTATGGTGCCCAGTACCGAGCGGTATGCACAGGGCATACCACTTAGTATAATATAATATAATATAATACAAATATAAGTATAATATAAAAAAGTTCAAAAAAAGGGGCGACGTCGCCGACGCCGCACGAGGAGAAGAAACCTCCCGCGAGCGACAGATCGGGCGGACGATTCTTCGCCCGCGGGTGACGGATCGTGCGGGCGAAGAGAACTCCAGGTATTTTTCTCCTTCTTCCTCTTATTTTTTCTCCCTCCCTCGACTGATATCTCCTGAAATCGGTCGGCGATGGTCGAAATCAACTGTTACCCGCCCGACAGTGGCCGGCGACGGTTGAAATCGACCGTTACCAATTGATTTCACGTAGTAACGGGCGGAAACAACCGCTACCTGGTGATACCGCCCGATAGTGTTCAGCCTGTGTACCGGTCAGTTGATGGACTGGTATGTACCGCTTGGTATGGAAAACCTTGCCGATGGGTACCGCTTGTATCGGGCGGTACGTGCCGGTCCGCCTGCTGACCAGTACGTGGACCGCTCACTATCGGGCGATACTGTTGGTTGGGGTTGTTTCCACCCCGTTACCACTAGAAATCGACCGGTAACGACCGATTTCGACCGTCATCGATCGCTGTCGGGCGATAACGGTCGATTTCGATCGTCAGCAACTGATTTCCGACGGTATTAGCTGAGGGAGAAAGAAGAAGAGGGAGAAGAAAAGGGAGAACCTGGAGATCTGGCACTGCTCTCCCGATCTCGTTTCGTCGCTCGCGGGCGATTTCTTTTCCCCACGTGGGCTCTCCCCGCATAGGGAGAAGGAACGAGGCGACGTCGTCGATATCTTTTAACATTATCTTATTTTATTTATATTTATATATACATACCGAGCGGTACACCTAGATGTATCATTTAGTACCGGCATACTGCACCGTACCGAGCTGAGTTCGGTATGACGGTACGATACGGTTTGGCTTATGAAATTGTTGTTGAAATGGCTGCATACCTGTAGCAATTCTGCATTTCACCTTTGCGGGGAATGCGATAGATTGCATTTACTCAAAATGGTTCCCCATACGTGCTATGAAGGTGCATTCAAAGAATAGGTGGTGGACATTTTTATCTCCTTAGCCATGTAGGTAGCAGGAATGGTTGGTGTAAATTTTTCACTTCATCAGTCTTTCCAAAGTGCTCAACCTGTTTAAACAAACAAGCCAAGAGATGGTTTTAGGAGGCTTATTCATGGCTGTGTAGGCTGATTGAGGAGTAAAATCATTGGATGTTCACAACTTCCAGGCCATGTAATCTTTCTGAATATGGGGAAAAGTTGTAATGTCAAGAAGGGTGTCCCTGATAGGGATTAAACTGGGGAGTGAGGGTGGCCAACAACCCATACTCCATCCTTGCAAATTTCAGAAACTCTAGCTAAAGGGTTAGGGGAGATTTCATAATCAATATAAACCCCGATAGCAAGTTTTAGAATACCACTTGGGTGTCATAGATTAAGCCAAAGAAAGGTGTCCTCTCTCCATTTCCAATTATATGAGAAACCATAGAGTCAGCATGTACCTTTGTTTGCAGCATACTCCTGAAGCTCCAAAAGCATAAACTAGGTGTTGGTCTAGTCCGTGAAGAGATTCAGGTCAGATATCTTCCCGCAATCCATTTGACCCAAAGAAACTTCTTTTAAGAGGCTATTGTCCAAATGAACTGAAGTAAACATGCTCGGTTTAGGATATGAAGATTCCAAATACCGAGGCCTCCTCCTTGTAATGGTTTACAAATGTCATGCAAAGCAACTTTGTGGAGGCCTTTAGTGTCATCCCCTTTCCATAAGAACTGAGCCAGTCGATGAATTACTCACTGTGGTAAACTAAACATGCTGAACTAGAAAATATATTTCCCATTATAACATATTGCTCACTACAGATTGTAAGAGGGGGATGTAGTCAAAGAATGATTATCTTTTGCTGATAAAGGGGATCCCCAAAAAAGTGATAGGGAGGGTACTTATAGGCACTTGCAAATGTGCCAATATGTCTACTGAGATATTCTAGAGTACTCTGCAAAGAAAAGGAGAGATTTTTCAGCATTGGTCCCCAAACCTGAATCATTCATAAACTTAAAGATGTCCTGAATGGAGGTGGCCAAAGACAAATTTGCAGATGAGACAAAGAAGAGATCATCTGTGAACATAAGGTAACCAATGGTCTATGATAATGTTGATATGGTTGAATGCTTCCTTGGATAGCCTTGTTTAAGGCCCCTGCTCCCTTTAAAGAATCACACACTCTCTCCATTCAGATTTATTGTAAACGTTGGGTTTGTAATATAGGCCCGAATCCACTCTATGAATTATGTAGGGAAGTCATGAAGCTCTAGAAGATGTATGAGGAAATCCCAATGAACTGAGTTATATGCCTTGTGGAGGTCAATCTTCAAACTCATTCTTGGAGGGCCTTTATTGAGATGGTAGTTGTGCATTATCTCATGACAAATTTCATGGACAAGTTTGTACACAATATGTTCGATGTAATGTTTTTGTGTCAGTGTCTTTTGGTTTGGTTCATTTTTTTGTATAACATATGAAGGGCTTGCCATAGGCTTGACAACCCTATTTTAATTGGCTTTTGTGGCCATGTCAGTCTTGTACACGTTGGTTGTGTGCGACCACCGCATTGAGGCAAAACTGCCCAAAAAAGGGTCGTTATACCAAGGTTTGTCGTGTCGCCCTGTACTGCCCTGTACGGGCGGTAAATACCGGTCTGACAGGGTATCGGTACATGGACCGCCCTGTATCGGATGGTACAGATTTAATATAGAATATTATATAATATAATATTATAAATATAATATAAATATATATTAAAAATTAAAAAAAATGAGGCGTCGCCTCGCCTCATGGAGAGACGAGGCAGCGCCTCGTCTTCCTACACGGGAGGGTGAGGCGTTGCCTTGTCTTCTTGCGCAGGGACGAGGGTGAGGCGCTACCTCGTCATTTCGTGCGCGAACAAGGGCGCTGCCTTATCTTCCTGTGCGGGGACGAGGTAGCGCCTCGTTCTTCCAGCTCAGGGATGAGGCATTGCCTAGTCTTCCCGCGTGGGGATGAGGTAGCGCCTCGTTTTCTCGCTAGAAGACGAGGCATCGCCTTGTCTTCCAGCTCGGGGACGAGGGCAGCGCCTTGTCTTCTTGCGGGGACGAGGCATCACCTTGTTTCTCTCACGAGGAGAGGTGAGATATATATTATATTATATTAATATTATATAATATAATATTATATTATATTTTAATGTATCGAGCGGTATGTACTTTGCATACCACTCGATATCGGGTATCGTACCATACCATACCGATCAGATACCGGTACACCGGTACAAACCGATACGGCAAACCTTGATTTATACAACTATTATGAATTATTTCAAACTCTGCAGAATGGTGCGAAGTGTCAGCTAGTATAACACCTTAGAGCTGCCCAAGTGGCATATAGCTGGATGGGCCTTTGCGGTATTATCTAATGTTGGTTCGTTGCGTTGTACCATAGTAGTGACAAAGCTTACAAAGTCTATGCTTATAATTTGCGTTCCTCAAGTGTTTGCTGAAATGTCTACTTGTGGGATCCTGAGTTAAACACTTCGTGTAACCCGTCGTCTCATAAGAGGTTTTGAGGAAATTGACTCTTTATGGACGTGGCAAAACTAGCTAAGTTCGCAATAAATAGTATCAGAGTGGGACAAGGACACTCTGAAATACTAGGCATACAAATGTAGGGGACCTAATGTGGCTGCATTGAGAAAAGCTAGCATACATGACCGTTTGAGGGGAAACAGGCATAGAGATGTAGGGAAAAGGAGTTGCTCAGAGGAGTGGACATCCAAGATTAGCATTCAGGGAAATGACTAACCCTTCACAGAAAGGCACCACGAGGATAAGTGAGTTGGGAAGAAAGTGTAGTGCACAAAGGTTGGGATGGCTGAGTTTGAGCTATGATTCGACGTTGACAATCAAATGTAATGGTGCTCAAGTAAATAAGGGCGTTTGGTAAAGAATGAGATCGTGCAAGGAGGGATGAGTTGCTTAGTGACTGAAAGAGTTTGGGCAAAGCTCGTTGAGGTGAAGAGAATTGCTAACGAAAAATTCGATACTCATACAAGGGCTTGTATGCGGGTGGTGGAGTATCCATGACCATCCCAAGGCGATCAAAACTTGGTGTCATAGAGCATGAAAATTTTCTTTTCGGTATCAAAAGGATATGCATGTAGGAGGCTGAAGTGTGCAATTGGTTTAACATATTGCTAAAACTTAAGGGGCGTAGCGGGGCTTATATTGGCGAAAAGTCACAATCTAGCAAGTGAGTTTACGATGGCGGAATAGTACAAAGTTTGTACAATAAAGTAGAGTAGTCCAAGGAGATGGTGGTCTCTAAAACTTCTAGAGGGAAGGATGCGAAGAGGAAGGTTACTCCAATGAGACAAGTATCCAGGAAGGATAAGTTTCAGTTCTCCATAAGGAGATCATGTGCAACAGACTACATATATTGAGGGAGGTATCTCAAGATAGAAGCTCCATAAAACTCAATAGACTGAGCAAGCGACAAGGAGTCATTGCATGATCTCGCATGAAGTAATCGGTTGGTGGATGCTTTGTGAGATCAAGTGGGGGAGCGACCTAAGGAAACACATAAATGAAGGTACACTTAGAGTCAATATGGAGATTGGGCTCAAATAGAGGATTGACCCATGGAATGGTGAGCGTGAGGACCACTATCATCTTAATACAAACGGAGGAACGAAGCAACTTTGGTGGAACTTAGTAAAGTGCTTAAGCTACATAAAGGGAGTCGACATAGAAGACGGAACATTGTACGAATCATGGAGCTTTCCTTGGATAGAGGTCAATGACATAAACTCTTGCAAAGGCAAGAGCGGGATCATGTCATTCCTTGGGTTCCTCATTCTAATAGAGCGGGCTCATCTTGTATGGTGTGAAAGTCGAAGGGAGCTTCGAGACACATGCACTTTATCTCGATGAGGCAATTGATAAAGGGACTAATGCGACAACTTACGGAGGCGAAGTTAGAGTCAGGAGGCGTTGGCACGGGGCAAGAGGATATGCAAGCAAATACTCTTGAAGAATATGCCATAATGGTGTCATTCGAGTTGCCGCAATAGGAAGCTGTGCGTAGTAGAGATTGTGCTAGGGTAGAGGCCTAGGATCCAAACAATAGCGCACCAACTTTAGTAAAGTTGGTAGACTTCGAGAGCTATTAAGCGACAAACTATTCCAGAGCTGCACTTCATCTAGGTGTGACTTGAGTGTGGGTGGACAAAGGTCAATTGTCAAAGGAACTAACATAATTGGAGGAGGCAAAGGTCATACGATTTATTAGCGAAGGCCACACAGAGAGATCGCAGTCCGATTTCATCACACAATGTTCAGAATGTAACGGAGATGTCACCAGGAGATGACATAGTATATTGGATCGTGGTGGACTAGTTGAAGGCAATATGACACACAGAAGAGGTCCTGTGAGGGACTTGATCATATAGAGCTATGATCGGGATCGACTAAGAGCTCTACTTCAGTGAGCAATATGATGGTAAGAAGGGCTATGAATTTAAGGAGTTAATCTCATGTTACCACATAGGTGGTTTTTGTATGTGCACCAAATCTTGCATTAGATGAAAGTCCTGATCAACAGTATATAGGGGTTGTGTACTGTCGAAGCATAATTCTAAGTGCAAGTCAGTGTCTTAGTGAGTCTCATGGGGAGACTTGATCATACAAAGGTTTGATTGGAGAGACTAAAGAGTTGGATTGCTTTAGAGCTCATATTCGCTCGAGGGAACCTGGCAAGTCGTAGGATAAGGCCGAGCGAACAAATATTGCTCCCAAGGACGTAAAGGAGAATAGAATTAGCGCGAACCTTGCAACATGATGGCGGAAGCTATGCATGGGAGTTATGGTCTTTCTTTCTATCGACTAAGGAGACGTGCTCGGAGCAAGGTTTTACGTACTGGTCTGTACTGGTGTACCGACATTTTATCAGTACCGGTACGGTACCAGTACCAGGCGGTATGCATAGTGTATACCGCCCGATATAATAAATATTTTATAAAATTTTATAATATAATATAATTATATAATATTAAAAAGTTTAAATATATTAAAAAATCAAATAAAGGGGCGATGTTGCCGAGGCGACGTCGCCTCGATCTCTCTCCCTACGCGGGGAGAAAAGTTGCCCGCGGGCGGTAAGGGCGCGCGGGCAAGGTATTGCTTCTTCTCCTCTTCTTCTTCTTTCTTCTTTTCCTCTTCTTCTTCTTCCTCTTCCCTTTTTCTTCCTCAATCGACCGCCGACGGTCGATTTCTCCCTTAATCGACCGTCGACGGTTGATTTTAGTGGTATCGCACAGTAGTGGCTAGTCCGTGTACCGGTCAGCTGCCGGACCGGTACGTACTGGGTGGTACGGGCCTTACTGCTCGGTAAAGAAAACCTTGGCTCGGAGAACAAAAAAGTATTAAAGTAGGTGGTCAAAAGGGGCAAGAAAACGATAACCAATCTAGAGGGACTCAGTTACCCAAAACCAAGCATTAGTTAGGATGAAGGTGGACTAGGAGTGCCATAAGGGTAGATCTACTGATTGTGATGAAAAGAGACAATAGATGCGAGACGATGGATAGTAGGGTCATGGGCTTGAAAGCACTATAGTACCGTAGAGGCAGAACTTTCATAGAGTCATCACTCCCTTGCTTTTACGAAGGAAGAGTGCATGGTCACGGAAGGGGCCGAGGAGGTGGAGAATACAGAGACAAACTCCAAGTACCAAGACAAGGCAAAAAGGAAAAGACCAAGGAACTTTGTAAGATCGATGTCAACGGACTTCTTATCAAGATAGCCGAAAATAGAGGACTTCAGGTTAATGCGGGAGTGCTCAACCAAGGGTCGGGGTAGGCAATATGCGGTGTTGCACCCTTTCTACTCAGAGGAGTAGATGCCAAAATTGATAAAGAAGGTGGTACAATCTCAAGGGCGATCAAAACCAACAAAGACATGCTCTAGTCGAGGTGAAATTTTGCTCCTTTCGGGCAAAACTTCTTGCATTCCAGAAGTTCAATGTTAATGAGAGGGTGAATAAAGTAGCTAACTCAGTGTCGAGAGTGCAAACACTTTAGGCGCTTCAAAAGTGTAGGTAAAGAGCAGGTGATGGCTAGTAACCAGCTTGATGCATAAAATACAATTCTTAAGGAGGCGAACGTAGTTAAGTAACATTTGCCTTCTCAACTCTTATGAGAATGTGTAAAGAGTACTCAAATTCTCTTTAGTTATCTGGTAGAGGAGCTCTACAATTGTTCAAAGACCCTTTAAAGAGATATAGTGATTGAAAGCGGTTGCCGAATCCTCACTAATAGTGATTAATTCTATCGAGAGTAGTTTCTCCATTTTATTTCTCAACATAATATCAATCGAAGTCGAAATGATGTGAACCTACTTGGACGCGATGACAAAGCATAAGAGGAATCGATGGTCAAATTTTGTGAAGGAAGGACCTCAAAAACTTTGAAGCTGCAAGGCAATGCTCGTTAATGCTCCAATAAACATCCATCTAGTTCAAGAGGTGTGAGACGTTTAAGAGATTGACGTATAATAGGGAAGACATTTTCCTTTATATGAGGGATCCATAGGAACCAATGAAGATCAACATAAATCGATCGATTCCACACAACTCAGAGTCACTAGCGAGTTGAAGCAGTATTGGCAGATCAAAGTTCGATTACTCAACAACATCGACGAAGAGCAATTGGAAATCGAGGGAGGTTTGTTGCAATTGAAGCTGAAGATTGGAGATTCAGCAAAGGCAAGGAGATGCAATGTTCGTAAAGGCTTCGACAAGGACGTCGAATGTCACGAACAAGTCTGTACACAATGTGTTTGATATAATGTTTCCATGTCCATGTCTATTGGTTTTATTTATGTTTTGCATAGTAGGTAAAAGGCTTGCAATAGGCTTGACAGCCCTATTTTGGTTGGCTTTTATAATCGTTTCAGTCCTCTGAATGCAGGATGTGTGGTCCTCGTATAGAGGCAAAATTATTCAAAACAAGCCACCCAAGTAGCCATTTTGGATGATTTCGGGCTCCATAAAGTGGTGCGAGGTCTCAGCTAGTACAACACCCTAGAGCTACTCGGGTGGCACATGGCTGAATAAGCCTTTAGGGTATTGACTAGGGTTGGTTCGCTGTTTTGTTCCGCAATAATATCATGTGGGCACTTGTGGGGACTTTTGGCCACGATGAACCTCCTTGGATCCTTTGTGCTATAATCATTTAGAGCTTGCGAAGTCTATATTTGTAATTTGCATTGCCTATCATTGTAATACCTTACTCCTTGTGTCATCCATGCCCTCAATGCCTGACTAAGGTAGGATGCCATATTTCCATATTTAAATTACTGCTATTACTAGGAATGCTGCGGAAAGTATGCAATCTTAAAATTAAAACATGCTAATGTACTAAACAAAATGACAGGGTTTCCCCTATATATAATGATTTTGAAACCTATGCATAACTATAATATCTGACCAAAGGAAAATCCAAACATAACATGTCTAACTAGTTCCATCCAACGTAGCATAATATGTCCAAGATTTTTACACACAAAAATGCCCACAGGTTATCATCTATATCTACGTTGTTATGAGCTTGCATGTGCTCACTTCCCTGCCCAATCATTTGGGTGGGGTGCTAGTATCCTTACCTCAAATAAGGTCCATAGTGAATAATCACTCAGTAAGTATAAGTCTTTATTCAGGTGAGCTTACATCTTGTCATATATTCTACATTACAAAATCATGGGCATAAAACATTTTAAAAGTAAACATCTTATCTAATGATTTCTTTAGTAATCATAACCAAGGATTGCCATATCGCTCTGTATCGCCCGGTACAGGCAGTACGTACCGGTCTGCCAGGTGACCGGTACGCGGACCGCCTGCTACCGAGTGGTACCGCTTTATGTGACCCATATTTTTTTAAAAGGCAACCTGTACCACCCGGTACTGGGCGGTAATAGTTGGAATTTCGAACATTTTCGCTCGGTACCATCGATAACGATCGAAATCGACTATTACAAACCCTGTAACATCGGTAACGATCAAATTTTTTATCGTTACCGACCATTACAAGTTGGTAATGATCGATTTCGATCGTTACAAACCCTATAACCATCAAATAACCTTTAAATTCGCCCGTTATCGACAGTTACAAGTCGGTAACGGTCGATTTCGACCATTACAAACCGTATAACGGTCAAATAACCTTTCTTAACCCTATTTAAACCCATCCTCCCTCGTATTTCACTCCCACTCTTTTTTAAAATCTCTCACATTATCATATTACAAACTTTCTTTCTCATTCTCAACATTTTCACTCTTCTAAACTTTACAAGACAACGATTCGTAGATTGAATCAAGTCTAATTTAGGAAGACTAAGATGAAGGATTTTTTAAAATCAAGAGGTACGTATTTAATTAGAGAGTAATCAATATTCTTAATATTATGACTAGTATGTTAAATGTTAATTTATTCAAAATTAGATTCTTAATAGATTAGATAGTTATATTTTATGCAAGGTTTGACTTACCGGTCCGTACCGATGTATCGAGTTCATCTCGGTATCGGTATGGTACTGGTACCAGGTGACGGTATGCACAGTGCGTACCATCCGATATATTAAAATATAATATCAATAATTTATAATATAATATTATATAATATAATATTAATATATTAAAATATTAGAAAAAAGAGAAAAAGGGGCGACGTCGCCTCGATCTTTCTCCCCGTGCAGGAGAAAAAGCGCCCGTGACCTGCGGGCGCGGATGGCGCACGAGTGGCGACGCCGCACGGGCGAGGACCGCGCACGGGCGATAGGTATTCTTTTTCTCCTCTTTTCTTTTTTTTTCCTCTTCTTCTTCCCTTTTTCTCGCTCAATCGACCGCCAACGGTCGATTTCTCCCTCAATCGACCGTCGGCGGTCGATTTCTCCCTTCAATCGACCGCCGATGGCCGAAATCGACCGCCAACAATCGAAATCGACCGCCGACGATCAATTTTTGGCGGAACCGCCTGGTAACTAGTGGTCCGCATACGGGCGACCTGGCGGACCGATATGTATCGCCCATACCGGGTGGTAAATGTCGAAATTGCAAACCTTGATTTTATGTATATTAAATATCGAAAGATATTTATGATCAAGGTTTGACTTATCGGTCCGTACCGGTGTACCGACATATTATCAGTACCAGTACGGGACCGGTACCGAGCGGTATGCACAGTGCATACCGTCCAGTATTAAAATATAATATAATTTTTTATAATATAATGTTATATTATATAATATTAAAAATATTAAAATATTAAAAAAAAAGAAAAGGGGCGATGTCGCCTCGATATTTCTCCCCGCGCGGGGAGACGCTTCGTCTCCTTGCGCGGGAGAAAAAGCGATCGAGGTCGCGGGCGAGGTATTCTGTCTTTTTTTTTTTTTCTTCTTTTCCTCTTCTTCTTCCCTTTTTCTTCCTCAATTGACCATTGACGGTCGATTTCTTCTTCAATCGGCCGCCGACGGTCGAAATCGACCGCCGACGGCCGAAATCGACCGCTGACGATCGATTTTTGGCGGAACCGCCCGGTAGCGGGCGGTCCGCGTACCGATAACTTGTCTGACCGGTATGTACCGCCCATACCGGGCGGCACAGGACGAAATTGCAAACCTTGTTTATGATGATAAAATAGGTTTAATTAGGTTTTATGATCCTTAATGCTGAGATTAGTGAATTTAATAATGATTTAATTGAAATTTGATTTATTTTGGGTCGATTAATAGCTTTTTATACCTATTAGGTTGTTTAACATGTTTATAATGTTGAAAGACATAATTAACATATAATTAACTATATTAATCACATGATTAGAGTATTTATTGATGATTTCATCATAATTTAATCTTTATTTTATCAAAATTATATATTTAATATTTTTTAATATGTTTTACATATTTATGATTGCAAAATAAGTTTAATTAGGTTTTATTACCCTTAATTAATACTGTGATTAGTGAATTTAATTATGATTTAATGAAAATTTTATCGATTTTGGGTTAATTGTATGTCTTTAATACCTATTAGGGTGTTTGACATGTTTATAATGTTGTAACATATAATTGAAATTATTTAATGCTACGATTAGTGGTTTTTGATCGATATTAGGTCGATTCTACATGTTTATAGCTTATTTGATTTAAATATAATAGAAATATGGTACCGAAGGAAGTACCACAAGATGATACATGGGTTCATGCCTGAAAGATAGATGGGAACCATCATTATCAGCAATATATTTATTATGACTACACTAGCAAGGGTGGAGGAATAACTTGGGTGAAGATGCATTTGGCCGACGGATATCTTGATGTTGTAAATTGCAAGAAGGTTCCGACGGAGATCCGTAAATTATTTAAAAGCAAGCTTCAACAAACAAAGGAAGAAACACTAAAAAGAAGGCAATAGCCGAGGAAGAATATTGTACGGCTGTGCATGAACTAGTTTATGATCAGTATGAGGGTCGTGGCGATGATGTCGACCCAGATCTCACAGTTGGGATTCGTGCATCATTAGAGCATCAGTATATGACCGATGAAAGAATGAGGCATCGACGACCTGACTCACAATGGGAACATGGCGGTGGCAGTGGAGTGCAGAGGTTAGCTAGCATGAGGCAGCCAATTGCTCCTTCTCAGTTAGGCCGAACTAGTAGCATGCGACATGATGAACTCCGTGGTTTTATGAGAGGTCTTGGCAGGAGGTCTGCACCATATATTGTTGATATTGATTCGCACGCCTATCCTCCACAAACAACGAAACAAACACGGAGTGATGATGCATATACAAAAGAAACGAAACGGGATATTGGGAAGGCTATTTCGAAATGGTTCAACTTTCATAGGATTCCAGCAAACACAACAAAAGGTCTATATTATCAGAGCATGGTCTCCTTCATTCAAAAGTCAGGCACGTGAATCCAACCTCCAACTTCGAATGAGATTCACGGTGTGTACTTAGATGTAGAGGTGGAAGAACTAAAGGATTGGATCAAATCCTTTAAGAGGCAATGGAACGAATATGGGGTGATCCTGATGTGCGACAGTTGGACAGGCTAATAAGAATGAGTATCATCACCTTTTTCTTTTATTGCAACAGAAGAGTAGTGTTTCACAAGTCAGTTAATGCTTCCGACAAGATCCAAGATGCAAACTATATTGAGAGTTTGATAAATTATGTTGTAGAGGAGATTGAACCACAGTATATTGTGCAAATAGTAATCGACAATGGAGTAAATTTCAAGAGAGCTAGTTTGCAATTGATGCAAAAAAGACAAACATTATTTTGGACTCCATGTGCAGCTCATTGCATAGATCTAATGCTAAAAGATATTAGCGAGTTGGACACTGTCAAGAAGTGTGTAGCTCGAGCATAATAAATAATAAAGTTTATATATAATCATCACTGGGTCCATTGTTTAATGCAAAAGTACGTAAATGGTGAGATACTCCGAGTTGGAGTCACTTGGTTTACTGCTAATTTCATTGCAAATGATTCGAGAGTGGTCATCTCACAAGTATTGTCCGATTCCGGATATTCGAGATCGAGTGATGGAAAAAAAGATTGGAAAAGCCATTGTTTCCTCTAGATTTTAGGTGACCGTGGTTGAATCATAAAAGATGTTGAGTCACTTTATGGTATTCTTCATAAAGTTGATACAAAAAGCGTCCACAAATACTGTATCTTAAATATATACTGATTTCAGCAAGAGAGGAGGTTAGGAAAACATTCAGAGATGATTTTGATAGAACCCCAGAAGGAGCTCTATAGATTTTGACCCTTGAGGGGGATCAACCCTTGGAACGCTATAGGAGTTCCTCCCTCCTAGATTCAGCACAAGGTTGAAATAAAATTGATAATTGCTTGATTCAAGAGGGGGGTCGGCTACATCTTTAAATAGGGATCAAAACCCTAGCCTAAGGGGGTGCTTGCGTAAGTAGAATTACCCCTTTGCCCCTCCTATAGCCAACCTGCCTTAATAGGAACAGGAGGCGGCTAAGTGGCTCTATAGCCGACCTAAGCAGGGGGAAACCCTAGCCGACCAACCCAGTAAGGGGTGTGGCGGCTGCAAAGCCCTAAGGGCTAATCTAGACCCTAGCTATACTCCTTTATAAGATAGGAGTGACTTTATTACAATCTAACAAAATTTTTATTGACTAGTACTAAGATGACTAGGACTCAACCCTGCTGGAGTCTTATCAAGTCTGCCCTCTTCAGATCAGCCTTGTCCTCAAGGCTAAGGGTCCAGAAACTCTGGAAACTGGATTTTCAACTCCTCATGTGACTCCTATGCTATCATTAATTGAACTTTGGCCTCCTCATCAACTGGGGTGTTAGTTGGAAGGATTTGGGCTGAGTCGTCTTCTTTAAATTTCTATTTGAGGTGGGATACCTGGCGGATTAACTGTAATCTTGATCTGGTGCGAGAATTTGATCTCCAGGTTAGGGCCCCAATGTGATCCTTAATTTTGCAAGGCCCAAAGAAATAGGGAGACCACTTCATTGAAGCTCGAGTTTCCTGCTGATCGGGCTGGAGGTGTAGAAAAACTCGATCTTCAATTTTTCGTCTATTCTGAAGTTTGTCGGGAGGCCGTTTCTTCTTTGCATGTGCTGTCATATGGTTAGTCTTTAGTGATAGCCAGTCTTTCTTCTGGAATGATGACTGCCCTCTGGTATGGTTCAGGATGATGAGAGCCCAATCTAGCGTGAGCATGGATTGCAATTCTTCTAGTTTTACTCCTCTTTCGTGCCATGGACCTGTATCCAACCATATTTTAAATTTGGTAGTAATTAGTATCTCTTGTAAAAACCTCGTATGAAGTGTGGGGGAAGCCTCGGTGTAAATTAGGAGTCGACCATAAGAATAACCCCAATTCCAACTCCTGACGCATCGGCCTCAATGACAAAAGTGCTGCCGAAATTGGGCAGCGCTAGGACCGACGTCATCGTCATGGCTGCCTTGATTCGTTAGAAGGTTGCAGAGGCTTTATCCAACCACAAGGAGTTTTTCTTAAGTAAGGACGTGAGTAGGGCACTGATATTGCCATAATCTTTCACAAAATTTTGGTAGTAGCCTGTGAGTCCAAGGAAACCGCGTAGTGATTGTACGTTTGTAGGTCTCAGCCATCCTTGTATCGACTCGATCTTTGTCGGGTCCACCGCCACTCCATCCTCTGATATAATATGCTCAAGATACTCCACTTTACACTATAAGAAGCCGCACTTTGATTGTTTAACATAAAGAGTATTCTCTCGAAGAATCATTAGAACAGTTTGTAAGTGCTGAAAATGTATATCAAGCGTATGGTTATAAATGATAATATCATCAAAGAATACCAATATGAACTTGCGTAGAAAACTCCGGAAGATATCATTCATCAGGCTTTGGAAAGTAGAAGGAGCATTCGTAAGTCCGAAAGGCATTACCAGAAACTCGTAGTGGCCGTTATGTGTGCGGAATGCAGTTTTCAGAATATCTTCAGTGCATACCCGAATATGATGGTATCTGGATCGGAGATCCAATTTAGTGAAGACTCGGGCTCCTTTTAATTCATCCAAGAGTTCATCATCTTTCTTGCGCACTAGCAACACCGGTGAGGAGTAAGGGTTGCAACTTGGTCGAATCACCTTGGTGTTAAGCATCTTTTTAACAATGTTCTCGATCTCGTCCTTCTGCAAGTGAGGATAGTGGTACGATCGCAAATTTACTAGAGGTTTGCCTGGCAAAATAAGAATGTGGTAGTCATGCGGCCGGTTAGGAGCAGCTCGCGCGGCTCCAAGAAAACATCCGCGAATTCGTTCAGGCAAAGGGCAAGCTTAGGATATGAGTTTTGTACGTTCTCCCCCATAGATGGCTACTAAATATGCATCAAGAAGCCACCATGTGCTTTGTGCAAAACTTTCTCCATTCGTTGCAACGAAACGATGGAAATTTGGCTCCCTCGCTTGCCTCGTAACGTGACCTGTCTCCCTTTGTAATAAAATTTCATGATTAATTTAGAAAAATTCCAGGAGATATCACCTAGTGTTGTGAGCCATTCGATCCCGAGTATGGCTTCATAATCATCGATGGGTAGGAGGAAGAAATCAGGTACCACTTCTTGGTCTTGGAGTAGTTTCACCCGCGGGCACCGTTGGTCGCAATTAAAGATTCGACCGTCGGCGACCTTTACGTCGAGCTTGTTGCAACCTTCGATTTGAAGCGCCAAACGTGCAACAACCTTACTATTGAGGAAGTTATTGGTCCTGCCCGTGTCGATGGGAACGGTGATGAGTTGCTGTTTTAGAGGCCCTTCAACTTTCATCAACTGCGGGTTAGAGTAGCCGGCCAATGCGTGCGCTGCGTAGTCGGTCGGCTGGGACCCTTCCTCCATGGCTTCTTCTTTAGGTTCAAGGGCTTCTTCAGATGTTTCATTGTTCTCATTTTCCGCTGGTTTAATCACAAGGAGCCGGCCCTTTTTGCAGCGATGTTCGCGGCTCCACGGTTCGTTGCAATGCCAATACAACTCCCTGGCCGATCGTTCGTGAAGCGAATCTCTTATCAACTTTTTTGGTGCAGGGGCTTGGATGGAGTAGGCCTCGGCATGGCTGGTCGGGGAGCGATCCTTGTCCTTCGTACCTCGTGGTTCAATTGTTCTTCCTGGATACGCGTGAAGGAAATCGCCGCCATAAGAGTGTTCGGTTGCCGCGCCTTTACTTCTCCTCAGATCTCCGGCTTTAGGCCCTTGATAAAAGTACCTAAAAGTTGTTTCTCAGACCAATTCTTAGTTTTGTTAGATAAACGCTCAAACCTTATTTGGTATTCTTGTATTGTAGAGGTTTGATGAATCTTTGCCAATTGTCCATCGATGTTGTTGAAATTGGTTGGTCCGAAGCTGTTTGGTAGTCCTTTCTTAAATCGCTGCCAAGAGAGTCCTCCATGGGTGTTCTCAAACCAATTAAACCATTGAATAGCATCTCCCTCGAGGTGGATGGCAGCAATCTCCACCCATGTGGCGTCGGCGGTTCGGTAGAACCGAAAATAGCGCTCCGCGCGTGAGATCCACCCGATCGGGTCTCCTTCCCATCTAGGGAAATCAACCTTCATGCGTGGATTATTGAGATCAGAGGTGATGTGGCCATGTTCTTGAGGATCGTCTCGCCGATATGAAGTTTCTCCGTGTTGTGATTTCCTCGGGCTCGACGGTAGGCCAATGCTGAATTCGGCGAAAAGGGATCGCATCTTCTCTTCCATACGGTTTTCAAAGGCTTCAAGCTTTGCATCGATAGCCTCCTCTGATGCCATAGTATACGCCTCTAGATCTGTAATACTGAGATTTTTTTCTGTTGTCGGGTTAGTGGCATGAGAATTTTGGAGAAGGGGCTGGCCGGTTGGAAGGTGAATTGGTTTGGATGGATGTAGGCTGCGGTTTAGGGCAGATTTGGGGGGCTGTTTGGTTTCGGTTTAGAGTAGGGTTTTGAAGGGTTTTTGGTGAGGATGGTAGGGTTTTGAGATGAGGAAAAGAGAGTCCAAAATCGAACAAAAATCAGCACTCAAATCTGATAGAATTCGATGAAAAAAAGTGCTGTGATGTGCTGTCCTGCTGAACCAGTTTTACGTCGGAGAAACGATGACTTCTCGACGTAAATTCCAGAGGAAAGTTCAAGAAAATTATGCAGAAACCCTTGGTTCAGATGTTGTTAATACCAGTAAAAAGTTTGATGAAATTTTGGCAGCATAACAGTAGGGAAATAGGGCAAAAGACGAAAGGCAGATTCCTTCGTCGTAAAATTCCAGAACTGCGTGATGGTCAAAGATTGCACAAGAAAACCAGTTTTAGAAGGAGTTTTTTCGAGAAATCAAATCTAGATGAAAGCCGACTTGATCTTGAGAATTGTAAAAAAATTTCAGCAAGAATGGAGAAGGAATAAGCTGGTTTCAAGAGACAAAAACACGGCTGAAAATTTCTGCAGCCTTCCACCTTCATAACAACGATAACGTTTGCGACAAACGAAATTTGCAGCGGATAAAATTTGGGAAAAATCTTCAACGTGTCAAGTAAGGTATCTTGCAGTATTGAAGAGGCGTGGATGATAAAAAAATACCAGATTTCCTGATCAAACGCAGGGGGCAGCGGCAGACTGATTTGATCTGCGGCTGGGGTGGAAGGTGGAGGCGTGTGTCACAACAATTGTGGGAATTGCTTGGGAAGGTGGCGGTGTGGATGACGGCTACAGGGGCAGCAAGATCGCTGCTCTGATACCAGATGATAGAACCCCAGAAGGAGCTCTATAGATTTTGCCCTTTAAGGGGGATCAACGCTTGGAACGCTATAGGGGTTCCTCCCTTCTAGATTCGGCACAAGGCTGAAATAAAATTGATAATTGTTTGATTGAAGAGAGGGCAGGGGGGGGCTACATCTTTAAATAGAGATCAAAACCCTAGCCTAAGGGGGTGCTTGCCTAAGTAGAATTACCCCTTTGCCCCTCCTATAGCCAACCTGCCTTAATAGGAACAGGAGGCGGCTAAGTGGCTCTATAGCCAACCTAAGCAGGGGGCAACCGTAGCCGACCAACCCAGTAAGGGGTGTGGCAGCTACTAAGCCCTATGGGCTAATCTAGACCCTAGCCGTACTCCTTTATAAGATAGGAGTGACTTTATTACAATCTAACATAGTTTTTATTAACTAGTACTAAGATGATTAGGATTCAACCCTGTTGGAGTCCTATCAGATTTTAAGGTTGACCAATATGTATGAATCATTGATTGTTGCACTGAAGCTCATATGGATAAGATATTCATAATGCAGATAAATTCATGTTCAAAATATTTTAATTTATAATTTTTTATATATTAAAAAATTATACTAACAAAATTATATCTTGTAGTGTATTATCTAAACTTGACAATTCAATATCGGTATGCCCTCGGAATGCAACATAATTCATTAATGGCACTAAGAAATGTTGTATATCGAATCTTGCCAAACGCTATTGATGCAACCGACGCTCTTGCGGAGAGTCGATATTTTCGAGAAATAATTATTTCATTCTCTGACGTTGTAGTTGTATTGTGTCGTTACACTATGGATCCTGGTGAGAACAAATTACACATATTGTTTGCCAATTATATTTGATGTTAATTATTTGTTATGCTAATAAAGTCTTATTATATTTTTTTACAGTCGAGTGGTGGGTACGATTCGGAGGGGATGCACCACATCTAAGGAAGGTTGTCATTCGTGTACTTTCACATGTGACAACATATAGTGGTTGCGAACGTAATTGGGCAACATTCGCTTTAATTCACACAAAGGTCTGCAACAGACTCATATAGACGGTTGGAGCAACTAGTATATGTTCATTATAACATGCGGTTAAGGTTGCGATGTGTCAAGTTGGATTAGGAGCCAGAGGAACCAGAGATTGAACCCATCGATCTCTAATTATAAATGAAGATTCAGAGCCAATGTTAGAGTGGGTCAAAGCTGCGGAGAACTAAGAGGATCCTCTACTTGAAGAGGCAAGAGATCCTTAATGTCCTTTGTATTTTATCACCGAGGTAATAGAAGAAGAGAAAGCACATCCCCAGCAGGTGGAAAATTCCCCTCAGTCAGAACGTGGTGGAAAGAGTCAAACAACGTCAGACGCCCAATTATCGTAGTTGTCCGCCCAGCATGCAAAGGCAAAGGAAAAGGGGAAGACAGTACCATCAGTCACACCGTTGGAAAGAATGGAGTCAGGCGACGAAACACCTTCACAATCACATTTAGCAACTCGCTCGATCCTGAGATATGATACAAACGTAGATAGCAGTTCCTCTACCGATAATGGCGGGGATGTCGGCCAGTCGTACATATCGTCTACACAAGTTGAGGGTGGTGCATGGACCGAAGAGCAGTATTTTATAGATACCACCCAAGACACAAATCATAGAGCTCGACAAGGTACTGGTCAAGTTTATGCGTGGTAGGGGGAGGGGAAGGCAGTGGATGAATTTGAGCAGATACGACAAAGCCTACAGGATATCGACATAGAACGAAGCTCATCATATTCACAGTCGTCGTATTATGAAGAATCTTACTGCCAACAACAGTACATTGATAATTGGTCATTCTTCTTCGGTCAACAACATGATATGGAGCAACAGGCGAAAGTAAAGCTCCAACATTCACCAATACATACCCCAGGAGCTGCCTTAGATATAGATAATTCATGACGATCAACCTACGATCATTATCACGTTGATGCACTAATGGCATACGGTGTATCAATACACTATGCCATGAGATCAATTTCAGGATTGGGTCCGACAAACATATCATATTGATATGTAGATACATAGGATCGAGGATCTCGATTCACTACCCTGGGAGACTCGTCATTCGTATTGGTGGTAGAATTAGCAATCAAGTATATCTACATATGTGATTATTTAATTCATTTGAATCATAAAGTTTATGCTATAAATAAATAATCTAACAATTCAAATAATTTTTCTGTAGATAACTCAATATTAATAAAAGGACACATCGAAATTAAAAACCTTATTTATATGTACCTGATTGAACTAAAAGATGATGATGCCAATGAAAGACCACGTTCCTTAATGATCGAGTATGCTAGGGAGCGATACACCTATCAAATTGGGAGCATAGGGTCATAAGATACGTTAATTAAGAACCCTACCTCTTGAATTGTCGATTTATAATAATTCATTGTAATAATCCATAGAAAAAATTTGATAAAATCCTTTATGGATATACTATACTTAAGCTGAAAATTCATCGAGACCCCACTCCTAATTTTTCAATAATTCACTTTAAAATCAAATGAACTAGCTAGCATCAAAACCATCATACCATTCTGCGAAGCAATCTTACTTCCCCATTCTAGCTGACCAAACAATTTTGAATTAACATGCAGTCTTGTAGAAAACTAAGAAACGTATAAAACTAAATACACACCAAATTTCAGCTTAAAACAGAATCATTTGGATGCTAGACTACCCTCCTAATTTAACTACCAACACCTATTTTGTTCTGCTGAATCTGGGATGGGACCATTTGAACCTATCATGGTGCACAGAGGTGATATTTATTCAATTCCAAGTCTCACAAAACCTTAAAGGAACCTTTTAAAACATATCAAAAGGCCAGAGACTAATCATATTCCTAAGGGGGTTAATTCAACTCGAGTAGAACCTCTTCTTAGAAAATAGGATTTCCGAGTACCTCAGATTGAGATCGTAATAACTTTATGCACCAATCTCAGATTAACGTCATACCAAAGGTCTTAGAACCATAAGACAATCATCTAAACATATCCAAAAATCAAAGATAAATTCAAAGTCTAGGTTACTCAAAACCTGCTGGAAAGATCAGTCTATAATCTGTAAAACCAAAACCCTGGGTATAGGAAAGGAAGAGTTGAGTTTTTCTTAACCTAATCTTTCTTAGAAATGGCGTTTCATGGCATTCCTAGGAGAAGCTAAGAGAATGGCTGAAGAAGAGAAAGGGTCATGGGTTATCAGCTGGGTAAAAGGGATGAAGCTAAACTTAAGGGAGAGGTGCTTAAGAGGTAGCCTTGAGGTCTTGGGTTCAATCCCAAAGGCCTCATTTTAAGTTTTCCTTTTCTTTTCTTCTTTTATTAATATTATTTTAATGTTGCAGAAACCTTAATTGAGTTTAATTTGGTTTAACAAAGATGACATTTTTGGTATAGACTCATCCTTCAATCTCAGTTATTCATCTCAACATTTAGTATAACACCCTTCCTTGATTTGCATCTCCATTTAATTTTTCATTTCTCAACCCATGCCTAAGTATCTTATGATCCTCTATCTACATACAGTTTATACGTTAAACTTTCTTACTTTAATCATGTTCGAACTCATTCAAGCCTTGAGATCTACTTAAGGCCAATTAAAATTCAACCGCAACTTCTAGTCACTATATGCATGCTTATTACCATAACTTAACCTTATATTCAAGTCCACTAGCACACTTTGGCTTTTTGCACTAAACATAAATATTGATGCTTATGCATGCTCAACTAACATTACATAGAATAATGACAATGATATTTTTGGAAAGCATGTACTTCAATCTGAAAAGCCGAAAACATGAGCATGTCACATTTATCATTTTTATGAACCATAGACATCACAAATCATATTATGGAGTGAGGGTAACATATACATATTATTTGTGCTTCCATTGGCATGCTAGTTATAATTCAATATGTGTGAGACTCGGGCACTACAATCATGTGTTTGTTGAAACGTCTGCTTGTGGGTCCCGATTTAAATGTTTCCTCTAACCCATCTTCTCTTTTACAGGTCCTTAAGGGACCATAAGAGGTTTTGGGGAGATTGATCCTTTGCGGATGAACACGTAAGGGTGTTGAATGACACAAAACAATATTTTTTTGAATTAATTCTTTTCAAGAAATCATGTTGGTTTGCATCAATAATGTCATGAAGTACTCGTACTAACCTAATAGAGATAATTTTGGCTATAAAATGATAGAGGACTTTGCAAATTGATAAGAGGCTTGAAATTTGCAAAAGATTGAGGATCTTTTTCTTAGGGACAAGAGTAAGAGAGCTGATGTTTACCTCTCTAAGAAGCTTCTCGGAGATGAAAATATTATTAATTACAACAATAATGTCACTCCCAATAATATGTTAGCAAGAGATATAGAAGTGAGCATTAAAACTATCAACACTCGAGGCCTTGTCCGGATTAGATTTAAGAATAACCTCCACATCTTCTTAGCAAAAATGGGTTGCACAAGTCATTCTAGAATTGTTGATAGTTTGCGAACCTCCGAGGGGGGAACGCATCTGTTAGCTAAGGGAGGGGTGAATAGATTTTTATAATATTTGACAGCCTTTTCATGAATTTGATCCCTCGTAAAATATTGCTGCTAGAATAGAGTTATGACTCCTACAAGAATAAAAAGGTCGAAAGAGGGGGAATTTGCATCATTGAATTTCAGAAAAGTTAAGGGCCTGCTCATGTCTATGAAGACTTTTATCCATAGGTGAAGAATCTGTATCTTTTTGGATTTGGTGCAATTGGTTTTAAATGGATTTCAAAGAGTTCCTATGTTGCTGGTAGATGGACCAGGACCAAACTTTTAAGTCTTGCCTTGAGAGCTTTCAGCTTTTAAACTGTAATAAACATATGAGTAGAGGGGGTATGACCCTCGCAGACAACAGGGATTCCAAACCTCCTCCATAGCCTTGAAAAACCTCGGATGTGATGTTCAATAATTGAGGAATCGAAAGCTCTTGCTGTCCTTTTTCGGTTTGCAACTATGAACAACAACCATGGCATGATCAGAAATGTTTAGAGAAAGAAACCATGCTTCCGAGTCAACAAAACTAGAAATCGAGTCTTGATTAATTAAAACTCTATCCAGCTTTCACGTAATTTGTTAGGCACCAACTGCTTTATTAGACCACGTAAGATATTACCCTTTCATTTTCAAGTAAGATAGTCAGAAATTTTAGTAACTGTTGAATTTGGAATGGGGTGCTTACCCACTTTTTCTTGAGGATAGAAAACCATGTTAAAGCCACCCAGCATAACCCAGGGCCTTGAATAGTTCCAGAAGATTGCAGTAGAGAGTCTAAGTCCTCTACTCTCAGCTTCAGTATAGAGACCATACACCACAGAAATGTGAAGGATTCATGCAAGTAGATATCCTAAAGAAAACTAGTGATGACTTGAGTAGAAGAATTCAGCATATCAATAGACACAGATAGTGGGGTCCAAATGCACCAAATCTATGAACCAGAGGTCCAGAATGACAACTTGTATGACATCTCTAACTTTGAAACAAGTTTTTAAGAATAGAATTCTCCTTACTTTCCTGAACTTGAGGCTCCAAAATGAAGAAAAATTCAATATGGTTCTTAGCAATAGCATCCATAACAGTCTTTTGTTTATGAGGGGCATTAAGATCTTTAATATTTCACATTCAAAGATTTGGGTTTTTCCACACTCATAACAACTTTAGAAAACCCATTGTTGCTAAAGTGGATATCATCCTCGTTCTGATCTTCCACAACAAATAAGGAGGAAAACCCCTTGGTTGTGTTCCTTGCACAATGTATATTTATCACTTCAAGGGCTTTGACAAAGGTGTCTTCTAGGAGTTGAGCTGGATGGGTCAGCTAGAAGGGACATTTCACACACTTCTGAAGGCTCATTTCTCATTGTGACCTCGCTTTTACTAGTTGCTATAGAGATGAAGAGCAATTTTGATATCCGCTTTAGTCTGGTGGTGGTTTACCAGACCCACTGACCAAAAGGTTGAGGGTTAATATCAGTAAGACTAAATGCAAACTTAACATCAGTGTTGCCACTTAGAATTTGAGATAGTTAAACATTATCTTCTCTAGTAATCTAGTTTGCTTCCTCCATTCAATATCATCTTCAAGTTAAGGTTTCAATTTCGACATTTACCGCCTGGTACGGGCGGTACATATCGGTCTGCTAGGTTTCTGGTACGGGGACCGCTCGCTACCGGGCGGTTCCGCTAAAAATCGACCGTTGGCGGTCGATTTCGGCTGTCGTCTATCGATTGAGGGAGAAATCGACCGTCGGCGGTCGATTGAGCGAGAAAAAATGGAAGACGAAGAAGAGGAAAAAGAAGAAAAAAAAAGAATACCTATCGCCCACGCGCGATCCTCGCCCGTGCGCCGTCGCCGCACGCGGGTCGCAGGCACTTTTTCTCCCACGCGGGGAGAAAGATCGACGCGACGTTGCCCTTTTTCTCTTTTTTTATTTAATATTTTAATATATTAATATTATATTATAAAAATATTTATATTATATTTTAATATACCGGGTGGTATGCATTGTGTGTACCACCTGGTACTAGTACCGTACTAGTATCGAGATGAACTCGGTACACCGATACAGCGGTAAGTCAAACCTTGCTTCAAGTATTTTTTAAGTTAATATATTTTATTACTATAGCCCAAATTTTTAGTTACTGTTTATTAAATATTATGACATTGCAAAAAAGGAACTTATTAGGTATATTGATTACATAATCAAGGATTGTCATCTCCTATCGACCACCCATACTGATTCCCAGCTAAATCGGTATGTATCGGTCAATACTGATATACCATGTGTTAGTACTTAGACTTTAGTACATCTATTAGTCAATACCCGTATACCATGTGTCAAAAAATTGATATGTATGGTAAACCAAAAAAGAACTAAAAGTCAGCCTAAATTAAAAAAAACCTAATTCAGATTCTTTATCCTAATTTCTTGGTATAGAAACTAAATTTAGATAAAATTAAGTATAGCTAAGGCATAAATAAATAGAAATTCTAAGCCATAAGGCTCAAAAATTAAAATTATTAACTTTTTGGATCATTCGAGAAAGAACTCTTTTGTGGTTCTTCATCAAAGAATGTTGTAGATATACGCACAAAGAAGAGTTGAGATGTTAGATTAGGTGTCAAAAACAAGGTATGTAATTTCAAATCATACCGCCCGGTACGGGTGGTACATACCGGTCCGCTAACAGACTAGTATACGAACCGTCGGCTATCGGGTGGTACCATGGTTTTAGCCCCATGTGGTCCGATATAGGGCTGTATCAGGTGGTAACGATTGAAATTCCGACCATTACAGCTTGGTATAGGTCGGTAATGCTCGATTTTGATCGTCGACGCACGCTACCGGGTGGTATTAGCCTGGTTGCAGCGAGGGAAGAAGAAGCAAGAGAAAGAGGGAGAACCTCGGACGGTGTCGCCGTCTAACAACGAGGCGGCGGCTCAGCTGTCGGAGACGTCTACAGCTAGAGAACCTCGGGATAACACCGTAGATGAGAACCTCACGAGGTGGCGACCTCTTTGCCACGGTCATCTCCTCGTCGCCTTCTCGTCTAAGGCGACGAGGAAAAGAGGGAAGCATCAGCGACTTCTGCTCATCCACGCGGGGAGGAGAAGCCTTGGTGACTTCTTATCCTCGTGGGGTGAAGACAACGAGGCGACGTTGCCTCGTTGACTTCTTATCCTTGTACGGTATGGTACGCCTATACCATACCATACCGAACTTTGCTCGGTACGCTGGTGTGGTACGAAATTACGAACCTTAGTCGAAACTATAAAATTTAAGCAAAATAAACTATCAAAGATTCAAAAAAATTAATACATATATTTGCTTTTACTACCAAATTGAATAATGGGACTTTATGTTCGGTGGATTAAGGTCCTCGATCCTTTAAAGTTGTACATTGTCAAACCCAATCGTGGAACTACTTCATGACATATTGTAATTGTAAATTGTGTCATTGATACGTTAATATGGTAATATTTATTGCCTCGTTACTAGCAACATGTCTTAGAAGCCTCATAAGGCAAGTTTGACCATGCAGGTAGGGTTGTAGAGGTTGGAGCACACAAGAACTATTGGAGTAATATTTACCTATTGTGTTATGGCACAAGAATGATTAGATTCAGAAAAAAAAACCAATTATCACCATATATCGATTGGCAATAAGATCCTATTTAATACAAGTATGACGAGCTCCTATCAATGTCAACCTTGTAGAGACTCTATTACATTTGCTCAGTGGCCTTAATTACCTTTTGCTTTCCTCTATCCTTTTCACCATAAATGAGATGCCTGGATTCTCGAGCTCCATAATATAAATATTGGATATGTGAAATACTACTACTTCATCCATGCCCCATCTTAAGGATGAGTAGCTAGAACAATTGAGTAGTTGTTGCCACCCTCAGTCAATGCACTATTGTTCATGTTGCTACTCTCCATGGACCTCAAGGAGCACGATTCTTGAAGAAGATGGTGTCTCATCACTAGACTAAGATTGTTTCTTGTCAATCATGTCTAACGGATCAGTCAATGTTGTTGTCTTCCCCTTTCCCTTTGCACGCTGGACGAAGTTATGTGATTGTGATCTCCCACAAACCCTACTAGACTGGATCTATAATGGGCAATCGCCACGTCTTGACACACCTCCTATGGCTGATGTTCCTCTTCTTTTGTAGCCTCGATGATGAAACAAGATGGACGTAGGCCTACCTCTTCGAGTAATGGTTTGCCAAAGTTCTATGTTGCTTCGATCCATTTTAGCATTGGTTGAGAATCTTCGTTGTAGAACTAGAAATTTAAAGGATCAATCTCTGACTCCTTTATTTCCTTATTAATATCGATGCATTGCATCCTTAGATGTATATTGTTGTGTCCATAGATAAACTCTTGTGGCATTTGTATGACAGTCTGTTGTGGACGTTTGTGAATTAAGGCAACTGACTGCATTCACTTCTACTCAATGACATTGTTTATAAAAGGACACAAACTGCTACCTTTGCTAGATTCATATTTACTCACATCATTTGTATCTTAAATTGGCCCTTGATATTATCCTCTTGACCAATGCTAGCTCACCAATATCCTTCATCAAGTCTATACAATTACAATATTCGAAAAAGATTTCCTCTATGCTTTATCAACTGTAATCAAATCTTTGTGAAATTCACTCCCGTCTTAGTGAATGTCTATACTACGGTTCATTCCCCTCTACCACTATGTCTTTCAAGCCCGTTATATAATTTATAATCTAATTTGTCCGATTTTATGAAAAGTTGTCCTTTAATTACAATATATTAGGAAGTTGATCCTTATTCTGTTGGGTCCAGATTAACTGTCATATATATCAATGTCACCTATATATGTCCTATTGCTTCTTGAATGATTAGATCCAATCTTTTAGCTCTTCGACCTCCTAATCTAGATAGGTATCATCTATTTCCTTTAGGTAGGATGTTGTATTCTAAATTAACTGAAATCATGTTTATGTAGTATGGACTTGGGCTCTATGGGTTGGAATCATGTGGAAGTTGAACCATTTCGCAATGACTTAGCCAATGTCCTTTCTTTTGTATATGCATCATCGATCTTGCTTTGTTTTGTTTATTATAAAGAGTAAGCATGCAAATCGAGGTTGACAATATCAGATGTTGCCCTCCTACCAATGCCTTTGATGAAACTTTGTAATTCACCCTACCTCATGCTACCTATCTTGTCCAATTAGGGGCAATTGGCTATCTCATGCTGTAACTTCTACCTAGTCCCTATAGTTCGGTAGAGGTTCTTGAGATTTGGGCCACTATAGTTGTTTTTACCACTACTATGCTCATAAGCAAGGTTTGCAATTTCGACCTGTAACGCTCGGTTCGCCAGGATACCGGTTCGCCAGGTTACCGGTACGCGGACCACCCGTTACCGGGCTGTTCCGCCAAAAATCGACTGTTGGCGGTCGATTTCGACCGTCTACGGTCGACTGAGAGAGAAATCGACCGTCGGCGGTCGATTGAGGAAGAAAAAGGGAAGAAGAAGAGGAAAAGAAGAAAAAAAGAAGAGGAGAAGAAAGAATACCTCGCCCACGCGCCATCCTCGCCCGCGCGCCGTCCTCGCCCGTGGGTCGCCCGCACGCCGTCGTCGCCCGCGGGTCTCCTGCGCCCACAGCCACTTTTTCTCCCGCGAGGAGACGAAGCGTCTCCCCACGCAAGGAGAAAGATCGAGGCGACGTCGCCCCTTTTCTTTATTTAAATATTTTAATATTTTAAATTAATTTTTTTAATATTTTAACATTTTTAATATTATATTATAATAAATATTATATTATATTTTAATACCGGGTGGTACACACTGTGCATACCACCCGGTACTAGTACCGTACCAGTATCAATAATATGTCGGTACACCGGTACGGACCGGTAAGTCAAACCTTGCTCATAAGTCTCCTGGTCGATGTCTTATGAAAGGTATAACTGTCAATTGTCAGATTCGATTTGATATCGTCGTAACCCTTATATTGATCATAGACCAATGTTTCAGTAGCACATCTATATTTTGTTTCTTGTTCGGCCTACTGATGTAGAGTTTTAGCTTTCTTCTTATTTGTTTCATCTCGGAATTGTCTTCTTATCTCTAGAGGAATCTTGGTGTATATTTGGAACATTAAAAATTTTGTTAGGCTATATATTGCTCTAGATGATTATTCCTCCACCTCGATCGATGTAGTCGTAATGAATACACTGTCAATGATGACGGATCTCTAAATGTTGGGCATGTTGCCATGCGAAATTACCTTATTGGTTTAGGGTCATTTTTCTTAAAAAAAAAGTGAATATAATCAAGGTTTGCAATTTCGATGTTTACCGCCCGTACCGGGCGATACATATCGGTCCGCCAGGTTGCCGGTACGTGGACCGCCCGCTACCGGGTGGTTCCACCAAAAATCGACCGTCGGTGGTCGATTTCGGCCGTCGGCAGTCGATTGAAGGGAGAAATCGACCGCCGACGGTCGATTGAGGGAGAAATCGATTGGGAAATCGATCGTCGGCGGTTGATTGAGCAAGAAAAAGGGAGGAAGAAGAAGAAAAAAAAAGAAAAGAAGAGAAAAAATACCTATCGCCCGCGCGCGGTCCTTGCCCATGCGCCGTCGCCGCCCGCGGGTTGCCAGCGCCTGCGCGCCGTTGCCGCCCGCAGGTCACGGGCGCTCTTTCTCCCGCACGTGGAGAAAGATTGAGGCGCCGTCACACCTTTTTCTATATTTTTTAAATTTTTTAATATTTCTAATATTATATAATATAATATAATATTATAAAAAATTATATTATATTATATTTTAATTTACCAGACGGTATGCACTGTGCATACCACCCGATACCGGTACCGAGATGAACTCAGTACACCGGTATGGACCGGTAAGTCAAACCTTGAATATAATAAGTTCCCTCTAGTTACCCCTAATTACGTCTAAATCGAAGAAGACCATAAGTAGCTTTAATTAATCCACCACAAATATCATAATCAAGCAACAATAAGCATGTTGTGATCAGCCCTAGATTTTCACTTCTAATTGGATCTAAAAGTAGGAAAGTACACTAATTAGATTTAATTATCCTCTAATCACATTAAATGCAGAATAAACTCTTAATTCACCAATAATTTCATAATCGAACAATAAAAAACTTGCTGTAATTAGCTCTAAATACACCTAATTACCACTAATTGGGTTTTAACGTAAGAGAACGATCCTAAGTTCATGAGTATGATTATTCCTCTTAATCAACTGTAATACATGATAGAATGACCTATAAAATTCATGTAAGAAGTTGAAACATGGTGCAATGTGCTTAAATTCCTTAATTAGCACACATCAGGCCTTAATCATGCTTAATCTACCTAAATATGCATTAATAAGCCTCTACCTACCTGCTAAACATAGTAGAATAAGCTCTTAAATCATGCAATAAGTCAAATACATGGTCAATCTAAGCTAGTTTTTTCTTAAGTTCCTCCGTTTGGGTGTTAATTAATCATTAGTCCCTAATCAATCAAGATTTACCAATATTCTTTACACTAGTTACATGAAATGATAAAGAAAGCATACCTAAATACCTACAGTTGAAGATAAATTCTACCAGATTTGGAGTTTGAATCCCGTTCTTATCTAAATCAAGATGTTGATTTCCACTAATCGCCAATTAGAAGAGATTAAACAAGTTTAATGAGAGTGAGATAGTGAGTGATAGTGTGTGAAAGAGGGATGGGAGGGGCTTTGATAAGTCCAAAACAGCACCGTTGGGGGTTAGTATCAATCAATCTCAGCCTGCTATGATTGAAATTGGACTGTTACCAATTGGTACTAGTAGGTAACAGTCAGATTTTGATTGTGTTAGAGATAGTACCCATAAGTTATGGTCGGATTTTGACCATATCGGGTGATAGATGAGATGTACCGACCGGAACAGGTTGGTCCATGTCTTGGTCAACTGTTGGACTCGTATGTACAACCCTTTTGTATTGTTTCGAACAGTATGATAGTCCATGGTCTTACATGTTCAACTATTGAACTACATCTTCCTAATAAATTTTATTTTATATATTTTTCAGAAACAAATTCCATAGGATTTTCATCCTTAATCACTTAAAAGACCCTTGTTAATACTCTCATGATCCCAGAAATCTCAAGTGTTATCATTAAATGAATTCTAGGAAACTATAACGATAACAAACATGATGTACCCATTACTAACCACAGACTTAAATGAGATGCCAGATGAATTTATTATTTCCATAAAAAGAAGTAGAGTTATAGTGAACATATATCAAATATCATTTAGTTTTCGATGGTCTTAGTCTAATAGTGGTCTGATCTTTTTTGTTGGGGTATGGATGCATCAAAAGAAACTTAACTTGCATTCAGAAGCAAGGAAAATTAAGTTTTTCTATGAATCAAATAACTATGAAATTATACCTATTTGTCAAAAGAAAGTTATATTGAACATATATCAATATCATTTAGTTTTTAATGGTCTTAGCCTATAGGTGTCTGATATTTTCTTCTGGGATATGGATGCATTAAAAGAAAACTTCAGTTGCGTTCACATACAGGAAAGAGTAAGTTAATGTACCAAGTTTGGAATGCTCGACCTAAGCATCCTTCACTCATTTTGGTTCTTATGAGGTCCCATACTGGGGCATTGTGAAAGCTGATCCCTACCAGAACTTTCTAAACATTCTCATTATGTCCTATTCTTGTGACCATATTAGAAGGTTGGATTTAGTTGATAAGCCCCACATAAATGCTATATGATGTAGTATCCAATAGTTCTTAATGATGTTTCCATCAGGCTTTTATAATTTTTCTATAGTTATACAAAATGCATAAACTCTCGATCCAACACTAAAGTAGTGATATTTGGGCCGGGATCATTACCATACAATGTACCAAGTGTCACTACAGGTTGGCTCCGCTAAAGATTGGCTAGTCCAGTTGGAAAGAGAGAAAGAGCTAGAGAGAGAGAGAAAGAGAGAGAGAGAGAGAGAGAGAGAGCGAGAGAAGCAGAGACAAGTTGGAAAAGGTGAAGGCAGAGGTGATTACAGAGGAGGGAGACAGAAAGGGAGGAGGTAGGAGGTCGGTAGGCTTCAATTAAAAAAGAAAACAAATTATTTCAGTACTATTAACTGTGCTACTTAATGTCTAAAACTGGAAGCTTACCTAGCAGTGAGCATTGTTTTGACTTGGACTGAGCAAAAACACTTGATCTGTTTTTTGGCTGGTTATCGGATCCACTAATTTTGTTTAGTACTGATACCATCAAAATTGAACTTCATGTATAGGATAACTTAAAAGAGAGATTTGTGAAAGGAGAGTAAAAAGGACTAAACAAAGAGTGGTTCCACAATATTTCCCAATTAGTATTTAGTGGTTCCATATCCCATACCCTTTGCATTATGGTTATTGTACTTGAATTATATGGACACTAAATATTTTTGTATCATTTAACAGTGGCATACTATTGTATAATTTAGAGTTTAGAGTAATAAAAGTCTAATGATCGTCGTTTCGCCCAGACTGGTACGAAACGGATGACATGTATCGTTTCAAGCATTGACCGATACGCAGACCCAGCTTGGTCCAATTCGTCGTATAAAAGGGAAGTGGGAAATCCTAATCCCACTTCCACACTGCCTTTGTTTCTCACACAATCATGCAAGCGTACGACTTCTCACCGCCATGACCTCCACTTGCCACAATCGACACTTCTCACACAGGTAGCTACCGGCAACCTTCGCTTGCCACGACCTCGTTGCACACCACATCTCAGGTATGTTTTTTCTTTTGTTCCTCTTCCTCCTTCCTCCTTCATCGCTTCCTCTTCTTCTCTCTTTCTTCCTCTTTCCTCCATCATCCCTTCCTCTTCTCCCTTTTTTCTTCCTCTCCGAAACACCGGTATGCCATGTGTCGGTATGCCAATATAGACCGGTATGTACCAACCCGACAAATCTTCGAGACAGGTCTAGTACCCAAAATAGCAAACCCTATTTAAAACATTGTACTATTGATGAAAAATTGAATCACCTTGAGTCTACAATAGGCAAGGAAAGAAGAAATGTCAACTTGAATCCTTTTAGATTACTGTTGAACTATGATTTGGATATATTCAAACATGTTTTTAATTTTAGTCAACTTATTTTTTCTTCGGAATAATTTTAAAAAGAGGGGGTTTTTGCCAACGACTGTGATTTTAGGTGTTGGACTTGTGCTAGACTTTGGCTGGATCAATACAGATCCGGTACACACTGATGTATTGGTACACAGTGCTTCGGTTTGTAAGTGGTGCTAGGAAGGGGGAGGAGGAGAAGAAGAGGAGAGGAGGAGAAGAGAAGGATGGCATGAGAAGGAGTTGCGCAATAGAGAAAGAGGAGCAAAGAGGGGGAGGGTATTATAATATTGGGGATTTAGGGTTAAAAATAAAAAAAAAAGCCTAGATTTGGTGGTAGTTCCTGTATTGCATGTGGACTACCCAAAATTGAACAGTCTGCAATGCAGATTCATGCCTGGACAGCTGAGTACTGGCTGTTAAATACCATTCTGGGTGAAATTGCTATCCTTGGTTACATGGTAACATTTTCTAAGTTCCTGTTTAGGTTTCCTAGATTGCTCAAAGAAGAAGGAAAAGGAAGAGAATGAGAAAAAGTAAATGAAACAAACTAAAATTTTGGTCAAATTAAGATTTGAAGGCCTGAAATATATTATCATCAAGGAAAATTACTTGTCAAATCAAATCTAGAAAGATATCTTTCTTGAAGAAGGAAGAAGCTTTTCATTTTTTTTTCATTTATGAGATGTAATTTTCTTAATTATATTCTTTTATTATATTTATATATATTTTCTTGTGATTGGGGTTAAAGAAAAGGGGAAATGGATTATTATAGGAATATCAATGAACGCACAAATGATGGAGTTCCTTTATACAATATGTGAGTAGTGTGAGACCACAATATTTCTTTTGGAGCACTTGGAGGAAATCTAAGAGATCTATCTTTTTCCTATATTTCCATCCTCTATCCCAATTATCCTATCTTTTACGTTCCATCATTTCCTAAAGCCACAAGTCCTACTGTCCTATACTTCTCTTGGACCATATACAATCCACCATAACCCAAACCGCTAGAAACCTACTTTTATTCGTAGTTGCCAAATTTTAGAACAAGTAGGTTAACCTCATGATTAAGTGAATCTATTTAGGAAGGATGGAATAAGTTTTCAAATTTTCACTAGTATTTTCATTGAAATAACTTTAAAGCAAATTGAGCCCATTTTACTGAATCCTATTTATTCTTTTATGTTTTTTTTTTCTCTTTTCACAAATCCTGTTCTCAGTCCCTTGAACTTTACTACCCTTTAAGTTGTCATACAATTGATTTAAATTCCATCTGTATCAGCTGGTATGGACCAGCATTTATGAGTCTCATAGTCAATCACTATGCTGATCTGTAATTTCCTACTGTTCCATACAAAACCGTGCTTTTGCCTGTAAGATTATCATTCCAGATTTGGGTGGTAAGATTATCAATATGCAATTGTACTGGGTTCTAAACCTACAGTCAGGTACATGTCTTGTCAAGGTTTTTTTGCTTGTCTTTTTTTCATTTAAAGCCTACTTGCCTCCTATCACCTCTCGTCTCTTTCACCTCCATTTCCACTTTTGCTTCTGCCTCCACCGCCTATCTCCCCTATTCTGCCACCTTCACATTTCCTCCTCTATCTCTCTTCCTCTACTGATCTGGTCAGTTCGAACAAGTATCCATCTGTACATACAATTGGTACACTTCATGGTAAGGTTTGCTTTACCGAGCGGTAAGGCCCCGCACCGTGCGGTATATACCGGTCCGCCAGCTAATCGGTACGTGGACCGTCAGCTACCGGGCGGTACCGCCTAGATTATTTTCGACCATCGATGGTCGATTGAGGGAGAAATAAGAAAAATGTGAAGAAGAGGGAGAAGGAGGAGAAGAAGAGGAGAAAAATACCTCGTGCGCTGCTCTTCACCGGTTCCCCCGCGTGGTCCATTGCCCATGTGTCGCCTGTGCGATTCGTCGCCCGCAAGTGAAGAATCGCCAGTGGGCAATTCCTTCTCCCCGCGCGGGGGGAAGGATCGAGGCGACATCGCTAGCTTTTTTATTTTTTTAATATATATTATATTATATTTATATTATATTATATAAGTACCGGGTACCATACCGTACCGAGATAAACTCGGTATGCTGGTACAAACCGATACAGCGAAACTTGCTTCATAGTACCAATATCATACAGGTTTGGCCAATGAGTGGACTAAGATTTTAGTCCACGAGTCTGTGTTTAAGCATCTTGGTCACATGGTGAAAGGCGTGCTATATTCAAGTTACTAGGCTTGTGGTATAGGCCTTATGGTTGACAAACAAAAGCCTATTCAGGAAAACAATTGATGGCTAAGTCTTAATCTGAGCTTATCAAGGCTAGATTTCTTCGTTATTTATTATACTCTGTTTTTATCAAGATTTAGTTTATAGGACAGGAGATACGGATAGAAGTTCAAAATGTGCAGATTTTCTTGTTGTTGCATATTTATTTCATATCTTTAGGGAAATAGGGAGACATACAACAAGCTAAACTTTTTAGATTGACAGCCTAAGGTCTTAGGAGAAAGAATTTTATGATAATTTTTTGGAATATTTCCATTTTTAATGTTACTGATAAGCAAATAATTAAATATGCTTGTGTCTCATTCCTTGCTGTTGTATGATAAAGGACCTTGAGTGAGATGTTTAGGACATTTGTTGCAGATAAACACATGAATTCAACAATGAGTTGGACCTAAACTTATCTAGCCGTTTTGCCATATCATGAGCAATCAATAAAAATGACTTTGTAGTATTCTGTCTTCATTTGTCTAGTTTATTATAAAAACTATGCATGTTAAGAGAAATATGTTTTTTAAATTTTTTCATGGAGTTTTCATGCCATCTGTTCATTCTGAAGGTTCTTTTTCTGTGAAATCCGATGTTTCTACTAATTGACGATGTTTGATCTTACTATCTTTGTTATAGTGGGAGGGATCAATTATTGCCAAGCCGTGAAGAAGCTGAGAGGATTTGCAGTAATTTGCCAAATTGTCGAATCCGTCATTTCAAGGAAAGTGGTCACACCATGTTCCTGGTATATGTGATGTCTACAGTTCTCTCTTGTTTTTAAATACATGTCATAAACTGGTCACAGTGTTTAGAAAGAGGACTTTCTGTTAGATGATCACCTTTTACTTCATTTTGTTGACTAAACTAAATTGCTCTAATTCTTGCTAGATGATTTGGCTGTTTTGCTATGTAAGTTTGCTACAAAGTATGCATATTTTTAGGTTCAGTAGACAGAAAATGTTCCATGCAAATTCTTAACTGAGTATATTACATCAAATAACCAAATCTTAAAGTCCTCTTTATTTCTGGCATACCAAGAAAACGGTTGGCAGGATTGACTGCAAATACATATGCCACTAAGATTTTACCAGTATTTCTGATGCCAAACCAGTGTATAACATATTTTGTCTCTGGTGACATTTTCAATTGATGTTCATATATGTTCTGTAGAATGCTTGGTATGACTATTGCAAATGAACTTGTTCATTTCTGATAGATAAATTGATAAAGAAATTCTATTACTTGCAAAAGTTGTATACACTATATAGAATCCTAAAAAATTTGGTGATTATGTATAGAATCCTGCTGAAACCTCATATATAGTTCTGAAATTAATTCAAGGTGCTGTCATTTATTTGTAACAGTGTACAAAACATAACATTCTTTCAGCTTGTAACTTAATAATTAAAGGATACATCTTATATTGAAACAGGAAAGTGGCATTGATCTGGTAACTATAATAAAGGGCGCTGGCTACTATCGTCGTTCATCACAGATTGACTATGTGTCAGATTATTTATTGCCAACTCCACTTGAGTTCCAACAGGCAACAGAAATTTATAGGTATAATATATATCTTGATGTTGGCATAGTGTACATGTCTGTTGTAATCAAATCTTTGAGTAATTCTGCTGAAACTTACATATATTTTTTGTTTCCCAGATGGTTTGATCTTGCCACCAGCCCTGTGATGCTATCAACTTTGCAAAATGGTGAAATAGTAAAGGGCCTTATGGGTATTCCCTCGGAAGGACCAACTTTGCTCGTGGGATATCATATGTTATTGGGTCTAGAGCTTGGTATCATGTTCTCAAGGTTCTTTACTGAGAAAAGGATCCATCTTCGAGGCCTTGCTCATCCGTTTATGTTTAATAGGGCTTCTGAACTGCTAATGCCTGATTCGTCATCATTTGATGGACATAGACTCATGGGTGCTGTTCCTGTCTCAGCAACCAATTTCTATAAGCTTCTGTCTATGAAGTCCTTTGTCTTACTATACCCAGGAGGTGCACGTGAAGCACTTCACAGAAAGGTATCATTATATTTTGTTTAATTACATAGCTCATTCTTCAATAGGAGCGCAATTCAATAAATGTGTATTAAACTTGATAGTTCCCTGCAGTAAATTCATACAAAAGTCAAGATGGACTGTATCTCTTTTCTTTCAGTGAAGCATTATGTATGTTTGTCCATGTGTCTGTTTAAGTCAATACGATCTCTGAAAAAGGATTGAATAAAAAAGGTGGCATGAATTTAGATAAATGCTGGAGAAATATGGTGAAAGATCCATTATGTAGTCTCTATTGCTAAACAGTAATGGAAAATTTCTTTCAGAATCAGTGCAAATAGATCATTAAGTCCTTACAAGAGGAAAGGAATAGGTAAAATATAGGAGAATCTATCAATTTATGTGGTGAGTGATGATAAAGAATTGACTTGGCAGTAAGCAGCTACGATAATATAAGAAACTGAATTTTGCTAATGGCTAAACCATTGAGGTGCTCGAATGGAAAAAGGTTTCAGGTTGTGTCTGATAAACACTGGAAGTATTTTAGTCTTTAGATCAAGGATTGGCATACCTGTCCGTACCGGTGTGCCGACATTTTGTCGGTACTGGTATAGTACCAGTACCGGGCGGTATGTACAGTGCGTATCGCCCGATATATTAAATATATTATAATATTTTTATAATATAATATTATATTATATTAAAATATATTAAAAAATAAAAAGGGGCGACGTCGCCTCGAACTCTCTCCCGCGTGGGGAGAAAAAAACCCGCGTTGCCTTGCAACGCGGGCGGGTACGCCGCTAGGGCAGCGCGGGCAGCGACGTCGCCTCGAACTCTCTCCCGCGTGGGGAGAAAAAAACCCGCGGGCGTCGGCGCTAGGGCAACGCGGGCGGCGACGGCGCTAGGGCAACGCGGGCGGCGACGGCGTTAGGGCAGCGCAAGCGGCGACGGTGCTAGGGCAGCATGGGCAGCAACGGCTTGTGGGCGACCCCCGGGCGGAGTCGCCACTAGGGCGGTGCGAGGTACTTCTCCTCCTCTTGTTCTTTTTCTTCTTTTCCTCTTCTTCTTCTTTCCTTTTTCTTCCTCAATCGACCGCTGACGGTCGATTTCTCCTTAAATCGACTGCAGACGGCGGAAATCGGCCATCGACGGCGGAAATCGACCATCGACGGCCGATCTTAGCGGTACCGCCTGGTAGCGGCCGGTCCGCGTACCGGTCAGCTGCCGGACCGGTATGTACCGGGCGGTACGGTTCTTACCGCTTGGTAAGGAAAACCTTGCTTTAGATAATATATTTGAAGGGAAGACCAAAAATAATGAAAATTTAATTTGAAGGGATCATCAGAAGGCTAAAACAACAGCTATGATTTACTTAGGATAGAAGAATTTCACAAAAATGGGATGCACTATGATGATGTGAACTTGATAGGAAATATGATGGATGTTGGCTTAAAGAAATCTCCTAAATAAAAAAGAAGTATAAAAGGGAGGGAATACAAAATTGCTTAATCATGACTGCATAATTTCCTGATCACAATGTTGACTAGATTAGGTTGCTTATCACATAAAACAGATCACAAGCATTAAAAAGTCAAAGCAGAAATTCTAAAAATGACAGAGTTCTAAATTCAACATAAGTAAAGTAGCTGAAGATAATTCAATGTAAATCTTATGGAGTAATCCTTGTCCTAAAGGAGGCCTGAATATGCTAATCAGAAACAGATTAGAGAACTAAACAACATTGGTCTTCATTTTGCCTGGACCGCTGTGTACTGGGCAGTATCTAACCATCCAGGCTTGAACCAGCACATAAACCATTCCTTCTTGGGTTGTTCAAACCAGTTGAAGCATTACCACTTAGTAATTGAACTGGTCTTACTGTCCAGTTGTTGCTTGTCATCGAGCTTGTGCTGGGCAGGAAATCCACCACCTGATCCCAGCAACCCAAACGGCCCATTGGAGTCTATTTTTTAGCCATTAAGGCTATTTAACCATCTTTCATCTCTTTTTTCATTCTCTCTCACACTCATAGCCACCAATTTCTCTTAAATGCACTCAATTCTCTATTGGATCTATATCTCTCACACCTTGCACAAACTAACTCAAATCTGCAAGGGGAGGTTCAATTTCTCAAGGAAAACATTTAATTTAAGTATTGAATCCAGTTTTCTCCTAAATTAGGTAAATAAGAACCTAATTGCTTAGCCAAATCTCATTTGGTTAGGTTTTATGAAATGTTTCCCATTTATTTGTGAAATGTTTTCAGTTTATAAACTCTTAGTTGATCAACAAAGATCAAACCTTGAATCCTTATGGAAATAAACTTAATCTACAAGGATCAAGGCTTGATCCTTGTGGATCTAGGATCTAGCCTAGATTAGCAAGGACCTAGGAAACAAACTGAATCACTGAATCTATGAGTGATATCGACCAATATGGTCGAAACTTATGAACTCATGTTGTATCAACCGATACGGATTGGTCTCGACCAGAATTTGATCGATATTGACCCAAATCGGGTCAAGTTTGAACCCAATGGTCAAATTGACAAATGGGCCTCTTTTGGGGCTTCAAATTCCCTCCTTCCCCCTCTTTCACTAATCTTATTCACTCTCTCATTCTCATCTATCTCATACTTAAAGCTCCTAATCAACAATTAGTGGTAATCAAGCTATTGATTTGGATAAAAGAGAGACTCAAACTTGGGATCTAATTGAATTTCTCTCCAATTGAAGGTATTTAGCTTCACTTTATGTCTTATATATCATTTCATATAATTAGAGGCGTACTAATACATATTTACTAACAACAAACATGATTAAGGCCATTCTCTTGTGTTAGTCGCAATTAGGTCTATTGTCTTACGTTTAGCCCCCAAATGGGGTATTTGGGGTTAATGACATCCTTATGCATTTATCTATGCCTCATATACACTCTATTCTTGATTAAATATAATAAAATTACCATTAAATTAGGATAAAAACCTAAAAAATATATTTTCGGCCATTTTTCAGCCTTTTTTTAAAAACCGATATGTACCAGCATATTGACATATGGTATGCTGGTACCCATTGATACATATAGGTCCACCCATGGGCCGATACCACTGGTTGGCACGGTGTGGTGGTCCTTGTTAGTCAGTATATGCCCTGTACTGACATACTACCTGGTTTACCCTGATCCGCATATAGGTAAGTCAGACCTATAAATATTGTCTATACCACACCATATAGGGCTTTGTTGCAAACCTTATTTTGAATAGAAAATCTCAGGAACAGCCCTAAAACAGGTTCTTTTGGTTCCTACCTGCCCAGACTAGCTGAAATCCATATAATGGTATGTATGGTGTACCATGTGTTGGTATTCCGGTACAAACCAAACCTGTATTGGTTCACTTATGTACTGCCGAGGGTCTAGTATTTTAGATTTTAAACCATGAACTAAACCATCTCTTTCAATCGAAATCCTTGTGATGTTGACTGACATGAAAAGGATCAGTTTATGCATTGGTACTGTCCAGTGTAATTTTGGATTTGTTTGCTGCTATGAGGATTGAGGATTTGATTAATGTAAAAAATGTGTAGAAATCTAAAATGAGGTATCAAAGTAGCCTTTCAACAGTCTAAGAGTACCACTTTCATGTACCATATAATCTAGCCGAAGACTAGAGCAACAAGAACAAAAGAACAAAAATAATTCTATATGTTTTTGTGATTATTTGCAAAATCTGGATTCCTAATTGAAATTATACAATTCTAAAACCTTGCAAAGTCTTCATTTTGGTCTCTACACACTAATCATAGACTGACGTACTATTTAGTTCCTTATTTCCTTTGCTTTTCATGCTGCCTTTGTGTCAAATGCTGATGAATCACCCTAATGTTCCGTATGCATTTTTCTTCATTTCTCGTCATTCAAGTTTATTTAGGTACATGCTGATGAATCAGGCATGTACCAAACTAAGCTCGTTCTAAATATCCTGCCATGTCCATAGCCGAATTATGACCATCTATCTATTGAGTGGAAGGTTTTGAATTGCTTCCCTTAATCCATAAAACAATGAACTGTCTCTTATGGATACTTTGTTACAGCAAAAAAAATTATTCTTACTTCTTAGGTACAAGAGATATCTTTTTTTAACCAAATAACATTTCAGAAATAACTTCTGTAACACTTGTTTTAGTGATTATTGTGAGTTATGCTGCATAAAGCATCAACCACCAATAACAATTGGGATTTTACATAATCTCCATTTTCAGGCTTGTTGATGCTTAGTTTCATGCAATATTTAGTTTCTTATATGATTGGCCATAATTTTTTATTTATTTTATATAAAACAGCCACTCTAGCTCAGGTGATTTCCTATGCTCCACCTCCACCCTATGTGTGACACCGATATCACCTATCATCTTTGGAATTGATCTTGTAGGTCCATGTAATTGCACCATGAACATGAAATTATGTTTATGAATTTTGGTGCGGTATTACATAAATGATTTCTTGTCTTCACAAAACAATTTCAGTTACCCTGCTATGTCAGTTGTTGGATACATTCTGTTAAATCTTCAAATGAACTTTGAAGTGCAAGCATTCATCACATCCATAAATATAACTTACACAAAGTTTCATAGGTTTATTTTCTTATTGAGCAATTTTGTTGTATTGTTATTGTTTTATTAATGATCCTTATGTCCAAGGAAATTTTCTATGCAAATAATGGAAGTTATAAAACATTTCCTATCAGAATATTCGAATATTTATTATATTTGTGTAAAAGCATTATTTTTACCAAGCACAATTGGAAGGGTTCTATAGATGCTCCAGATGATTTAGAATTTTAAAGTCAGTTTCTTATAGTTAGCATTCTTTCCCCTCTATAATTCATCAGCTTTCCTATTCTCTAGGGTGAAGAATACAAGTTGTTTTGGCCCGAAAAGTCAGAGTTCATCAGGATGACATCGAAGTTTGGAGCCACAATAATTCCATTTGGTGTTGTTGGAGAAGATGACATGTGTGATGTCAGTACACACTATATTTATCAGGATATTGCTTCCATGTTTAAATTGCTTGAATTATTTGTTACATAATTGCAACCTTTTCTTGTTTTATCCAAAATATTGCCTTTATCTGCCACATTTGTCAGTAAGACTACATTTTTTAGATCTGTAGCATCAATATTGCTAACTAGACTGTAAATTGATGAAAAGCTAAAGTAAAACCTAAGAGGCATATCAAGTGAAAAATACCTTTTAAGAAGTATATCAGTTTAATTTTTTCACACAAGCATGAAAGCATGTTTAGTTTACAAAACTTTGTAAATATGTTCAACATGAAATAATCATGAAGATAATAAGTATGTTTCTGTGGAAGATAATTCCAGTAGATACATCGATTTATTTCTTCGCAAACAAGTTCCAAGATTGTTTAGTTTTACAAATTTTGTAAATATATTCAGAATAGAAAGGTTTTATGATTTTTTTGTGTTAGAACTAATCATGGAGGTAAATTTGATCACTTTTCTTTTGAATAATTTTTTGAAAAAAATGGTTATGCAAGGAATGTCATATTGTCTGTTGTACCTATACCGGTCATTTGTCGAAACGATACATACTAGTCAGTAATGGTGTACCAAGATAGTCAATCAGTATGTACTAGTTTTTGAAGATGAAGGAGAAGAGGAAGGTGTAATGGAGGAAGAGGAGGGAGGAAGAAAATGGAAGAGGGAAGAGGGACGAGGTGGTGGAGGACAACGAGGAAGAGGAATTTGAAAGAAAAAGGAAGAGGGAGGAGGCAACAGAGGAAGAGGAAGAAGAGGAGGCAATGGAGGAAGAAGAAAGAAGAGGAAGTGGTGGGGTAGGAATACAAAGGAAGAAGAGGATGTAGTGGAGGAGGAAAAGGAGAAGGAAGCGTATCGAGGAGGTAGGCAACGGTGGTAGCGATAGTGACGATTCCACACTCCCCGCGAGAAGAGGGCATGCATTCACGAACCCAAGTTTAAGTTTGAAGTTCTTTTATTTTTTTATTAGGTTGGATCGGACTACCTGAAATAGGGGCGGTACATGTATCAGTCCATGCTCGGATCGGTACGTACTGTACATTTCATACTGATTCCGGCGAAATAGAGAATTAGACATGCAAGGTTCATCATTTCGGGAACCAGACCCATCTTGGAGATTTGTCATACTAATATGTATTGGTCAGTATCAGTGTACCTACATAGTACACCAGTATGTACTGATGTTTCGGAGAGGAAGAAAAAGAGGGCGAAGAGGAAGGGATGGTGGAGGAAGGAGGAAGAGAGAAGACGAGGAAACAATGGTAGGGGAGGAAGGAGGAAGAGGAAGAGAAGCGGTATACTTGCAGCGAGGTCACAGCAAGCAGAGGTCACTGGTGGCACCTTGCATGAGAAGCAGAGGCATCGGTCACGGTGAGAAGACAAAGGTGAGAAGTTGCAATCATCAGTCGCGGCTACGTGAGAAGAAGCAGCATGGAAGTGGGATTTAAGGTTTCCCACTTTTCCTTTTATATGACAGATCGGACCAGGAGCGGTCCATGTATTGGTTGGCGCTTCGACCGATATGCGTAGCTGGGACGATGGTAAATGAATAAAGCCTACCTAAGAATTTTTGGACTTAAAAACAACATGCTAAATTATGAATAGGGCTGTAATCAGACCTCATCCTTTAAGACTTACTATGTGATTTGAAACGAGAAAAACCAACTATTTCAAATTTCCAAGCTTTTAATTGTAGTTTCATTTTGAGCCCAATTAAGATATGTTTATTGGTTGCTCTACAACTTCCAAAGCCTATAGAGAAAATATGGATGACTTTGAACGTAGAGGAACTTATGCATGTAATTTTAGTGAGATGAACTCCTGGGAAAGGAATAATTTTGATGATGATGTTGGGGATAGCATTAATCTGGGTAAATGCCTACATGAAAAGCTAGTAAGCAATATAACACTTCTACTAAGATATCCAAGAAGGGAAAGAAACAAGCTGAACTACCCAAGGAATGGAATTATGCCTAGAAATGAATAATTTTGGTGATGATGTAGGGAATAACATCAAGTTCAATAAACGTCTTCATGGCGTACCTAGTGAGCAAGATAACACCACTACTCAAGATCAAGGTTTGCAATTTCAACTCATATCGCCTGGTACGGGTGGTACATACCGGTCCGTCAGGTTGCCGGTACGCGGGCCGCCCGCTACTGGGCGGTTTCGCCAAAAAATCGATTGTCGGTGGTCGATTTCGATCGTCGGCGGTCGATGGTCGATTGAGGGAGAAATCGATCGTCGCCGGTCGATTGAGCGAGAAAAAGGGAAGAAGAAGAAGAAGAAGAAGAAGAAGAGGAAAAGAAGAAAAGAAGAAAAGAGGAGAAAAAGAAAGAATACCTAGCGCCCGCGGGCGCTGGCGCCTTTTCTCCCGCTCGGGGAGAAAAATCGAGGCGACGTCGCCCCTTTTCTCTTTTTTTTAATATTTTAATATATTAATGTTATATTATATAATATTATATTGTAAAATATTTATATTATATTTTAATATACCTAGTGGTACACACTGTGCATATCGCCCGGTACCAGTACCATACCGGTACCAAGATGAACTCAGTACACCGGTACGGACCGGTAAGTCAAATCTTGCTCAAGATGTCCAAGAATGAATGAATGAAAGAAGATGGAACTACCCAAGGAACGGAGTTATGCTAGTGCTTACCCCAATGAACATATTTGTCTGTAAAATATGTCAAAGGGGACAACAAAATTGTATTCTGAAATATTTGTGGATATCTTGTATTTCTTTCTGAAATTGAAATCAAATATATAAAGAATGCTTAACATGATTTTTGGATACTTCCTATACAGAAAGAACTTAATTAATGTGGCAGAATGATGGATGCTTGTACCTGTACATTATTTGATAATTGACTCTTGTAGAAACAAGTTGAATGATGTTATAATTAGAAACAATACTAGATTAGTGGCCAAAGTTCTCGACCAATTAGTGGCCAATCTCAACCATCAAGAGGGTATTGATCATGAAGAAGCTTTTGTTTTGTTGCTAGATATGAAAATATTAGAATCTTACTTGATGTTGCTTGTTTCAAAGGTTTCCAAAATTTTCAAATGGATGTGAAAACTGTTTTCTCAAGTATCTCGTTTCTGAAGAAGCTTTTGTTTTGTTGCTAGATATGTTGAATGATTTTCCTGTTTTGAAAATGATGATTTTCAGAATTATGTATTTACACTTTTTAAAGTTCTTATGGTATAAAACAAACTCCAAGAGCTTGGTGTAGGAGTTTTTAAAGTTCTTATAGCAATGATCTCATCATGGACATCTGGTTTTAGTATGTTGATAGCATTGCAAAGGACAAAGACAATCCTCATTTAAGGTGAGGTTGCACCAGCACTAAGGGTTGAATTTGGATAGTAATTTATAACATAATTGTTATTGAAAATTTACATTGTATAGAAGGCATAATTAAATTGCAATTTACTTATCATCCCCCTCATAGTGTAACAAAGTTCATAAGTCACTTTTTTTATCCATGTCAACATTCTGTAGTCTATGTAAAAGGTTCCATTTTAACAATGATTTCTATCACATTCCCACAATTTGGGAGATAAGAATTGCCTGTCGACCACCTTTTCCTCGATTGAGAAGGTATAAGAGGGGGTTGCCAAAGCAAACATAACCATGAGTTCAGTTCAAAATTTGAGAGATAAGAATTGCCTGTCGACCACCTTTTTTATTTATTTATTTGTGAATTTTATTTATATGGAAAGGTTTCTTGAGTTTTTCATTGCACTAATCTCCACCATAGTGCAATTTCAAACCAACAGATTGATGGGAAGAAGCTTATTGTGGATGTATGGGGCTTCCTTTCGAATAGGTGTGATAAAATCGATGGATTTAGCGCTTAGGGTGATGAGGAAGAAAATGGAAGGTCTTTTGGACTCCAAAATTGTCTAGCCTCATTATTTAAGGGTACAAAGGTCATTTAGCGAGGAATCCATTTCGGGTCCAAACCCATTTCATTGATCTGGTAGGACCAAAATGCGAATAACATCGGTGTACCGACACATGATACACTGGTACATACTGATGTTTCATAGAAGAGGAAGGTGTGGTGGGGGAAGAGGAGGAAGGAGGAAGGGAGAGGAATGAAAAGTGGAAACAGTGGAAGAAGAGGAGGAAGACATAGGAGGAGGAAGAGGACGAAGGAGAGGGGGCGACAAAGAAAGAGGAGGGAGGAAGAGGAAGGAGGAGTTGGAAGAGGAGGAAGAGAAGGAGCAGAAAAGGAGGTAACATACCCATTAACAGTGCATGCCGAGTGATGGGTGATAGCGCAAGGCAAGAAACGCTCACGTTCAGGTGAAGAGGGCTCACAAACACGAGCCCTAAGTGTTTAAAGAAGCTAGAGCTGACCCATTTTAGTTGGTTGGAGCAGATCACCTGAAATGGGACAGTCTGCGTATCAGTTCATGCTGGACTGGTACATTCCGCCTGCTTCATACCAGTCTAGGTAAAACAGCAGTCCTTGTCATTAAGCATCATTAGGTGTTTATCTGATGCAGCTAGCTGCACTTTTTAAGTTCATATTACAATCCATGGTTGGGGCCTTCCTTTCGGCATTGTATCAACTAGCAAATAGGCATGTTGCAAGAGTTCTTTTGTAACTTTGGGATGATGCTTGGCGTTACACAGTAAAGACAATTTTGTTTTATGTTGTTTGTAGGTCCATATTTAACTAGGCCTTTTATATGTTCTAGCCACAGTATTCACCAACATTAAAGAGGTACCCCTAGTGCACCTGCCTTCTATTGATCTTTGTTTTCTCAGAGTTCGCCATTTCAGTATTGGACCCGTCTCAGAGATTTATCGGGTTGGTAAGTACCGATCTATACTTGTGTACCGACATGGTACGCTGGGAAATGTCAACAGGACTAGGGCGATCCACGTCTTGATCGTCAATCGGACCAGCCCGTACTGTCCATACCATACCGACTCGGGTGAAACAGCAAACGGTGATTGAATCTCCTTTTTTCGCAAAATAATCAAGCTTTAATATCTGGTTTCCGTGGTATGAGATATCTTAACTATGCAATTAGCAGACTGTTTTGGAAGTGTTGCATTTTTTTTTTAATCATTTGTTTTGTAACATTAACAGTTATCTATTTCACCTTCATTAGAAGTTTTGATATTGTAAATCTGGTGGTACTAGACATCTATTATGATTTTTTTTTATTTTTCGTCTTTGGTTTACTATGAAAATGTTCTCTGCTGTGATTTATAATCGGCCATGAATTTTTCCTAATTTGTTCTTCTTGTACAGACTGTAGCATTAGTTATCTTCTAGTGTGATCTATTAAGACAAACATACATACTAAGTGATTATGAACCTCTTGGAAGAAGAATCTAAAAAGATGTATCAAAGAATGGCAATTTGCTTTAAGTGAATGCTACATGTTTTTTCTGATTAGTCTAGCTTCAATTGCCGTCCATTTCGGTTCAACAGTTTTAATCCATGAATTAATCATGACTAAGTTGGTCAATTTGTTTAACATCATTTATTTATCAACTAATCATAACTTAGACTCATATATTGGTTTTGTCTAACTATTAGATCCTCAATATTGCTTCTCCAGGTCCTTCTTGACTATGAAGATCTTGTCAAAATTCCATTTTACGATACTTTAAATAAGAGGATAAATCAAGATGGTGTGCGGTTGAGGTACAATACAGTTTTTCATCTGATTCTACTTCAATTAGTTAGTCTTAGAGGGCTGATTGGACCAAAATTATCCACTAACCTGAGGGTTTTTATTAAGAAGTTACTACTGAAGATGATCAGATTCTGGAATGCATATCCATTTTTGTGTTCTCTTTTCCATTCTTCAGTAATGGATTGTCATTGTGGTCGTGTTGGATGACATTTTTGTTGAGGTAGGATGACATATGAAAGTTAATTACCAGGCCCTTCACTCATCAATTTGGAGATATTATTTCATGTGCTATGTTTCGTTCGTGCTGTTACAATTGTTACCATATAGACACTGATTTTCTATGACCCACATGAGCTCTAATTCATTTGACATTATATAGTTTCATATGGCCATTAAAAGAAAGAATTTTTCTCCATGAAGCATCATCCATTCTTCTTACAAGCTTGAAGGTTGTTGACAGTGAAAAAATTACACCATCCATATACATATTTTCTGATGATGGCATGTCTAAGCTTCCATTGTGAGAATCAAGTCTTAATTACTTGAGTAGGAGAGCAATTTGGCCAATTACTACAAATTTTTACTTAAGTTATTTATGTGATTGATACTTTTACAATAATTCTGGCATTTAGAATACCCTACTGAGATGTTCTGTTATGCTGGCGAACTGATCTGAATAGGACTGATACTGTTGAAGAGGTAGGGAATCAAGATCTTTATCCCCCAATATTATTACCAAAGATCCCTGGGCGGCTTTATTTCTTGTTTGGCAAGCCGATTGAAACAAGAGGTACGCACATGCCCATGAAGTATATTGTTGGTATAAGTGACACAAATTTTTCTGACTTCAAAATATCACTTTCCTTTTTGTAGTATTATTGTGGTTGTTGATGTTTGATGCTAATGACTCTCCATGTGATTCACTGGTTAAGGGAGGAGTGAGGAGCTAAGAGACAGGAGGCAGGCTCAGCAGCTATATATTCATGTGAAGTCTGAGGTTGAAAATTGTATGGCCTATTTGAAGGAAAAGAGAGAAAAAGACCCATATAGGAATCTGCTACCACGGCTACTTTACCAAACAACTAATGGTTTTACAACGGAAGTTCCCACATTCGAAATTTGACAACCTGGATATCTAAAGGTGATGTTCATATTCTTATTTGTACAATGGTGTCAAAATGACTTCCATTATTTTCTGCAATTTGTGGCATCATTAACTATAACTGGTGATGATTTAAGGATAATGAAATAATTGTATGCAATGACCCTTATGGAACATTTCATGTCCTCATTTCTATAAGTTATATATAATAGGTAAGTTTGTCCTACAAATATAAAATCCTTCTTTTCAAGCAGGAATGCCAAAACTGCAGCTTGAAACGTGAATATCATAATATTGAAAAAATGAAATTGGGACAATTTGAGAGGTTAAGAAGTTACAATGCGATGAGTGTATAAAAGGAATTTGACTAGAATAATGAAAAAAAATAAAAAGCTGAATCACAATATACTGCAGGAGGCAGTATCTGATTGTAAGCACGTCTGAACTTATATTTTATGCTGGCTCACTCCTATATCCTGAAACACATTTTGCTTTTATGCGCAATCCATTTTGATTGCACAAATCATCCAGATACTTGTGGAATTAGGTTAGAAATAATATGGCTGAGACAACTCATATGTGGGATCATTTGCATGTTTTAGATGTTTTGACATGTACAGAGGTGTGACAGCAAAAGCCTGGAAGAATGGTTTGTGATTTTCTATATTTGTCTCAATATGAGTATTGAGTCTACAAGATCAAACTTTGTATTTCACTACATAATTTTGACATAAACATGAATTTGTTATGTTATGCATTGTTGTGCTAGGAAAAATATCTAAATAATTTAATGCCTTTTTTGAACCTTTACACAATCTTTAATGTGCTAATTGTAATTGTTCTCTGCCTTGGATAAGGAATTAGGTCTAATTTTTATGGAATATCGTATTATTTTGATATGTTTCTGTACAAGAATCACAAATGAAGTTAAAGGTTTCCAAACATTTTGTTTTCTGTTTTTTTTGTTTTTTTGTTTTTTTGTTTTTTTTTTTTGAGTTACACATGGTGGGTTCCCACTAGATTTGCTCTTTTTTCAAAATGAGTATAACCATGTACAAGATCAAGGGACTTGAAATTTAGAAACGCCATAAAATAATTTTATATAAATTGATTCCAACACTTCTGTAAATATAAAGAATATTTTTTTCTCCTTCAAAATCATGAATTTAGCAGCTAAATGACAAAGGACCCCCAATTTGGCATAGTTTCAGCTTTCAAAGGCTGAATTGACTATTTAATGTCATTTTCAGGTTCAAAAAATTTTCATAACTCAAATATGATATTAGGCGCAATTCATATAATTCCCTGTTATCTGAAGTTTATTGGACATCAAATGATTAGACGTATGCTAGTTTCAACTAGGTTACATTGATTTTCTAAATTAGCATAACTCGATCCTAAAAATATATTTTTCCATCGAAACTCATTCTAATAAATTGAATATAAATACATAGAATGAATTTTTGGCTTTCAAATCCGTATAGTTGCTAAATAATAAAAGACCCCAGCCCCCCCAATTTGGTACAATTTCAGCATTGATTGTACTAAAACTTTATAAAATATAATTTTAAGGTTCAAATATCTAAAATTCTCAAATCTCATTTTATGTCTAAATTCTTGTTCTTTCATATGATTTGAAGTATTTTTGGCATCAACTGAGTTGGCTTATACGAATTTTGGACGTGGTTTCACTCAAATCAGTATAATCTTATTTACAATAAATGTTATTCAACCCTAAAATGATTTATTTCGTCCAAATTTATTCCAATACTTTCTATAATATATGGAAGGTTTTTTTTCTTCAAATCCATGAAATTAGGGATAACTGATAACAAATCCCCAATTTCACATAATTGCATCTCCGATTGGACTTAAATCACTGCCAAATGTAATTTGAAGTTTAGAAAATTTTCAAATTTCATTATAAAAAATTATCACATTCAGATGTGAATCAATATTAAGTCAAAAATATTATTAGATATTCCTTATATTTACAAATAGGTCCTTGTAAGTAATTTAAAATAGTTTTTATTAATATTTTAAAAATGAAGGATATTACACTCTTCTCCTTTTAAAAAAAATTAGTTCTCTAAATTTATCATACCTCCATCGATGAAAAGATAAGGATATTCATTTCCTAATGATGCTTCCAAATCATTTAAACTATAGAAATAATTGTAACACCAATTTGACATCAAATAACTCAAATGATGTTTAATGAGTATTGAAATTATTGTAATCTCGTTATAACTCAACCCAAGAAAGATATTTTTCATCCAAGTTCATTATAATACATTCTATAATATATAGAAGGGTTGTCTTGGCCTTCAAATCCATGAAATTAGGGACTAAACAATAAAAGATCCCCAATTTGGTTCAATTTCAGCTTTGAATGGATTGAAATCGTTATTAAATTTCATTTTAAGATCCTAAAATTCCCATAATCTTCAAAATCTCATTGTAGACCAAATTCCTAAGGTTTTAGGTCATTTTACATTTTTTGGTTTCAAATGACTGTGTTTCATTAATCTTCAATGGCGCTTTGCTGATCTTTTATGAAGTTTGAAATCAACATATTTCAATTCAAAATCAATGTAAATCAATCCAAAAAAGATATTTTTCATACACAATTATTCCATAAATATGTAGAAGGTTTTTATGCCCTTCAAATCCATGAAATTAAGGGTTAAATGATAAAATACCATCAATTTAACACAATTTCAGCGTTAAATGCACTGAAATAGCTATAAAATATTATTTTGATTCAAAAAATCCCTAAACTCTCAAATCTAAATTTTTGAACTAAATTTGTATAATTTGAGATAATTTAAGGTAATGGTAAATGACTTGAGTTACATTTATCTTTAAATGATGTTACACTAGGGACTGAAATTATTATAAACTAATTTTTAATTTTCTCATCCAAATTCATTCAAATGATTTCTAAATATAATAGGTATTTTTGGCCTTAAAATCCATTAAATTAGAGGTTAAATGATAAAGACCCTTTTTTAGTATAGTTTTAGCTTTTAATGGTCTAAATGAATGTAAAAAATGTCATTTTTAAATTCAAAAATTTTCTAAAAATTTCAAATCACATTAGGCAATTTACCGAAAAAAACTCTTACTATTTGTTTTTTACCGGATGATGCCTTCCTAATTCATGTTTACTTAGGGGTGCCCCCATTTTCCTATTTAGACATAAATGTCATTATCTTTTAGGAGTTTACTATTTAGAGCCTTAGTTTTATTATTTACAATCTCATCTTAAGAAATTTTGAACATTCCTAAGCTATTCCTTTATAAATAGATGTATATACCTTTATTATATAATTAACTGCCAATAAAATTCTTTCACTCCTTCCCTATAACCCCTTCTTTAGCTTTTCCCTTTCTTTTCCTTTTCCTCCTAATCGCTAGAGGTTATATAAATTGTTTTAAAAAAGAAGATGAGAAAATAGAATGATCTAAAAATCGAAACATAGGAGATGTTAAATAGTTTCTCATGTATATATATATAAGATAACGGTTTTAGAGTTATGTAGATTCTGTAATAGTATAGAAGATATCATCTAATCAGTTAAATTGACCCGGAAGAAGTCATATTTCAGGCCTCTATAAAATACCCAAAGTATTATTATCTTCTGGGTATTGTAAAATACTTGGAATATGATAGTTTTTGGGATGATTTGAAAATGCCTAGAGTATATCATCTTTTGAGTAATTAATTACTAGATAATCAAATGTTCAAATCTATATTTTGGGTATCCTAGATAATCAATTATTTCTACCATTCAAGTAATAGTAAAAATTAATGATATAAATGTTCAAACCGTAATGTTTATCACATTTTAAGAGTTAGATAATCTCCAATAGTCTTTTAGACATTATTTTTTGAGTCGGTTGTATTAACTTGAAAGATGTCATATTCCGAGCCTTTGCAAACTACCTAGAGTATTTATTATCTTATGAGCATTCATAAATGACTCAGAATATGATGTTGTCTGAGATGATTTGAGAAAGCCCAGAATATATCATTTTTCGACTGATAGGTAGTGTTGGCAATATACTAAGGCTATGGGGAAGGAGTTGTGTGAAGGAAAAAAAAAAAAAAAAAAAAAAAAGGTAAAAATGAAAATAGAGAGAATATGAATAGTAAATTATTATTTATTAATTTTTTTAAGGGTTCTAAATATAAGCCCTAAAAAAATATATTAAATAGTAACCTCCCATCTTTTATGTCAAATGACATTATAACCAAGGAATAACTCATAGTTTGATTTATTTTGTTGAACCAATCCGATCTTATTCGAATTAAAATTTTTAAACTGGTCACCTAACTTCCTCCTCTTCCATCTCCTCCTCCTCCCCTTTCTCCTCCGTCACCTCATCCTCTTCTTCCTCCTCCTCCTCTGTCTACTCCTTATCCTCCCCTCCTTTGCAGTCACCTTTTTTGCCTTCGCCTCCAACCTCCTCTCGTCTCCCCATTCCTCCTCCGTCTCATCCCATTCCTTCTCTTTCTCCCCACCTCTTTTCCCTCTACCTCCTCCTTATCCTCCTCCCCCAACCTCCTTCTCCTCCTCTTCCTCTCCCGTCATCTCTCCTTTCTCCTCTTACGCCTGATCTCGTTCCTCCTCCTCCACCACCCCTACTGTGTTGCTAATACATTCGTGGGTGTCATTGTTATGTCGTCAAGCTGTTGGAAGAAGACATCATTATTGTATTACTGATGCATTAGTAGCATCGATGAAGCCTCGACTATAGTTATGTCGTGACTATGTCATTGTTATGACTATAAGAATGACACTGAAGCATTAGTGTCATTGTTATGTCGTGATTCATTCACTATATTCATGATTTACAAATGATGCATCATTTTATCATTAACCACTTTATTCACGAAGCATTCGTGGAAGGCTTTGCTGCTACATTACCGAAGCGTTTGTGGGCATGGTCATTGTGTTGTCAAACTATTAGAGGAAGATGTCACCATTGCATCGTTGAAGACTTAGGCAGTGTCATTGAAGCGTCGACTGAATCGATGAATCCTTCTCTATATCGCTATATCATTCAATGAAGTTTAAGATGTTTTTTGGGTTTTTTTTTTTTATATAACCAAATTGATGTATTATTCTTGTACTTGTTAGAAGTTAAAGCACTAGTCTTACAAAACTTGTTTTTTGGATGAGAATTGAGTGGTTTCCAGAAAGAACACCTAAAACTCTTGTAGTCTATCGAGATACAGTGGTAAAATCTGTATAAGATATACAATGTGTCAATAATTAGGTCACAATTAACGCTCATACAAATTTTCAATGGTTGTATAACTTAATATTGTTAATTATAAAGAAATATTATAACTTCGATCTGTTTGTATAGCCTAAATTTGATAATAGTTTTTTATTATCTTTATTGGCTGTAGGATGTGATTTTTTTATATAATATACTTATAAAAGTTTTCAAACGTGACACAATATTATGAAATTATAGTGCTCGAGTCTCAAATTACAACTAGTATATCAATAAAAGTATAAATAATATACGTATATGTTACCCTCACTTCATAATATGATTTGTGTTGTCTATGCTTCATAAATATTATAAATAATATATTATTTTTGGATTTTAAAAATTAAAATATATATACTTTTTAAAAATATCGTTGCAAAATATTAGCTGAGCATAAGTAAGCATTAACATAATACAACAAATCAAAATGTGCTAGTGGGCTTCAATATGAGGTTAAGTTATCTTAATATTTAATGTATAACAGAAATATTTATGTTCAAGAATCAATCTTTGAGATGGATAATATCTTAAATTTTTATATGTTTTAAAATTTTCAAGTCATATGTGATATCATAAAGATATATCAATCTTAATTACTGTCTAGATTAGATACGTGAAGTTTATAAGACTAAACTTTTCATTTAGAGAAAAAAATATAATATTTTTATTTTTTGAGGACCTATTTATAAATATAAATATTACAAGGATTAAATTATAGAAAGTACCAAAAGAAAGTGGAAGTCTCTTCCCACCATCTACAATAGGAAGGGAGAAAGTAGAGGAGGAAAAGAAGAGGGAGGCTGCAGTTGTGGGAGAGAAGGGAAGTAAGGAGAAGAAGGAATGAGAAGAAGAGAAGAGAGGAAGGAGAGAAAAAAACGAGAGATTGCTCGCTGGAAGATAAGGGAGAAACGGGAGCAAGGGACTCACATTATATTATCTGTTGCATATATATTGTGATATCCTTAGTTCTATGCAATGTGAATCAGATAATGATGAGATTATGATAATGAGTTTGATTCATTTTTAAACATATTGTAAATAATCTCGGTCATAGGTTACTCGAGAGGAACATCGAGATAACCAGACAGATCGATGTACTATATACCCGTCCATATGATGAAGATGACTGGTCTCATAGCCACTTGTGTGGGGACACTAAGGATATAATACAGGTGCTCATTGGAAAATGAGTTCACTGATTGATCTGCTTACGAAATATTGTATAGTTAATGATACCTAATGTCAAACAGTGATTTTGTAGTCTCAGTTGTGTATTTGGACTATAAACTTGAGACACCAATGATACATTGTATGAGTACTCCTTTCTTTGACATAAGACTTATAGGTCTGGGAAGTTTCAGATCTGGTATAACCGGTTATCGGGATTGGTAGCCAACCATACGACGAAAATTGAGTGTCAATAAATGATCATTCACTCTCGATATTGTGAGAGGAATATCCCGTATATGCTTGCTTAGACAAATCATTGGCCATAGTCATTTGGATTGAGAGAGAATGAGTTCCCCGAGAGGATCCGATTAAAGCGAGACTCAGATGAATGATAGTACCATGTCCAATATACGATCTCTAAAATATTAGTTGGATGAGAGACTATAGATACATGGTAACCATGGATAGACAAGTCTGATGGATTCGATCTCCCTGTACCATTTGAGGACTATGGCGTAGTGGCCCAATACGTCCATAGTTGATGAGTCGAGTGATTATGGGGATAATAATTCACTATACCAAAAGAAATTCTGATGGGAGCGACTCATAACCAGCTCGGTATCAGGCATAGAGGGTCACACACAAATTGTAGATGCTTTAGCGAATAGAGGATTATATAGAGATCCAATTAGCCATTATTCTCATTAGACGAGACCCTACATTGATGGGCTCATTTCATGAGCCCCAATTAGAGGCCAAAGAAAATTATTAGATAGAGATCCAATAATATAAGGTTAGTCGGTAATTGGACGGAGATTTAATACCCACTAAGGTAGGATGCACTAGGGTCTTGGTGGCTCTCTATAAATAGGAGGTAGGGGTGGCACATAGATGATAGGCTGCATCTTTGGCTGCCCACTCCTATTCTCCTCCTCTCCCTCACCTTCTAAGCTGACTAGCTCCTATCATGCATGAGAGGCCAGTGAAGAAGATAGAGGATTTTCTTCTAAGTTTGTGCGAGATGCTGCAAAAGAGTTACGAGACTTGGGGCTGCGATTAAAGGAGTATCGCTGCAGCAATCCATCATGTGGATACCGCTATATAGGAGGACACTTGACCTCCTTCATCCTCTCCATCTGGATCTGGAAAAATAGGGATATATTATCTCCCTAGGTAAACAATCTCACACATGATGAAGTTTTTTGATTTTATGATTTTTCTCACGATCCGATCTTTTGCACGACGATTTGATCTACATAGGAAACCTATTTTGTTTTGATCTTCCACTATACATGTGATGCTCCCACTTGGTTTTTCAACAGTGGTATCAGAGCCAAGGTTGTTCATGCAAAAAATTAGTTTTAAACTATGTGTGATGAGATTGATACGCGTAAATTATTTTCTACGTACCTTGCTACAATTTTTTGTGGTTAATCAGATATGGGCAGCGGCTTTTCTTGCTGTAAAAATGTGCTATAGAGAGGTGTTTTAAGGTTCTTTGATGTCAAAATTATTGGCACAAAGAAAGGGGAAGAGGGCAGCAACTGTTGCTGCCCTACGGCATGGCCAAAGGCTGCTTGTAGCCTTGGCTAAGAGCAGCAAGCTCTCGACCATGTCAGCAGCCTCCCATGCAGCCAAGAGTCCTGGCTGCATGGGCAACCTTGGCCGCTAGAGGTAACCTTACGGCTAGGGACTCCTAGCCGCAAGGGGTGTTTTGGGTAGCCAAGGTATGTTGGTCGCCCATGGCAGATTGCAAGCATGGAGAGGGCTGCAAGAGAGATCCTTGGGGGCTAGGGTTTCCTAACCTCCCACGTTTTCCTTATGGCTAAGGATTCATAGTCACAAGAGGAGTCCTAGCGGCAAGAGTTTCCTAGCCGCACAAGGAGTCCTAAGCTGCCATTTTAGGAACCTTATGGTAGGGTATCTTAGAAATTTTAAAAATAATTAATTAAAGAGTTTAATTAATTATTATATATCTAGTAATCCTATAATGTATGATGTGTGATGTGTACATATAATGTATGATGTAGATAGATGATCATGAGCCATGTGATTTGATGTGTGTACATGTGATTATTATTATTATTGGGCCCTGCGAGCCTTTTGATTTTCTCATTTATTGTTAGGCCTGCGTGCTTATGATTATTTTGTAATTACATGGAGAGGCATGGTAGGAGCTTGGAGGTGACAACGAGACCCATGATTCAATGGCAGGAGATCACGATGCATCGTGATGCGACGAGGATCTCATAGAATCGATGATGACGATATCAACGATCACAGGGCATGGAGATGCACCGATGCACACGTAGATCACATTATAAATGATTAGACCCATTGGCTCGAGCTTAATCATATTAGATGGTGACTCATGATCATCATCCGGTATGGCTTACATATGTGATATGTGTTATACACATAATATATATATATATATATATATGCATGCGATGTAGATATATATCAAATATATATGTGTGTGATATAACATATTAGGAGACCGATACAAAACGAAAAACCCCTCCTACGATAATATTAAGTCGGTGAGCGTGAGGCAATACGATTGACCTATGTGGCCTTCCCTCATTATAGGAAGAAATTGAATCATGACAAAGGTTAACTTGGTCAAGTCACTTGAGACCTACATGATCGAGATCTTACTTATGACATATAGATGTCACCGGTGACCTAAGGACATAGTATGCTTGGTCGAGTCACTCGATAATATATCACCAAATCAAACTCATTTTGTAATGATGTGATGACTTAATTGAACTTCATGGTTGGTTGAGCAGTCGAGACCATGATGATTCGAAGGCCAAACATGACGGGAATCACAATGAGTTGTGATTGGCAAGAGTTGTCTACCTTTCGGGCTTAGTGGTCGAGTCAGTCGATGTTGCAATGAGACGCCGATTGGATCCCAATCCCCACTAAAAGTCTATCATAGACTTTCGTCTTACGTGTCTAGAGTGTCACATGATTCGCTAGGAAAATTATGAGAGTACATTAAAATAAAAGTTCATATCTTAATTAATTTTTTCATAAAATTTGTATGGTATTTATTTATGCTATATCTTGTTTGTAAGAAACATATAGCTCACAAAACTCCTGCATTGTATACTTGATGTCAACCACCTCACTAGTCCTAACTACATGGATTGGCTCTACAATATGAGAATTGTTCTCACAATGGAGAAAATCACATACGTCCTTGATACAATTATGCCTATGCTAGAATAGAGATCGCTCACTATGTGAAGTATATAGATGATTCCACATTGGCAAAATGTTGCATGTTGGCCTCCATGACTCCTGAGTTCTAGAGGCAACATGAGAGCATGGATGTAGATTTTATCCTTCTTCATCTATGCCAACTATTTAAGAAATAGTGAAGAGCTCAAAGATATGAGATATCCACGAGACTCTTCCAAATCAGGATGACAGAAGGGACATCGGTTGAGAACCATGTCCTAAAGATGATAGAGTGGATCGAGAAACTCACAGATTTAGGAATAGTTCTAAAGGATAACCTATGCGTTGATCTTATACTTCAGTCCGTGCCAGAATATTTTTCTCACTTCATCATGAATTTTAACATGAGCAAGTTTGAAGTGACTCTCCCTAAGCTCCTCAATATGTTGAGGGAAGCTGAGAGTATCATCAAGAAAGAGAAGCTAGTTCTATATATTAGTAAGACAAAGAAGAAAAGGACGGCTAGTAAGACCCTTAAGAAGGGTAAGGGTAAAGAAAGACTGGGTAAGGCAAAGGTTGTCAAGAAAGACATAGTAATCAAAGGACAGTGCTTCCACTACGACAAAAATGGACACTAGAAGAGGAACTGTAAGGACTACCTTATATATAAGGTGAAACAGAAGCTTGAAAAAGCTTTAGGTATATTCATGATCAGTCTCTACTTGTCATATCTTCATGATAACACATGAGTGTTGGATACCGGGAGTGCTTATGATATCTGCAATTCGTTGCAGGTTCTGACAAGACCTAAGAGATTGGCCAGAGGCGAGATGGACCTCAAGATGGGCAATGAAGTAAGTGTTGCTGCAGTTGCCATTGGGGAGGTCACCCTATATCTACCTGGTGGAGCTATTATTGCATTGGACGCATGCTATTTGGTTCCCTCTATTATCAAAAATATTATTTTCATCTCTTGTTTGACAATTAGTGGATATAAATTAGTTTTTTAGAATAATAGTTGTTCAATAATTATGGATGATGAAATCATCACTAGAGAGACCTTGATAAATTGCTTATATGTGTTAGACACTTCTCTACACATCATGAAATACATCTAAGTGGAAAAGAGATTAGATTAACAATGCATACATATGACATTGTAGGCTAGGTCATATACATGAGGGAAAGATTCAAAAGTTGCTGAAATATTGATACTTAGATCCATTTGACTATGAGTAGTATACAACTTGCAAACCTTGCCTTCGTGGGAAAATGACAAAGTCTCCTTTTAGTGGAACTAGAGAGAGAGCCACTAAGTTATTGGAACTCGTACATGTGATGTATGTGGCCCCATGTCGACTCAAGCTATTGGTGGTTACTCATACTTCATTACATTTATTGATTTCTCTAGGTATGGACATATATACTTGATGAAGTACAAGTCCGAGGCCTTTGAGAAATTTCGGGAATATAAGAATGAGATAGAGAACCAAACTGGAAAGAGTATTAAGACTCTTCGATCAGATGGAGGAGGAGAATATTTGAGTATGGAGTTCACCCATTTTCTCAGGGACAATAGGATTCTATCCTAGTGGATACCTTCTTATACACCTCAGCTCAATGGTAAATCAGAAAGGAGGAATCACATGCAGTATGGTGTGATTCATGATGAGTTTCACTGACCTACCCATCTCCTTCTAGGGATACGCCCTAGAGACCGCAACTTACATTATGAATAGAGTTTCATCAAGATTGATAGTGTCTATACCATATGAGATATGGTAATGAAAGAAGCTCGATCTTAATGTGGTTAAGATTTGGGGTTGTCCTACCCATGTTAGAAGACACAACCTGATAAGTTGGAATCAGGGATGAAATGATGCACGTTCATGGGATACCTTAAGGAGACTCTGGGGTATTATTTCTATCATCTCGAGATGTGTTCCTTGAGAAGGAACACATTCTTAGTGGAAACAGTGAGAGTGAGATAGATTTGAGTGAGGTTGAAGAACCTAGATCAAGCACCATTCCAAAGTCTGAGTATGTTCAGTACCTAGCACATAAGTTCTAACTTTACGCAAGTCTAGCAGAGTATCTTACCCTCCTGAATTATATGTGGGACATATCAGTGGAGAGGACTCTCAGGATGTTGATCTTAAGACCTACGAGGAGGCTATTGTGAGTACAGACTTGGGAAGTGGCAAGAAGCCATCAATTTTGAGATGGATTCCATGTACTTCAAAAAGGTTTAGAACCTTGTGGATGCACATGGATCTTCAAGAAGAAGATCAGAGTAGATGAAAAGGTAGAGACTTATAAGGCAAGGCTGGTAGCTAAAGGATATCGTCAAAGACAATGAGTTGACTATGACAAAACCTTTTCACCTGTAGACATCCTTAAATCCATTAGAATTCTTTTGGTCATTGCAACACACTATGACTATGTGATCTAGCAGATGGATGTAAAAATGACATTCTTCAATGACAACCTCGAGGAGGAGGTGTATATGATACAGCAGGAGAGATTCATATCCAGAGTTAGTCCAGATAAAGTGTGCTGGTTGCTCAGGTTCATATATGGATTGAAACAAGCTTCCCAAAGTTGGAACATAAGATTTGATGAGTTGATCAGATCTTATGACTTTGTTAAGAACGAAGATGAGTCTTGTGTGTACATGAAGTAAATGGGAGTACTATCACCTTCTTGGTGCTATATGTGGATGATATAGAAATACTTTCCATTATAAAGGCTTAGGTATCCAGAAACTTCTCCATGAAGGACTTAGGGAAGCATCCTATATTTTAGGGATCCAGATCTATAGAGATAGATCCAAGAGGATGCTTGGCTTATCCCAATCCAGGTACATAGAATCCATTGTCAAAAGGTTTGGCATGAAGAATTTCAAGAAATGTTTTATACGGATGAGATATAAAATATCACTTTTTAGGAGTATGTCCTCAAAGACTCTTGAAGAAAGGACAGAGATGAATATGATACCCTATGCCTTAGCGATATGGTGTATTATGTATGCTATGATGCTATGTAGCAAGCTTGATATAGCACATGCTTTGAGTGTCACGATTAGGTATCAGGCGTATCTAGGTTTGAAATACTGGAAGGTAGTAAAGTGTATCCTTCAGTACTTGAGAAGGACTAAGGATCTTTTACTGGTATATAGCAGAGGTAGCCTCCAAGTTGAGGGCTACATGGACTCAAATTTTCAATCCGACATTGATGATAGTGTTAGGTTCAACTAGCACTAAGAGGAGGGGGTGAATTAGTGCAAGTGTAATAGTGCTCATTAAAAACTTTCTTTTGTAAAGTAAAGAGTTAACAACGGAAGCTTCTTTTGATATTTCGATAAAATTGATTTGAAAGAAATTATGAGAATGATGTTGGTAACTTTCTTGAACTAATTAAGAGCAATAGAAATAAGTAAACAAGGCAAGAAAAGAGCACTCATAATTTATAGTGGTTCGGCCTCAACCGGCCTATGTCCACTCCCAAGTCCTTCTTGAGGCACACCGGCATCCACTACCGATCTTCTTTGAGTGAAGATCAAACCCTTACACTTGAGCTTACAAGGGAGACAAGATTTACAACTCTTTGATCACTCCCTTACCCCTTTCCTTTTTCTTACAATCCACACAAGATTTGCATAAAATTTTCCCCCCAAATTATTGCATAGAATGCAAAAAAACTTAAGATATTTATAGACCCCAAGTGGCTTTAGATTTTTGGAGCCAAAAATCAAACTCACTTGGAAATTCCGGGTATGGGCGGTTTACCCGTCGACTTAGGTGGCTCAACCGCTCAAATACTAGGGTACGGGCGGTTTACCCGTCGGCCCTAGGTGATTTACCCACTGTCAGCCGCCCAGAAACCTGTGTGATAGTGGTTTACCCGTCGAAAACTCCGCAAAAGTGGTTCTCTCCACTTTTCAAATTCTGGCTTGAACCTGATGTTGACCAACTCTTCGGTCAGCCAATTGAGCTCAATCAAACCCCATAGTAGACCTGGTTGCATCTTTGAGTTGATTTGGATCCCATCCAGTTTACACTTATTTAAGACTTAATCTTAACCTACGACTTAAAATTACAATCAAAACATGACCACCAAGCTTAATGACCTTACTGCCACAAACCGATAACCTCTGGCTTCTCCAGCGGTGAGTCTTACGGTCTTCCTCCGGTGATCTCCCGGCGTGTTCCTAGCGAACACCTGGCGAGCTCCCACCGCATCGACCAATCCTTGGCCCAATGCCTAAGCTTGATCCTAGGTTCATGTCTGATTTGTAACTCATCCCATCATGGTTAAATATGCACAATGCTAAATATGACTTAATTAAATACAATCATAGTGGCTAATACATCCATTACAAGATCATCCCAACTCCCAGCAAGCTTTTCGGCTACCCCCGATAATCTTCCAACGAGTCTCGATCTTCATCTGCCGAACTTCCTTGCGCCATCCTAGCAAGCTCCCGATACCCTCAGCGAGCTCCCGACGCACTCATGGCAAGTTCCCAATCGCATCGTTCGAACCCCGGCCCGATGCATGGACTGTTGGGAAACCTCATCGGGAGCATCACATGCGCAACGAAAATCAAAACAAAAACTGGTTTCCCGCGCAGATCAAATTGTCGTGCAAAGATTGGGTCCCAAGAAAGTCACAAAAATTGAAAAACCGCATCATGTGAGAGATTGTTTTACCTAGGGAGATTGTATATCCTTGTATTCCAAATCTGGATGGAGAGGATGAAGGAAGTCAAGCGTCTTCCTCTCTAATGGTATCCACACAATGGATCTTTATCACGAATCTCCTCCAATCTGATCTTGCAACTCTTACAGAGGGAGGGAGGAGAATAGGAGGGGGAGGCCAAGGCTATTGCTTGTCAACCATAAGTCTCCCATCCTATTTATAGAGAGAAACCCTAGGGGTCCTATCTTAGTGGGTATTGTATATCCATCCAATAACTCACTAATCTTGCATTATTGAATCTCTATCCAATAATCTCTTTAGGCCTCTAATTGGGACTTAAGCAATGAGCCCATCAGCATAGGGTCTCATCTAATGAGAATAAGGGCTAATTGGATCTTCATCCAATCCTTTATTCGCTGAAGCATGTTGAATATCAGATTTTGATGATGAAATCAATTGATGGGTTATAAATCTAATATGGATTGTTAAAGTTGATTGATGCAGGATTAATTAAAACAGAAGGATTATTACAATCAGGATTTGCTAAAGTCAAATCCATGCATCGAGTCGATACGATTGGGAACTCGCCAAGAGTACGTCAGAAGCTCATCGAGAGTATTGAGAGCTTGCCAGGATGACGCAAGGGAGTTCGCCAGAAGAAGACCAAGACTCACCGAAAGATTGTCGGGGGTAGCCGAAAAGCTTGCCGGGAGTGCTAGTTACAGGTGCCCTGTAAGCCAATCACGGGAGTGATGGCACGTGTGACACACTATGAAATCTTTTTGCTTATGATTAATATTGGTATATTCTCACATTATATTATCTGTAGCATATATACTGTGATGTCCTTGGTTCTGTACAATGGGAATCGGATCGTGATGAGATCACGATAATGAGATTGATTACATATCCTAAATAATCTCGGTCATAGGTTACTCGAGAGGGACATCGAGATAACTAGGCAGATCGATGTACTATATACCCGTCCATATGATAAAGGCAACTGGTCTCATAGTCACTTGTGTGGAGACACTAAGGATATAGTATAAGTGCTCATTAGAGAATGAGTTCACTGATTGATCAGCTTATGGAATGCTGTATGGTTAATGATACCTAATGTCAAACAACGATTCCATGTCCTAGTTGTGTATCTAGTCCTTAGACTTGAGACACCAAGGATGCCTTGTATGAGTACTCCTTTATTTGACGCTTGACTTATAGGTTTGAAAAGTTTCAGATATGGTACAGCTAGTTATCGGGATTGGTAGCTAACCTTACAAAGGCAATTAAGTGTCAATAGAGGATCATCTACTCTCAGTATCATGAGAGGAATATCTCATATGTGCTTGCTTAGACAAATCCTTGGCCAGGGTCATTCAGATTGAGGGAGAAAGAGTTCTTCGGGAGAATCCGATTAAAGCGAGATTATGACAGATTCCGTATGTGACATGATAGTACCATGTCCAATATACGATCTTTGGGATATTAGTTAGATGAGGGATTATAGATACATGATAACTGTGGACATATAGGTCCGATGGATTCGATCCTCCTGTACCGTCTCGGGACTATAGCGTAGTGGCCTAGTACGTCCATAGTCGATGAGTCGAGTGAATTATTATGGGGATAATAATTTACTATATCAGAAGGAGTTCTGATGAGAGTGACTCATGGCCAGCTCGATATCGGGCCTAGAGGGTCACACACATATGGTGGATGCTTCAGCGAATAGAGGATTGAATGAAGATCCAATTAGCTCCTATTCTCATTAAATGAGACCCTATGCTGATGGGATCCTTGATTAAGGTCCAATTAGAGGCCTAAAGAGATTATTAATAGAGATCCAATAATGCAAGGTTAGTGGGTAATTAGATGAAGATCTAATACCCAATAAGGTAGGAGCCCTAGGGTTTTTGGTGGCTCTCTATAAATAGGAGGAGAGATCAGATTAGAGGAGTTTTATTGTAGAGATCCATCATGTGGATAATGCTAGAGAGGAGTACGCTTGACCTCCTTCATCTTCTCCATCCAGATCTGGGATACGATATATGATCTCCCTAGGTAAAATCAATCTCTCGCACATCGTGTTTTTTCAGTTTTTATGGTTTTTCTTGCGATCCCAATCTTTTGCATGATGACTTGATCTACATAGGAAACCAGATTTTATTTTGATTTTCGCTACGCATGTGATGCACCTGCTGAGGTTTCCCAACAGGGAGTTGGGATGGTCTTGTAATAGATATTTTGGCAATTATGATTGTATTTAATTAAGTCATAATTGGCATCGTGTAATACTAACTATGACATGAGCAATGAAGTTACAACCAGATGATGTGCCAAGATCAAGCTTGAGCATCGGGTTGGGGTTTGGACAATGTAGTGGGATCTTACCGAAGTTCGCTAGGAGATTCGCTGAAGGGATCGGAAAGGTCGCTGGGAACACACCGGGAGATCGCCGGAAGACTCACCACAAGAATGCCGGAGGCTGTCGAATTAGCAGGAGTTAGGTCTTATTTAGCTTGTTGGTCATTAAGTGTTGTAATCATTGAGTCATAGTTAGGGTTTGAGTCCAAATTGAGTTGGATTTGGAAGGAATCCAAATCCAACTCAATAAGGCAATCAGGTCCACTATTGGCGTTTGATTGAGCTCAATTGGTTGACCAAAGGTTGGTCAACATCAGGTTCAAGCTGGAATTCAAAAAGTAGAGGGAACCACTTTTGTGGAAATTTCAGCGGGTAAACCGCCGGTGAGCGACGGGTGTACCACCGCCACCCAGGTTTTTGGGCGGCTGACGGTGGCTGAGCCGCTTAGTGCCAATTGATCCTAACAATTGGTATTAGAGCCCCAGTTTCTCTTATTTGGTTTAACACCCAAGGGCTCTTATTGGCTTTCAAGAGGGCTTTTCTATCGTTCGTCCTCCCATATTGAATGGGACGGACTACACTTATTGGAAAACTCAGATGAGAGTTTTCTTGCTTTCTTTAGACCTTGATTTATAGACTATTGTTGAAAATGGATTTGAAAAGTCTTCTCTTTGATTGAATAATTGGAATGATTCGGAGAATAAGACTCTCTTTAAACGCAAAGGCTATGAATGACTTGCTTTGTGCCCTTGATAAAAATGAATTTGATCGGGTTTCTTATTTTTATTCGGCTTTTGATATATGTCATGCATTAGAAATAACATATGAAAGTATATTTAATATAAATGAATCATTAAATAAAAATACTTCTGAAAATGAATAAGAAGAACACCTTCCTATTAACCGAAAGGAATGTGAATCGAGAAGAACACATGACTCTTTGAGTGAAATCTCAAGTGATGAGAATCTTGAACTTTTGATAAATGAACCGGAAAATTAACAAACTTGAGCCTTAAACATAATATAAAGATGGACAAAATCTCTTGCTATGAACGCAAGAAGCCGTGGAGCTCCAAAGATCAAATGCACAACCAAGAGTGGAGAATCTTGCTCTTATGGTCATCGATGATGAGGTTAGTAAGCCTTTAGATATTTCATTTTCAGAATTATTAAATATGTTCAATGATTTGTTTGATGAATTTAGAAAATTTAATAAATCTTTTAAGTTGCTTAAACATGAACATGATTTGTTAGTTGGTAAAGTTGATGAAATGCAAGAGTTATTAGCATCACACAATCCTAGTTCTAAATGTGAAATGCTATGCAACATTAAAGAAGAAAATTACATGCTTAAAACAACACTAAAGAAATTTGAGATAGGGAATAAATCCCTAAATATGATCCTTGCTAATAAAGGTTATATTAATAATAAAAATGACATAAGCTTTGTTGGTAATGTTCAACAAAAGCCAACCAGCTTTGTAAAAGGACCTACATTAAATGTGTCACAAAGAATCAAGTTAATTATTATAAAAAATTTGGATATAAAGCTTACAAATGTCCATTTAAAAATTATAGTCCTTATAAGTTAGTTTGGGTTCCTAAAGGAACCATAAACAATCTTATGTCATTAGAGAAAATGGGAAGAACATGTCATGAAGGACCCAATGTTAAAATTGGTACCTAAATCAAAACCTCCCATAATATAAATTTGTTTCCTAACAAGGCTAGGAGTAATAAAAATATTTTGAAATAGATGCTCAAATCATATTACTTATGATCAACACTCCTTCAAGCTTACTAGCCTAAGTAGTAATAAGAAAATTATTAGAATTAAAATTATTAACAATGAATCTTTTAATGGTTCATCATTATACAATTAATATTGATGATGCATAGCTAGAGTATACAAGTTTGAAAATGAATCAGAACGAAAGAACCTTAGTTACTAAAAAACATATTAAAACTTACAAAAATGAGATTTTGAGTGAATGCTAAAATCATTGTCTTGTTTAAATGTAAAGACTATTATCAAATACTTCAAATATTAACTAAGTTTGTGGAATAATTGATTTAAATATTACATTGATTGAAATGCCATGATGATTTAATGCTTGTGTTGAATGATAGAGCGTAAAAAATATATATGCTTCATTTTTAAGTATTTTGAAAATGAGTTTGTCAACTCCTTGCACTATGTGTAAAGAGTTAGACTCATTTAAATATTGAAATTGAGATAGATTGAATTTTGATTGAAAATATTTTATGAAACCATGATTTAATGATGCATAGTGATTATGCTTAATGAGTTTATATTTCAAAATTATGCATAATAATCTTTGTGATTTATAACTTATTGATCTTTGCCCTAATGAAAGCTCTTTTTTAGTTTTAAATGAGGATACATGTTTTCATTTGACTTAAAAAACAAAGGCATGCTTGTATGAAATTATACATTTTTACTTGAAAATTTCTTTATCTTATAAATCTTTCAAAAATAGATTAATGAATCGATTATGTTATCTTTTATGAATCTCTTAAACTATGAAAGTGATTTTGATGATTTGATGATTTGATGATTTGAACTTGGATAAGTTATTATCATGATTTTTGGCAAGTTTAGGAAATGAAACTTGAAATCTTTATATAAATACTTTGATTATGAAAAATCTTTGTTGAATAAGGAATGATTTGCCAAAATTAAAATTATGAATTTTAAATACATGAGGTTTACATGATTGGATTTCTATTTTACTTAAAATTTTGAATATATTAGATTTCATGATTACTTATGTTAAAATTTACAAACAATAAGGAGGGGTAAATTTATTAACTTAAATCATGTCTTTTGGTATTCATGAATGTCTTTTCATATCAATATCTTTCTTGACATGATTTATTTTAAAACTCATGAATGACATAACTTATCACCAAAATTAGTATTTCTTAAATTTGTAATAAGTTAAAAATTAAAAGAGATTTATATTATCATGAATATTCTCTTAATTTTTTGACTTGACTTTTACGTTATGGGAATCACGTTATTGATCTCTATGATTTTCTATTTTTTAATAAAAAGGAGATTATGATCTTAACAATAATAATTAAATTTTTTATCAAGATCATTATTCTTTTTGATTAAAAAGATTTATATTGATGAATTAAGATTATCCCCTAAGGCTCATTTTTATTATTTACAAAAAAGGGAAAAAAAACATATTAAATGAAATCATGTCTTTTGATATTCAAAAATTTGATTTTATCTTTAATTACATGATCCCCTTGTACTTTTTGGCATAATTTGAATATGGATGTTAAGAAGAAATTATGCAATCATATTTTTTTTTTATATTAACAAAGGGAGAGATAAAATTGGAAGCAAATTGGATATGATAAGATTGAATGAAAAATAATTTGCTTAGATGGAAATTTAGAATTTTAAATTATCTAAATACATACAAAATGCATAATTTACAATTTGAGCTTAGTCTACTATCATGTTTTCTTTTGGAATTCATGATGATTGTTATCAAAATTACATGAGATGATTTTAAAAGCATAAACTTTTGAATCTCCTTGAATATCTTAAAGTTTTGAGCTTAATTTAGAAATTCACATCTATAAAATTTACATCTTTAAAATTGAGTATTTTTATGATATGGTGTTTTTTATTTCTCTACCTTGGTTGTACATTTTTATTCACACAAAGTGGAGAAAGGAAATCACTAGCATTTCAAGAGACCAAAAAGTCTATTAATTTTATTTTGAATCTTTTGAAAATGATTTTGATGGTTATATTTATTGGAAATTAAATGAGTTCTTTACCTATATCATGATTTTGATTTCTCAGAATTATAACTTGAAATATTTAATAAATCAAATCTCTTATATCTTCTCGTATTATTTAAAATGAGATTTTTGCATAAATCATGATCTTGACAACTTGAGAATTATTATGCATGAATCAAGATATTCTATGATTTATTTCTTGATATTCATAATTTATTTTTACAAATTGAATATCTCATCACTATGTTAATTGTTCTTGATATATTTCATGCGATGATTTATATATTTCTTGATATATTTATTAAAAAATAATGTAATAGGAAAAGTTTTACAATATTTTAACCATCCCTTTTCGTTGACGATCAAAGGGTGAGCAAAACTTGTACTTCTCAAAAGAGAAGAATGAATTCACTAGCTTGCATGTTCTAAAGTAATTGTGAAGCTTTCATATATCAAAAATTTGTTAATTGCACTTCTCATTTTATTGATGACAAAGGGGGGAGAAGGTATAATGATGTGAAATCTTGTATAATGATCATGCATGTAATAATAATTTTAAAAATCTATATAAAGATAATGATTTGTTATTGAGCTCATATTCGAAAAATTTACATGAGAAAATCTTGAAAAATTTACATGTAAATCTTGAAATTTACATGAGAAAAATTTGTTGAGCTCATATTCGAAATTATATATATATATATATATATATAAGATTGAAGTTAAGACCTAGAAATGCTAAATCATGAAAATATATAAATTACTAATATAGATTTCATGAAATGAAGCCTTTTTGTGATAACATTTCTTGAAAACTTTCTCCATAATTTTATCTTATTATTTTAAAAAAAAGGGAGAAAAAATTACATGAATATGTGCCACATTTGAAAATTACAAGAGATGACTTTTGCTACATTTGAAATATATAAGTAGTCTTTAAATCTTTTGAACTTTTGAGCTCATCTTATTATTGTTTTTAAAATTTATTAAGAGCTCTTCTCTATGATGAAATGATTCAACAATAACTCTCTTATTTTTCTCCTTATTAAAGGGGAACAAAAATTTTATAATGCATATACTAAGGGGGAATAATGTCATCATGTGCTTTGAAATTATTAACTATATTTTATCTTTTTGTTAATGACAAAGGGGGAGAAATATATATTGATGACACATGATATAAATTGATGAATACATTGATGACACATGATATAAATTGATGAATACATTGATGACACATGATCTTGTTGAAAAATATGGATATCTTGATATGGATATGGATTGATATATCTTGGATTTGGATATGAGTGCAAATTCCTTTTTACTCATGATTTGATATCTTGAATATGTAAATTTATATTGAAATTTGCATAGAATGTTGATTGCTTGAATTTAAGAGTGTGTGATTCTCTTAAATTTAAGTGGTATGATTTTAGGAGGAGTTAGGATTAACTCCTACCATCAATTGATTGTCATCATAAAAAAGAGGAAGATTATTGAATCTCGAATTTTGATGATGAAATCAATTGATGGGTTATAAATATAACATGGATTGTTAAAATTGATTGATATAAGATTAATTATGACAAAAGGACTATTACAATCAGGATTGGCCAAGTCAAGTCCATGCATCGAGTCGATGTGGTTGGAAAATCGCCAGGAGTACGTCGGAAGCTCACCGAGGGTATCGGGAGCTTGCTAGGATGACGCAAGGGAGTTCGTCAGAAGAAGATCGAGACTCACCAGAAGATTGTCGGGGTAGCCGAAAAGCTTACCGGGAGTTGGGATGGTCTTGTAATGGATGTTTTAACAATTATGATTGTATATAATTAAGTCATAATTAGCATCGTGCAGTACTAACTATGACAGGAGCAATGGAGTTACAACCAGATGATAGGCCAAGATCAAGCTTGAGCATCGGGTCGGGGTTCGAACGATGTAGTGGGATCTCGTCGAAGTTCGCTAGGAGATTCACCGAAGGGATCGGGAAGCTCGCTGGAAGAAGACCGGAAGACTCACCACAAGAATGTCGGAGGCTGCCGGATTAGCGGGAGTTAGGTCTTTTTTAGCTTGTTGGTCATTAAGTGTTATAATCATTGAGTCATAGTTAGGGTTTGAGTCCAAATTGAGTTGGATTTGGAAGGAATCCAAATCAACTCAATAAGACAATCAGGTCCACTATTAGGGTTTTATTGAGCTCAGGTTGAGCTCAATTGGTTGACCAAAGGGTTGGTCAACATCAGGTTCAAGCCGAAATTCGAAAAGTGGAGGGAACCACTTTTACGAAAATTTCGACGAGTAAACCACTGGTGAGCGGCAGGTGTACCGTCGTCGCCCAGGTTTTCGAGCGGTTGACCCACCGAAGCTGAGCAGTTGAACCGCCCATACCCAGGAATTTGGGCACTTTTGACGGGTAAACCGCCCTGGTCGGTGAGTGAACCACCTGTACCCGGATTTTCCGGATACATTTGATTTTTGGCTCCAAAAATCTGAAGCAACTTAGAGCCTATAAATACCTCAAGTATTCTGATAAAACCCCTGAAGGAGCTCTATAAATTTTGACCCTTGAGGGGGATCAACCCTTGGAACGCTGTAGGGGTTCCTCCCTCCTAGATTCGGCACAAGGCTGAAATAAAATTGATAATTGCTTGATTCAAGAGAGGGGGCAGCTACATCATTATATAGGGATTAAAACCCTAGCCTAAGGGGGTGATTGCCTAAGTAAAATTATCCCTTTGCCCCTCCTATAGCTAACCTGCCTTAATAAGAACAAGGGGCGACTAGGTTGGATCTATAGCCGACCTAAGCAAGGGGAAACCCTGGCCAACCAACCCAATAAGGGGGTGGTGGATACTTCTGAAAATGAACAAGAAGAACACCTTCCTAAGAACCAGAAGGAATATGAACCGAGAAGAACACATGACTCCTCGAGTGAAATCTCGAGTGATGAGGACCTTAAACTTTTGACAAGTGAACCGAAAAATTAATGAACTTGAACCTTAAAAATAATGTAAAGATGGACAAAACCTCTTGCTATGAACACAAGAAGCCGAGGAGCTCCAAAGATCAAATGCACAACCAAGAAGTGGAGAACCTTGCCCTTATGGCCATCGATGATGAGGTTCGTGAGCCTTTAAATATTTTATTTTTAGAATTATTAAATATGTTTCATGATTTATTTGATGAATTTAGAAAATTTAGTAAATCTTTTAAGTTGCTTAAACATGAACATGATTTGTTAGTTGGTAAAGTTGATGAAATGCATGAATTATTAGCAACACATAATCCTAGTTCTAAATGTGAAATGCTAGGCAACATTAAAGAAGAGAATTACATGCTTAAAACAACACTAAAGAAATTTGAGATAGAGAATAAATTCTTAAATATGATCCTTGCTAACAAGGGTCATATTAATAATAGAAATGGCATAGGCTTTGTTGGTAATGTTCAACAAAAGCCAACCAACCATCTTTGTAAAAGGACCTACATTAAATGTGCCATAAAGAATCAAGTGTAATTCTTGTAAAAAATTAGGACATAAAGCTTACAAATGTCCATTTAAAAATTATAGTCCTTACAAGTTAGTTTGGGTTCCCAAAGGAACCATAAACAATCTTATGCCATTAGAGAAAATGAGAAGAACATGTCATGAAGGACCTAATGTTAAAATTGGTACCTAAATCAAAACATTCCATAATATAAAGTTATTTCCTAACAAGGCTAGGAGTAATAAAAATATTTTGAAAGTATATGCTCAAATCATATTACTTAAGATCTAACACTCCTTCAAGCTTACTAGCCTAAGTAGTAATGAGAAAATTATTAGAATTAAAATTATTGACAATGAATCTTTTAATGGTTCATCATTATATAATTAATATTGATGATGTATTTCTAGAGTATACAAGTATGAAAATGAATTAGAACAAAAGAAATTTGGTATTTAAAAAATATATTGAAACTTACAAAAATAAGATTTTGAGTGAATGCTAAAATCATTGGCTTGTTTAAATGTAAAGACTAATATTAAATACTTCAAATATTGACTAAGTTTGTGGAATGATTGATTTAAATATTACATTGATTGAAATACCACGATGATTTAATGCTTATGTTGAATGATAGAGCATAGAACATTTTTATGTATTTTGAAAATGAGTTTGTCAACTCCTTGCACTATGTTAAAGAGTTAGACTCATTTAAATATTGAAATTGAGATAGGTTGAATTTTGATTAAAAATGATTTATGAAACCATGATTTAATGATGCATAGTGATTATGCTTAATGAGTTTATATTTCAAAATTATGCATGATGATCTTTGTGATTTATAGTTTATTGATCTTTGCCATAATGAAAGCCCTTTTTCAGTTTTAAATGAGGATACGTGTTTTTACTTGACTTAAAAGACAAAGGCATGCTTGTAAAAAATAAAGGAAATATATTTTTGTTTGAAATTTTTTTTATCTTATAAATCTTTTAAAAAGAGATTAATAAATCAATTATGTTATCTTTTATGAATCTCTTAAACTATGAAATTGATTTTGATGATTTGAACTTGGATAAGTTATTATCATGAATTTTGGCAAGTTTAGGAAATGAAACTTGACCCGTACCTAGGAATCTAGGCACTTTCAACGGGTAAACCGCCCAGGTCGACGGGTGAACCACCCGTACCCGGATTTTTCGGATACGTTTGATTTTTGGCTCTAAAAATCTGAAGCAACTTGGGGCCTATAAATACTCCAAGTATTCTTGCATTCCACACAACACTTCTAAGGGTAAAATTCTGTGAAAAACTTGTGTGAAGTGTAAGAAAAAGAAAAGGGATAAGGGAGAGAGCTTAGAGTTGTAAATCTTGTCTCCCTTGTAAGCTCAAGTGTAAGGGTTTGGTCTTCACCCAAAGAAGATCGGTAGTAGATGCTGGTGTGCCTCAAGAAGGAGGACTCGGGAGTGGACATAGGCATTTGGTACCGAACCACTATAAAAATTGTGAGTGGTTCTTTGCTTTCATTGCTTACATATTTCTTGTATTGAAGCTTCCGATTTATCTCAACTCTTAGAAAGCAAAGTTTTCACGATAAGTTCTTTACTTTAAACGTTGCTTATCTTTCCGGTTTGATTATCTACTTAGCAACTTTTTTTTGTTCACTCAATCATTTCACTAAGAACGAAAAGCTTCAGTTTCCCTATCTTGTTTTAATTGAAAAGATATCATCTAAATTAAAAATTTATACTTGTACTAATTCACCCCCCACCCCTCCCCCCCAGTGCCAATTGATCCTGACAAAGCATCCACCATATGTGTGTGACCCTCTAGGCCCGATATCGAGCTAGCCATGAGTCGCTCCCATTAGAACTCCTTCTGATATAGTGAATTATTATCTCCATAATAATTTACTCGACTCATCGACTATGGACGTACTAGGCCACTACGTCATAGTCCCCAGATGGTATAAGGGAATCAAATCTATCAGACCTGTCTATTCATAGTTACCGTATATCTATAATCTCTCATCCAACTAATATTGACGTACTAGGCACTACGCAATAGTCCCCAGATGGTACAGGGGAATCAAATCCATCGGACTTGTCTATTCATAGTTACTGTGTATCTATAATCTCTCATCCAACTAATATCCCAAAGACCGTATATTAGACATGGTACTGTCAGGTCACATACAAAATCAATTTGTCTTGCTCTAATCGGATTCAATCGTAGAACTCTTTTTCTCTCAATCCGAATGACCCTAGCTAGAGATTTGTCTGAGCAAGCACATACGGGATGTTCCTCTTACGATACCGAGAGTGGATGATCCTTTATTGGCGCTCAATTACCTTCATAAGGTTGGCTACTAATCATGATAACCAGTTGTACCATATCTTAAACTTTCCAAACCTATAAGTCTGGAGTCAAAGAAAGAAGTACTCATACAAGACATCCTTGGTATCTCAAGTCTAAGGTCCAGATACACAACTAGAATATGAAATCACTATATGACATTAAGTATCATTAACCATATAGCATTCCATAATCGGATCAATCAGTGAACTCATTCTCCATTGAGCACCTGTACTATATCCTTAGTGTCTCCATACAAGTGGCTATGAGACCAGTCGTCTCCATCATATGGATGGTTATATAGTACATCGGTCTGTCTGGTTATCTCGATGTCCCTCTCGAGTATCCTATGATCGAGATTATTCAGGATTTATGTTTAAATGTGAATAAATCTCATTATCATGATCTTATTATGATCTGATTCCCATTGCATAGAACCAAGGACATCACAATATATATATGCAACATATAATATAATGTGAGAATATGCCAGTAATAATCTTAAGCAAAAAATCGCGCAGCGTGTCACACGTGCCATCACTCATGTAATTGACTTGCAGGGCACCTATAACTAGTGATCTCACACTTGACCTAAAGCCAATCACTTATGTGTCTGATCCCCATCAAACCCCTGTGACGCTCAAATATAATCGGAGCCAGTGGCTTCGATAGTGGACTCCAATGTTATCTTCGGATGTAACCCTTTCCATTGCTATATCTTTTCGGGTCATGATTACTCTAATCAGATGGAACCTCCTTAGAATAATTATGATAAGACCTGGGTTCCCTTGTTAGAGCTATCACCCTATCGGTGTCATAATATATGGGAATCAACTCTACGTTGCTTGGTACGACTCTAATATCATGATGAACTTCTTCATCCATACCCCTTATTTTGCTGCTTCTACTGTAGCAATGTATTCCGCCTCTGTGGTGGAGTTAGTAGTAGTATCTTGCTTGGAACTCTTCTAGCTTACTGCTCCTCCATTCAGGGTGAAAACATACCCTGAGTCCAACTTGCTATCATCAATGTCAGACTGAAAACTTAAGTTAGTGTAGCCCTCAACCCGGAGACTAACTCCTCCATATACTAGTAAAAGATCCTTAGTCCTTCTCAAATACTTAAGGATATACTTTACTGCCTTCCAGTGTTCCAAACCTGGATCCGCTTGATACCTGCTCATGACACTCAGAGCATGCACTATATCAGGCCTAGTACATAGCATAACATACATGATAGACCCTTTCACTGAGGCATAGGGTATCGTATCCATGTCTGCCCTTTTTTCAAGACTCTTTGGGGATGTACTCCTAGAAAGTGATATTTCATATCTCATCGGTATGAGACCTCTTTTGGAATTCTTCATGCCAAACCTTTTGACAATGAAGCATATGTACCTGGACTGGGATAAGCCAAGCATCCTCTTGGATCTATCTCTATAGATCTGGATCCCCAAAAATATAGGATGTTTCCCCTAAGTCTTTAATGAAGAAGTTTCTAGATAGCCAAGTCTTTACTGTGGAGAGCATTCCTACATCATTCCCAATTATTATGATGTCATCCACATACAATACTAAGAAGGTGATATCACTCCCACTTACCTTCCTATACACACAAGGCTCATCTTCACTCTTAACGAAGTCATAAGATCTGATCATCTCATCAAATCTTATGTTCCAACTTTGGAAAATATGCTTTAGTCCATAAATGGACTTGAGTAACATGCACACTTTATCTGGACTCTATCTGGATACGAATCCCTCTAGCTGTATCATATACACCTTCTCCTTGAGGTTGCCATTGAGGAATATCATTTTGACATCCATCTACCAGATCTCATAGTCATAGTGTGCTACAATGGCGAAAAGAATTATAATGGACTTAAGCATGACTACAGGTGAAAGGTTTCATCATAGTCAACTCCTTGTCTTTGACGATATCCTTTAGCTACTAGCCTTGCTTTATAGGTCTCCACCTTTCCATCTACTCCAATCTTCTTTTCGAATATCCACTTGCACTCGATGGGTACTATACCCTCAGGTGCATCCACAAGATTTCAAACCTTGTTAGAGTATATGAAATTCATCTCAGAATTCATAGTTTCTTGCCACTTCCCGGAGTTTATACTCATAATAGCCTCCTCGTAGGTATGAGGATCAACATCCTAAGAGTCATCTCCACTGATATGTCTCACATATCTTTCAGGAGGGTGAGATACTCTGCTAGACCTGCGCAAAATTAGAACTTATGTGTTAGGTACCTAAATAGACTCAGACTCTAGAATTGTGCTTGAGCTAGGTTCTCTAACCTCGCTCAACTCTATCTAACTCCCACTGTTTCTACCAAGAATTTGTTCCTTCTCAAGGAACATAGCTCTCTTGGCAACAAAGACCTTTCGGTCCTCGGGATAATAAAAATAATTCCCACAAGTTTCCTTGGGGTATCCCATGAATGTGCATCATTATATCCTTGATTCCAACTCATTGGGGTTGTGTCTTCTAACGTGGGCAGGACAGCCCCAAATCTTAACCATCTTAAGATCATGCTTCTTTCCTTTCCATATCTTATATGGTGTAGACACTTCTGACTTTTATGGAATTATGTTCAGAAGGTAAGCTATGGTCTCTAGGGTGTATCCCCAAAATGAGATGGGTAGGTCCGTGAAACTCATTATGGATCGCACCATGTCTAATAGTGTGTGATTTCTTCTTTCTGATACACCATTGAGCTGAGGTGTATAATGAGGTATCTATTGGGATAGAATCTCATTGTCTTTGAGGAAATGGGTGAACTCCGTGCTCAAGTACTCTCCTCCTCGATCTGATCGAAGAGTCTTAATACCTAGAGAAATCATCAGTGAATGTAATGAAGTATGAGTAACCACCTATAACCTGAGTCAACATGGGACCACGTACATCACTATGGATGAATTCCAATAACTCAGTAGCTCTCTCTCTCTAGTTCCACTAAAAGGAGAGTTGGTCATCTTCCCACGAAGGCAATGTTCGTAAGTTGCATATGACTCATTGTCAAATAAATCTATGTATTCATCTTTCAACAACTTTTGAATCATTCCCTCATGTATATGACATAGCCTACAATGTCATAGGTATTCATTATTCACTTCATCTCTTTTCCTCTTAGACGTATTTATATTCATGATGCGTGGAGAAGTGTCTAACACATATAAGCAATTTATAAGGGTTCTTCTAGTGATGATCTCATCATCCATAATTATTGAACCACTATTATTCTCAAAAACTAATTTATATCCACTAATTATCAAACAAGAGATGAAAATAATATTTTTGATAATAGAGGGAACCAAATAGCATGCATCCAATGCAATGATACTCTACCAGGCAGATGTAGGGTGACCTCCCTAACGGTAACTGTAGCAACTCTTGCTCCATTGCCCATCTTGAGGTCTATCTTGTCGTTAGCCAATCTTCTAAGTCTTGCTAGAAACTGCAACGAATTGCAGATATGATAAACACTCCCGGCATCCAATACTCATATGTTATCATAAAAATCTAACAAGTGGAGACTGATCATGAATATACTTGAACTTCTCCAAGCTTCTGTTTTGCCTTCTCTGTAAGGTAGTCCTTATAATTCCTCTTCCAATGCCCATCTTGGTCATAGTGGAAGCACTGTCCTTTATAATTTGTCGGGTCTTTCTTGGCAACCTTTGCCTTACCCGGTCTTCCTTTGCCCTTGCCTTTCTTAAGGATCTTGTTGACCTTCCTTTTCTTTTTGGTCTCACTAATATAGAGAACTGACTTCTCCTTCTTGATGGCACTCTTAGCTTCCCTCAATATATTGAGGAGCTCAAGGAGAGTCACCTCAAACTTGCTCATGTTAAAATTTATGATGAAGTGAGAAAATGAATCTGGTAAGGATTGAAGTAAAAGATCAACGCACAAGTTATCCTCTAGGATTATTCCTAGACCTATAAGTTTCTCGATCCACTCTATTATATTTAGGATATGTTCTCAACCGATGTCCCTTTTGTCATCCTGGCTTGGAGAGTCACTAGATATCTCATATCTTTGTGTTCTTCCCTGTTTCTCAAACAACTAGTAGAGATGAAGAATGATAGAATCTGCATCCATGCTCTCATGTTGCCTCTGTAACTCAAGAGTCATGGAGGCCAGCATATAACGTTTTACCAATGTGGAATCATCTATATACTTCACATAGCAAGCGATCTCATTCTCGCTTGCCCCTTCTTCCGGTGTGGGCACAATTGTATCAAGGACGTACTTGATTTTCTCCGTCATAAGAACAATTCTCAAATTACGGAGCCAATCTGTGTAGCTTGGACTAGTGAGGCGGTTTGTATCAAGTATGTCATGTAGGGGGGTTGTCAGCGATATGTTTATGATAAACAAGATATAACATAAATAAATAACATACAAATTTTATAAAAAATACTAATTAAGATATGAACTTCTATCTTAATATACTCCCACTATTTTCCTAGCGAATTACGTGACACCATCGACATGTGAGACGGAAGTCTCTGGCAGACTCCTAGTGGGGATCGGGATCCAATTGGCATCTTAGTGCAACCTTGAAGGACTCAACCAATTACACTAAGCCTAAAAAGTAGAGTTGACTCAGGCTAATCACAACTCTTTATGATTCCCATCATGTTCGGCCTCCGAATCATCATGGTCTCAAGGGACTCGACCAACCATGATATTCAGTTAAATCATCACCATCATTGTAAGATGAGTCTGATTTGATGATATACCATCGAGAGACTCGACCAAGTATATCATGTCCACAGGTCACCAGTGACATCTCTATGTCATAGGCAAGAACTCGATCACATAGATAAGTGCCTCGAGGGACTCGACCAACTCAACCTATGTTGTGATTCAATTTTTTTCTATAACGATGGAAGGCCACATGGGTCAATCTTATTGCCTCACGCTTACAGACTTAATATTATCGTAGGAGAGGTTTTTGTTTCGTATCGGTCTACTAATATGTCATGTCACACACATACATATTTAATATATATCTACATCGCATGCATATATATATATATATATATATATATATATATATATATATATATATATATATATATATAAATAGTAGGTGTATAACACATCATAAATGCAAGCCACACCAGGTGATTATGAGCCGTCACCTAATATGATTAAGCTCGAGCCAATGAACCTAATCACTCACAATTGGATCTATGTGTCCATCGGTGCATCTCCATGCCCTGTGATTATTGATCTCGTTATCATTGGTTCCATCGGATTGTCGCATCACCATGCGTCGTGATCTCCCGCCATGACATCGTGGGTCCCGCTGTCACGTCCACGCTCTCGTCATGCCCCTCCATGTAATTACAAATAATCATAGGCACACGGGCCCGATAATAAATGAGAAAATTAGAGGCTCGCAGGCCCCAATAATAATAATAATAATCACAATTATATATATCACAACACATGATTCATGATCATCCACCCACATCAAACATCACATATAGATCACATCAAATGTAGGATAACTAGATATATAATAATTAATTAAATTATTTAATTAATTATTTTTTAGGAAATCAGGACATGCTCAGAATTTTTAAAATTATCAAGGGCATTTTCATAATTCTGGATAGGAGGATAGTCCTCGAAATTTTTAAAATTGTCGAGAGTGTTTTGATATTCTGGGCATAAGACAGACCTCGAAATTTCTCAAAATTTGAGAGTATAATCATCCTTTTCTCAAAATGATGCCTTAGCACCCCCTTCTGACCTCATCCTGCGGCGATGCTACACCCCGCTAGCGATCGCCTCTGCCCACGGCCAAGCAACATTGCCCTCGGGCGGTAGCCCCTACGAGTTGGCGATGCCGCCTCGTGCAGCCACCTGGTCCGTAGGCTCGCCCACGGGCACTGTGCCCGTAGGCGGCAGCGGTTGCGGGTGGGCACCGCGCTGCAGGTCACCGCTCTTGCGGGCGCCACGCTATAGGCGACTGCCCTTGCGGGTGGCTGGCCCTGCAGGGGGCCTTGGCCACAACTGGCCGCCCCCTTGTAGGTGGTCAAGCAGTGACCGGCCGACCCTACCGGGGGCCTGGCTGTGGCCAGCCACCCTTGTAGAGGGCCTGGCTGTAGCCGGCCACCCTCTTTCCTCGCCTTCGTTGAAAAAATGGAGCAATGCATAGGACAGTTCTACGCGATTCAATCTCATCACACGCGGTTTAAAACCAATCTTTCACACGAAAACCTTGGCTCTGATACAACTATTTGGAGACCTCAATGGGAGCATTACATGTGAAGCAAAAATCAAAACAAAAATCAGTTTCCTATGCAGATCAAATCGTCGTGCAAAGATTGAGTCGCGAGAAAGCCGTAGAAATAAAAAATCGCATCATGTGAGAGATTTTTTACCTAGGGAGATCGTATATCCCTGTATTTCAGATCCGGATGGAGAGGATGAAGTCAAGTGTCTTCCTCTCTAGTAGTATCCACATGATATATCTCTACAGTGAATCTCCTCGAATCTGATCTTGCAACTCTTACAGAGGGAGGGAGGAGAATAAGAGGGGGAGGCAAGGGTGTAGCCTATCAACCATGAGTCTCCCATCCTATCTATAGAGAGCCACCGAAGTCCTAGGGGTCCTGCCTTAGTGGGTATTGGATCTATATCCAATAACCCACTAACCTTGCATTATTCAATCTCTATCCAATATCTTTTTAGGCCTCTAATTGGGCCTTAAGCAAAGAGCCCATCAGCATAGGATCTCATCTAATGAGAGTAGGGGCTAATTGGATCTTAATCCAATTCTCTATTCGCTGAAGCATCCACCATATGGGTGTGACCCTCTAGGCTCGATACCGAGCTGGCCGTGAGTTGCTCCCATCAGAGCCCTTTTGATATACTGAATTATTATCTCCATAATAATTCACTCGACTCATTGACTATGGACGTACTAGGCCACTACGCCATAGTCCCCAGACGGTACAGGGGGATCAAATCCATCGGACCTATCTGTCCATAGTTATCGTGTATCTATAATCCCTCATCCAACTAATATCCTAAAGACCGTATATTGGATATGGTACTGTCAGGTCATATACGGAATCAGTTTATCTTGCTCTAATCGGATTCTACTGGAGAACTCTTTCTTTCTCAATCTGAATGACCCTAGCTAGGGATTTGTTTAAGCAAGCACATACAAGATATTCCTCTCGTGATACCGAAAGTGGATGATCCTTTATTGACACTCAATTGCCTTCATAAGGTTGGCTACTAATCCTGATAACCAATTGTACTAGATTTTGAACTTTCCAAACCTGTAAGTCTGGCGTCAAAGAAAGAAGTACTCATATAAAGCATCCTTGGTGTCTCAAGTCTAAGGTCCAGATACACAATTGAGACTATGAAATCACTATCTGACATTAGGTATCATTAACTATATAGTATTCTATAAGTAGATCAAACAGTGAACTCATTCTCCATTGAGCACCTGTACTATATCCTTAGTGTCTCCACACAAGTGGCTATGAGACTAGCCGCTCCATCATATGAACGGGTATATAGTACATCGGTCTGTCCGGTTATCTTGATGTCTCTCTCGAGTAACCTTTGACCGGGATTATTCAGGATTTATGTTTAAAGGTGAATCAATCTCATTATCGTGATCTCATCACGATCTGATTCCCATTAACTAAGGACATCATAATATATATATACAATAGATAATATAATGTGAGAATATATTAATAATAATCTTAAGTAAAAAGATCACGCAGCGTGTTACACGTGTCATTACTCACGTGATTGGCTTGTAGGGCACCTGTAACCAGCATGAACTTGACCTTGGCCAATCCCGATTGTAATAATCTTTTTATTGTAATTAATCTTGCATCAATCAACTCTAACAACATATATTAGATCAATAACCCATCAATTGATTTGATCATCAAAATCAGAGATTCAAAAATCTCCCCCTTCTTGATGATGACAATCAATTGATGACAAAAGTTAATCCTAACTCCTCCTAAATCTATGCCACTTAAATTTAAGAACAACACACACTCTTAAATTCCAGCAATCAACATTCAACATAAATTTCAACACAAATTTGTATTAAGTCATCAAATCATGAGTAAAAAGAATTATGCACTCATATTTATATCCAAGATATATCAATCCATATCCATATCAAGATATCCATATATTTCAACAATATCATTATGTCATTAATGTATTCATCAATTATATCATGTGTCATCAATGTATATTTTTTCCTCTTTATCATCAACAAAAAGGTGAAATATATAACTAATAATTTTAAAGCACATGATGACATTACTTCCCCTTAGTATGTATTATAAAATTTTCTTCCCCTTTAATAAGGAGAGAAATAAGGGAGGTGTTGTTGAATCATTTTATAGAGAAGAGCTCTTAATAAATTTTAAAAATAGTACTAATATAAGCTCAAAAGTTCAAGAGATTTAAAGACTACTTATGTATTTTAAATGTAGCAAAAGTCATCTCTTGATATAAAAAAAATTATCTCTTGTAAATTTCAAATATGGCACATCTTCAAGCAATTTTTCTTCTTTTTTTTGAAAACAATAAGATAAAATCATTGAGAAAGTTTTCAAAAATGTTATTACAAAAAGGGTTCATTTCATGAAATTTATATTCGTAATTTATATATTTTCATGATTTAGCGTTTCTAGGTCTCAACCTCAATCTTGTATATATAAAATTTCAAATATGAGCTCAACAAATCTTTCTCATACAAATTTTAAGAAAATGTAGCAAATAAATCCGAACAATAACAAATCATTATCTTAATGTAGATTTTTAAAATCATCATTACATGCATGATCATCATACATGATTTCATATCATTATACCTTCTCCCTCTTTATCGTCAACAAAAAGGAGAATTACAATTAGCAAGTTTTTGATATATGAAAGCTTAGCAATTTAGCAAATTTTTCATCACTTTAGAACATACAAGCTAGTGAGTTCATTCTTCTCTTTTGAGAAGTGCAAGCTAGCAAATTTTTGCTTCCTTTATAATATTCAAGCTAACAATTTTACATCATGTAAGCTAATAAGTTTTGCTCCCCCTTTGTCATTGTCAAAAAGAAGGGATGGTTACAATAGTACAAAACTTTTTCTATTATATTATTTTTTAAATTATCATATGAAATATATTAAGAAAAATTAACATAGTAATGAGATGTACAATTCGTGAAGATAAATTGTGACTATCATGAGACAAATCATATGAGAAATAAATAAAATCTCTTGATTCATTTATAAGAAATATAAGTTGTCAAGTTCATGATTTGTATAAAAATCTCCTTTTAAATAATACGAGAACACATAATAAAAGATTTTGATTCATAAAAGATTTAAAGTTATAATTCCAAGAAATCAAAATCATGATATAAACAAAGAACTCATTCAATTTCAAAATCATGAAAATCACTTTCAAGAGATTCAAAATGATATTGATAGTCTTATTGATCTCTTAAAATGCTAGTGATTTCATTTCTCTACTTTGTGTAAATAAGAAGGTAGAATCAAGGTAGAGAAGTGAAAAACATCACAAAAATACTCAATTTTATAGACGTAAATTTTATAGATATAGATTCCAAAATCTAAGAAAAAAAAATCAAATTTCAAGCAAGTTAGCAAATTAAGTAAATCATATCTCATGTAGATTTTGATAATAATCATCATGAATTCCAAAAGAAAACATAATAGTAGATTAAGCTCAAATTGTAAATCCAATATTTTGCATGCATTTAGAAAGTTCTAATTTTCTTCTAAGCACTTGTTCCTCATTCAAAGTTATTATATCTAATTTTTTTCTAATCATATTAGTAATTTTATTTTATTTTTATCATTGTCAGAAAATATGATGGTATAATTTCTTTTCATTCATGTTCAAATTTATGTTAAAAAGTACAAGAAGATCATGTCATTAAAGATAAATCAAAATTTTGAATATCAAAAGACATGATTTCGTTTAATAAGTTTCTTTCTCCTTTTTTGTAAATAATAACAATGAGTCTTAGGGGATAATCTCAATCCAAGATAAATCTTTTTAATAAAAAAGAAGAATGATCTTGATATAAAAATAATTATAATTGTTAAGATCATAAATCTCCTTTTTATTAAAAGGAGAAAATCATAGAGATCAATAACGTGATTCCCATAATGTAAAAGTCAAGTCAAGAAATTAAGAAAATATTCATGATAATACAAATCTCTTTCAACTTTCAACTTATCACAAATTTAAAAAATACTAATTTTGATGATAAGTTATGTCATTCATGAGTTTTAAAATAAATCATGTCAAGAAAGATATTAATATCAAAAGACATTCATGAATATTAAAGACTGATTTAATTTAATAAATCTCCTCTGAAATAATAAAAATTTTAGGAGATCAATTTTGTAAGCAAAATCTTAATACATGAAACTTGTCAAGTTACAAGTATGATTTTGCAAAATAAGATATGGAAATATTGGATCTCAACTTATATATGTGATTTCAAATCATCAAGATCATTGTTTATATTCATGTTATTGTTTCAAAAATATAAACTTATGATTCATTTATAAATTTCTCCAAACGAACTTGATTTATGTAAAGATTTCAAGTTACAATTTTTCAACTTATCAAGATCATGTTAAAATCATAAAAAATATCAATAACATTGGATAGATTCATCAATCTCTTTCTAAAACAAAATCATTTAAAAACTTATCCAAAATCATCAAAAAAATCAGTTTTCAAAAAATTCAATAATGGCATCATAGATTATTTTTCAATAGCTATAGTTCTCTAATCCATCTTAGTAGTTTAAGAGATTCAACAATAATAGTATTATTTTATCTATTGTTGAAGGATTAATAGAATAAAATTTCTTTCAAGAATAATTGTCTTTCTTTTGAAATTTATTTCAAGAATGCAATGTCATTTTAAAGTCAAAAATGAAATTTTATCAAGATCATTGCAATAAAATATTTTCAAACAAAAATTTTGATTTATTTCAATTTTAATAATTTTTAGACTTAGTGTAGTGAGTTACCATGCTCATTTCATTCTCATTAAATATATTGTTAATTTATAAAAATACTAGACAATGAAGTATGATTTTTCTCTCCCTTTTCTATATTGTTCTATGCTAAAAAATACTAGACAATAAAAACGTGGCCCGGATACCAATTGTTAGGATCAATTGGCACTAAGAGGAGGGGACAACGGTTTGGTGTGCTCATTTAAAAACTTTCTTTAGTAAAGCAAAGAGTTAACAATGGAAGCTTCTTTTGATATTTCGGTAAAATTGATTTAAAAATAATTTGAGAGAAATTGTGAGAATGATGCTTGTAAATTTCTTAAACTAATTAAGAGCAATAGAAAGAAGTAAACAAGACAAGAAAGAGCACTCACAATTTATAGTGGTTCGGCCTCAACCGGCTTACGTCCGCTCCTGAATCCTCCTTCTTGAGGCACACTGACGTCCACTACCGATCTTCTTTGGGTGAAGACCAAACCCTTACACTTGAGCTTACAAGGGAGACGAGATTTACATCTCTTTGATCACTCCCTTACCCCTTTCCTTTTTCTTACAATCCACATAAGTTTTTCACATAATTTATTTTCTAAATTATTTTATAGAATGCAAGAAAACTTGAGGTATTTATAGACCCCAAGTGACTTTAGATTTTTGGAGCCAAAAATCAAACTCACCCAAAAAATCCAGGTACAAGCGGTTTACTCGTCGACCTGAGCGGCTTAACCGTCCGAATACTAGGGTACGGGTGGTTTACCCATCGACCCTGGGCAGTTTACTCGCTGTCAGCTGCTTGAAAAACTGGGCGACAGTGGTTTACCCGTTGCTTACCGGCGGTTTACCCACCGGAAACTCCGTAAAAGTGGTTCCCTCCACTTTTCGAACTTTGACTTGAATCTGATGTTGGCCAAGTCTTTAGTTAACCAATGAGCTCAACTTGAGCTCAATCAAACCCCATAGTGGACCCGAATGCATCTTTGAGTTGATTTAGATGTCATCCAAATCACACTTATTTAAAACTCAATCTTAACCTATGACTTAAAATTACAACCAAAACATGACCACCAAGCTTAATAACCTTACTCCTGCAAATCGGCAACCTCCGGCTTCTTTAATGGTGAGTCTCACGATCTTCCTCCAGCGATCTCCCGGCGTGTTCCTAGAGATCTTCCCGATACCTTTGGTAAAGTCCTAGCGAACGCCCAGCGAGCTCCCACCGCATTATCTAATCCTTGGCCCGATGCCTAAGCTTGATCCTGGGTTCATGTCTGACCTGTAACTCATCCCGTCATGGTTAAACCTGCATGATGTTAAATACGACTTAATTAAATATAATCATAATGGTCAATACATCCCTTACAAGATAATCCCAACTCTCGATAAGCTTTTCGGCTACCCCCGACAATCTTACAACGAGTCTCGGTCTTCTTCTAGCGAACTCTCTTGTGCCATCCTGGCAAGCTCCCGATACCCTCGGCGAGCTCCCGACGCACTCTTGGCGAGTTCTCAACCGCATTGTTCGAACCCCGGCCCGATGCATGGACTTGACCTTGGCCAATCCTGATTATAATAAAGAGTTAACAACTTTATAGTGCTCGTTTAAAAATTTTCTTTCGTAAAGTAAAGAGTTAACAAAGGAAGCTTCTTTTGATATTTTGGTAAAATCGATTTAAAACCAATTTGAGAGAAATTGTGATAATGATGCTTGTAACTTTCTTAAACTAATTAAGAGCAATAGAAAGAAGTAAATAAGGCAAGAAAAGAGCACTCATAATTTATAGTGGTTCGGCCTCAACCGCCCTACGTCCGCTCCCGAGTCCTCCTTCTTGAGGCACACCGGCGTCTACCACCGATCTTCTTTGAGTGAAGACCAAACCCTTACACTTGAGCTTACAATGGAGACAAGATTTACAACTCTTTGAATACCTGGGCTGGAGTTAGGTCTTGTTTAGCTTGTTAGTCATTAAGTGTTGTAATCATTGAGTCATAGTTAGGAATTGAGTTGGATTTGGGTGAAACCCAAATCAACTCAATAAGGCAACCGGGTCCACTATTAAGGTTTGATTGAGCCCAGGTTGAGCTCAATTGGTTGACCAAAGGGTTGATCAACATAAGGTTCAAGCCAAAATTTAAAAAGTGGAGGGAACCACTTTTGCTAAATTCCGACGGGTAAACCGCCGGTGAGTGGCGGGTGTACCGCCGCCGTCCAAGTTTTCGGGCGGCTCATAATGGCTGACCCGCACAGGTTGGGCAATTGAACCACCCATACCCAGGAATCTGGGTACTTTGGGCGGTTGACCTGCCTAGGGCCGGTGGCTAAACCGCTCGTACCCAAGTGTTTGGGTGGCTAAGCCACCCAAGCCGACGGGTGAACCGCCCGTATTTGGATATTTTGGATACGGTTGGATTTTGACTTCGATTTTGAATCCAATTTGGAGCCTATAAATATCCCAAGTTTTTTTACATTCTATATAATAATTTTGGGGATTATATTATGAGAAAATATTGTGTGAGAATTGTAAGAAAAAGAAAAGGGGTAAGGAAGAGAGCTTAGAGTTAGAAATTTTCTCAAAGTCTCCCTTGCGAGCCAAGTGTAAAGGTTTGATCTTCACCCAAAGAAGATTGGTAGTGGATGCCGGTGTGCCTCAAGAAGGAGGACTCAGGAGTGGATGTAAGCCTTTAATGTCGAACCACTATAAAAATTGTGAGTGCTTCTTTGCTTTCAATTGCTTACATATTCTTGTATTAATGCTTCCAACTTAACTCAACTCCTTGAAAGCAAAGTTTTCATGATAGTTCTTTCCTTCAAACATTGCTTATCTTTCCGGTTTGCTCATTAACTTAGCAACTTTATTTTAGTCACTCACTTGTTTCACTAAGAACGAAAAGCTTTGGATTTCCTATCTTAGTTTAATCGAAAAGTTTTCATCTAAACCTAATATTTACATTTGCACTAATTCACCCCAAACCAACAGCCCCCCCCCCCCCCCCCCCCCCCCCCCCCCCCCCCCCCCCCCCCCCCGTGCCAATTGATCCTAATGCATAGCCCGTAAAGATATATCAATAGAAATAATTTCATTCGAATATAACACTACATATCCACTAACAAAGCCACTAGCTTAGATTGTATTTGAGCATCATAGAGGTCTGATGGGGATCAGACACATAGGTGATTGGTTTTAGGTCAAGTGAGAGATTGCTAGTTACAGGTGCCTTGCAAGCCAATCACGTGAGTGATCACACGTGTGACACGCTGCGTGATCTTTTTGCTTATGATTATTATTGGCATATTCTCATATTATATTATCTGTTGCATATATATTATGATGTCATTAGTTTTGTGCAATAAGAATCGGATCGCGATGAGATCATGATAATGAGACTGATTCATCTTTAAATACATATCCTAAATAATTCAAGTAATAGGTTACTCGAGAGGGATATTGAGATAACCCGACAGACCGAGCGTACTGTATACCCGTCCATATGATGAAGGCGGTTGGTCTCGTAGCCACTTATGTGGGGACACTAAGGATATAGTACATGTGCTCATTAGAGAATAAGTTTGTTGATTGATCCGCTTACGAAATGTTATATGGTTAACGATACCTAATGTCAGACAGCGATTCTATAGTCCTAGTTGTGTATCTGGTCCTTAGACTTTAGATACCAATGATGCCTTATATGAGTACTCATTTCTTTAACACCGGACTTATAGGTCTGGAAAGTTCTAGATCAGTACAATTGGTTATCGAGATTGGTAGCCAACCATACGAAGGTAATTGAGTGTCAACAAAGGATCATCCACTCTTGGTATCGCGAGAGGAATATCACAAATGTGCTTGCTTAGATAAATCTCTGGCCAGGGTCAATCGAATTGAGAGAGAAAGAGTTCTCCGAGAGAATCCGATTAGAGCGAGACTCAGATGGATTCATTTGTGGCCTACAGTACCATGTCTAATATACAATCTCTAGGATATTAGTTAGATGATAAACTATAGATACACGATAACTATGGATAGACAGGTTTGATAGATTCGATCCCCCTATACCATCTGGGGACTATGGCATAGTGGCCTAGTATGTCCATACTCGATGAGTCGAATGAATTATTATGGGGATAATAATTCACTATATCATAAGGAATTATGATGGAAGCAACTTACAGCCACCTCGGTATCAGGCTCAGAGGGTCACACACATATGGTGGATGCTTCAGCGAATATAATATTGGATAGAGATTCAATTAGCCCCGAGACCATATACTAATGGGCTCCTTGCATGAGGCCCAATTAGAGGCCAAAGGAGATTATTGAATAAAGATCCAATAATCCAATATTAGTGGGTAATTGGATGGAGATCCAATACCCACTAAGGCAGGGTACACTAGGGTTTTGGTGGCACTCTATAAATAGGAGATATGGGCGACACATAGATGATAGGTTGCACCTTTGGTCACCCCCTCCTATTCTCCTCCTCTCCCACACCTTCTCAGCCGACCATCCCTTCTCAAGCGTGAGAGGGCAGCGAAGAAGATATAGGATTTTTTCTAAGTTCGTTACGAGAAGCTGCGCAAGAGTTGTGAGACTTAGGGCTACAGATTGGAGGAGTATCGCTGTAGTGATCCATCGTGTGGATACCGCTAGAGAGGAGGACACTTGACCCCCTTTATCTTCTCTATTTGGATATGAAAAAATAGGGATATACGATCTCCCTTGGTAAATAATCTCACACATGATGTAGTTTTTCAATTTTATGGTTTTTCTCGTGATCCAATCTTTTGCATGATGATTTGATTTACATTTGAAACCTAGTTTATTTTGATCTCCTGCTGCATATGTGATGCTCCCACTTGATTTCTCAACAAAAAAGGGAGGAGGAGAAGAGAAGAGAAGGCTACAACTATGGGTGATAGGGCAAATAATTGGCCGACCCGGTCACCATAGGTCATGCTAGTCCCCAGAGCTAGCTCGCTAGACCACATCATCTAGCCGCCCGAGACAGATGGCACAGTCTTGACCGACTCGGCATAGTGCCGGCCAAGTTGCCACAGTGCCATCCGTCCTAGCATAGTGCCGATCGACCTGTTATAGTAGCAGGTTCGAGACCCAGAATGTGGCACCGTCTAACACCAACCTACCAATCGAGATCTCGAGACTCAATAGTATTATACCCTCGGTTCAGCCTAGGATGCAGCCGACATTGAGAGCCGGGATACGGCAGTCTCCTACCCAATGAGTATAAAAACCACCCTTGAGAATGGCTCAAGAGAGACTCTCTCTCGAACTCTCTGACTACATATAAACTCTTCAAACCATGCCGATCAGGGTACTGACTTGATCGTCGGAGGGGCCATGTCAGGCGCCTCCATTCAACGAGGCCTTTGTACATGATCACTCAGCAGACCTAGAAAAGGTGGACCTTGAGGCGCGCTCCCGAGTAAGCACAATCGAAATCCCCCAAACTCTCTATCTCTTCCTGACCGATGCGGACGAGCTTCTGCACATGGGCCAAACCAAGCCGTGATGACTCCATGGCCACAGCATAAAGTCCACTAATAGTGGGCAAGAAGGGAACAATAATTAATAAGGAAAAAGAGGAAGAGAATGGAGAAAGGGGAGGCCAAGAAGAGTAGAGAAGGTTATGATTGTGGGGGAGAAGGGAAGAATAGAAAAGGGGAGAATAAAGAAGAAAAAAGGGAAATAAAAGAGGAAGAAACAGAGAGGAGGAAAGAGAAGAGGCGAGAAAGGGAGAAAATGGAGGAAACAGAGAGACCTCAAGGGCGGAAAAAAAGAAAGGAAAAGAAAAAAAAAACCATAAATATTAAGGAACTATAGACCTTAAGCTATTCTCTCAATTTTCTCATGGAGGCCAAGAAACCTCAATCCTAAGAAAGGAGAAGATTTACCACTTCTTAGCCCACTTGATCATTAAGGAACGTCGTATTTCACTGGCATCTTTATTTTTGAGTTAAATTTACTTTACTATAAAAAAATGATCGTATGAATTATCATATGCATAATATATTTTAAAAAATATTTTTAAATGAATATGATCGTCATAAGTTAGGCATGAGCTAAATGTGAATGTATATATTTTATAAGCATGAAATATATGGTTATGATAAAAATATTTTATATGCATGCATATATAATGACGTGTAGATGATATGATTATGATGAGCTAGGCATGAGCTAAATATGAATATACATATTTTGTAAGAATATAAATATATAAATTATGATAAAAATATCTTGTATGCATGCATGTATGATCATGTGCGGTGTACAAGCGCATATGTTTTCTATGACATATAGTGTGGGAGTGCACGTATATGCTATAAAGTGCGGTATGAGAGTGTATATTTGTATTATGACGTATGATGTATGAATGTATATAGATAATATAACATGCGATGTTGGGATATATAGACGTCCGATGTGGGAATGCATATATATATTATGACGTGCACTATGGGAGTGCACGTATATGTTATGGCGTACGGTATAGAAGTGCACGTATATATTATGAAATACGGCGTGTGAATGCATATATATATTATAATGTTGTTGATGTTGAATCTTATATCTTGATGATGAAATCAATTGATGAGTTGTCGATCTAACATGTGCATTAGAAAAGATTGATGCGGGATTAACTATGATAGAGAAATATAATTATAATCAGATGTTGGACCAGAGTCAAGTCTGGGCATTGGGTCGGAGTTCGGACAATGTAGTGGGAACTTACCGAAAGACTCGTTGGAAGCTTACCGAAGGTATCGGAAGCTTGCCGAAGGTATCAAAAGCTTACTGAAGGTATCAGAAGCTTACTAGGAGTTCGTCGGGAGCTTGCTGAAGATGATCATGAGCTTGCCAGGATGGTGTCGGGAGTTTATCGAAAGAAGATCAAGAGATTCGCTGGAAGATCGTCAGAGGTTGCCGAAAAACTTACCGAGAGTTAGGATGATCTTGTTGGACTTGATGATCACATTGATTATAATTGATTAGTTGTAGTTAGCATTGATTATAGTTTAAGTCCTACTTGAGTTAGATTTGGAAGGAATCCAAATTAACTCAAGTGAGGTAAACCAAGTCCACATTTGGGTTTAGATTGAGTTCAAGTTGAGCTCAATTGGTTGACTTGGAAAGGGGTCAACTGAAGGTACAAGTCAGGAATGAAAAAGTAGAGGGAATCATTTTTCTGGGATTCCTGACAATTGTACCGCTGATGAGCGACAGTCGTACCGCCCAAGCGATGGTTGTACCGCCCAGGTCGATGATTGTACCATCGTCGCCTTGTTTTCCTGGTAGCTTTCGATGGCTGTATCGTCGGCATCAACGGTTGTATCGCCCGTACCCCATTTTTTAGATACATTTAAATTTTTTGCTCCATTTTTGAAGCCAATAGAGATTTATAAATACCCAAAGATTTCTACAACACATTGGGCTAGAAATTTTGTGAAAAAATATGTGCTAAAATTGTAAGAAAAAGGAAAAGGGCAAGGGAGTGAGAGAAATAATTGTAATTTTTATAAAGTCTCCCTTGTGAGTTTGTAAGGTTCCTCTCTTAAGCTTGGGAAAAGGAGAGTGAGAAGTGTAAGGGTTTGATCTTCACATAAAGAAGATTGATAGTGGATGCCAGTGGACCTTAGAGAAGAGGACTCGGGAGTGGACATAGGCGAGGTTGAGGCCAAACCACTATAATTTATGAGTTTTCTATTCTTACATTATTTATTATTTTTAATTGCTCTTAATTAGCTTATAGTAAGATTCGAACATCATTTTCACAACTTCTCTTAAATCGTTTTCTTAATCATTTCTAAAGAAATACAAAAAGATGCTACCGATTTTTTTTCTTCTTTTGTAAGTAAGGTTTTCAAATTGAGCACTTTCACTCTTGCACTAATTCACACCCCCCATTAGTGCCAATTGATCATAACAATTAGTTTCAGATCTACGTGCTACTCATTGGACTAAAAACCCAAGTGAGTAAATGACTTCGTTTGGTATGAACAAGAGATATTCTATTGCACGTCCTCCAATATTCAATAAGACAGATTACATATTTTGGAAAATTAGAATGTATATTTTTCTGATCTCCATGGATTGTGTTATGGCATATTGTTGATAATGGTTTTGAAAAATTATCTAAACCCATGAATGAATGGAATGGTTTTGAAAAGAAAGCTTTTTCGTTAAATGTAAAGGTAATAAATGTCTTATTTTGTACACTTGATAAGAATGAATTTGATCAGATTCTTCTTATGATTCGACTTTTGAGATTTGGTATATATTATAAATGCCACATAAAAGTACACTTAATCTAAATGAATCATTAAATGAAGAGACTTGCAAAAATGAACTTGAAGAACAAAAGAACATGAAGGATAGTGAACTGAGAACGGAAGAAGACTTTCCAAAGAACAGGAAGGAGTTTGAACTAACAATGACATATGACTCCTCAAGTAAAACCTCGAGTGATGAGAATCTTAAACCTTTGACAAATGAATTGGATAAATTAATGAATAAAAATTATAAAAATAAACTTAAATTGAACAAAACCTCTTGTTGTGAACGTAAGAAGCCGAGACGCTCCAAAGATGAAGAGCACAATCAATAAGAAGTGAAAAATCTCACGCTTATGGCTATCAACAACGAGGTAAGTGAGTCTTCAAAGAATTATTAAATATGTTTCATAAACTTTATGATGAGTTTAAAAAAATTATTAAGTCTTATAAATTACTTAAGAAAGAGCATGATTCTTTAGTTAGTAATGTTGAACAAATGCATGATGCATTCATTACCATCACACATTTCTTGCTCTAAATGTGAAACATTAGAATAAGTTAAAAAGGATAATATTATGTTAAAACAAACTTTAGAAAAATTTAAAATAAGAAATAAATCTCTAAACATGATCCTTATAAATAAGGTTCATGTTAATAGAAAAAAGGGTATAGGCTTTGTTGGCAACATTCAACAAAAGTTAATTATTTTTGTCAAAGGACCCACCCTAAACTTACTATAAAAAATTAAATATAACTTTTGTGGTAAATTAGGATATAAAGCCTACAAATATTTATTTAGAAAATATAGTCCACATAAATTTATTTGGGTTCCTAAAGGAACCATAAACAACCTCAAGCCATTAGAGAAAATAGGAAGAACCTTTCGTGAGAGACCCAAACTCAAATTGGTACCTAAAACAAAATCTCCCATCTTGTAGAGTTACCTCCTAACAAAGCCAGAAGCAAAAACGAATGATATCTTGATAGTGGATACTCAAGCCATATAACTTGAGATCTAACTCACTTATCAATGAAGAGATATTATTTGAATATCATTGTTTTGATTATAACAAATATTTTATTAAAAATAGTTCATAATTATACAACTAATCTTGATAATGCATCACTAGAGCATGCTAAAATTAGAAAAAAAAGTTTAGTTATTTTTAATGTAAAATTGTTTAAGTTGAAATTTATGAAAAAAGAAATTTTGATGATAGATTAAAAATTATTGACGTGAATTATTGAAATGTTGGATAAGTTATATATTGACATAAAGAAGGTTGTATAAATGAATGAAAGATTATTTTTGAATTTGAATATACAATAAATAAAATTTTGGAAATGAGTTTGTCAACTCCTTTCACTATGTGTAAAGAGCTAGACTCATTTAAATGTTGAAATTGAGATAGGTTTAATTTTTGTTTTGAAGATGTTTTATTATTTTAATGTGTTATAGTAATAAAATATGGTTTTTGGTCTTAAATGATAATTCATTGATCTGAAAAGAATTCTTGAAACAAATCATACTAAAAAGGAGGATAATTCTTCTTAAAAATATGTTTATCCTATCAAGCCTTCAATAAGAGATAAGGTGATATCATTATTGTTGAATATCTTAAATTAAAAAAATGATTTGATGATTTAAACTTAAAAAGGTTATTGTTAAAATCATGATATTGACATCTTGAAAATTGTAACTTGAGATGTTCATATAAATCAAGATCATTTACTATGATTCTTATGTTTTACTAAAGAAAATTATCTAAAGGACTCATAATCTTGATTTTTTTAACTTGATAAATGAAGACCCTTCTTATTATTTGATCTCTTAAGAATTTTTTTTATTATCTTAGAAGAGATTTGTCAAAATAAGTCATGTCATTTAGTATTCATGATTGGATATTAATATCCTTCATGACATGATTATTTGTGACTTCCTTCTTAGTATAACTTATCACTAAAATTAATATTTCTTAAATTTATGATAAGTTAAAAAATTATATAAGATTTGTTTTATCATGAACATTCCCTTTGATTTCTTGACTTGAGTTATCCTTTATGGGAATCACATTTAATCTCTATAATTTTCTCTTTTTAATAAAAAAGAGATTTATAATCTTAACAATTATAATTAAGATTTTTATCAAGATCTTTCTTCTATTTTATTAAAAAGATTTATCAAAATGAGTTGGGTGTCTTAATATTTATTTTGGATGAATTAAGATTATTTAATCCTCTAAGACTTATTATTTATAAAAAAAGGGGGAAGATAATTCTTAAAAGAAACCATGTCTTTTGGTACTTACAATTTGATTTTTCATCCTTAATGACATGATCCTTTTGTACTTATGGTTGTAATTAGGATATTGGTACAATGACCAAAGAGGGAGAGAAAATTGTCAATATGATTAGAAGAAAATTGATATGATGAATCTTATAGCATTGAATGAAGAACAATTTGCTAAGAAGAAAATTTATAATTTTAAAATACATACAAAATGCTTAATTAATTAAGCTTGATTTACCATCACATTTTGCTTTAGATTTCTTAGCTTTTTAAATTATAATTCTTATCAAAATTTACATGAGAAAATCATCAAAATGCATGAATTGCTTGATTTGCTACTCTTGTTTGAAATATATATATAATGAATTGCTTGGGTCGTTCTTAACTCTTGAATTTCAGAATTTACTAGATTAAGCTTTATTATTGTGATGATGTTTTTCACTCCCCTTCCTTGTTTCTACTTTCTTGTTTACAAAAATGGAAGAAAATTTATATGAAGATAATCTTCAAAAAACATGATTTGCTATTTTGATTTGCTATTTGTGTTTGAAGATAATGTAATTTAAATACATGAGTAGCTCTTAATTCTTCTTAGATTTCTCAAATTTTTAAGCTCACTTTCGAAATGATTCTCGTTAAAATAAACATAAGAAGAGGATTCAAATTTTTGTGATGAGATATTTTTAAAGATTATTCTTGTTTCATGAATCTTGATGAATATTTACAAATGCATAAGATATAACAAGAACTTTTATGATGCTTGATATGAGCTCTCTTCTATATCCTTTATTAAAAATTATTTTGATAGGATTTTTTTAATGAATACTTTTGAATGTATCCCTCCATACTAAATATTTGTTCTTCTAGATACTAAATTTTTGGACTTTGACACCTCCCTCCCCTTCATTTCTTTTTTCCTTCTTATTCACAAAAGGGGAAGAAAATTTTTCATGAGAAAATCTTATTTTACTAAGGAAGAGCAATAAATCAATTAAACATTTAATCATATTTATTTTGTACAAATGTGAAAATTTTGACACATGTGGAGTTTACGTATCATGAAATTATTTACTCATTATTTCACCTGTTTTTGATGATGACAAGGGGGGAGAAATAACATATTGATTACACAAATATGAAAAATGATACATATATGACAAAGGGGAAGAAAATCACATTTCTTCTTAAATAAAGAAAATTTTTAAATTCATTGTATGACTAATGCATATATTTTGAAATTCTTAAAAATTTATTGGTTGAAATCAATGTTATAAGAAAATTTTGCATAAATTTTTAAAATTCTTGGAATATCCTTGAAAATTTAATTATTCATGATTGGTTGAGATAAATATCATGTTTCATGTATGATTTTAAATTCATGGTATATCATTTCAAGATTTGAATGGATGAGATGATACTTGAATTTAGGACTGTTCGGTTCTCTTGAATTTAAGTTTTTTTTTATTAATTATATTATAACATGGATTTAGGAGGAGTAAGATTTAACTCTCATCATCAATTGATTGTCATCATAAAAAAGGGGGAGATTATTGAATCTCAGATTTTGATGATGAAATCAATTGATGGGCTATTGATCTAACATGTGTTGTTAGAGATGATTGATGAAGGATTAACTACGACAGAGAAAGATAATTACAATCAGATGTTGGACCAGAGTTAAGTCCAAGGATCAAGCCAGGGTTCGGATGATGCAGTGGGAACTTGCCGAAAGCTTGCTAGGAGTTCACCAGGAACTTGCCGAAGGTGATCGAGAGCTTGCCAGGATGACGTCAGGAGTTTACCAGAAGAAGACCAAGAGACACGTCGGAAGATCATCCGAGGGTACCAAAAAGCTTGCCGGGAGTTAGGAAGGTCTTGTTAGAATTGATGGTCACATTGATTGTAATTGATTAGTCATAGTTAGCATCGATTAAGGTTTGAGTCCTACTTGAGTTAGATTTGGAAGGAACCCAAATTAACTCAAGTGAGGCAAACCAGGTCCACATTTGGTTTTGGATTGAGCTTAATTGGTTGACCTGGAAAGGGATCAACTGAAGGTATAAGTTGGGATTAAAAAAGTGGAGGGAATCACTTTTTCAGGATTCACAACGATTATACCATCGATGGGCGGTGATTGTACCACCTAGATAGTGGTTGTACCACCTAGGTCAGTGGTTGTACCATCACCGCCCTATTTTCTAGGCAACTTTCGGTGGCTGCACCATCGGCATCGGGGTTGTACCGCTCATACCCAATTTTTCTAGATATATTTAAATTTGTGGCTCCATTTCTGAAGCCAATTGGGGTATATAAATACCTCAAGATTTCTTGTATTTAGCACAACACATTGGGCTAGAAATTCTATGAAAAAATTATGTGCTAAAATTGTAAGAAAAAAGAAAGGGGCAAGGGAGTGGGGGAAAGAATTGTAATTCTTGTAAAGTCTCCCTTTTGAGTTTGTAAGGTTCCTTTCCTGGGCCTGAGAAAAGGAGAGTGAAAAGTGTAAGAGTTTGATCTTCACCCAAAGAAGATTGATAGTGGACACCGGTGCACCTCGGAGAAGAGGACTCGGAAGTGGACATAGGCCAAGTTGAAACTGAACCACTATAATTTATGAGTATTTTATTCTTGCCTTATTTACGGTTTTCAATTGCTCTTAATTAGCTTATAGTAAGATTCAAGCATCATTTTTGTAACTTCTCTTAAATTGTTTTCTTAATCATTTCCAACGAAATACAAAAATGCGCTTTTGATTTTCTTTCTTATTTTGTAAGTAAGGTTTTCAAATTGAGCACTTTCACTCTTGCACTAATTCACACACCCCTCCCACCCCCCCCCCCCCCCCCCCCCCCCCCACCCCCAATTAGCGTCAATTGATCCTAACAATTGGTATCGCCTAACATTGATAACTATTCAATGCTGAGAATGGTTTCATAATCATTGAGTGGGAGGAGAAAAAAATCAACCTCGATCTCTTGGCCCTACAGAACCAATCTAACATGAGAGCACTTTCGGTTGCACTTCAAGATTCAGTCATCAACAACTTTGATGTCAGACCTATTACAATCTTCGATTTATAGTGCCAATAAGGCAGCAACCTTGCAGTTCATAAAGTTATTAGTGCGCCCTATATCGATAAGGACGGTGATGGGCTGGTGCTTAAGGAACCCTCCAATTTTCATCATTTGTGGGTTCGCGTGGCCAGCTAAAGCGTGAACCATGCTAATGGACGGCTGCGTTCCTCCTCCATGTCCTCCTTCTCAGACTCGAGGTCTGCATCTTTAGGTTCAGATTCATCAATAGGCTCAATCATTAGAAGCCTTCCCTTCTTGCAATGATGGTTGCAACTCTAAGGCTCATTCTAGTGCCAACATAATCCCTTTGTAGATCTGGCGTGAAGTTCTTCTCTCGTCAGCTTCTTCGATTGGAGGGGTCGATTGGTAGTAGGAGGGACCGAAGGTCTAGGTGCTGCTGGTCTGGGGGTGATGACCCTAGTCCTTCGCGCATAATGGTTCAACCACTCTTCTTGTAGTCACGCGAAGGAAATAGCCGCCATCAACTTGTAGTGTTGCCACACTTTGACTTCTCCTCGGAGCTTCAATTTTAGTCCCTCGATGAAAATTCCTAACAATTATTTTTCAGACTAGTCTCTTGTTTGGTTAAAAAGTCTTTCAAACCTGGTATGGTATTCTTGAATTGTGGATGTCTGATGGATTTTTGCAAGTTGGTCATCGATGTTCTCATATTTAAATGGCCTGAAGCGGATTAGCAGCCTGCTTTTAAATTGCTTCCATGTAGGGACTCTATGGGTTTGCTCGAACCAATTGTACTATTGGATCACATCTCTTTCAAGGCATATGGCAACAATGTCCACCATGTCTGGGGTCCTATGGTAGCGAAAATATTGTTCCGCATGTGAAATCCACATTGTCAAGTCTCCATCTTCCCATCGAGGGAAGTCCATCCTCATGAGTGGGTACGGAGAGTCTGTTACATGTTCTCCTCTCTCCAAGGGGTTCTTTTTGTGATATGAACTCTTATCGTGATGGGATCTTCTCGGGCTCAATGGTCGACCCAAACTAAATTCTGCAAGAAGAGCATATAGTTTGTCCTCCATACGCGTCTCGAAGGCCTCCAACTTTGCAGCTATCAGTTCTTCTGATGCCATGGCATATGACTCTAGATCTATAATATTGAGATCCTTCTTTTGATGTCGGGTTAAGGGCATAGATCGATGGTAGAAATAGATAATGATTAGGGATGAAGGGCTACAACAGACTATTGTTTGGGTGCGGTTTGTGCGGCTGTTTGAGGTTGTTGTTTGAAGGTGTTGTGGAGGCTATAAAAGGGATTTGGTGGTAGTGACTGGAGGCTTGGAAGGAAGGTTTAGGGTTGCTATTGATGGCAGCAATCAGTTCAGGTATGGGTGTGGCAAAAAGGTGCCGAAGGATGATGTTGCAGAATTCTTCATCAAGAAAAGCAGTTTTTGACAAAGGAATTCTAGCAATGTGTCGAGGGTTTTGAGAATGTTTTTTCAACAAGAAGTGTCTGAGAATGGCAGCAAGTAAACACAAGTTTTGATAGCAATTAAGTCGGCAAAGATCTATTGTGTATGCAGCAATAAATGCCAAAAAGTATGGTAGTAGAATTTTTGTCGAAAAGATAGCAGTTTCACGATGAAAGTTCCAGTAGTATACCAATAGTTTGGGGTGGTTTTGACAGCAAGAAATATGTGATGTTGACATCAAAGTCAATGGAAATAGCAATTTGATAGTAAATTGGCAGAGATGCAGCAAGAAACACTGACAATTCTTTCGGTAGCAGAATTCTCGTCGAAAAAATCAGTAGTTTCGCAATGAGGAATTTCAGCAGTATGCCAATAATATATGGGTGATTCCAATAGTAAGGAATAAATGATAGCAAAGTCGTTGCAAAGGAATATAGCAACAAGATATGGTCGTAAAAAAATTGGTAACAAGGTAGTTTGTGATAGACTCAGAAAAAATTGTGTCGATGGAAGATCATTGCGACAAAAACAAATTGCAGCAATGTAGACATAACAATTTTTTTTATTTTTGGGATAAAGACTTGTAGCAGCAATAAGGTTTTGCGAGAGGGGGAAATATCATATCATGTTACAATTGTTGTAGTGGTAGTAGATGATGGATCTGCGACAGAGGGTGATGACAACGGAGTCGATAACGAGATCAGCTATTGTGGGAACTGCTATGGATAATGGCTGAAGGCAGTGATGAAGGTAGAAGAGTAGTGAGACACTAAGAATGCCGCTCTGATACCAAATGGTAGAACCTCGCAGGATTTTATCGCTGGATTGATCTCTGCAGGGGATCGTCATTCTAGGAACTCTATAGGCGTTCCTCCCTTCTTGGTAGTCGACCACAAAGGCTAAAGAAAAGTTATATATTATTTAATAAGAAGAAAGGTGCGGCTACATGCTTATATAGGACTTAAAAATCCTAATTCCTAGAGAGACTCCAACTCCTACTCCCTAAATCCTAGCCGCCTCCTCTTGATGTTTTAGCCGACTTCCATAATGGGGTGGGTGACGCCTATAGCTAGGGTTTTATCCATATGACTCAAGGTTTTATTTACATGAACTGGTTGAATAGGACCTGACCCTGTTAGGATCCTATCACTACGGTGGCTGTTGTCGATGAAGGTAGTGAAGAAAGAAACTATAAGGAGCGCTATTGGGATGAGATGCTGATGGCATCGAGTGATTGTGAACGGCTGAGAGCTGAGGCAGTGGCTAGCAGCGCCATCTCCAATGAAGGCATGGTTGAGAGCGGTTGCAGGTTACAGAGGAGGTAGTGACGGTGACCGAAGGCAGTTACGAGGTGAGGAGGGCGTGGGTTGTGGCGAAAAGTGGGATGAGGCGTAGTTGACGAGATAGGTGGTGGCCGAGGAGAGATATGAAGATAGAATCAGATGTGATTGTGGAATCACAGTGGAAATGTCAAGAGTCATAGCTCTAATACCAGAGGATAAGAACCCTAGGGTTCTCTCATAGAAAAGAGAAAGAAATGGATAAAGATAATTTCGAGGGGATCAACCTCCTTGATCACTTCGAGGGGATCGATCTCCTAGGATTTGCCAAAGGCTGAATTGATATTTCGTTGATGATGAAAAAAAAGTAAATATATCCATATTTATAAATCTCTACCCTAGAATCCCTTAGGACTTGGACTCTTAATTGATATAATAAATTTTAAATAAACCGTTATCTGACTCCTACTGGACTAGCAACCTCAAAGAAAATATGACTCAAAAGATCAGAAAATTAATGGATTCTTAACAATTACTCACTAATTATTTTGGCATATAAGTAATTGTTAAGAATCCCTATCTAATCACTTGGATTAATGGATGCTAGTATCATTACCTACAAAATGATACTAGTCCAGTAGGAGTTTGCTAGTCCACTAATGATACTAGCGTCCTATCCAAGTGATTATCATTACCTACATTTTCCTATATTTATGTTGGCATGGGCTTGCATATGCACACTTCCCTATTTTGTAGGTAATGATACTAGCATCTTATCCAAGTGATTAGATATGGAAGTGTGCATGTGCAAGCCCATGCCAACATAAATATAGACGATGACTTGTGGGTATTTTGTATATAAAAATTTTAAACATATTTTATTTATGTTTTTTCTTTGTTAGATATTATAATTATGTATAGGTGTCAAAAACGTTATGTACAAGGGAAACCTTATTATTTTATTAAGTTAGCATATTCTAATTTTAAGATTTCATACTTTTGACTGCATTTCATATCAATAGTAGCAGAAATGTGACATCTACTTATTCTTGCATATAGGCTAGAGATATAATTAAGAGTACGGTGTTACAGAAATATTAAAAACTATTATTAATTTTGAATATGAAGTTACTATTATGCAATCAATCTTATAATCATTATTATAATTATACTTTAGTTGAGTTACAAAAGTGGCTTTTAGTTGAGTTAGGATTCGGTTTTGGTTGAGGTACCATTAGGTTAGGATCCTACCATAATGTATCAAATTCCATTAATCATCTTAAAATTCTAAAAGAATTAAAAAATTAGTCCTAATAGCTCTGTGAAAGTTTGGATAGGTTTCTTAGAAACTCACTAAGTTACACTCATTTTTCAACTAAGTTACAATCGATCATAACATCTTTTCGAAAAGATCCCTAATTCCAATAGTTAGTCACCGTAAAATCACTAAAAAAAAATTCCTATTTATCATATTATCAACATATCCTAATAGTTTTGAGAAAGTTTGGATATGCTTCATGGAATTTCACTGAGTCACACTCGATTTTAAACCTACACTCGATTATAATATATATCTAAATTCTATTCTATTTTGTTAAGTAATCATCCTAAAATTAATAAAAATAAAAAAATCTACTAATTGTCTGAATGATATGTCATGATAGTTCTATAAAAGTTTAAATAGGTGTCATGAAAATTCACACTGTTACTCTCATTTTTGGACTAAGTTTCATTCAATCACAAACCTTATCCAAAAAGTCTAATTTTGATGATTAATCATCAGTAATTTATGAAAATTTAGATATGTTTCATGGAAATGGACCAAGTTACACTCGACGATTCCATCGTTAGAAATGTTTCATATTTTGATGTTTTGTCATCCTAAATTCCCAAAAAAAAGTAAAAAAATAATATTAATTATCTTATGATCATATTTTAGTAGTTCTCTAGAATTTTGTATATATTGTGAAAATTAACTAAATTACATTTGTTTTTTAACTAAGACATCTGTCTAAAAGTTTTCTAATTTTAATATTTTATCATCATAAACTTTAGAAAATTAAAAAAATGATACGAATCAAATTACAATCATGTCCTAGTAGTACTTAAAATTTTTTGATATGTTTTATAAAAATTGACCGAGTTACACTTGTTTTTTAACTTTATCACAACATCTTTCTAGAAATTCTTCAACTAAGATATTTAGTTATCCTAAAGTCTTTAACAAATAAAAAATTATATGTCTTACTAGTTCTATATAAGTTTGGATAGGTTTTATAAAAATTCACTGAGTTATACTCATTTTGAACTAGGTTACACTCGATCATAGTATCTATCCAAAAAAATGGATAATTTCAATAATTAATCATCTTCATATTATCAGAAAATATAAAAACAAATCCATATTAATCATGTTACCAACATATTTTAGTAGTTCTATGAAAGTTTATATTTATTTCATGAAAATTAACCAAGTTACATACGTTTTTTAATTTACACTTAATCACAACATCTTTCAAAAAATTCTCTAATTTTAATATTTTGTCATCATAAAATTTTTAGAAAAATAGAAAATAAAGTACTAATCAACTTACAAAAATGTTCCAATAGTGTTATCACACAGATACCATTGACTGGTGAGTCAACCCGATTGATTCACTACTGAAGGTCAAAGTCCTTCCTGATGTCTCCTCTTTATGGATGGCAGTGAGTTGTCATGGCAAACTGGTGTTGGAAAAATGATTCATCGAGAGTGATCCAATCTTGGGAAGGTGAGGCTAGATAGATAAAGAACTGGGCTCTCCTTTATTGTGGTTCTGAGTCGCGCGAGTCATCTCTCGATGGTTGGGTTGCCTCTTAGTGGCGTCGAGTCGTCTCTTGACAACTAGGTTGTCTCTCGGTGACGTCGAGTTATCTCTTGGTAGCTAGGTTGTCTCCTGATGGTGTCGAATCATCTTTTGGTGACTTGGTTGTCTCCTAGTGATGTCAAGTGTCCTACAACACAAATCTACACCAAGGGAATCCTGGCTCGACCACTCCGATGCTTAAGTTAGCTTGACGATAGGGGAAGAAAGATAATGGTATAAGATGTATGAGTGAGGGAGTAGAGAGATTATTGTCTGCTTGCCCTAGCTTAAGTTGGGGCTGGTCTTTATACCTAAGCACTTGACGGGGGGCAGAGGGTTCTTATTCATGGTTCCCTTGCTGGTTACAAGTGCCCTACAGGCCAATCACATGAGTGATGACACATGTGACGCGTTGCGCGATCTTTTATGCTTATGATTATTATTGATATATTCTCACATTATATTATTTGTTGCATATATATATATTGTGATGTCCTTGGTTCTGTGCAATGGGAATTGGATCGTGATGAGATTACGATAATGAAATTGATTCACCTTTAAACACATATCCTAAATAATTCCGAGCATAGGTTACTCGAGAGGGACATCAAGATAACCAGACAGACCGATATACTATATACATATCCATAAGATGGATGCAACTAGTCTCATAGATACTTGTGAGGAGATACTAAGGATATAGTACAAGTGCTTATTGGAGAATGAGTTCACTAATTGATTCGCAATGTCTTGTTTGAGTACTCCTTTGATGTTAGACTTACAGGTTTAGAAAGTTTTAGATTAGGTACAACCAGTTATCGGGATTAGTAGTCAATCTTATGAAGGCAATTGAGTGTCAATAAAGGATCATCCACTCTCGGTATCGTGAGAGGAATATCTCATGTGTGCTTGCTCAAACAAATCCCTAGCTAGGGTTTTCCGATTAAGGGAGAAGGAGTTCTCCAGGGAATCCGATTAGAGCGAGACTCAGACGAATTCCATATGTGGCCTGATAGTGTCATGTCCAATATACGATCTCTGAGATATTAGTTGGAAGAGGGACCATAGATACACGGTAACTGTGGATAGACAGGTCTAATAGATTTGATCCCCCTATACCTTCTAGGGACTATAGCGTAGTGGCTAGTACATTCATAGTCGATGAATCAAGTGAATTATTATGGAGATAATAATTCACTATATCAGAAAGAGTTATGATGGGAGTGATTCATAGCTAGCTCAATATCGGGCCTAGAGGGTCACAGACATATGGTAGATGCTTCAACAAATAGAGGATTGGATAAAGATACAATTAACCCCTATTCTTATTAGATGACCCTACATTTATGGGCTTCTTGCATGAGGCCCAATTAGAGGTCAAAGGAGATTATTAGATAAAGATCCAATAATGCAAGGTTAGTGGATAATTAGATGAAGATCCAATACTCACTTAAGTAGGACCCCTAAGATTTTTTGGTGGCTCTTTATAAATATGAAGGGAGGCTCATAGTTGATAGGTTACATCTTTGGCCACCTCCTCCTATTCTCCTCCCTCCCTCTACGCAAGAGTTACAAGACCTAGGATTACGATTGGAGGAGTATTGCTGTAGCGATCCATTGTGTGGATACCACTAGAAAGGAGGATGCTTTACCTCCTTCACCCTCTCCATCCGGATTTGGAAAATAAGGATATATGATCTCCCCAGGTAAATAATCTCTCACACAATGCAGTTTTTTAATTTTTATGGCTTTCTTGCGACCCAATCTTTTATACGACGATTTGATCTGCATGGAAAACCTATTTTATTTTTATCTTCTACTGCACATGTGATGCTCCTGCTTGGTTTCTCAATAGTGGTATCAGAGCCAAGGTTGTTCGTGCGTAAGATTAGTTTTAAACTATGTGTGATGAGATTGAATCGCGTATAACTGTTCTACACGTTCTATATGTGTTTTTATAGCGAAGGCAGCAAGGAAGGGGCAACCACTTATTGGCAGGCCCCCTGCAGGGGCGACCATATGCGAGTAGGCCACAGCAAGGGTCGCCCGCAAGGGGCAGCCACCCGTGGCCAAGCCGCAGTCCAGCACCCACGACCAGCCAGCAAGGGGTGGCGGCTGCCCGAGGGCAACAACGCCCACCCGTGGGGATGGTCGCCCGCGTAGGGGTGGTGATGGCATTGGAAGAGGGCAAAGGGCTTAGGGTTTCTTTTTTATAAAAGGATGATTTATCCCTCAAAATTTAGAGAATTTTAAGTTATATCCTCCTTTATAGAATTCTAAAAAAACCCTTAATAGTTCTAAAAATTCCAAGGTCTTTCCTCCTATCCAGAGTTTCAAAAATACCCTTGATAATTCTAGAAATTCCTAGCATATCTTGATTTTTAGAAAAATAATTAATTAAATAGTTTAATTAATTATTATATATATAGTAATCCTACATATGATGTGATGTGCACATGTGATGTATTATATGGATGAATGATTATGAGCCATGTGTTGTGATGTGTGTAAATGTGATTATTATTATTATTGAGGCCTATGAGCCTCTATTTTTCTTGTTTATTGTTAGGTCTGCCTGTTTGTGATTATTTCATAATTACATGAAGAGGCACGGCGGAAGCGTGGAGTGCTAGTTACAAGTGCCCTGCAAACCAATCACATGAGTGATGACACGTGTGACACGCTGTGTGATCTTTTTGCTTATGATTAATATTAACATATTCTCACATTATATTATCTGTAGCATATATACTGTGATGTCCTTAGTTCTGTGCAATGGAAATCGGATCGTGATGAGATCATAATAATGAGATTGATTCACCTTTAAACACAGATCCTAAATAATCCCGGTCATAGGTTACTCGAGAGGGACATCAAGATAACTGGACAGACCGGTGTACTATATATCCATCCATATAATGGAGGCGGCTGGTCTCATAGCCACTTGTGTGGAGACACTAAGGATATAGTATAGGTGCTCATTGGAGAATGAGTTCACTGATTGATCCACTTATGGAATATTATATAATTAATAATACATAATGTCAGATATTGATTCCATAGTCCCAGTTGTGTATCTGGTCCTTAGACTTGAGACACAAATGATGCCTTATATGAGTACTCCTTTCTTTGATACCAGACTTAGAGGTTTGGAAAGTTCCAGATTTGGTACAACTGGTTATCATGATTGGTAGCTAACCTTACGAAGGTAATTGAGTGTCAATAGAGGATCATCCACTCTCGGTATCATGAGATGAATATCTCATATGTGCTTGCTCAGATAAATCCCTGGCCAAGGTCATCCGGATTGAGAGAGAAAGAGTTCTCCGAGAGAATCCGATTAGAGCAAGACTTTGATGGATTATGTTTGTGACCTGATCGTACTATGTCCAATATACGGTCTCTGGAATATTAGTTGGATTAGGGATTATAGATACACGGTAACTGTGAACAGATAGGTCTGATGGATTCGGTCTCCCTGTACCGTCTGGGGACTATGGCGTAATGGCCTAGTACGTCCATAGTCAATGAGTCGAGTGAATTATTATAGGGATAATAATTCACTATATCAGAAGGAGTTCTGATGGGAGTGACTCATGAGCAGCTCAAAATCGAGCCTAGAGGGTTACACACATATGGTGGATGCTTCAGCGAATACAGGATTTGATAGAGATCTCATTAGCCCCTATTCTCATTAGATGTAACCCTATGCTGGTGGGCTCCTTGATTAAAGCCCAATTAGAGGCCTAAGGAGATTATTGGATAGAGATCCAATAATATAAAATTAGTGGATAATTGGATGGAGATCCAATACCCACTAAGGAAGGAGCCCTAGGGTTTTTTTGTGGCTCTCTATAAATAGGAGGGGGACTCATGGTTGATAGGCTGCAGCTTTAGACACCACCTCTTATTCTCCTCCATAGGGTTTTTTGGTGGCCCTCTATACAAGAGTTGCGAGATCAGATTGGAGGAGTTTCACTGCAGAGATCCATCGTGTGGATACCGCTAGAGAGGAGGATGCTTGACCTCCTTCATCTTCTCCATCCGGATCTGAAATACAAGGATATATGATCTCCCTAGGTAAAATCAATCTCTCACATATCATAGTTTTTTTATTTTTACATTTTTTCTCGCGACCCCAATCTTTTGCACGATGATTTGATCTACATAAGAAACCAATTTTTGTTTTGATTTCCGCTGCGCATGTGATGCTCCCGCTGAAATTTTCCAATAATGGTATCAGAGCCAAGGTTTTCGTGCGAAAGATTGATTTTAAACTGCGTGTATAAGACTGAATCGCGTAGATTCATTCTACGCATTCTTGCAGCATTTCGCAACAAATGCAGCGAGGAGGAGGATGGGCGGCCAGCCACGGCTAGGCCTCCTGTAGGGGCGGCCGACCATGGCCTGGCCACCTGCAAGGGGGCGACCGGCTGTGGCCAAGGCCCCTTAGACAGGGGGCGATCGGCTGTGGATAGCCTATAGGGGTGGTAGGCACATGCGGGCACGGTCGCTTACAGCGCGGCACCCGTAGGGGCGGCCGGCTGTAAGGTGGCGCCTGCAAGGGGCAGCGGCCAACGACCAGCACGTAGGGGTTGCTCGCCCGCGGTGAGGCCACTGGGGTAGTGCCCGCCCGCAGTCAGTCCGCAAGGGTTGACTGCCCGCGGTGAGACCACAGGGGCAGCGCCCACCCGCGGCCAGCCCGTAGAGGGGCGGCGCCCGCCGCTTGCGTAGGGGCAGTGGCGGCGGCGACGATGCAGAGAGGGAAGAGGAGGACCTAGGGCATTCCTTTTGAGAAAAGGACTATTTTGCCCCTCTGAATTTAGAAAATTACGAGGACTATCCTCGTGTACAAAATTCACAAAATACCCTCAATAATTTTAAAAATTTCGAGGACTATCCTCTCATCCAAAATTATGAAAATGCCCTTGACAATTCTAGAAATTTTGAGCATATCCTGATTTTGGAAAAATAATTAATTAAATAGTTGAATTAATTATTATTATATATATATATATATATCTAGTAATTGTACATATGATGTGATGTACATGTGATGTATGATGTGGATGGATAATCAATCATGAGCCATGTGTTATAATGTGTGTAATTATGATTATTATTATTATTGGGGCCTACGAGCCTTCGTTTTTCTTATTTATTATCGGGCCTGTGTGCTTGTGATTATTTATAATTATATGGAGAGACGCGACGGGAGCGTGGAGGTGACAGCGAGACTCGTGATGCTGTGGTGGGAGATTACGACGTATGGTGATGCGACGATCCGACGGAATTGATGATTACGAGATCAACAATCATAGGGCATGGAGATATGCCGATGCACACATAGATCCTATTGTGAGTGATTAGGCCCATTGGCTCGGGCTTAATCATATTAGGTGATGGCTTATGATCATGCGGTGTGGCTTGCATATGTTATATGTTATACACCTACTAGATATATGTATATATATATTTGCATGTGATGTAGATATATATTAAATATGTATGTGTGTGACATAACATATTAGGAGATCAATACGAAATAAAAACCCCTCCTACGATAATATTAAGTCAGTAAGTGTGAGGCAATAAGATTGACCCACGTGGCCTTCTATCGTTATAGGAAGAAATTGAATCACGACATATGTTGAGTTGGTCGAGTCCCTTGAGGCTCACCTATCTACATGATTGAGTCTTGCCTATGACATAGAGATGTCACCGGTGACCTGAGGATATGGTATGCTTGGTCGAGTCCCTCGAGGGCATATCATCAAATCAGACTTATCTTGTAACGATGGTGATGACTTAACTGAATATCATGGTTGGTCGAGTCTCTTGAGACCATGATGATTCAGAGGCTGAACAAGACGGGAATCACAAGGAGTTGTGATTGGCAAGAGTTGCCTACCTTTTGGGCTTAGTGTAATTGGTCGAGTCTCTCGAGGTTGCACTAAGACGCTAATTGGATCCCGATCCCCACTAGGAGTCTGCCGGAGACTTTCGTCTCACATGTCGAGGGTGTCGCGTGATTCACTAGGAAAATAGTGGGAGTATATTAAGATATAAGTCCATATCTTAATTAGTATTTTTTGTAAAATATGCATATTATTTATTTTCTCTATATCTTGTTTTGTCAAAAATATGTTGATTACAAACCCCCTACGTGGCATACTTGATGTCAATCGCCTCACTGGTCCAAACTATACAAAGACTCCATAATTTGAGAATTATTCTCACGAAGGAGAAAATCATATATGTCCTTAACATGATTGTGCCCACGCTGGAGAAAAGGACAAGCGAGGATGAGATCGCTCGCTTTGTGAAGTATATAGATTGTCCTAGAGGTAACCTGTGTGTTGATCTTATACTTCAGTCCCTACCGGATTCCTTTTCACAGTTCATTATTTTTAATATGAACAAGCTTGAGGTGACTCTATCTGAGCTCCTCAATATGTTGAGGGAAGTTGAGAGCACCGTCAATAAAGAGAAGCTAGTTCTCTATATTGGTGAGACCAATAAGAAAAGGAAGGCTGGTAAAACCCTTGATAAGGGCAAGGGCAAAGAAAGACCAGGTAAGACAAAGGTTGCCAAGAGATACCTGACAAAGGATAAAGAACAGTGCTTCCACTGCGCCCCAAACGGGCATTGAAAGAGGAGCTATAAGGACTACCTTGTAGAGAAGGCGAGACAGAAGCTTGGAGAAGCTTCAGGTATATTCATGATCAATCTCCACTTGTTAGATTTTTATGATAACATATGGGTATTTGATACCGGGAGTATTTATTATATTTGTAATTCGTTACAGGTTCTAGCAAGACCTAGGAGATTGGCTAGAGGTGAGATGGACCTCAAGATGGGCAATAGAGCAAGAGTTGCTATAGTTGCTGTTGGAGAGGTCACCCTACATCTGTCTGGTGGAGCTATTATTGCATTAGATGCATGCAATTTTGTTCCTTCCATCATTAAAAATATTATTTCCATCTCTTCTTTGACAATTAGTGGATATAAATTAGTTTTTGAGAATCATAGTTGTTCAATAATTATGGATGATGAGATCATCACTAGAGGGACCCTTATAAATGACTTATATATGTTAGACACTTCTCCACACATCATGAATATAAATATGTCTAATAGGAAAAAAGATGAGGTGAATAATGCATACCTATGACATTGTAGGCTATGTCATATACAAGAGGGAAGGATTCAAAAGTTGCTGAAAGATGGATACTTAAATCCATTTGACTATGAGTCATATGCAACTTGCGAACCTTGCCTTCGTGTGAAGATGACCAACTCTCCTTTTAGTGGAACTAGAGAGAGAGCCACTGAGTTATTAGAACTCATACATAGTGATATATATGGTCCCATGTCGACTTAGGCTATAGGTGGTTACTCATACTTCATTACATTCACTAATGATTTCTCTAGGTATTGACATGTGTACTTAATAAAGTACAAATCTGAGGCTTTTGAGAAATTCAGGGAATATAAGAATGAGATAGAGAACCAAATTGGAAAGAGTATTAAGAATCTTTGATCCGATCGAGGAGGAGAGTGCTTGAGTACGAAGTTCACTCATTTCCTCAAGGACAATGGGATTCTATCGCAGTGGACACCTCCTTATACACCTCAGTTCAATGGTATATCAGAAAGGATGAATTGCATGCTATTAGACATGGTGCGGTCCATGATGAGTTTCGCTAACCTACCCATCTCATTCTAGGGGTACGCCCTAGAGACCGTAGCTTACCTTCTGAACAGAGTTCCATCAAAGTCAGTAGTGTCTACATCATATGAGATATAGAAAGGAAAGAAGTTCAATCTTAATATTATTAAGATTTGGGGCTGTCCAGCCCACGTTAGAAGACACGACCCCGATATGTTGGAATCAAGGACAGAATGATGCACATTCGTGGAATACCCAAAGGAAACTTGTGGGTATTATTTCTATCACCATGAGGACCAAAAGGTCTTTGTTACCAAGAGAGCCAAGTTCCTTGAGAAGAAATACATTCTTGGTAGAAACAATGGGAGCAAGATAGAATTGAGCGAGGTTGGAGAACGTAGCTCAAGCACCATTCCAGAGCCCGAGTCTATTCCGGCATCTAACACATAAGTTTCAACTTTGCGTAGGTCTAGTAGAGTATCTCACCCTCTTGAAAGATATGTGAGATATATCAGTGAAGATGACTCTTAGGATGTTGATCCTCAGACCTACGAGGAGGCTATTATGAGTATAGACTCCAGGAAGTGACAAGAAGCTATGAATTCTAAGATGGATTCCATATACTCTAACAAGGTTTGGAACCTTGTGGATGCACCTGAGGGTATTATATCCATTGGCTGTAAATGGATCTTCAAGAAGAAGATCGAAGTGGATGGAAAGGTAGAGACATATAAAACAAGGCTAGTAGATATCGTTAAAGACAAGGAGTTAACTATGATAAAACCTTTTCACCTATAGCCATGCTTAAGTCCATTAGAATTATTTTGGTCATTGCAGCACACTATGACTATGAGATCTGGCAGATGGATGTCAAAGCGGCATTCCTGAATGGCAACATCGAGGAGGAGGTGTATATGATTTAGCTAGAGGGATTCATATCCAAAGAGAGTCCAGATAAAGTATACAGGTTGCTTAGATTCATTTATGGATTAAAGTAAGCTTCCCAAAGTTGGAACATAAGATTTGATGAGGTGATCAGATCTTTTGACTTTGTTAAGAATGAAGATGAGCCTTATGTGTACAGGAAGGTAAGTGGGAGCACTATCACCTTCTTGGTGCTATATGTGGATGACATCCTAATCATTGGGAATGATGTAGGAATGCTCTCCACAGTAAAGACTTGGCTATCCATAAACTTCTCCGTGAAAGACTTAGGGGAAGCATCCTATATTTTGGGGATCCAGATCTATAGAGATAGGTCCAAGAGGATGCTTGGCTTGTCCCAGTCCAGGTACATAGGCTCCATTGTCAAAAGGTTTGATATGAATTCCAAGAGAGGTCTCATACCGATGAGACATGGAATATCACTTTCTAGGAGTATGTCCCTAAAGACTCCTAAAGAAAGGGCAGACATGGATAAGATACCTTATGCCTTAGTGATAGGGTCTATCATGTATGCGATATTATGTACCAGGCCTGATATAGCACATGCTCTGAGTATCACAAGCAGGTATCAGGCAGATCCAGGTTTAGAACACTAGAAGACAATAAAATGTATCCTCTAGGTTGAGGGCTAAACGGACTCGAGTTTTCAGTCTGACATTGATGATAGCAAGTCAAATTCAGGATATGTTTTCACCCTATATGAAGGAGTAGTAAGCTGGAAGAGTTCTAAGCAAGATACTACTACTAACTCGACCACAAAGGCGGAATACATTGCTGCAGTAGAAACAATAAAGGAAGGAGTGTGGATGAAGAAGTTCATCAAGGATTTGGGAGTCACACCAAGCAGTGTATAGCTGACTCCCATATATTGTGATAGCGATAGGGCGATAACTCTAACAAGGGAACTCAGGTCTCATTCGAATTGTTCTGAGGAGGTTCCATCTGATTAGAGCAACCATGACCCGAAAAGATATAACAACGGAAAGAGTTTCATCCAAAGATAACATTGCAGATCCATTGACGAAGCCGTTAGCTCAGATTGTATTTGAGCATCACAGGGGTCTAATGGGGATCAGATACATAGGTGATTGGCTTTTGGTCAAGTAGGAGATTGCTAGTTACATGTGCCCTACAAACCAATCACATGAGTAATGGCACGTGTGATACACCGTGTGATCTTTTTGCTTATGATTAATATTGGTATATTCTCACATTATATTATCTGTAGCATATATACTTTAATATCCTTGGTTTTGTGCAATGGGAATCAGATCGTGATGAGATCATGATAATGAGATCGATTCACCTTTAAACACGGATCCTAAACAATCCCGATCATAGGTTACTCGAGAGGAACATCAAGGTAACCAGATAAACCAGTATACTATATACCCGTCCATATGATAGAGGCGGCTGATCTTATAGCCACTTGTGTGGAGACACTAAGGATATAGTACAGGTGCTCATTAGAGAATGAGTTCACTGATTGATCCGCTTATGAAATTTTGTATGGTTAACGATACATAATGTTAGACAGCGATTCCATAGTCCCACTTGTGTATCTGGTCCTTAGACTTGAGGCACCAAGGATGTCTCCTATGAGTACTCCTTTTTTTATACCAAACTTACAGGTTTGGAAAGTTCCAGATCTGGTACAATTGGTTATCACGATTGGTACCCAACCTTACGAAGGCAATTGAGTGTCAATAGAGGATCATCGACTCTCGGTATCTTGAGAGGAATATCGCATATGTGCTTGCTCAGACAACTCCTTGGCCAGGGTCATTCAGATTGAGAGAGAAAGAGTTCTCCGGGAGAATATGATTAGAGTGAGACTATGAAGGATTTCGTATGTGACATGATAGTACCATGTCCAATATACGGTTGCTGGGATATTAGTTGGATGAGGGATTATAGATACATGGTAACTATGGATAGACAGGTCTGATGGATTCGATCCCCTTGTATCGTCTAGGGACTATGACGTAGTGGCATAGTACGTACATAGTCGATGAGTCGAGAGAATTATTATGGGGATAATAATTTACTATATCAGAAGGAGTTATGATGGGAGTGACACACGGCCAGCTCGGTATCGGGCCTAGAGGGTCACACACATATGGTGGATGCTTCAGCAAATAGAGGATTGGATGAAGATCCAATTAGTACATATTCTCATTAGATGATATCCTATACTGATAGGCTCCTTAATTAAGGCCCAATTAGAGACTAAGGAGATTATTGGATAGAGATCCAATAATGCAAGGTTAGTGGGTAATTGGATGGAGATCCAATACCCACTAGGAAGGAGCCCTAGGGTTTTTTGGTGGCTTTCTATAAATAGGAGGGGAGACTCATGGTTGATAGGCTACAGCTTTAGCCACCACCTCCTATTCTCCTCCCTCCCTCTACGTAAGAGTTACGAGATCAGATTGGAGGAGTTTCGCTATAGATATCCATCATGTGGATACTACTAGAGAGGAGGACGCTTGAACTCCTTCATCATCTCTATCCAGATCTAGAATACAGGGATATACGATCTCCCTAGGTAAAATCAATCTCTCACATATCGTGGTTTTATGATTTTTATGGTTTTTCTCGTGATCTCAATCCTTTGCACTATGATTTGATCTGCATGGGAAATCGATTTTTGTTTAGATTTTTGCTGCATATGTGATGCTCCCGCTGAGGATTCCCAACATGGAGGTGATAGTGGGTCCCATGATGCTGTAGTAGGGAGATCACGATGCATGGTGATGCAGCGAGGATTAACAAAACCAATGATAATGAGATCAATAATTACAGGGCATGGAGATGCATCGACACACACATAGATCCTATTTTGAGTGACTAGGCCCATTGGCTCGGGCTTAATCATATTAGGTGAAGGCTCATGATCATCCAGTATGGCTTGCATATGTAATATGTGTTATGCTGGTTACAGGTGCATTGCATACCAATCACGTGAGTGATGGCACGTGTGACACGCTGTATGATCTTTTTACTTATGATTAATATTGGTATATTCTCACATTATCTGTTACATATATATTGTGATGTCCTTGGTTCTATGCAATGAGAGTCAGATCGTGATGAGATCACGATAATGAGATCGATTCACCTTTAAACACAGATCCTAAATAATCCCGGTCATAGGTTACTCAAGAGGGATATTAAGATAATTGGACAAATCAGTGTACTATATACCCATCCATATGATGGAGGCGGCTGGTCTCATAGCCACTTGTGTGAAGACACTAAGGATATAGTACAGGTGCTCATTGAAGAATGAGTTTATTGATTGATCCGCTTATGGAATTCTGTATGGTTAATGATACCTAATGTTAGACAGCGATTCCATAGGCCCAGTTGTATATCTAGTCCTTAGACTTGAGACACCAAGGATGCCTTGTATGAGTACTCCTTTCTTTGATGTCAGACTTACAAATTTAGAAAATTCCAGATCTAGTACAGTTGGTTATCGGGATCGATAGCCAATCTTACGAAGGCAATTGAGTGTCAATAGAGGATCATCCACTCTCGGTATCATGAGAAGAATATCTCATATGTGCTTGCTTAGACAAATCTCTGGCTAGGGTTATTCGGATTGAGAGATGAGTTCTCCGGTAGAATCCGATTAGAGTAAGACAAACTAATTTCGTATGTGACCTGACAGTACCATGTCCAATATACAGTCTCTGGGATATTATTTGGATGAGGGATTATAGATACATGATAACTATGAAGAGACAGGTTCGATGGATTTGATCCCCCTTGTACCGTCTGGGGACTATGGTGTAGTGGCCAAGTACGTCCATAGTCGATGAGTCGAGTGAATTATTATGGGGATAATAATTCACTATATCAGAAGGAGTTCTGATAGGAGTGACTCACGGCCATCTCGGTATCGGGCCTAGAGGGTCACATACATATCGTGAATGCTTCAGCGAATAGAGGATTGGATGAAGATCTAATTAGCCCCTATTCTCATTAGATGAGACCCTATGTTGATGGGCTCCTTGATTAAGGCCCAATTATAGACCTAAGGAGATTATTTGATAGAGATCCAATAATGCAAGGTTAGTGGGTTATTGGATGAAGATCTAATACCCACTAAGGAAGGAGCCCTAGGATTTTGGTGGCTCTCTATAAATAGGAGGGGAGACTCATGGTTGATAGGCTGCAGCTTTAGCCACCACCTCCTATTCTCTTCCTTCCCTCTGAGCAAGAGTTACAAGATCAGATTGGAGGAGTTTCGCTGTAGAGATTCATTGTGTGGATACCGCTAGAGAGGAGGACGCTTGACCTCCTTCATCTTCTCCATCCAGATTTGGAACACAGGTATATACGATATCCCTAGGTAAAATCAATCTCTCTCACATTGTGAGTTTTCGGCTTTTGTGATTTTTTTCACGACCCTAATCTTTTGTATGACGATTTAATATGCGTGGGAAATCGGTTTTTGTTTTGATTTCCGCTACACATGTGATGCACCCGCTGAGGTTTCCCAACATGTTATACACCTACTATATATATATATATATATATATATATATATATATATATATATATATATATATATATATATATATATATATATATATATATATATATATATATATATATATATATATATATGCATGCGATGTAGATATATATTAACTTTATTTGTTTGTGACATGACTTAATACAAGATCGATACAAAACAAAAACCCCTACTGCGATAATATTAAGTCGATAAGCGTGAGATAATAAGATTGACCCATGTGACCTTCTATCATTATAGGAAGAAATTGAATGACGATATAGGTTGAGTTGGTCGAGTCCCTCGAGGTTCACTTATTTACGTGATCAAGATCCTACCTACAACATACAGATGTCAACGGTGACCAAAGGACATGGTATGCTTGGTCTAGTCCCTCGATGGTATATCATTAAATCAGACTCATCTTGTAACCATTGTGATGATTTAACTAAACATCATGGTTAGTCGAGTCCCTTGAGACCATAATGGTTCGGAGGCGAAACATGACGGGAATCACAAAGAGTTGTGATTGGCAAGAGTTGCCTACCATTTGGGCTTAGTGTAATTGGTCGAGTCTCTCAAGGTTACACTAAAATGCCAATTTGATCTCGATCCCTATAGGAGTCTGTAGGAGACTTCCATCTCACGTGTTGAGGGTGTCGTGTGATTCTCTAGGAAAATAGTGGGAGTACATTAAGATACATGTCTATATTTTAATTAGTTTTTTTTGTAAAATCTACTTGTTAATTATCTTGTTTATCAAAAACATGTCGATCGCAAACCCCTGCGTGGCTTATATAGGGCTTGAGATCATATAGGGCTTAAAATCTACATGCCAACCACCTCAGTGGTCCTAACTACATAGATTGGCTTCGAAATTTGAGAATTGTTCTCACAGCGAAGAAAATCATATACGTCATTACCACGATTGTGCCCACGTCGGAAGAAGGGGCAAGCAAGGATGAGATCGCTCGCTATGTGAAGTATATAGATGATAGAACATCAGAATGAGCTCTATAGATTTTGACCCTTGAGGGGGATCAACCCTTGGAATGCTGTAGGGGTTCCTCCCTCCTAGACTCTACACAAGGCTGAAATAACATTAATAATTGCTTGATAAAAGGAGGTAGAGGCTATATGCTTATATAGGGCTCCAAACCCTAGCCCTAGGGGGTGCTTACCTAACTAAAATTATCCTTTTACCCCTTATATAGCCTGCCTGCCTTAGAGGGAATAGGTGACGGCTAGATTGGTTCTATAGCTGACCTAAGCATGGGAAACCCTAGCCGACTAGCCCAATAAAGGGGGTGACGGCTACTAAACCCTAAGGCTCTAATCTAAACCCTAACCATACTTCTTTATAAGATATTAGTGGCTAGGTGGGATTTTATTACAATCTCATAGGGTTTTATTGACTACTTCTAGGGAGATTATGACTCAACCCTGCTGGAGTCATATCAAACCCGCCCTCTTAAAATCAGCCTTATCCTCAAGACTGAGGGTCCATGAACTCTGGGAATCGGGTCTTCAGCTCCTCATCAGCTTAGGTGTCAGTTTGAAGAATTTGAGTTGAGTCGTCATCTTTAAATTTCCATTTGAGGTGGGATACTTGGAGGATCAATTGTAATTTTAATCTGGTGTATGGATCTAACCTCCATGTTAGGGCCCCAATGTGATCCCCAATTTCACAAGGCCCAAAGAAATAGGGAGACCTCTTTCTTGAGGCTTGAATTTCGTGTTGGTGGAGCTGGAGATGAAATGAGACTTGATCTTCTTAGGAAACTTTCTTCTGCTTCGGCGTTTGTTAGGGGGAAGTTTCTTCCTTGCATGAGCTGCTACATGGTTGCTCTGTAATAGTACTTGTGCCTTATTTTGGAGTGAGGTCTGTCCTCTGATAAAATCTCTAGTGGTGTGAGCCTGATCTGAGTCTGAGGTGGGTAGGAGTGGTGATTTTTCGGGGACCATTTTTTCTTCTTCATGCTGTTGACCATCTTGCATTAGAATGATGCTGACCCCCACTCTGGATGTGTCTGCTCCAATAATAAACATATGGCCACGATTTAGTGTGGACGTCATCGTGGTTGTGAGGGCTATAGTTTCACTTGGACAAGGTGATGTATCTTTCTTTATAATGAGAGGGATGATGTTTATACTTCGTTAAGTCCTATGAATGATCCTTCCCCTTTTCTAATTTTGCCACTGGAGGGGCTCAATTTTCTCGCGATCTTGGGCCGTAGATTGGAGGTCATCATCAAAAAAGTCTTTAAGCATCATGGTCTGATCCTAAGGAAAGTCATGGAAGTCACCTGAGATCAGCAACCATGGTGAGTTCGACGAGATGTAACACTTTAGAAGTAGCTTATCTCCGGGAAAAAGGATGTAGGGATGTGTTGTAGTGGGAAATAAGCATGGTCGGATAATCCGTGTCTCTATCATCTCTTGTACGACCCTTTTATCTTCAACCTTCTGAGGTTGTAGGAAGCAATCTGGCCGAGCAACAACTGGTAGAAGTTTCGGTCTGTTTAGCATAGCGGGGTCGGACAGCTTCAGAGGAGGTAATCAGCTCGGTTTGGTGGAGACGCCCAAAATTTTAGTAAGCTGTGGGAGAAGGTTCTTATCTTCAATCTCATGAAACCCTTGAATTTGAATTGGGAAACCATTGGATTTTTCTTTTGGTACCACATCCAAGTGTTGTGTTGTGGTTGTAGTCGCTGGGCTCCCTCGTAGAATCACCTATTTGTTGTGTGTGCTCCCGGCGTCGATGAAGATGATGACGGACTACTACTCAAGAAACCCTTTGATCTTCAATTTTTGTAGGTTGGTGTAGCTAGCTAAGGTAGGGACCGTGCGGGTGACCGGTTGTGGTGTATCCTTCTCCTTGAGCTTGAGAGTCATATCTTCAAGTTTGGGTTCTTCAGTGGGCGTAATCATCGGTGGTGTCTCCTTTTTACATTTGCGCTCTAGGCTCCACAATTTATCACAACACTCACATAGGCCCTTTGTCGATCCGTCATGAAGGTCTTCTCTTGTTAATTTCTGTCGCTGAGGGGGTCGGCTGATAGTAGGAGGAGGTGAGAGCTTTGGTGTCGCTGGTCGAGGAGCAACTCTAGTCTTCCGAGCTTCATAGTTCAATTGCTCCTCTACATGTTGCGCAACGGAGACGGCTGCCTTAAGTGTGTACGGCTATCATGCTTCAACTTCTTCGTGAATCTTCGGCTTTGGCTTTAAATAAGTGTGTATGGCTGCCTTAAGATCCTTTACCTTACACGTTGAAAATTTTCTCTGAATTTTATCCACTGTAAATTTCATTCGTCGCAAATGTCATCATTGTTGCGAAGGCGAAAAGCTGCAGAAATTTTCAGCCGCATATTTGCCTTTTGAAACCGGGTTATTTCTTCTCCTTTTTGGCCAAAATTTTCACACAATTTCATAGATCACTCAGCTTTCATCTGAGATTGATTTCTGGAAGAAATTCCTACTGGAACTAGTTTTATTATGCCTTCTTTCATCATCATGCAGTACTAGAATTTTAACAATGAAGAATCTGCCCTCCGCCTATTGGCATCTTGAAACTAAACTTTTGTTCATCCTTTTTTGCTGAAATTTTTACACAAATTCATAGATCATCTTAGCTTTCATCTAAGACTAATCTTTGGAGAAAACTCCTTCTGAATATGGACTTATAACACTACAATCCTTCATCATGCAGTGCTGAAATTTTATGACGAGAATTCTGTGATCTTGTTTGCAACAATTTTTCTACCATTACGCTGTCGAAATTTTCTTACTACTGTCACCATTTGAACCGAGATTCTGATATTAAAATTTTTCATAAATTTCTTAGAGTTTTGCTAGAATTAACGTCAAGAAACTGCTACTTCTTTGACGGGAATTCTGTTCGGTAGTATAGCGTATACCGCAGTGATCTTTCATCAAAATTTTATCGGATCTTGCTACCATCTTTTCTAGATTTGTGACTCCCCCTCTCATCTTCAATTCCAATTGTTACTCCCCAAAAAACCCTAACAAAACCATAGCCAAACAACCATCGCAATCAGCCCTAACCGTAGCCTACTTCCTTATCGATCCACTTACCTTTTCAGCCAACTTTCCTTACCGATACACCTACCTTTGTTGCCATCTATCCCAGATCTAAATTCTATTTTTCTAACCTTCATCTACTACTATCACAACCCTAAAACCACACCAATTTACAGTCTAACTCTACAAAATCACAGCCCCAAATCGCACCCAAAACAGTCACAAACCGCACCCAAAAACCGAAGCCTTCGGTCCACCAACCTTTCAGCCGCCCAATCTCCCTTATCCCTTCAATCGTAGCACGCATCTTTTGTTGCCCAACATTGCCAATAGTGACCTCTTGCTGCCAACCTCCTTGATCTCAGCCAGTAGTGATCCTTGCGGCAAAAAGCAACCAGCAGTGATCTTTCGATGTAATCTGTTTACATCGCAGCCCGCAACAATCGTTTGCTACCAACTATCCTGATCATGGCCAGCAACAAATTAACACAACAGCAGCCATCTCTCACTCCATACTATTGCTGCCCTCCTTGGCAACAGTCGTGGACATCACTGCCTCATCTTCCTCCTATTGCAGCCGCACCCTTGCTGTAACCGACGCCACCTGCAGCCACAAAGTCGCACCGCAGCTGTAGCCGACGTTGCTACTGCCCTCTTCTTCCTCCGTCGTCGCTATTGCCTTCCAACTCAGATCACTTGGCTGCCATCTTCCAACAAATATCAGCCACCTAAAAAATCACAGCCTCGATGACATTACAGCGTCAACATTGCAGCATCACCGAAGGACCGCAACCGACGTTACTGCTGTCATTTTCTTCCTCCACCATTGCTGCTACCCTTGGCTGCCATCCTCCACTTAGAGACTTCACCACCATAGCCCCGACATCACTGTCATTGCTGCCTTCAACCTGAAGATTGCAGCTATACTCTTTAATCAGTTTGATTTGACAGGTTGGAGATCCATATGTCATGACATTGGTGGGCTTATTCGAAGCCAAATTGGAGGCTCTTGAGACACATATGGATGTTAAATTATGCGCACTTTTTGAGGAGTTTAGATTGGGCCGATCATCGAGCCCAATAAGATCACAACACGGTACAAATTTGGATTGTAAAAAGAACCTTAGTGAAGAACTAGCGATAATTCGTCAAACCTCCACCATCCAAGAGTACCAAACCAGGTTTGAAAGATTATCTAATCAAACTTATGATTGGTTTGAAAAACAGATATTAAGGACTTAATATCTCACTTGTTCTTTCCTCCGGTGTGGGCACAATCGTATTAAGGACATATATAATTTTTTCTTTTGTGAGAATAATTCTTAAATTGTGAAGCCTTTGGACCAATGAGGTGGTTGGCATCAAGTATGCCACATAGAGGTTTTGCATGCGATAAACAAGATATAGTATAAATAAATAATATACAGACTTTACAGAAAATACTAATTAAGATATGGACTTATATCTTAATGTACTCCCACTATTTTCCTACCGAATCACGTAACACCATTAACACGTGAGACAGAAGTCTCCAGCAGACTTCTAGTGGGGATCGGGATCCAATTGGCGTCTTAGTGCAACCTCGAGGGACTCGACCAATTACACTAAGCCCAAAAGGTAGGCAACTCCTTGTGATTCCTATCACATTCGACCTTTGAATCATCATGGTCTCGAGGGACTTGACCAACTATGATATTCAGTTAAGTCATCACCATCGTTACAAGATGAGTCTGATTTGATGATATGCTCTCGAGGGACTCAACCAAGCATACCATGTCCTCAGGTCACCGGTGTCATCTCTATGTCGTATGCAAGAACTCGATCATATATATAGGTGAGCCTTGAAGGACTCGACCAACTCAACTTATGTCGTGATTCAATTTCTTCCTATAACGATGGAAGGCCACGTGGGTCAATCTTATTGCCTCATGCTTACCAACTTAATATTATCATAGGAGGGTTTTTTGTTTCGTATTGATCTCCTAATATGTCGTGTCACACATATATATATTTAATATATATCTACATCGCATGTGAATATATATATATATATATATATATATATATATATATATATATATATATATATATATATGATGCAATCCACACCGGATGATCATGAGCCATCACCTAATATGATTAAGCCCAAGCCAAAGGGCCTAATCACTCACAATAGGATCTATGTGTGCATCGGCTCATCTCCATGCCTTGTGATTATTGATCTCGTTATCATCGGTTTTATCGGATCGTCGCATCACCATGCGTCGTGATCTCCCGCCATGGCATCATGGGTCTCGTTGTCACCTCCACACTCCCGTCGCGCCTCTTCATGTAATTACAAATAATCATAGGCATTTAGTCCTGACAATAAATGAGAAAAACAAAGGCTCGTAGGCCCCAATAATAATAATAATCATCATCATCATAATTACACACATTACAACACATGGCTCATGATCATCCATCCACATCATACATTATATGTACATCACATCATATGTAGGATTACTAGATATATAATAATTAATTAAACTATTTAATTAATTATTTTTTTAAAATCAGGACATGCTCAAAATTTTTAGAATTGTAAGGGTATTTTCAGAATTCTAGATGAGAGGACAGTCCTCAGAATTTCTAGAATTATTGAGAGTATTTTAGAAATTCTATACACGAGAACAATCCTCAGAATTTCTAAAATTCAGAGGGGCAAGATCATCCTTTTCTCAAAAGGATGCTCTAGCCCTCTTCCCTCACCCTCACTACATCACCACCACCACCACCGCCCCTACGTAGGCGGCGGCTGCCCTTGCCCACCGGCAGCTGCCTTGCCAAGGGGCGGGAACTGCTGCCTTTGCGGTCGGTGCCCCACTCGAGGGCAGCACCTCCACGGGCACCGCCCCTGCTGGTGCTCCTGCGAGTGGGCGCCCTTGCAGGTGGCAGCTTTTGCCCATAGGCGGCCTGCCTACTAGCGTCGTGCCCGCAGGCGCCACCCCTACGAGCGTCTGCCTTTGCAACCTAGCCGCGGGCTATTGCCCACCTTCGGCAGCCCCTACCGCAAGCTAGCCGTGGGCGACTGCCCCTTGCGGGCCACTGCCCCTTGCGAGTAGCCTCTACCACAGGCTAGCCGCGGCCTGGCTATGAGCTGGCCATGGCTGGCCGCTCTTGCAAGTTGCCCAGGCCGCAGCCGATAGCCACCTTGCAGGGGACCTTAGCCGTAGTTGACCGCCCCTACAAGGGGCCTGGCCGTGGCCAGCCACCCTTGCCATGGCCTGGCCATGATCTGCAAGAATGCGTAGAACCATTCTTTCGCACGAAAACCTTGGCTCTGATACCACTATTAGGAAACCTCAGTGGGAGCATCATATGAGTAGCGAAAATCAAAACAAAAATCAGTTTCCCATGCAGATCAAATGGTCATGGAAAAGATTGGGGTCATGAGAAAATCATAAAAATCAATAAAACCTTATCATGTGATAGATTGATTACCTAGGGAGATCATATATCCTTGTATTCCAGATCCGGATGGAGAGGATGAAGGAAGTCAAGCGTCTTCCTCTCTAGCGGTATACATAGATGGATCTCTACAGCAGAACTCCTCCAATCTGACCTCGTAACTCTTGCAAAGAGGGAGGGAGGAGAATAGAAGGGGGAGGCCAAAGCTGCCTATCAACCATGAGTCTCCCCTCCTATTTACAGAGAGCCACCAAAAACCCTAAGGGTCTTGCCTTAGTGGGTATTAGATTTACATCCAATAACCCACTAACCTTACATTATTGGATCTCTATCCAATAATCTCCTTGGGCTTCTAATTGGGCCTCAAGCAAAGAGCCCATTAGCATAAGGCCTCATCTAATGAGAATAGGGGCTAATTGGATCTCCATCCAATCCTCTATTCGCTGAAGCATCCACCATATGTGTGTGACCCTCTATGCCCGATATCGAGTTGGCAATGAGTCACTCCCGTCAGAACTCCTTCTGATATAGTGAATTATTATCCCCATAATAATTCACTCGACTCATCGACTATGGACGTACTAAGCCACTACGTCATAGTCCCCAAACGGTATAGGGGGATCGAGTCCATCGGACCTATCTGTCTACAGTTACCGTGTATCTATAATCCCTCATCCAACTAATATCTCAAAGATCGTATATTGGATATAGTACTATTATGTCACATACAGAATCAGTTTGTCTTGCTTTAATTGGATTCTTCCGAAGAACTCTTTCTCTCTCAATCTGAATTACCCTGGCCAGGGATTTATATGAGCAAGCACATACGGGATAATCCTCTCGTGATACCGAGAGTGGATGATCCTTTATTGACACTCAATTACTTTCATAAGGTTGGCTACCAATCTCGATAACCAGCTATACTAGATCTAAAACTTTCCAAACATGTAAGTCTAGCGTCAAAGACGGGAGTACTCATACTAGGCATTCTTGGTGTCTCAAGTCAAAGGACCATATACACAACTGGGACTATAGAATCGATGTCTGACATTAGGTATCATTAACCATACAACATTCTATAAGTGGATCAATCAGTGAACTCATTCTCCAATGAGCACTTGTACTATATTCTTAGTGCCTCGATATAAGTGGCTATGAGACCAGCTACCTTCATCATATGGACGGGTATATAGTAAGTACACTGGTCTGTCCGGTTATCTCGATGTCCCTCTCGAGTAACCTATGGCCAGGATTATTTAGGATCTATGTTTAAAGGTGAATCGATCTCATTATCATGATCTCATCACAATCTGATTCTCATTGCACAGAACCAAGGTCATCACAATATATATGCAACAGATAATATAATGTGAGAATATGCCAATAATAATAATAAGTAAAAAGATCGTATAGCGTGTCACACGTGCCATCACTCATGTGATTGACTTGTAGGGCACCTGTAACTAGCAGTGTCATCGTCTTTCGGGGTTCTATGTTATTGTTGTCCGTACAAACTTTTGGTTTCTCCTTTGATAGCTGATATGGATTACCATAGTCCACAAGAGGGTGTCCCTCCATATTTAGAGTTGTCAAGCTCTCGAGAGGTAGCTCAAAGAGCCCCTGTGAGGGCTTTTCCAGAGCCATCCGTAGAATCTTTCTTCGGGCCGATCTCCTCGCAGGTGTCGACTGCTTTTGCTAGTGAGGACGTTCCTATATGGGCTCGCAGGAGGCCCAAGCACATGGTAAGAGGCGTTCAGTGACTGGTGGAGGGCATAGAAAGCTACTCCTTCCCGGTGGAGGTAGACCTAAAATTTCAAGCGCGTCCTGGTCCATCGTGACAGTTGGGACCTGTTCCCCTTTGTAGCTGTGCTCATGCTCCCCTAGAGATTATATGGTCTTGGAGGTGACCAACCATCTTCCTGTGACCTCGGGGGCTCCCCAACAAGCGAGTTGGGAGGGGCTAACACAGGACTTGAGGTTATAGGAGAGCAATCTAATCGCAAGAGAATATTATAGCGGGTTGCTCAGTCAAGTTCTGGGCAGGCTAATATATCAGGCCTCTAATGAGTCTCTGATCGATTAGTGCTTCCACAACAAGGTTTTGGTAAGGGCTCAAGTTCTTTAGTTCTCTTGTCTCTTTTGAACTGATTCTACTTCTCTTGAGCAACGCCACTATTACATTACTGGCCTAGTCAATCGGGCATGCGATGTGGGGATGTTGGTGAGAGAGTTGTCCTAGGCGAATGTGAGCCTTGGGCCGAGGGTGGCTGAGCTAGGGAGGAATTCCTCAGCGGTTGAGGGTCAGGCCACAAAGATAGTCGACCTATTAAGATAGGTCTGACAATAGTTGGAAGAGTTCCTAGGGTGCTTGATGGTGGTCGAGCGGTGTTGGGGCGACTCGCTCTTCCGTCTAGAGGAGGCTATTGAGTGGCGTCACCAATTGGAGGCTAGGCTGCAAGTGGGTTCGGATGAGCTCATGGCCTCCAGAATGGAGGCCCAAGAGGCAAAGGAGCTTCTAGAGGAGCGGTGCCATGCGAGTGCTTGAGGGTTGGAGGTGATCGTCATGTACAAGCAATCTATAGGATTCTGCAAGGGGCTACGAAGGGCAGAGCGAGGATATGGAGGCCCTTCGTCACTTCTACAAGCAAAGTAGTCTTACCACTACGAGTCCTTTGTAGCCCTTCATCACTTCTAGACTTGGTATCCTAGGTTGACTGTGGAGGAGGATCCCTTTGCACAACACCCGAGGATATGGAGGTGTCCTAGGGGTGGGTTTCCATTAATAATGTGATAGGACTCTAGCAGGGTTGAGTCCTAATCTCCTTAAGAAGTAGTCAATAAAATCCTGCTAGATTGTAATAAAGCCACTCATATCTTATAAAAGAGTATAGCTAGGGTTTAGATTAGCCCTTAGGGCTTAGTGGCCACCACCTCCTTTACTGGGTTGGTCGGCTAGGGTTTTCCCCTGCTTAGGTCGGCTATAGAGCCAACCTAGTCGCCCTCTGTTCCTATTAAGGTAGGCCGACTATAGAAAGGACAAAGGGATAATTTTACTTAGGCAAGCACCCCCTTAGGCTAGGTTTTTTATCTCTATTTAAAAATGTAGCCCCCCTCTTGAATCAAGCAATTATCAATTTTATTTCAGCCTTGTGCCGAATTTAGGAGGGAGGGACCCCTACAACGTTCTAAGATTTGATCCCCCTAAAGGGTCAAAATCGATAGAGCTCCTTCTGGGGTTCTATCATCTGGTATCAGAGCAGCGATCTTGCTATATCTGTAGCCATCTCAGCCACCTCCACCTTCCCAAGCAATTCCCATAATTGCTGCGACACGCGCCTCCACCTTCCACCAAAGCCGCAGATCAAATCAATCTACCGCTGCCCCCTGTGTTTGATCTGGAGACTGGTATATTTTTATCACCCACGCCTCTTCACTACTGCAATATTCGTTACTTTACATGTTGAATATTTTTTCCAAATTTTATCCGCTGCAAATTTTGTTCGTCGTAAATGTTATCGTTGTTGCGAAGGCAAAACGCTGCAAAAATTTTTAGCCGCATTTTCGCCTCTTGAAACTAGTTTATTTCTTTTGCTTTCTGGCCAAACTTTTTACACAATTCTAAGGATAAACTTGGCTCTCAGCTGGGATTGATTTATGGAAAGAACTCCTTCTGGAACTGGTTTCCTTGTGCAATCTTTCACCATCATGTAAAGCTGGAATTTTTATGGCGAAGAATCTGCCCTCCGCCTATTAGCATCTTAAAACTGAACTTTTGTTTATCCTTTTTGGCTGAAATTTTTAGATAAATTTATAGATCATCTTAGCTTTCATCTAAGACTGATCTCTAGAAAAAACTCCTTTTAGATCTAGACTTATAACGCTGCAATCCTTCATCACGCAGTGCTAAAATTTTACGACGAGAATTATGTGATCTTGTTTGCAACAATTTTTCTACTGTTACGCTACTGAAATTTTCTTGATCCACATTACTACTATTGTCACCATCTAAACCAAGATTTTGATATCAAAATTCTCCATAAATTTCTTGGATTTTTGCTAGAATTAATGTCAAGAAACTACTGCTTCTTTGATGGGAATTTTGTTTGGCAGTACAGCATATACTCCCCAAAAAACCCTAACAAACCTTATTTTATCGGTTCTCGCTGCCATCTTTTCCAGATTTGAGACTCCCCCTCTCATCTTCAGGTTCTACTATTACTCCCTAAAAAACCCTCACAAAACTATAGCCAAACAGCCATCCCAATCAGCCCGAACTGCAGCCTACTTCCTTACCGATCCACTTACCTTTTCAGCTAACTTTTCTTACCGATACCTTTGCTGCCATCTATCCCAGATCTAAAATCTATTTCTCTAACATTCATCTACTGCTATCACAGCCCTAAAACCACACCAATTCATAGCCTAAACTCCACAAAATCGTAGCCCCAAATTTCACCCAAAACAGCCACAAACCACACCCAAAAATCGAAGCCTTCGGTCTACCAACATTTCAGCCGTCCAATCTCCCTTATCCCTTCAATCGTAGCACACATCTTTCACTGCCCAACGCTGCCAACAACGACCTCTTGCTGCCATCCTCCTTGATCGTAGCCAGCAATGATCCTTGCGGTAAAAAGCAACCAACAGCGATCTTTCGCTGTAATTTATTTACATCGTAGCTCGCAATAATCATTCGCTGCCAACTATCTTGATCGTGGCCAGTAACAAATTAAACAAAACAACAGTTGTCTCTTGCTCTATACCGCTATTGCCCTCCTCTGCAACAGTCGTGTACATCGCTGCCTCATCTTCCTCCTATTGCAACCGCACCATTGCTGCAACCGATGCCATTTGTAGCCATGAAGTCGCAACGCAGTCGCAATCGACGTTGCTACAACCCTCTTCTTCCTCCACTTTCGTTGCTACCCTTGGTTGTCATCCTCCACTTGGAGACTAAACCCCCGCAGTCCCGACATTGCTGTCATTCACTGCCTTCAACCTGAAAATTACAGCTACACTTTTCAGTCGGTTTGTTTAACAGGTTGGAGATCCTTACATCATCACATCCCTGAGCTTATTTGAAGCCAAATTGGAGGCTTTTGAGATGTGTATGGATGCTAAATTATGCGCTCTCTTCGAGGAGTTTAGATAGGGTCGATCACCAAGCCCAAGAAGATCACAACATGGAGCAAATTATGATTGCAAAAAGAACTAACAAAGATCCGTCAAACCTCTACCATCCAGGAGTACCAAATTATGTTTGAAAGGTTAACTAATCAAACTCATGATTGGTCTAAAAAACACATATTGAGGACTTTCATTGAGTTGCTTGAAGCGGAGATTCAAGAAGAAGTTAAAGCGCGACAACCATACACACGACCAGCAGCATCTCCTTCGCACGACTACACGAAGATAAGCTGAACCAAGATGCTTAGAGGACCAAAGCCGTCGCACGACTAGCAGCATAGAGACTCTCGGCCCCATCTACCACCAGCTAGTCACCTCAGTCGAAAAAATTAACAAGAAAAGAGTTTGTGATAGATCGGCAAAGGGCCTATGTTGGCATTATAATAAACTGTGGAGTCGAGACCAATATCGTAAAAAAGAGAGACCTCTATTGGTTGAGCCCACTAAAGAACCCAAACTCAAAGATATGGCTCTCGAGTCCAAGGAGAAGGATATGAAGGAAAAACCACAATCAGCTGCCCGCACCTTTCATGCTCCACCACAGATATTGGACATTCATGGCTTCATCAAGCATCAGCCTGTCACCATCCTCGCCGACACCATGAACTCCAATGACCTTATGAATGACAAACGAAAACAGGTGACCTTATGTGGGAAAGGAGAGAATGAAGAAAAGATGATCTCGACACAATGCTTAGAGAAGCTCGTTAAAATCTCAGGCACGTTCGCTGAACCAAGCTGACTCCTTCCTACCAGACTGTACGACCCTCGTATGATGGTCTTATAAGGGGAACCACCAGCACATATTCGGCCATATTGCTGTCCACATTTTTAAAAGACCGAAGCTAAAAAGATCATCCAGGAGAAGCGAGAGATACAGATTATTCAACCATAACCTTCCCTTGTAATGACACTTTAGCTCCAAAAACTTTGCCTCTTTGTCTGCAGGGATCTCTTCCTGAAGTGCCATGTTCAGCTGAACCAGCTATGGGTTCTGATGCAATGCTCCCTCATCTCGGGCTACTTCCATAACTTCACCAAGGAGCGGACCATGATGCTAAAAGTCTTCCCTGATGATGACCTCTGATCCACAGTCCACGATCGCAAGAAGGAACAGGAGAAAGGCATCCACATGACCCCCACAGCCATGATGCCATCTATATCGATGCTAGCATTACCTGAACGTGATAATGTGTTCGTACTTGGAGCAGACACATCCAGAGTTAGGATCGGCGACACCCTTATGCAAGATGGTCGACTCCTAATTCACACCGAGGCTTCCCCCACACTTCACACGAGATTTTTAAAGGGGATACTCATTGCTACCAAATTTAAAATTTGGCTGGATACAGGTCCATGGCACGAAAGAGGAGTAAGCCCAAAAGAATTACAATTTATGCTCACGCCAGCACATGCAAAGAAGAAATGGCCTCTTGACAAACTTCAGAATGGATGAAGAATTTAAGATCGAGTTTTCTTACACCTCCAGCCCGATTAGTAGGAAACTCGAGCCTTAAGGAAGTGGTCTCCCTATTTCTTTTGGCCTTGCAAAATTGGGGACCACATTGGAGCCCTAACCTGGATATCTGATCCGTGCACTAGATCAAGATTACCGTTGATCCACAAGGTATCCCACCTCAAATGAAAATTTAAAGAAGATGACTCAGGCCAAATCCTTCCAACTAACACCCCAACTAATAAGGAGGCCAAAGTTCAGTTGATAATAGTATGAGAATCATATAAGGAGCTGAAGACCCGATTCCCCGAGTTCATGGAACCTTAGCCTTGAAGATAAGGCTGATTTTAAGAGGGCAGGTTTGATAGGACTCCAGCAGGGTTGAGTCCTAATCTCCCTAAGAAGTAGTCAATAAAACCCTGCTAGATTGTAATAAAGCTACTCCTATCTTATAAAGGAGTATGGTTAATGTTTAGATTAGTCCTTAGGGCTTAGTGGCCGCCACCTCCCTTACTGGGTTGGTCGGCCAGGGTTTTCCCCAGATTAGGTCAGCTATAGAGCCAACCTAGCCGCCCCCCTATTCCTATTAAGGCAGGTCGGCTATAGAAGTGGCAAAGGGATAATTTTATTTAGGCAAACACCCCCTTAGGCTAGGTTTTTTATCCCTATTTAAAGATGTAGTCGCCCCCCTCTTGAATCAAGTAATTATCAATTTTATTTCAGTCTTGTGCCAAATCTAGGAGGGAGGAACCCCTACAGCGTTCTAAGGTTTGATCCCCCTCAATGGTCAAAATCTATAGAGCTCCTTCTGGGGTTCTATCATAATGGCCCCAGCTTTCGTATGGGCCTTTAGACCAAGGCTCATTATTTTTTGTATGGGACCCTGGCTTCTGTCTAATGGAATTTGTTGCCTTCTTCCTCTCTTAGTCTTGTGCATTTGTTATCTTGGTGATGTCCTAAGGATAGAGCCTTCTCAGATTGCTGACACCCTAGGTTTGGGCAAGGTTTTTCCTTCTATAGTTACCAAGTGGTAGGTGTCCCTCTCATCTTTTTGTGTTGCACGATAGGGGCCTTCCAAATGGGGTGCTAGCTTCGGCTTTTCACAAGACCGATGATCTGACCTTAATTGGTTATGGTTGGACTTGCTGAGGGGTTTTGTATCGAACAGGGAGTGGATCTTGTTTGTCTTCCAGTATAACAAGTCTAAAGGGGCCAAGGGGAGAATCTGTCTTGTCAACAGGTTTGAATTAACCTGTCTGACGAGTCCACCTTGGCTTTGATGCTAAAGCTTGTTTTCTATTATCGAGGTGCTGGGTATACAAAGCCTCACCTTGGGGTCTCCACCTATCATCCTCAATTCTGGCGAAATGTCTAACCTGCTTGGGGACTTGAGCAACTTTTTTCATCTTCTCATGCCTTATTGTCATGTTGTGATTGGTGGTTCTATTTGCCATTACTCTTGGGGGCGAGGGTAGGATTTTTCACTGCCCAATGAGTGTATAGAAGCCAAACCGTCTTTGTCACCCCTTAGTTTTGCTAGAACCTTTATATAGGTTACTCTGAAGTGGCTGAGGCTCCCAAGCCTTTGTTGGGAAACCACAAAAGAGCATCACATGCACAGTAGAATGAATAAAACAAAATTACCCATAGTTATCATAACGTCGTGCAAAGATTAGTGCATGAAAAATCATATAAATTAAAAATTACGATACGTGAGGGACTAATTACCTAGGAAGATCATATATACTAAAATTTTAAATCTAGATGTAGATGATGAAGGAGGTCAAATATCCTCCTCTCTAGTGGTATCCACATGATGGATCGTTGCAGTGATGCTACTCCAATCGTTGCCTAAAAACCTACTACTCTTACGTACCTTCTCACAGCGAACATGGAAGAAGATCTTCAATCTTCTTCGTTGCCTCCTTACACTAGGGAGAGGCTAGTCGGTTGAGAAGATGAGGGAGGGAGGAGAATAGGAGGGGGCAGCCAAAGGTGCAGGCTATCACTAATATATCGTCCCTGCTTCCTATTTATAGAGAGCCACCAAAAACCCTAATGGATCATGCCTTAGTGATTAGATCTCTATCCAATAATCTCAATTGGCCTCTAATTGGGCCTCATGCAAGGAGCCTATTAATACTAGGTATCATCTAATGAGAACATAGACTAATTGGATAACTCACATCCAATCCTTTACTCGCTCTAATCGGATTATCCCGAAGAACTCTTTCTCTCTCAGTCCGAACAACCCTGGCCAAGGATTTGCCTTAGTAATAACATACGAGATATTTCTCTCATGATACTGAGAGTGGATGATCCTCTATTAATACTCAATTGTCTTCGTAAGATTGGCTACCAATCCCAATTAATTATACCAGATCTAGAACTATCTAGACCTATAAGTCTGGCGTCAAAGAAAGGAGTACTCAAATAAGGCATCTTTGGTATCTAAGTCTAAGGACCAGACACACAACTAGGACTTCAGAATCGCTATCTGATGTTAAGTATCATTAACCATCCAGCATTTCGTAAGCAGATCGATTAGTGAACTCATTCTCCAATGAGCAACTGTACTATACCCTTAGTGTCCCCATACGAGTGGCTGTGAGACCAGTCACCTCCATCATATAGACGAGTATACAGTACATCGGTATGTCCAGTTATCTTCATGACTCTCTTGAGTAAACTATGACCAAGATTATTTATGATCTATATTTAAAGGTGAATTGGTGTCATTATCATGATCTCAACATGATCTGATTCTCATTGTACAGATCCAAAGACATCATAGTATATGCAACATGCAATATAAAGTGAGATATGCCAATAATAATAGTAAGAAAGAAGATCGCGTAGTGTGTCATACATGTCATCACTCACATGATTGGCTTGCAGGACACCTATAACCAGCAATCTCCCACTTGACCTAAAGACAAACACCTATGATACCCCTAAGATGCTAAAAAATAGTCTGAGCCAGCGACTTTGTTAGTGGATCTGCAATGTTATCTTCAGATTGAACTCTTTCCATTGCTACATCTTTACAGACCGCTATTTCTCTAATCAGTTAGAACCTCTTTAGAACAATTCTGATGAGACCTAGGTTCCCTTGCTAGAGCTATCGCCCTGTTGGTGTCGCTATATATGGGAATTGGCTCCACGCTGCTCGGTACGACTCTCAAATCTATGATGAACTTCTTCATTCAAACCCCCTTCTTTATTACTTCTGCCACAGTAATGTACCCCACCTCTGTGGTCGAGTCAATAGTAATATCTTTCTTGGGAATTTTTCAACTTACTGCTCATCCATTCAGGGTGAAGACATACCCTGAGTTTGACATGCTATCATCTATGTCGGACTGGAAACTCAAGTCTGTATAGCCCTCAACCTAATCTGTATACTAGTAAAAGATCCTTAGTCCTTCTCAAGTACTTAAGGATACACTTTACTGTCTTCTAGTGTTCTAAACTTGGATCCACTTGATACATGCTCGTGACACTTAAAGTATGTATCAGGCCTGATACATAGTATAACATACATAATAGACCCTATCGCTGAGGCATAGGGTATCATATTCATGTCTATCATTTCTTTAGGAGTCTTTAGGAACATACTCTTGGAAAGTGATATTTCATGTCTCATTGATTTGAAATCTCTCTTGAAATGTTTCATGCCAAATCTTTTGACAATGGAGTTTATGTACCTAGACTGGGACAAGCCAAGCATCCTCTTGGATCTCTCTTTAGATTCAAATCCCCAAAATATAGGATGTTTCCCCTAAGTCCTTCATGGAGAAGTTTCTGGATAGCCATGCCTTAACTATGGATAGCATTCCTACATCATTCTTAATGATTATGATGTTATCCACATACAACACCAAAAAAATGATAGTGCTCCCACTTATCTTCCTGTATACATAGAGCTCATCTTCGTTCTTAATGAAGTCATAAGATCTGAGCGCTTCATCAAATATTATGTTCCAACTTCGGAAAGCTTGCTTCAGTCCATAGATAGACTTGAGCAACCTGCAAACCTTATATGGACTCTCCATGGATACGAATCTATCTGGCTGTATCATATACACCTCCTCCTCGAGGTTATCGTTGAGAACACGGTTTTCACATTCATCTACCAGATCTCATAATCATAGTGTGCTGCAATAGCCAAAAGAATTCTGATGGATTTTAATGTGACTATAGATAAGAAGGTTTCGTCATAGTCAACTCCTTGCCTTTGACGATATCCTTTGGCCACTAGTCTTACCTTATAAGTCTCCACCTTTCCAAATGCTCTGATCTTCTTCTTGAAGATCCACTTGCATCTGATGGGTATGATACCCTCAGGTGCATCCACAAGGTTCCAGACCTTATTAGAGTACATGGCGTCCATCTCAGAATTCATGGCTTCTTACCACTTCCCGGGATCTATACTCATAATAGCCTCCTCGTAGGTTTAAGGATCAATATCCTGAGTGTCCTCTCCATTGATATGTCTCACATATCTTTCAGGACGGTGAGATACTCTACTAGACCTACGCAAAGTTGAAACTTGTGTGCTAAGTACCTAAACAGAGTCAGATTTGGAATGGTGCTGGAGCTAGGTTCTCTAACCTTGCTCAACTCTGTGGCACTCTCACTGTTTCCACTAAGAACATATTCCTTCTCAAGGAACACAGCTCTCTTAGAAACAAAGACCTTTTGATTCTTGAGATGATAGAAATAATACCAATAAATTTTCTTGAGTATCCCACTAACTTGCACCACTCCGTTCTTGATTCCAACTTATCGGGGTTGTATCATTTAACATAGGCAAAGCAGCTCCAAATCTTAACAACCTTGATATCGGGCTTCTTCCCTTTCTATATCTTATATGGTGTAGACACTACCAACCTAGATGAAACCCTGTTTAGAAGTTAAGCTGCGGTCTACAGGGCATATCCCTAGAATGAGATGGGTAGGTCAGTGAAACTCATCATGAACCGCACCATGTCTAATAACGTGTGATTCCTCCTTGTATATTAGGAGGTATATAAGGTATATAAGGAGGTGTCCACTGGGAAACTCATCATTGAGCTAACGTATATAAGGAGGTGTCTACTGGGACAAAATTCCATGGTCCCTAAGAAAATGGGTGAACTCTGTACTCAAGGACTCTCCTCCTACATCCGATCGAAGAGCCTTAATACTCTTTCCAATCTGATTTTCTACTTCATTCTTATATTCCCTGAATTTCTCGAATGCTTCAGGCTAATGCTATTAGGATAAATTGGTACTAAGAAGGGGGGGTGAATTAGTGCAAAAGAAAAAGTGCTTGATTTGAAAACCTTTGCTTATGGAAAGTGAAGAAAGACAATCAGAAGTTCTTATTTGTATTTCGTTAGAACCGATTAAAACTCACTTTAAGAGAGGTCAATAGATTGTAGCTCGTGTCTAACTATGAAGTAAATAAGAGCAATCAAAAGTAGAAAGTAGATCAATTAAAGAACACTCACAATTATAGTGGTTCAGCCTCAACCTAGCCTATGTCCACTCCCGAGTCATTTTCTCCGAGATCCAACAGTGTCCACTATCAATCTTCTTTGAGTGAAGATCAAACCCTCACACCTTTCACTCTCCTCTTCTCAGGCTGAGGAGAGAAACCTTACAAACTCACAAGGGAGACTTTACAAGAATTATAATTCTTTTCCTCACTCCCTTGTCCCTTTTCTTTTGCTTACAATTTTAGCATAATTTTCTTGCAGAATTTCTAGCCCAATACCTTGTGCTAAATGCAAGAAATCTTGAGATATTTATAGACCCCAATTGGCTTCAGAAATGGAGTCAAAATTTAAACCTTTCTATAAATTCTGCATACAGGTAGTACTACCATCGTCGCCGGCGGTACAATCACTGAAAGCTGCTCGGAAAATTGGGCGGCAATGGTACAATCATCGACCTGGGCGGTACAACTGCCGCTTGGGCGATACGACCATCGCTAACCGATGGTACGACCACCGCTCACTGACAGTATGACCGTCGCTCACCGGTAGTACAACCGTTAGAATACCCAGAAAAGTGATTCCCTTCACTTTTCCAATTCTGACTTGTACCTTCAATTGACCACTTCTCAGGTCAACCAATTGAGCTCGACCTGAATTCAATCCACTCTCCAATGTGGACCCGGTTTATCTCACTTGAGTTAATTTGGATTTCCTTCAAATCTAACTCAAGTAGGACTTAAACCTTAACTGATGCTAACTACGATTTAATTACAATCATCATGGCCAAGAAGTCCAATAAGACCTTCCTAACTCTCGGTAAGTTTTTCGGCTACCCCCGACAATCTTTCGGTGAGTCTCTTGGCTTTCTTCTAGCGAACTCCCTGACGTTATCCTAGCAAGCTCTTAATCTCCTTCAGCAAGCTCCCGGCATACTCTCGGCGAGTGTGTCGGGACTTCACTTTGGCCCGATGCTCGGACTTGACTTTGGCCCAACATATGATTGCAATTTTCTCTTTGTCATCCTGCATCAATCACCTCTAACACACTTATTAGATCAATAACTCATCAATTGATTTCATCATCAAAATCTGATATTCAATATGTACTTCATCAAGTACACGTGTCCATACCTAGAGAAATCGTTAGTTAATATAATGAAGTAGGAGTAACCACCTATAGCCTGAGTCCACATAGGACCACATACATCCTATGTATGAGTTTCAACAACTCAGTAGCTCTCTCTCCGGTTATATTAAAAGGATAGTTGATGAATTTTCCACGAATGCAAGATTCACAAGTTATATATAACTCATAGTCGAATGGATCTAAGTATCCATCTTTCAACATCTTTTGAATCCTTCCCTCATGGATATGACCTAGTCTACAATGACATATATATACATAGTTCACCTCGTCTCATTTCCACTTAGATGTAGTTACATTCATGATGTGTAGAGAAATGTCTAACACATATAAGTCATTAATCAATATCCCTCTAGCAATGATCTCATCATCCAAAGTTAATGAACACCTATTATTCTAAAAAACTAATTTATATCCATTAATTATCAAACATGAAATTATAATAATATTTTTGATAATAGAGGGAACGTAGTAGCACATATCTAATGCGATAGTAGCTCCACTTGACAGATGTAGGATAACCTCACCAATAGCAACGATAGCAACTCTTACTTCATTGCTCATCTCGAGGTTCATCTCTCCTCTTACCTTACCCAAAGACCACATAGGTCAATCTTATTGTCTCACGCTTTCTGACTTAATGTTATCGTAGGAGGGTTTTTGTTTTGTTTCGATATCCTAATATGTCGTGTCAAACACATACATATTTAATATATATCTACATCGCATGTATATATATAAATATAGTAGGTGTATAATCACATATCACATATGCATGCCACAGTGGAGAACATGAACCATCACCTAATGTGATTATGCCTGAGCTAGTGGGCCCAATCACTTCCAATAAGATCTATGTGTGTATCGACGTATCTCATGCCTTGTGATCGTCCATCTCATTATCATCGATTTCGTCGAATCCTTGATGCATCACCATGCATCGCGATCGTCCTTCACGATATCATGGGCCCCGTTGATACCTTCATGCTCCTATCATACCTCTTCATATAATTACAACAAAATCACAAGCATACAGGCCTGACAAAAAATAAGAAAAACGAAGGCTCGTAGGCCCCAATAATAATAATCATAAATACACACATTATAACACATGGTCCATAGTCATCCGTCCACATCATACATTACATGTACACACATCATCATGTAGGACTACTAGATAAATAATAATTAATTAAATTATTTAATTAATTATATTTTTAGAATTTGGGATATATCAAAAATTCCTAAAATTATTAATGGTATTTTTAAAAATTTAAATCGAAGGACAAACCTCATAATTTCTTAAATTCCGAGGGGTAGATTCATCCTTTAGGAGAAATCCTAATCCCTCTCCCCTTTACAGCTGGCTATCACCGTCGTCGCCCTTGTGCAAGCGACAACCTTGCGCACCACAAGCAACCGCCCCTGCTCGCGAGCAGATATTGCCTCTGCCCGTAGGGCCAACCCACATCCGCTATGCCCGCAGGTGTCGCCTCCATGGATGCTGCCCCTGTAGGTAACCTACCAACGAGCGGCCATCCCTGTAGGCGACCTACCACGGACGAAAATCAACTAGGAACTCTGCCTTTCACTAAGGGTATCAAACCTTGCTTTACTCTAGTGAGGAAGTGAACTAACAACTATAGGAATTGAGCTACTGATCCCAAGGCTAACCACCCTCACTCTTGACCTCACACTACTACGTTGCTTCTCGTATTTAACCACATAACTCAAGCTTCTTGTAGTTGCCCCTGCTAGCGGTCGCCCCAGCATGGTGCCTGGCTATAAGTGGCTGCCCCCGCAGACGACCTTGACCACGAGCAGTTGCCCCTACAGGGGGCTTGGCCGCTGATGGTTGCCCCTACCTGTAGGAACTTTGCCAGCGGGCGCTGCAAGAACGCGTAGAATAATTCTACACGATTCAATTTCATCACATGTAGTTTAAAAGCCAAATCATTACACGAGAAACCTAGCTCTGATGCCACTATTAGGAAACCACGAAAGAACATCACATGCTTAGAAAAAATAACAAAACAAAACTGGTTTCCTATAGTTATCACGTTGTCGTGGAAAGATTGGTGTGTGAAAAACTAAAAAAAATTGAAAACTATATATCCCTGAAATTTCAGATCCAGATGGGCATGATGAAGGAGGTCAAATGTCCTCCTCTCTAGTAGTATCAACATGATGGATCATTACAACGATGCTCCTCCAATTGTAGCCCAAAAACTCATAGCTCTTGTGCACATTCTCACAGCGAACAAGGAATAAGATCTTCTATCTCCTACTTATAAAGAGCCACCAAAAACCATAATGAATCCTACCTTAGTGGGTATTGGATCTCTATCCAATTACCCACTCTTCTTGGATTATTGGATCTCTATCTAATAATCTCAATTTGCTTCTAATTGGGTCTCATGCAATGAGTCTATTAACTCTAGTCTTATCCAATGAGAACAAGGGCTAATTGGATAACTCACATCCAATCCTATACTCGTTAAAACATCCACCATATGTGTGTGACCCTCTAGGTCAAATACCGAGCTGGCCATGAGTCCTACCTATCAGAACACCTTCTAACTTAGTAAATTATTTCTTATAATAATTCACTCAACTAATCGACTATAAACGTACTAGGCCACTACGTCATAGTCCCTAGATGATACAGGAGATCTAATCAATTAGATCTGTCTATCCTCAATTATCATGTATATATAGTCCTTCATCCATTTAATATCTTAGAGGTCATATATTGGGCATGATACTGTCAGACCACATACAGAATCAGTCAGAGTCTCACTCTAATCGGATTCACTCGGAGAACTTCTCTCTTAATCTGAACGACCCTAACTAGGGATTTGCCTAAGTGATTACACACGAGATATTCCTCTCATGATACTGAGAGTAGATGATCCTCTATTGACACTCAATTACCTTCGTAAGGTTGGCTACCAATCCCGATAATCGCCTATACCAAATCTAAACATTCCAGACCTGTAAGTCCTGTTAGGATCAAGTTGGCACTAAGAGGGGGCGGGGGTGAATTAGTGCAAGTGCAAAAATAACTTGTTTTGAAAATTTTGCTTGAAGTAAAGAAGAAATCAAAATTGGAATTCTTTGAAAGTGAATAAGTGAGCAATTTAAAATAAATTTGAAAGAAGAATCTTGATTTAGTTAAGGACTACTAAAATGGGAAAATCAAGTTAAAAGGAGAACAAGTAAAGGATGGCTCACAAATTTATACTGGTTCGGTCACCAACTTGACCTATGTCCAATTCCTGAGTCCTCCTTCGTCCAGGCCAATCGGTGTCCACTAATGATCTTCTTCCACAAGTGAAGATCAAAACCCTTTACACCTTTCTCCTTTTCCCAAGCTCATGAGAAGAACATTTCCAGTCTCCTTTTCACAGGTTCAAGAGTGAAACCCTTATAATCTTCCACTCTTCCCTTAACCTCACTTTACACTTGAAGCACATAAGGGAAGTTCTCAACAAATTCTAACATTATTTTTCCAGTATTTTCTTATCTTTTTTCTTGCCTTTCAATACAAGAATTCTTGGGGTATTTATAAACCCCAATGTATTTTCAAATTGTAGCTAAAATTCAAACCATTTTTTAAAAAATAACTTGGGTACATGTGGTACTACCATCAACTCAACTAAATAATAACCACAACATAATCCACACGAGTGGAAATCTATCCGATCACAAAATCAACAAATTACCACAAGTTCATATTATTATACAAGTTTAACTTGACATTCTAAAATCCTAAACATGAGAGGTATTTGAAACCTTTATATAGACACATCACTTCAAAATTTATCCATAACATTTCATTAGACACCAAGTATACTTATACAATGAAAACATATCCACTGCCTCCGTCTAGTTTCAAACGTTTCAGTATGACAAGCTAACCTGAAAAATTTATATATCAACGGAATGAGCTACAAAGCTCAGTAAGTATCAAACATATCAAAGGTGTATGAATTATTTTAGAGTTTATCAGATGAACAAATAAGGAACATAAGATTATAAATCGAATCAGACAAAACATACATTCCATTCTTATCCAAAGCACATATATGAACTAATAAGCAATACATCGGATATCATATCAAAAATATAGAGGGTGAAGTGGGATACAGACAGAATATGATTCATCTATTTCTGAATGACCATCAAATAGAAGTCTCCCACGTCTAGGAACTCCATCCACCCACGTCTGGGTGAAGTCAGAAAGGGCCGGCAGAGCATCGCAGGCTCAAAGCATAACTCTCATTACCATTTCTTGCAAAGGTTCATATTATCCCACCAATACCAGAGTACAAAAGGACATGTGAACAATGAAATTGGTACGCATCGGAAGCACATACGAAACAACGAAACAAGCATACGCCTATGTAAAATAATACGGTGCAACATAAACTAACATATAATATGTTCAAATATAAAAAGTTTTTAGGAAACAGAGCATGAAAGAACTTAGAGCAACCATACAAAGCTCAATTAAAGAAGAACTCTAGAATGAATTAAATTTTCAAATGGATGAAGCAAGAATAGACAAAATTGGCAAGAGCTCTACCCTAGTAGAATTCAGGAGGCATATTGCATAAATTATCTAAATAATCAAATATACTTCAAATTACTCAAATAGGATATCATTTGAAAGCTATGTCAGTCTGCTTTTATATGAATCCTATTTTGTAAAATTTTATGTTACTGATAGGGAGTTTTAAATAATTTAGTATAGAAAGGTTTTATAGATTTTATAGTATCAATTGAAACAAATGTTTGGGCAGGCTATTGAATTCCAAATATTTCAATTTTAGTGTCAAAAGAAAGATCTATAAGTCTAGATTCTAAAAAATTAAGTTTTGTATAAATCAAAGACTCCAATAGAGAGTTATACATAATTTAGTGACAAAAGGTTAGAAACTGTAAACTCTATTTTACATATGACATAGTATCAATTAAAAACAAACGTTTGGGCAGGCTATTGAACTCCAAATATTTTAATTTTAATATCAAAAGAAAGATCTATAAGTCTATATTCATATCAAATAAATTTAAACTAAATCCAAATTTAGTACAATAATTTACAACCATAATAAGGTAGAAGGGTCAGAACTTTGATAATTTTCCAGATTCAAACTTTATAACCAACAAGAGAGATTTTGAATTTGTCTTGAATTATTCAAAAGTTTTTGGTAATCAAGACAAAAAAAACAAAGATAAAGTATCAGTAAAAAGAGGATAGAACACTTGCCTTAGAATATTTTGATCTAAAATGAATGGATCTTGAGCAAACAAAAGCCTAAGCCCCAAATCAATTCTTCTACTCTTCCTTCTCTCTCTCTCTTTTTTTTTCTTCTCTTCACCGACTCAGGCCTTATTAGGTTTTCCTAAGGGATGAAGTAAGAAATGTAGAGGCGTTGAAAATTTGTTGTTTAGTATATTTTATACTTTAGTCCTTCTATTATTAATATTTATGATTAGGTCCTTTGGCTTTTACAAACAGGTCCTCAAATTTTATAACTAAGTCTTATAAACAACACAAAACATATTTTTTTACATTATAAATAAGTTTTATAAAAATTTAAAAATGAGGGATGTTACACTCTTCCCCTCTTAAGTAAAAATTTAGTCCTCTAAATTTATCATACCTCCATCGACGAAAAGATAAGGAAAGGTTTTCTTCATTTCCTCTAGCTCCCAAGTAGTTTCATCCATAGAATGATGCCTCCAAATCACTTTAACTAGAGGAATGACTTGATTTCTTAGGATTTTATCTTTCTTATCAAGAACTTATATGGGCTCTTCCACATAAGATAAGTCTTCATCGATTACAATCGGCTCATACTGAATGATATGAAAAGGGTCATGAATATATTTTTTGAGCATTAAAATATAAAATATATCATGGACATGACATAAAGATGGTGGTAAGGCGATCCTGTAAACGACAGAACCAATCCTCTCAATGATCTCAAAAGGTCCAATATACCTGGGGCTTAAATTTCCCTTCTTCCCAAATCTTATCATGCCCTTGGAAGGAGAGACCTTCAAGAATACAAAATCTTCTACTTGAAACTCAATTTCTCGTCGTCTGTTATCAGCATAACTATTTTGACGACTCTGAGTAATCTTTAGCTTTTCTCTTATAATTTGAATCTTTTTGGTAGTCTCTTGTACCTTGTCGGGTACTAACAACTTCCTATCGCCAACTTCCTCCCAACAAATAGGCGTTCTGCACTTTTGCCCATACAAAGCTTCATAAGGAGTCATCTGAATACTCGACTGATAACTATTATTGTAGGTGAACTCAATAAGAGAAATATCTTTATCTCACTCACCTTTCTAATCCATAATATAGGCTCTAAGTAAATCCTCAAGTGTTTGAATTGTTCTTTCTGATTGACCATCAGTTTGAGGGTGATAAGCAGTGCTAAACTTGATTTTTGTGCCCGTAGATTCCTGTAATCTTTTTCATAATCTAGAAAGAAATATGGAGTCTCTATTAGAGATGATCTCCTTTAGAACTCCATGAAGTCTTACTATTTCACCAATATATAAATCAACAAGCTTGTCCAGAGAATATGTCATATTAACCGGTAGGAAATGTGCAGATTTGGTTAACCTATCAATGATAGCATCATGCTTCCTGGAGGTTCTGGGTAAACCTGAAACAAAGTCCATGGTGATACTTTCCCATTTCCATTCAAGAATATTTGAAGGTTGTAATAACCCTCTAGGTCTCTAGTGTTCAACTTTGATTTATTGGCAAGTTAAACACTTTGAAACATATATTGCAATCTCCTTCTTCATGCCTTCCCACCAGTAGTGACTTTTAAGATCTTTATACATTTTAGTGCTACTAGGATGCAAGGTGAACTTGGAATTATGACCTTCCTTCAGGATTTGATCATTAATATTTGGATCATCGGGGACACATATTCTATTCCCAATTCTCAATAGGCCATCCTCTAAAACTCGAAAACTAGGTTTTGATCCTTTTTCTACTTCCTTCCTCAAGTAGATTAAATGTGGATCTTGTAGTTGTCTTTCTTTAATTTGTTGAATGAGATCATATTGAACCTGGATAGAGGCCATCAATATCATCGAGTCTTACTCATTCTTGATAGCATTCACATCACGATTTTCTTTCAATAACCCCCATTGCTTCACAACCAAACTAGCCATAAAGCTTGCAAATTTTCTACTAAGTGCATCGGCTACAACATTGGCTTTACCCAGATGATATCTGATGATACAATCATAATCCTTTAATAGTTCTATCCATCTTCGTTGCCTCATATTTAACTCATTTTGAGTAAAGATATACTTTAAACTCTTGTGATCAGTAAAGATTTCGAATGTTCGCCCATATAAGTAATGTCTTCAAATCTTTAGTGCAAAAATAATTGCTGCTAACTCCAAATCATGGGTTGGATAATTTAGTTCATAACTTTTCAGTTGTCTAGAAGGATAAGCAATCACTTTCCCTTCTTGCATTAGAACACATCCAAGGCCCTTCCTTGAAGCATCAGTGTAAACTACAAATCCCTCGTTACCACTGGGAATTGTGAGAATAGGGGCACTAGTCAATCTTCTTTTTTAACTCCTGAAAACTTTGTTCACAATCATCACCCCATTTAAATTTCATATTCTTTTGAGTTAGCTTGGTGAGGGGATTAGCAATTCGAGAAAATCTCTCCATAAATCTCGTGTAGTAATCTGTCATGCCCAAGAAACTTCTAACTTCTATTACATTTGTTGGTACTTTCCACTTAACTACTCCTTCAACTTTCTTTGGATCAACAGAGATGCCTTGGCCTGAAATCACATGGCCTAAGAAAGCAACTTCATTTAGCCAAAACTCACATTTGTTGAACTTTACATTACAATTTCTTTTCTCTTAGTATGGACAATACATTTCTCAAGTGTTCTTCATGCTCCAGATTATTCTTTGAATACGACTTCCCATGGGCTAATAAGATGGGAAAGATAAGTATTTTGAATTTCCAAGACGGTGCACGAAAAATCGATCGAAACTCGACTCTGCGCAAAGTTTATGACCGTCGTGTTTTTTCGTAAAACCATGCTCGTACGACTTACCATGGGCTAATACATCGTGAATGGTCAGTATTTTGAATTTCTGAGATGGTGCACATAAAACTAATCGAAACTCGACTCTGGGCGCGACTTCGCGTAATGTTTATGACCGTTGCATTTTTTCGTGAAACCGTACTAGTATGACTTACCCTGGGCTAATACGTTGGGATTGGCCAGTATTTTGAATTTCCGAGATGGTGCACGAAAAACCGATCGAAACTCGACTCAGCGCGCGACTTCGCGCAAAGTTTTTGACCGTCGTATTTTTTTGCGAAAGCGAGCATGTACAACTTCCCATGGGCTAATAAGAAGGGAAAGACCTGTATTTTGAATTTCCGAGACGGTGCACGAAAAACCGATCGAAACTCGACTCTGTGCAAAGTTTATGACTGTCGCATTTTTTCATGAAACCATGCTCATACGACTTACCATGGGCTAATACATCGTGAATGGCAAGTATTTTGAATTTCCGAGACGGTGCACGAAAAATCGATCGAAACTCGATTCGCGCGCGACATCGCGCAAAATTTATGAACGTCATATTTTTTTTCGAAAGCGTGCTTGTATGACTTCCCATGGGCTAATAAGATGGGAAAGACTAGTATTTTGAATTTCCTAGACGGTGCACCAAAAATTGATCGAAACTAGACTCTACGCAAAGTTTATGACCGTTGCATTTTTTCGTGAAACCCTGCTCATACGACTTACCATGGGCTAATACATCATGAATGGCCAGTATTTTGAATTTCCGAGACGGTGCACGTAAAACCTATCGAAACTCGACTCTGGGCGCGACGTTGCGTAATATGTTTATGACAGTCGCATTTTATCGCGAAAGCGTGCTTGTCCGACTTCCCATGGGATAATACATCGGGAATTGCTAGTATTTTGAATTTTCGAGACGGTGCACGAAAAACCGAACGAAACTCGACTCTGCGCAAAGTTTATGACGGTCGCATTTTTTCATGAAACAATGCACTTACGACTTACCATGGGCTAATATATCGTGAATGCCTAGTATTTTGAATTTCCGAGACGGTGCCCGAAAAACTGATCGAAACTCGACTCGCTCGCGACTTCGCGCAAAGTTTATGACCGTCGTATTTTTTTGCGAAAGCGTGCTTGTACGACTTTCCATGGGCTAATAAGATGGGAAAGACCAGTATTTTGAATTTCCGAGACGGTGCACGAAAAACCGATAAACTCGACTCTGCGCAAAGTTTATGACCGTCGCGTTGTTTTGTGAAACCATGCTCATACGACTTACCATTGGCTAATACATCGTGAATGGCCAGTATTTTGAATTTTCGAGATGGTGCACGTAAAACCAATCGAAACTTGACTCTGGGCGCTACTTCGCGTAATGTTTATAGCCGTCGCATTTTTTCGTGAAACCGTGCTCGTATGACTTACCATGGGCTAATACGTTGGGATTGGCCAGTATTTTTAATTTCCGAGATGGTGCACGAAAAATCGATCGAAACTCGACTCAGTAAGCGACTTCGCACAAAGTTTTTGACCGTTGTATTTTTTTCCGAAAGCCAGCTTGTACGACTTCCCATGGGCTAATAAGACGGAATGACTAGTATTTTGAATTTCCGAGACGGTGCACGAAAAACTGATCGAAACTTGAATCTGCGTAAAGTTTATGACGTCGCGTTTTTTCGTGAAACCTTGCTCGTACGACTTACCCTGGGCTAATACATCATGAATGGCCAGTATTTTGAATTTCCGAGACGGTGCACGAAAAACCGATCGAAACTCGACACGTGCGCGACTTCGCGTAAAGTTTATGACCGTCGAATTTTTTTGCGAAAGCGTGCTTGTACGACTTCCCATGGGCTAATAAGATGGGAAAGACCAGTATTTTGAATTTCTGATTCCGTGCACGAAAAACCGATCGAAACTCGACTCTGCGCAAAGTTTATGACCATCGTATTTTTTCGTGAAACCATGCTCATACGACTTAGCATGTGCTAATACTTCGAGAATGGCCAGTATTTTGAATTTTCGAGACGGTGCACGAAAAACCGATCAAAACTTGACTCGCGCGCTACTTCGGGCAAAGTTTATGACCGTCGCATTTTTTTGCGAAAGTGTGCTTGTACGACTACCCATGGGCTAATAAGACGGGAAAGACCAGTATTTTGAATATCTGAGACGTTGCACGAAAAACCGATTGAAACTCGACTCTGCGCAAAGTTTATGACCATTGCATTTTTTCGTGTAACCATGCTCATACGACTTACTATGGGCTAATACATTGTGAATGGCCAGTATTTTGAATTTCCGAGATGGTGCACGAAAAAGCGATCGAAACTCGACTCAGCGCTCGACTTCGCGCAAAGTTTTTGACTGTCATATTTTTTTGCAAAAGCGAGCTTGTACGACTTCCCATGGGCTAATAAGACGGGAAAGACCAGTATTTTGAATTTCCGAGACGGTGCACGAAAAACCGATCGAATCTCGACTCTGCGCAAATTTTATGACCGTCGTGTTTTTTCGTGAAACCATGCTCATACGACTTACCATGGGCTAATACATCGTGAATGGCGAGTATTTTGAATTTCCGAGATGGTGCATCTAAAACCAATCGAAACTCGACTCTGGGCGTGACTTCGCGTAATGTTTATGACCGTCGCATTTTTTCGTGAAACCGTGCTCGTATGACTTACCAAGGGCTAATACGTTGGGATTGGCCAGTATTTTGAATTTCTGAGATGGTGCACGAAAAACCGATCGAAACTCAACTAAGCGCGCGACTTTGCGCAAAGTTTTTGACTGTCGTACTTTTTTGTGAAAATGAGCTTGTACGACTTCCCATGGGCTAATAAGACAGGAAAGACCTGTATTTTGTATTTCCGAGACGGTGCACGAAAAACCTATCGAAACCCGACTCGCGCGCGACTTCGTGTAAAGTTTATGACCGTTATATTTTTTTGCGAAAGCAAGCTTATACGACTTCTCATGGGCTAATAAGACGGGAAAGACCAGTATTTTGATTTTCCGAGACGGTGCACGTAAAATCAATCGAAACTCGACTCTGCGTAAAGTTTATGACCGTCGTGTTTTTTCATGAAACCAAGCTCATACGACTTACCATGTGCTAATACATAGTTAATGGCGAGTATTTTGAATTTCCGAGTTGGTGCACGAAAAACCGATCGAAACTTGACTCGCGCGCGACTTCGTGTAAAGTTTATGACCGTCGTATTTTTTTGCGAAAGCATGTACGACGTCTCATGGGCTAATAAGACGGGAAAGACCTGTATTTTGAATTTCCGAGACGGTGCACGAAAAATCGATCGAAACCCGACTCTGCGTAAATTTTATGACCGTCACGTTTTTTCGTGAAACCATGCTCATACGACTTACCATTGGCTAATACTTCGAGAATGGCCAGTATTTTGAATTTCCGAGACAGTGCACGAAAAACCGATCGAAACTCGACTCTGCACAAAGTTTATGACCGTCACGTTTTTTCGTGAAACCATGCTCATACGACTTACCATGGGCTAATACATCGTGAATGGCCAGTATTTTTAATTTCCGAGACGGTGCACGAAAAACCGATCGAAACTCGACTCTGCGCAAAGTTCGCGCAAAGTTTATGACCATCGTATTTTTTTGTGAAAGCGAGCTTGTACGACTTCCCATGGGCTAATAAGACGGGAAAGACCAGTATTTTGAATTTCTGAGACGATGCACGAAAAATCGATCGAAACTCGACTCTGCGCAAAATTTATGATCGTCACGTTTTTTCATGAAACCATGCTCATATGACTTAACATGTACTTCGTGAATGGACAGTATTTTCAATTTCTAAGACAGTGAATGAAAAACCGATCGAAACTCGACTCAGCGCATGACTTCGAGAAATGTTTATGACCATCGCGTTTTTTCGTGAAACGATGCTCACATGACTTACCATGGGCTAATACAGTGTGAATGGCCAGTATTTTGAATTTCCGAGACAGTGCATGAAAAATCGATCGAAACTCGACTCAGCGTGCGACTTCGAGCAAAGTTTATGACCTTCGTATTTTTTTGTGAAAGCTTGCTTGTACGACTTCCCATGGGCTAATAAGATGGGAAAGACCAGTATTTTGAATTTCTGAGACGGTGCACGAAAAACCGATCGAAACTCAACTCTGCGCAAAGTTTATGACCGTCGCATTTTTTCGTGAAAACATGCTCATACGACTTACCATGGGCTAATACATCATGAATGGCCAGTATTTTTAATTTTCGATACGGTGCACGTAAAACCTATCGAAACTCGACTCTGGGCGTGACTTCGCGTAATGTTTGTGACCGTCACATTTTTTCATGAAAGCGTGCTTGTACGAATTCCCATGGGATAATACGTCGGGAACTGCCAGTATTTTGAATTTCCGAGATGGTGCACATAAAACCAATTGAAACTCGACTCTTGGCGTGACTTCGCGTAATGTTTATAACCGTCGCATTTTTTCACGAAAGCGTGCTTGTACGACTTCCCATATGATAATAAGACGGGAAAGACCAGTATTTTGAAATTCCGAGACGGTGCACGAAAAACCGATCGAAACTCGACTCTGGGCGCGACTTCGTGAAATGTTTATGACCGTCGCATTTTTTCGTGAAACCGTGCTCGTTCGACTTACCATGGGCTAATACGTTGGGATTGGCCAGTATTTTGAATTTCCGAGATGGTGCACGAAAAACCGTTCGAAACTCGACTCAGCACGTGACTTCGCGCAAAGTTTATGACCGTCGTATTTTTTGCAGAAGCGTAATTATACGACTTCCCATGGGCTAATAAGACGGGAAAGACAAGTATTTTTAATTTCCAAGACGGTGCACGAAAAACCGATCGAAACTCGACTCTGCGTAAAGTTTATGACCATCGTGTTTTTTCGTAAAACCATGCTCGTACGACTTGCCATGGGCTAAGTCGTACAATCGGCTAATACATCGTGAATGGCCAGTATTTTGAATTTCCGAGACAGTGCATGAAAAACCGATTGAAACTCGACTCAGCACGTGATTTCGAGCAAAGTTTATGACCGTCGTGTTTTTTTGTGAAACCATGCTCATATGACTTACCATGGGCTATCGTGAATGGCCAGTATTTTGAATTTCCGAGACGATGTATGTAAAATCGATCGAAACTCGACCCTGGGCGCGACTTCGCGTAATGTTTATGACCGTCGCATTTTTTCGCGAAAGCGTCAAAACCGATCGAAACTCGACTCTGCGCAAAGTTTATGACCGTCGCGTTTTTTCGTGAAACCATGCTCATACGAGTTACCATGGGCTAATAAATCGTGAATGGCTTTTCATCAATACTAGATAGAAGGAAGAGCATGCAATTTTGGGAGGACACTACCATCCTTTTTCTTATCCTTGGATTTTGCATGGTCCTCTCGCATAATATCTTTACACTTTAATCTTTTATTCCTATATTTATCCACCTCATCCACAGCTTGCAAATGTTTAAATTTTTGCGTACCTTGAGGCAAAGAGTCCTGAATAGCGGGATGTGTCGAAGAGCGTTGAGTTTGGTGAGTTGCAATGTCTTGGTTCCCAAGAGGTTGTTGAAATAAAATTTCCTGATTATCTGAAGGAATGATTCGTGAAGGCAAGGTTGTTATTGGGGAGTGAAAACCATGGGAAGCTCCTGCAGTGAAAGTTTATGATCGTCGCGTTTTTCGTGAAACCATGCTCATACGACTTAACATGGGCTAATACATCGTGAATGGCCAGTATTTTGAATTTTTGAGATAGTGCATTTAAAACCGATCAAAACTCGACTCAGCGCGCGACTTCGAGCAAAGTTTATGACCGTCGAATTTTTTTACGAATGCGTGCTTGTACGACTTCCCATGGGCTAATAAGACGGGAAAGACCAGTATTTTGAATTTCCGAGACGGTGCACGAAAAACAGATCGAAACTCGACTCAACGCGCGACTTCGAGCAAAGTTTTTGACCGTCGTATTTTTTTGCAAAAGCGAGTTGGTACGACTTCCCATGGCTAATAAGAAGGGAAAGACCAATTTTTTGAATTTTCGAGACGGTGCACGAAAAACCGATCGAATCTCGACTCTGCGCAAAGTTTATGACCGTCGCGTTTTTTCATGAAACCAAGCTCATACGACTTACCATGGGCTAATACATCGTGAATGGCCAGTATTTTGAATTTCCGAGACGGTGCACGAAAAACCGATCGAAACTTGACTCGCGCGCGACTTCGCGCAATGTTTATGACCGTCGTATTTTTTTGAGAAAGCGTGCTTGTACGACTTCCCATGGGCTAATAAGACGGGAAAGACCAGTATTTTGAATTTCCGAGATGGTGCACGAAAAACCGATCGAAACTCTTTTTTTTTTGTAAGGATAATATATTTTGTAAAAGATTTGTACGAAGAAGCTTTGTCTACACAAGCCATAGACTAAAGTCTGAAGTCTCTTAGTGTAGTCGAGAAGATTGCACCCCACCTAAAGAATATGAAATGGGCACGCTTCATCAAACTCATCTCTAAGAGTAGCACAAGGAAGTTAATAAATAATAAAATGCAATAGCTAGACTGTTCTGGACTACTTGTGGATACATCACAAAATATAAGCTTTGCCCCATATAATACATTACAATCTTCATCATTATTCGAGTGATTCTTGACGAATGGAAAAATTGAATCTTGTGAAAATCTCTTTCTCTCTTCTTGTTAGGTTCTCTGTATTCAATTCTTGCTCCATACATGATCGTGAGTCCTGAAGAATCTCTATCAGAAATTGAGCTTTGTTCATGTTGTGACACTCAAAAATTCTGCCACACCTCTCCTTCCAAATCCACCAAATAGCACATTTGAATATAATTCTTGCTAGTTGTGTAAGAGGCCCTTTTCTTGAGAAGCTTTGCATAAGCATTTCTAATTCATGATGCAAGTTTGGCCGTGGTAGCCTTTGAAGATCAAATTGCTTCAAGATCTCCTTCCATATCCAAGATGAATAATCATAAGCAAAGTAGAGATGGTCAACACTTTCTTCCTTTTGCATACACAAAGAGCACCGATTTACAATATAAATACCTCTTCGCTACATATTGTCTGTCGTAGGAAGTTTGCCGAGAAGGGCCTGCCATGTACATAAGGAATGTCGCTGTGAGCATGGACTATCCCATGTCCAACTACTTGGGATCCACTTGTTGTTTCGTCGTCTAATTTGGTTCCATGCAGATGTAGCACTAAATTTACCATTATTATGAAGCCAAATAAGCATATCTGAAGAGTTGTTCTTGATTGGAATAGCCCTAATAGTCGGCCAAAGTAATAACATGTCAGGGGAGGTAGGGTTGGGAAGACACCATGTACCATTGTTAATGAATTCAGAAACCTTCCAGTCTTTGGGAGCCCCCAGATCCTATCGTACTCTATCAACAAATATCTGAAATATACTTTTCCCATTCACCCAAGGATCATACCACAAATTAATATTGGTTCCAAAAGAAATCACATAAGAAATATTATTACGTAGCCATCGCATTGCCTTCAGAATTCCTTTCCAAGCAGCAGAATGAGATATTTTTGCAGAAGCTTCCCAGATTGATTCCTTGGTTAGGTACCTAGCAAAAACCCATTGTGACCATAAGGAAGACTTATTTTGTAAAATATCCCATAATTGCTTTACCATATAAGCTTTATTCCAATCTCTAATATGTCGAAGATTCAGCCCCCCTTCATCCTTCGGTTTGCAAATGTTGTCCCAATTCACCATGTGCATTGCCTTACCATCTGTGCCATTCCCAAAGAAGTTCATAAGTAATTTATAAATATCATGGAGAAGCCCGGCAGGTAGAAGGAATGCATGAGACCAATAAATAGAATAAGAGATCAACACAGATCGAATAAGTTCAAGTCGTCCAGCTTTAGAAAGAAGCCTATTTTTCCAAGAGGAAATTATGTTCATAATTTTTTGTAAGATAGGCTGACAGGAGACTTTGTTGATTCCAGTGGATATAAGTGGGAGACCCAAGTAAGGAACCGGTAAAACCGATCGAAACTCGACTCTGCGCAAAGTTTATGACTGTCGCGTTTTTTCGTGAAACCATGCTCACATGACTTACCATGGGCTAATACATTGTGAATGGCCAGTATTTTGAATTTCCGAGACAATGCATGAAAAACCGATCGAAACTCGACTCAGCGCAAAGTTCGCGCAATGTTTATGACCGTCGAATTTTTTTTCAAAAGCGTGTTTGTACGACTTCCCATGAGCTAATAAGACGGGGAAGACCAGTATTTTGAATTTCCGAGACGGTGCACGAAAAACCGATTGAAACTCGACTCTGCGCAAAGTTTATGACCGTCGCGTTTTTTTGTGAAACCATGCTCACATAACTTACCATGGGCTAATACATTGTGAATGGCCAGTATTTTGAATTTCCGAGACAGTGCTTGAGAAACCGATCGAAACTCGACTCAGCGCAAAGTTCGCGCAAAGTTTATGACGATCGTATTTTTTTGTGAAGGCGTGCTTTTACGACTTCCCGTGGGCTAATAAGACGGGAAAGACCAGTATTTTGAATTTCCGAGACGATGCACGAAAAATCGATCGAAACTCGACTCAGCGCGCGACTTCGAGCAAAGTTTTTGACCGTCGTATTTTTTTGTGAAAGTAAGCTTTGACAACTTCTCATGGGCTAATAAGACGGGAAAGACCAGTATTTCGAATTTCCGAGATGGTGCATGAAAAACCGATCGGAACTCGACTCTGCGCAAAGTTAATGACCGTCGTATTTTTTCGTGAAACCATGTTCATACTACTTACCATGGGCTAACACACCGTGAATGGCCAGTATTTTGAATTACCGAGACGGTGCACGAAAAACCGATCGAAACTCGACTCGCGCGCGACTTCGTGCAATGTTTATGACCGTCGTATCTTTTGCGAAAGCGTGCTTGTACGACTTCCCATGGGCTAATAAGACGGGAAAGACCAGTATTTTGAATTTCTGAGATAGTGCACAAAAACCGATCGAAACTGGACTCTGCGCAAAGTTTATGACCGTCGTGTTTTTTCATGAAACCATGGTCATACGACATACCATGGGCTAATACATCGAGAATGGCCAGTATTTTGAATTTCCGAGACGGTGCATGAAAAACCGATCGAAACTCGACTCGTGCGCGACTTGTGCAAAGTTTATGACCGTTGTATTTTTTTGCAAAAGCGTGCTTGTACGACTTCCCATGGGCTAATAAGACAGGAAAGACCAGTATTTTGAATTTCCGAGACGGTGCACAAAAAAGCGATCGAAACTCGACTCTGTGCAAAGTTTATGACCGTCACATTTTTTCGTGAAACCATACTCATACGACTTACCATGGGCTAATACATCGTGAATGGCCAGTATTTTGAATTTCCGAGACGGTGAACGAAAAATCGATCGAAACTCGACTCGCGCGCGACTTCGTGCAAAGTTTATGACCGTCGTATTTTCTTGCGAAAGCGTGCTTGTACGACTTCTCTTGGGCTAATAAAATGGGAAAGACCATTATTTTTAATTTCCGAGACGGTGCATGAAAAATCGATCGAAACTCGACTCTGCGCAAAGATTATGACCGTCGCATTTTTTTGTGAAACCATGCTCATACGATTTACCATGGGCTAATATATCGTGAATGGCCAATATTTTGAATTTCCGAGTTGGTGCACGAAAAACTGATCGAAACTCGACTCGCACGCGACTTTGTGCAAAGTTTATGACCGTCGTATTTTTTTGTGAAAGCGTGCTTGTACGAATTATCATGGGCTAATAACATGGGAAAGACCAGTATTTTGAATATCAGAGACGGTGCACGAAAAACCGATCGAAACTCGACTCTGTGCAAAGATTATGACCGTCACGTTTTTTCATGAAACCATGCTCATACGACTTACCTTGGGCTAATACATTGTGAATGGCCCGTATTTTGAATTTTCGAGATGGGGCACGAAAAACTGATCGAAACTCGACTCGCGCGCGACTTCGTGCAAAGTTTATGACAGTCGTATTTTTTTGCGAAAGCGTGCTTGTACGACTTCCCATAGGCTAGATGGGAAAGACCAGTATTTTGAATTTTCGAGATGGTGCACGAAAAACCGATCGAAACTCGACTCTGCGTAAAGTTTATGACCGTCACATTTTTTCGTGAAACGAAGCTCATACGACTTACCATGGGCTAATACATCGTTAATGGCCAGTATTTTGAATTTCCGAGATGGTGCACGAAAAACCGATCGAAACTCGAGTCGCACGCGACTTCGTGCAAAATTTATGACCATCGTATTTTTTTGCGAAAGCATGCTTGTACGACTTCTCATGGGCTAATAAGACGGTGAATACCGGTATTTTGAATTTCTGAGACGGTGCACGAAAAACCGATCGAAACTCGACTCTGTGCAAAGTTTATGACCGTCGCTTTTTTCCGTGAAACTATGCTCATACGACTTACCATGGGCTAATAAATCGTGAATGGCAAGTATTTTGAATTTTCGAGACGGTGCTTGAAAAATCGATCGAAACTTAACTCAGCGCAAAGTTCGCGCAAAGTTTATGACCGTCGAATTTTTTTGCGAAAGCAAGCTTGTACGACTTCTCATGGGCTAATAAGACGGGAAAGACCCGTATTTTGAATTTTTGAAACGGTGCACGAAAAACCAATCGAATCTCGACTCTGCACAAAGTTTATGACCGTCGCATTTTTTCTTGAAACCCGGCTCATATGACTTACCATTGGCTAATACATCGTGAATGCCTTGATTTTGAATTTTCGTGATGTTTCACGAAAAACCGATCGAAACTCGACTCGCGCGCGACTTCGTGCAAAGTTTATGACCGGCGTATTTTTTTGCGAAAGCGTGCTTGTACGACTTCTCATGGGATAATAAGAAGGGAAAGACCAGTATTTTGAATTTCCGAGACAGTGCACGAAAAACCGATCGAAACTCGACTGTGCGCAAAGTTTATGACCGTCACGTTTTTTCAAGAAACCATGCTCATATGACTTACCATGGGCTAATACATCGTGAATGGCCAGTATTTTGAATTTTTTAGATGGTGCACGAAAAATCGATCGAAACTCGACTTAGCGCAATGTTTTTTACCGTCGCGTATTTTCATGGCTCATACGACTTTCCATGGGCTAATACATCGCGAATGGCCAGTATTTTGAATTTCCGAGATGGTTCACGTAAAACCAATCGAAACTCGACTCTGGGCGTGACTTCGCGTAATGTTTATGACCGTCGCATTTTTTCGTGAAACCGTGCTCGTATGACTTACCATGGGCTAATACGTTGGGATTGGCCAGTATTTTGAATTTCCGAGATGGTGCACGAAAAATCGATCGAAACTCGACTCGGCGCGCGACTTCGCGCAAAGTTTTTGACCGTCGTATTTTTTTACGAAAGTGAGCTTTTACAACTTCCCATGGGCTAATAAGACGGGAAAGACCAGTATTTAGAATTTCTGAGACGGTGCACGAAAAACTGATCGAAACACGACACTGCGCAAAGTTTATGACCGTCGCTTATTTTCGTGAAACCAAGCTCATACGACTTAGCATATACATCGTTATTGGCCAGTATTTTGAAATTCCAGGACGGTGCATGAAAAACCGATCGAAACTCGACTCGCGCGCGACTTCGTGCAAAGTTTATGACCGTCGTATTTTTTTGCGAAAGCAAGCTTGTACGACTTCCCATGGGCTAATAAGATGCGAAAGACCATTATTTTGAATTTCTTGAGAAGCTTTGCATAAGCATTTCTAATTCATGATGCAAGTTTGGCCGTGGTAGCCTTTGAAGGAAGATCAAATCGCTTCAAGATCTCCTTCCATATCCAAGATGAATAATCACAAGCAAAGTAGAGATGGTCAACACTTTCTTCCTTTTGCATACACAAAGAGCACAGATTTACAATATAAATACCTCTTCGCTGCATATTGTCCAACGTAGGAAGTTTGCCGAGAAGGGCCTGCCATGTACATAAGGAATGTCGCTGTGAGCATGGACTATCCCATGTCCAACTACTTGGGATCCACTTGTTGTTTCGTCGTCTAATTTGGTTCCATGTAGATGTAGCACTAAATTTACCATTATCATGAAGCCAAATAAACATATCTGAAGAGTTGTTCTTGATTGGATCGTGCAACCATGCTCATACAACTTACCATGGGCTAATACATCGTGAATGACCAGTATTTTGAATTTCCGAGACGGTGCACGAAAAATCGACCGAAACTCGACTCGCGTGCGACTTCATGCAATGTTTATTACATCGTATTTTTTTGCGAAAGTGTGCTTGTACGACTTCCCATGGGCTAATAAGACGGGAAAAATCAGTATTTTGAATTTCCGAGACGGTGCACGAAAAATCGATTGAAACTCGACTATGCGCAAAGTTTATGACCGTCACGTTTTTTCGAGAAACCATGCTCCAATGACTTACCATGGGCTAATACATTGTGAATGGCCAGTATTATGAATTTCCGAGACAGTGCTTGAAAAACTGATCGAAACACAACTCAGCGCAAAGTTTATGACCGTCATATTTTTTTGCGAAAGCGTGCTTGTACAACTTCTCATGGGCTAATAAGACGGGAAAGACCAGTATTTTGAATTTTCGAGACGGTGCACGAAAAACCGATCGAAACTTGACTCGCGCGCGACTTCGTGCAAAGTTTATGACCGTCGTATTTTTTTGCGAAAGCATGCTTGTATGACTTCTAATGGGCTTATAAGATGGGAAAGACCAGTATTTTGAATTTCCGAGATGGTCCATGAAAAACCGATCAAAACTCGATTCGCGTGCGACTTCGCGCAAAGTTTATGACCGTCATATTTTTTTGCGAAAGCATGCTTGTACGACTTCTCATTGGCTAATAAGACAGGAAAGACCAGTATTTTGAATTTCCGAGATGGTGCACGAAAAACCGATCGAAACTCTACTCTGCGCAAAGTTTATGACCATTGCGTTTTTTCATGAAACCATGCTCACATGACTTACCATGGGCAAATACATTGTGAATGGCCAGTATTTTGAAATTCCGAGACAGTCATGAAAAATCGATCAAAACTCAACTCTGCGCAAAGCTTATGACCGTCGCGTTTTTTCGTGAAACTATGCTCACATGACTTACCATGGGCTAATACATCGTGAATGGCCAGCATTTTGAATTTCCGAGACGGTGCACGAAAAATCGATAAAAACTCGACTCGCACGCGATTTCGTGCAAAGTTTATGACCGTCGTATTTTTTTGTGAAAGCAAGCTTGTACGACTTACCATGGGCTAATAAGATGGGAAAGACCAGTATTTTGAATTTCCGAGATGGTGCACGAAATACCGATTGAAACTCGACTATGCGCAAAGTTTATGACCGTCGCGTTTTTTCGTGAAACCATGCTCACATGGCTTACCATGGGGGAATACATTGTGAATGGCCAGTATTATGAATTTCCGAGACAGTGCTTGACATACCGATCGAAACTCGACTTAGCGCAAACTTCGCGCAAAGTTTATGACCGTCATATTTTTTTGCAAAAGCATGCTCGTACAACTTCTCAAGGGCTAATAAGACGGGAAAGACCAGTATTTTGAATTTTCGAGATGGTGCACGAAAAACCGATCGAAACTCGACTCGTGCGCGACTTCGCGCAAAGTTTATGGCCATCGTATTTTTTTGCGAAAGCGTGCTTGAACGACTTCCCATGGGCTAATAAGATGGGAAAGACCAGTATTTTGAATTTCTGAGACGGTGCACGAAAAATCGATCGAAACTCGACTCTGCGCAATGTTTATGACCGTCACGTTTTTTCGTGAAACCATGCTCATACGACTTACCATTGGCTAATACTTCGAGAATGGCCAGTATTTTGAATTTCCGAGACGGTGCACGAAAAACCGATCGAAACTCGACTCTGCACAAAGTTTATGACCGTCACGTTTTTTCGTGAAACCATGCTCATACGACTTACCATGGGCTAATACTTCGTGAATGGCCTGTATTTTGAATTTCTGAGATAGTGAATGAAAAACCGATCGAAACTCGACTCAGCGCTTGACTTCGAGAAATGTTTATGACCATCGTGTTTTGTCGTGAAACCAAGCTCACATGACTTACCATGGGCTAATACAGTGTGAATGGCCAGTATTTTAAATTTCCGAGATAGTGCATGAAAAACCGATCGAAACTCGACTCAGCGTGCGACTTCGAGCAAAGTTTATGACCGTCGTATTTTTTTGTGAAAGCTTGCTTGTACGACTTCCCATGGGCTAATAAGACGGGAAAGACTAGTATTTTGAATTTTCGAGACGGTGCACGAAAAACCGATCGAAACTCGACTTAGCGCAAAGTTCGCGCAAAGTTTATGACCGTCATATTTTTTGTGAAAGCGTGCTTGTACAACTTATCATGGGCTAATAAGACGGGAAAGACCAGTATTTTGAATTTTCGAGACGGTGCACGAAAAACCGATCGAAAATCGACTCGCGCGTGACTTCGCGCAATGTTTATGGTCATCGTATTTTTTTGCGAAAGCGTGCTTGTATGACTTCCCATGGGGTAATAAGACGGGAAAGACCAGTATTTTGAATTTCTGAGACAGTGCACCAAAAATCGATCGAAACTCGACTCTGCGCAATGTTTATGACCGTCACGTTTTTTCGTGAAACCATGCTCATACGACTTACCATTGGCTAATACTTCGAGAATGGCCAGTATTTTAAATTTCCGAGACGGTGCATGAAAAACCGATCGAAACTCGACTCTGCACAAAGTTTATGACCGTCACGTTTTTTCATGAAACCATGCTCATACGACTTACCATGGGCTAATACTTCGTGAATGGCCTATATTTTGAATTTCTGAGATAGTGAATGAAAAACCGATCGAAACTCGACTCAGCGCGTGACTTCGAGAAATGTTTATGACCATCGCGTTTTGTCGTGAAACCAAGCTCAAATGACTTACCATGGGCTAATACAGTGTGAATGGCCAGTATTTTGAATTTCCGAGATAGTGCATGAAAAACCGATCGAAACTCGACTCAGCGTGCGTCTTCGAGCAAAGTTTATGACCGTCGTATTTTTTTGTGAAAGCTGGCTTGTACGACTTCCATGGGCTAATAAGACGGGAAAGACCAGTATTTTGAATTTCCGAGACGGTTCACGAAAAACCGATCGAAAGTCGACTCTGCGCAAAGTTTATGACCGTCGCGTTTTTTCGTGAAACCATGCTCATACGATTTACCATGGGCTAAAACATCGTGAATGGCCAGTATTTTGAATTTCCGAGATGGTGCACGAAAAACCGATCGAAACTCGACTCGCGCGCGACTTCGTGCAAAGTTTATGACCGTCGTATTTTTTTGCGAAAGCGTGCTTGTACGACTTCCCATGGGCTAATAAGACGAGAAATACCAGTGTTTTGAATTTTGAAGACGGTGCACGAAAAACCGATCGAAACTCGACACTGCGCAAGGTTTATGACCGTCGTGTTTTTTCGTGAAACCATGCTCATACAACTTACCATGGGCGAATACATCGTGAATGGCCAGTATTTTGAATTTCCGAGATGTTGCACGAAAAACCGATCGAAACTCGACTCGCGCGCGACTTCTTGCTAAGTTTATGACCGTCGTATTTTTTTGCGAAAGCGTGCTTGTACGACTTCCCATGGGCTAATAAGACGGGAAAGACCAGTATTTTGAATTACCTAGACGGTGCACGAAAAACCGATCGAAACTTGACTCTGCGCAAGGTTTATGACCGTCGCGTTTTTTCGTGAAACCATGCTCATACGACTTACCATGGGCTAGTACATCATGAATGGCCAGTATTTTGAATTTTCGAGATGGTGCACGAAAAACCGATCGAAACTCGACTCGCGCGCGACTTCGTGCAAAGTTTATGACCGTCGTATTTTTTTGCGAAAGCGTGCTTGTACGACTTCCCATGGGCTAATAAGACGGGAAAGACCAGTATTTTGAATTTCCGAGACGGTGCATGAAAAACCGATCGAAACTCGACTTAGCGCAAAGTTCGCGCAAAGTTTATGACCGTCATATTTTTTTGTGAAAGCGTGCTTGTACAACTTATCATGGGCTAATAAGACGGGAAAGACCAGTATTTTGAATTTTCGAGACGGTGCACGAAAAACCGATCGAAACTCGACTTAGCGCAATGTTTATGACCGTCACATTTTTTCGTGAAACCATGCTCATACGACTTACCATTGGCTAATACTTCGAGAATGACCAGTATTTTAAATTTTCGAGACGGTGCACGAAAAACCGATCGAAACTTGACTCGCGCGCGACTTCGCGCAAAGTTTTTGACCATCGTATTTTTTTGCGAAAGCGAGCTTGTACGACTTCCCATGGGCTAATAAGACGAGAAAGACCAGTATTTTGAATTTTCGAGACGGTGCACGAAAAATCGATCAAAACTCGACTCTGCACAAAGTTTATGACCATCACATTTTTTCGTGAAACCATGCTCATACGACTTACCATGGGCTAATACTTCGTGAATGGCCTGTATTTTGAATTTCTAAGATTGTGAATGAAAAACCGATCGAAACTCGACTCAGCGCGTGACTTCGAGAAATGTTTATGACTCTCGCGTTTTGTCGTGAAACCAAGCTCACATGACTTTCCGAGACGGTGCATGAAAAACCGATCGAAACTCGACTTAGCGCAAAGTTCGCGCAAAGTTTATGACCGTCATATTTTTTTGTGAAAGCGTGCTTGTACAACTTATCATGGGCTAATAAGACGGGAAAGACCAGTATTTTGAATTTTCGAGACGGTGCACGAAAAACCGATCGAAACTCGACTTAGCGCAATGTTTATGACCGTCACATTTTTTCGTGAAACCATGCTCATACGACTTACCATTGGCTAATACTTCGAGAATGACCAGTATTTTAAATTTTCGAGACGGTGCACGAAAAACCGATCGAAACTTGACTCGCGCGCGACTTCGCGCAAAGTTTTTGACCATCGTATTTTTTTGCGAAAGCGAGCTTGTACGACTTCCCATGGGCTAATAAGACGAGAAAGACCAGTATTTTGAATTTTCGAGACGGTGCACGAAAAATCGATCAAAACTCGACTCTGCACAAAGTTTATGACCATCACATTTTTTCGTGAAACCATGCTCATACGACTTACCATGGGCTAATACTTCGTGAATGGCTTGTATTTTGAATTTCTAAGATTGTGAATGAAAAACCGATCGAAACTCGACTCAGCGCGTGACTTCGAGAAATGTTTATGACTCTCGCATTTTGTCGTGAAACCAAGCTCACATGACTTTCCGAGACGGTGCACGAAAAACCGATCGAAACTCGACTTAGCGCAAAGTTCGCGCAAAGTTTATGACCATCATATTTTTTTGCGAAAGCATGCTTGTACAACTTATCATGTGCTAATAAGATGGGAAAGACCAGTATTTTGAATTTCTGAGACGGTGCACGAAAAATCGATCGAAACTCGACTCGCGCGTGACTTCGCGCAATGTTTATGGCCGTCGTATTTTTTTGCGAAAGCGTGCTTGTACGAGACGGTGCAAGAAAAACCGATCGAAACTCGACTTAGCGCAAAGTTCGCGCAAAGTTTATGACCGTCATATTTTTTTGCGAAAGCGTGCTTGTACAACTTATCATGTGCTAATAACACGGGAAAGACCAGTATTTTGAATTTCCGAGACGGTGCACGAAAAACCGATCGAAACTCGACTCGCGCGCGACTTCGCGCAAAGTTTATGGCCGTCGTATTTTTTTGCGAAAGCGTGCTTGTACGACTTCCCATGGGCTAATAAGACGGGAAAGACTAGTATTTTGAATTTTCGAGACGGTGCACGAAAAATCGATCGAAACTCGACTCTGCGCAAAGTTTATGACCGTCACGTTTTTTCATGAAACCATGCTCGTAAGACTTACCATTGGCTAATACTTCGAGAATGGCCAGTATTTTAAATTTCTGAGACGGTGCACGAAAAACCGATCGAAACTCGACTCGCGCGCGACTTCGCGCAAAGTTTATGACCATCGTATTTTTTTACCAAAGCGAGCTTGAACGACTTCCCATGGGCTAATAAGATGGGAAAGACCAGTATTTTTAATTTCCGAGACGGTGCACGAAAAATCGATCGAAACTCGACTCTGCGCAAAGTTTGTGATCATCACGTTTTTTCGTGAAACCATGCTCATACGACTTACCATGGGCTAATACTTCGTGAATGGCCAGTATTTTGAATTTCTGAGACAGTGAATGAAAAACCGATCGAAACTCGACTCAGCGCGTGACTTCGAGAAATGTTTATGACCATCGCTTTTTTTCGTGAAACCATGCTCACATGACTTACCATGGGCTAATACAGTGTGAATGGCCAGTATTTTGAATTTCCTAGACAGTGCATGAAAAATTTATCGAAACTCGACTCAGCGTGCGACTTCGAGCAAAGTTTATGACCGTCGTATTTTTTTGTGAAAGCTGGCTTGTACGACTTCCATGGGCTAATAAGACGGGAAAGACCAGTATTTTGAATTTCCGAGACGGTTCACGAAAAACCGATCGAAACTCGACTCTGCGCAAATTTTATGACCGTCGCGTTTTTTTGTGAAAACATGCTCATACGACTTACCATGGGCTAATACATCATGAATGGCCAGTATTTTGAATTTCCGATACGGTGCACGTAAAACCTATCGAAACTCGACGCTGGGCGCGACTTCGTGTAATGTTTGTGACCGTCGCATTTTTTCATGAAAGCGTGCTTGTACGAATTCCCATGTGCTAATACGTCGGAACAGCCAGTATTTTGAATTTTTGAGATGGTGCACATAAAACCAATTGAAACTCGACTCTTGGCGCGACTTCGCGTAATATTTATAACCGTCGCATTTTTTCGCAAAAGCGTGCTTGTATGACTTCCCATGGGCTAATAAGACGGGAAAGACCAGTATTTTGAAATTCCGAGACGGTGCATGGAAAACCGATCGAAACTCGACTCTGGGCGCGACTTCGTGAAATGTTTATGACCATCGCATTTTTTCGTGAAACCATGCTCGTTTGACTTACCATGGGCTAATACGTTGGGATTGGCCAGTATTTTGAATTTCTGAGATGGTGCACGAAAAACCGTTCGAAACTCGACTCAGCACGCGACTTCGCGCAAAGTTTATGACCATCGTATGTTTTACAGAAGCGTAATTGTACGACTTCCCATGGGCTAATAAGACGGGAAAGACAAGTATTTTGAATTTCCAAGACGGTGCACGAAAAACCGATCGAAACTCGACTCTGCGCAAAGTTTATGACCGTCATGTTTTTTCGTAAAACCATGCTCATACGACTTACCAAGGGCTTATACATCGTGAATGGTCAGTATTTTGAATTTTCGAGATGGTGCACGTAAAACTAATCGAAACTCGACTCTGGGCGCGACTTCGCGTAATGTTTATGACCGTTGCATTTTTTGGTGAAACCGTACTCGTATGACTTACCATGGGCTAATACGTTGGGATTGGCCAGTATTTTGAATTTCCGAGATGGTGCATGAAAAACCGATCGAAACTCGACTCAGCGCGCGACTTCGCACAAAGTTTTTTACCGTCGTATTTTTTTGCGAAAATGAGCATGTACAACTTCCCATGGGCTAATAAGAAGGGAAAGACCTGTATTTTGAATTTCTGAGACGGTGCACGAAAAATCGATCGAAACTCGACTCTGCGCAAAGTTTATGACCGTCGCATTTTTTTGTGAAACCATGCTCATACGACTTACCATGGGCTAATACATCGTGAATGGCCAGTATTTTGAATTTTGCGAGACGGTGCACGAAAAACTGATCGAAACTCGACTCAGCGCAATATTTGTTACCGTCGCGTATTTTCATGGCTCATACGACTTTCCATGGGCTAATACATCGTGAATGGCCAGTATTTTGAATTTCCGAGATGGTTCACGTAAAACCAATCGAAACTCGACTCTGGGCGCAACTTCGCGTAATGTTTATATGACCGTCGCATTTTTTCGTGAAACCGTGCTCGTATGACTTACCTTGGGCTAATACGTTGGGATTGGCCAGTATTTTGAATTTTTGAGATGGTGCACGAAAAATCGATCGAAACTCGACTCAGCGCGTGACTTCGCGCAAAGTTTTTGACCGTCGTATTTTTTTACGAAAGTGAGCTTGTACGACTTCCCATGGGCTAATAAGACGGGAAAGACCAGTATTTAGAAATTCCGAGACGGTGCACGAAAAACTGATCGAAACACGACACTGCGCAAAGTTTATGACCGTCGCATTTTTTCGGGAAACCAAGCTCATACGACTTACCATGGGCTAATACATCGTTAATGGCCAGTATTTTGAAATTCCAGGATGGTGCACGAAAAACAGATCGAAACTCGACTCGCGCGCGACTTCGCACAAAGTTTATGAACGTCATATTTTTTTTCGAAAGCGTGCTTGTACGACTTCCCATGGGCTAATAAGATGCGAAAGACCAGTATTTTGAATTTCCTAGACGGTGCACGAAAAATTGATCGAAACTAGACTCTGCGCAAAGTTTATGACCGTCACGTTTTTTCGTGAAACCCTGCTAATACGACTTACCATGGGCTAATACAACATGAATGGCCAGTATTTTGAATTTTTGAGACGGTGCACGTAAAACCTATCGAAACTAGACTCTGGGCGCGACATTGCGTAATATGTTTATGACAGTCGCATTTTTTCGCGAAAGCGTGCTTGTCCGACTTCCCATGGGATAATACGTCGGGAATTGCTAGTATTTTGAATTTTTGAGACAATGCACGAAAAACCGAACGAAACTCGACTCTACGTAAAGTTTATGACGATCGCATTTTTTCATGAAACCAAGCTATTACGACTTACCATGGGCTGATATATCGTGAATGCCCAGTATTTTGAATTTCCGAGACGGTGCCCGAAAAACTGATCGAAACTCGACTCGCTCACGACTTCGCGCAAAGTTTATGACCGTCGTATTTTTTTGCGAAAGCGTGCTTGTACGACTTTCCATTGGCTAATACGATTGGGAAAGACCAGTATTTTGAATTTCCGAGACGGTGCACGAAAAACCGATCGAAACTCGACTCTGCGCAAAGTTTATGACCGTCGCATTTTTTTTGTGAAACCACGCTCATATGACTTACCAAGGGCTAATACATCGTGAATGGCCAGTATTTTGAATTTTCGAGATGGTGCACATAAAACCAATCGAAACTTGACTCTTTTTTTTGGTAAGTAAAGATAATATATTTTGTAAAAGATTTGTACAAAGAAGCTTTGTCTACACAAGCCATAGACTAAAGCCTGAAGTCTCTTAGTGTAGTTGAGAAGATTGCACCCCACCTAAAGAAGGTGAAATGGGCACGCTTCATCAAACTCATCTCCAAGAGTAGCACAAGGAAGTTAATAAATAATAAAATGCAATAGCTAGACTGTTCTGGACTACTTGTGGATACATCACAAAATATAAGCTTTGCCCCATATAAGACATTACAATCTTCATCATTATTCGAGTGATTATCGTCTAATGAAAAAATTGAATCTTGTGAAAATCCATTTCTCTCTTCTGTTAGGTGCTCTATATTCAATTCTTGCTCCATGCATGATCGTGAGTCCGGAAGAATCTCTATCAGAATTTTAGCTTTGTTCATGTTGTGACACTCAAAAATTCTGCCACACCTCTCCTTCCAAATCCACCAAATAGCACATCTGAATATAATTCTTGCTAGTTGTGTAAGAGGCCCCTTTCTTGAGAAGCTTTGCATAAGCATTTCTAATTCATGATGCAAGTTTGGCCGTGGTAGCCTTTGAAGATCAAATCGCTTCAAGATCTCCTTCCATATCCAAGATGAATAATCACAAGCAAAGTAGAGATGGTCAACACTTTCTTCCTTTTGCATACACAAAGAGCTCCGATTTACAATATAAATACCTCTTCGCTGCATATTGTCCATCGTAGGAAGTTTGCCGAGAAGGGCCTGCCATGTACATAAGGAATGTCGCTGTGAGCATGGACTATCCCATGTCCAACTACTTGGGATCCACTTGTTGTTTCGTCGTCTAATTTGGTTCCATGCAGATGTAGCACTAAATTTACCATTATCATGAAGCCAAGTAAGCATATCTGAAGAGTTGTTCTTGATTGGAATAGCCCTAATAGTCGGCCAAAGTAATAACATGTCAAGAGAGGTAGGGTTGGGAAGACACCATGTACCATTGTTAATGAATTCAGAAACCTTCCAGTCTTTGGGAGCCCCCAGATCCTGTCGTAATCTATCACTAAATATCTGAAATATACTTTTCCCATTCACCCAAGGATCATACCACAAATTAATATTGGTTCCAGAAGAAATCACATAAGAAATATTGTTACGTAGGCATCGCCTTGCCTTCAGAATTCCTTTCCAAGCAGTAGAATGAGATGTTTTTACAGATGCTTCCCAGATTGATTCCTTGGTTAGGTACCTAGCAAAAACCCATTGTGACCATAAGGAAGACTTGTTTTGTAAAATATCCCAAAATTGCTTTACCATACAAGCTTTATTCCAATCTCTAATATGTCGAAGATTCAACCCCCCTTCATCTTTCCGTTTGTAAATGTTGTCCCAATTCACCATGTGCATTGCCTTACCATCTGTGCCATTCCAAAAGAAGTTCATTAGTAATTTATCAATATCATGGAGAAGCCCGACAGGTAGAAGGAATGCATGAGACTAATAAATAGAATAAGAGATCAACACAGATCGAATAAGTTCAAGTCGTCCAGCTTTAGAAAGAAGCCTATTTTTCCAAGAGAAAATTATGTTCTTAATTTTTTGTAGGATAGGCTGACAGGAGACTTTGTTGATTCCAGTGGATATAAGTGGGAGACCCAAGTAAGGAACCGGTAAATTTCCTTCAGCTACTCCCAATGTTTGAGCAATATGATCCTTATTGTCAATGCAAGCACCCACATATACTTTGCTCTTTGCATGGTTTAGCTTAAGACCAGAAACTTTACCAAATTCATTATGAATATCTGCCAGATTACTCACAGAAACTGGATCATCTCGAAGGAAGATAATAAGGTCATCAGCAAATGTTATGTGAGAGATATAAACAGAACCATAATGTGGTACCTTAATTTTGCCATTGGAAACAGCCTCTTCTAACATACAACTGAGCCCTTCCATTGCAATGGTAAAGAGATACGGAGATAGTGGATCACCTTGTCGAATGCCATTCTTACTCCCGAAGAAGCCAATAGGTGAACCATTAAAGAGAATCGAAAATTATGGAGTTTCCAAGCAACATTGAATCCATTTAACCCAGTGCTGAGGGAAGCCCATATTATGGAGCATCATGTAAATAAAATGCCTATTGACTGAGTCAAAGGCCTTTCGTAAATCAGCTTTAAAATAGATCTTTTTCCCTCTTGTTTTTGAATGTAGATCCTTAACCAAATCATTAGCAAGCAGGACATTATGATGGATACTCCTCCCTTTAAGAAAAGCAGCCTGATTAGGACTAATGACCTTATTCATGACCTTTTGTAGTCTATCTGCCAGCAACTTAGAGATAACCTTATAAATAAAGTTGCACAGTGAAATAGGATGATAGTTCTCCAATGAATCAGCTCCATCATTTTTAGGCACTAAAGAAATAAAAGTGCAATTCATTTCTTTAAGAATATGACCTGAGGAGAAAAAATGTCTACAAGCTTTTATGACATCGTTGCCTACCATAGCCCATGCAATTTGATAAAACTCAGCTGGAAATCTGTCTGGACCAGGGCTTTTGTGCTTCGGGGACTTAAAAACAACTTTCACAATTTCATCATCCGTTATTGGGGCATTAAGATGAGAGAGGGCTTCAGAATCAAGTCATCTTGTAGGCCCAACATGAATACTATTAGGCTGCTGTCCTGATTGAGTAAGGAATAAAAAAATTGCTTGGTGTAATTTTTAACCTCATCCAAATCCTCAATGAGATTACCATCTATACCTTTGCATTTTTTGATGCGATTAGTAGCCCTTCTGGTAGCAATAGCAGCATAGAAAAACTTCGTATTAGAATCCCCTAGAGTAAGCCAATGCTGTCATGACTTCTATTTCAAAAAGCATTCCTCCTGCTTCAAAGCTTGCATAAAGTTATTTCTAGCAGCAGCTTCTTTGTATATAAGATTCGCATCTAGAGGTTGAAGATTTAGCTCGCTTTGCACTGCCATAAGTTCTTTCTTGCATAACTGAACCCTGTCGGTGATATTTCCAAATGTAGTTGAATTCCACTTCTTAAGTGCTGCTTTGCATGCTTTTAGTTTTTGACATAGGATGTAAAGGGGAGAACCAAACACATTAATGTCCCAAGCTGACTTAATAACTTCGAGGAACTTAGGGTGAGAACTCCACATATTAAAAAATCTAAAAGGTTTCTTGACTCTGGGTAGTGCTTTTTCTGCATGTATATGCATAATAGAGTGATCCGAAAATAACTTAGCACCATACTCAAGAAGTGAATCTGGGAAAACTGCTAATCATTCCTGATTAATCAAACATCTGTCAAGTCGAGCCATAATTTTTCTTTCAACAGTACTTTGATTGTTCCATGAGAACCAATCACCTACAGATTTCATGTCAGTCAATGCAGCAGTATCTATACAATCATTAAAATGTTGAAGCTGACATTCGGAAAGCACTCTACCCCCCACTTTCTCATTTGTGTATCTGACAGTATTAAAGTCACCGAGAACAACCCAAGGTACTGTAGGATAACTTTTTGCAATGCTAACCAGATCACGCCATAGAGCATTCCTGTCAGACATACTGTTAGATGCATAAATACCGGTAATATTGAATTGACATCCAGTCTGTTTATCCTATTCCTTAAGATGAATGAATTGATTAGTAGCAGAAATAAACCAAGCAGTAACAAGGTTAGGATGCCATAAGACCCAAACTCGACCATAAATATCCTGAGAATCATTAGTAAAAAGTTCTGCCTCAAGCCATATTAAATTCTTCTGAACTCGAACACGATGAGTTTTAATTTTTGTTTCCACAAGAATCACCATGTCACAAGCAGCAGATCGGATTATTCTATTGAGCTCCCGACATTTCTCAGTCTTATTAAATCCACGAACATTCCAACAGCTTATTTTCATCAATACTAGATAGAAGGAAGAGCATGCGATTTTGGGAGGACACTACCATCCTTTTTCTTATCCTTTGATTTTGCATGGTCCTCTCGCATAATATCTTTGCCCTTTAATCCTTTATTCCTATATTTATCCACCTCATCCACAGCTTGCAAATGTTTAAATTTTTGCGTACCTTGAGGCAAGGAGTCCTGAATAGCGGGATGTGTCGAAGAGCGATGAGTTTGGTGAGTTGCAATGTCTTGGTTCCCAAGAGGTTGCTGAAATGAAATTTCCTGATTATCTGAAAGAATGATTCGTGAAGGCGAGGTTGTTATTGGGGAGTGAGAACCTTGGGAAGCTCCTGCAGTGAAAGTCTCTGATATAATCGGAAAAGATGGAAGTCCTGACTTGTCTTTCTCTTATTCGTGTCGCTGCCCCAATGAGTCAGAGTGTTCATTCATCTTCTCCGCCATCATCACTGTTGGCACTGGAGTATCAGTGCTTGGATTAGTGGTAGTGACCCCATTCTGTGGCTCTTGGCGTGGTCGGTAGACCTGTGTGATTTTTTGTGAAGGCTGTTGGTAGGCACCATTTACATGTCCAAAAGATAGACAAACCTTGCATCGTTGTGGCTTCCAAGAATATGAGACTTTCACCTTTCGGGTGCTCCCATCAAGATCACGGTAAGAAACATCATTCGGTAGTTCCTCATCAGAAGAAACCATTACACAAGCTCTGGCAAAGGTCAATCTCGTTTGCGAAGTTGTTGCCTTATCAATATACAATGGCTGTCCCAGGGTGCTGCAAAGCTTTGCAATAAAACGACGACCCCAGAGATGTAGTGGAAGTCCATGGAAAGAAACCCATATTGGGATAGACTGTAGACTGTCTAACTCCAATCTCACATCAGGTGCCCAGCGTCGTAGTATCATTGGATGACCACGGATAGTCCAAAATCCTTCAAGGACCCGTTGTAAATCTTCTTCAGAATAAAGCCTGCATACAAAGAATCTGGTCTCCAACATATGAAGATCAAATGTTGATATTCCCCATCGAGTTCTGGTGTATGAGGATAATGGGAAAAAGGATGTTCTTAGTCCAACAACGTAGCCCACAATTGCCATGGACCATGTCTCAATTAGTTCGTCAGAATCAATAGCCTCATACACAACAATCTTCTGATCAGCCTGTACTTTTGGAGCAAAAAAGTCCAGTCGAAGATCCGGACTACCCACTGGAGCCTTGAAGAGGCTACCCCAAGGCCGAGGATCTCAGGAATTAGGAGCTGGAGGTCGTGATCTAGATCGTGAACGACCTCGGGCCTGGTTTATTGAAGGAGCATCCCGTCGAGAAGAAGAAATCAGCGGTGGAACATCCTGGTGTGAAACCGGCCTAAGCTGCTTGTATGACTCTGGGCGCTACTTCGCGTAATGTTTATGACCGTCGCATTTTTTCGTGAAACCGTTCTCGTATGACTTACCATGGGCTAATACGTTGGGATTGGCCAGTATTTTTAATTTCCGAGATGGTGCACGAAAAACCGATCAAAATTTGACTCAGCGCGTGACTTCGCACAAAGTTTTTGACCGTCGTATTTTTTTGTGAAAGCAAGCTTGTACGACTTCCCATGGGCTAATAAGATGGAATGACCAGTATTTTGAATTTCTGAGACGGTGCACGAAAAACTGATCGAAACTCGAATCTGCGCAAAGTTTATGACGTCACATTTTTTCGTGAAACCTTGCTCGTATGACTTACCCTGGGCTAATACATCGTGAATGGCCAGTATTTTAAATTTCCGAGACGGTCCACGAAAAATCGATCGAAACTCGACACGCGCGCGACTTCGCGTAAAGTTTATGACCGTCGTATTTTTTTGCGAAAGCATGCTTGTATGACTTCTCATGGGCTAATATAATAAGACGGGAAAGACCAATATTTTGAATTTCCGAGACGATGCACGAAAAATCGATCGAAACCCGACTCTACGCAAATTTTATGACCGTCGCGTTTTTTCATGAAACCATGCTCATACGACTTACCATGGGCTAATACATCGTGAATGGCCATTATTTTGAATTTTCGAGACGGTGTATGAAAAACCGATCGAAACTCGACTCAGCCCAAAGTTCGCGCAAAGTTTATGACCGTCGTATTTTTTTGCGAAAGCGTGCTTGTACGACTTCTCATGGGCTAATAAGACGGGAAAGACCAGTATTTTGAATTTCCGAGACGGTGCACGAAAAACCGATCGAAACTCGACTCTGCGCAATGTTTATGACCATCGCCTTTATTCGAGAAACCATGCTCATACGACTTACCATGGGCTAGTACATCGTGAATGGCCAGTATTTTGGATTTCCAAGACGGTGCACGTAAAACCAATCGAAACTCGACTCTGGGCGCGACTTCGCGTAATGTCCGTCACATTTTTTCGCGAAAGCGTGTTTGTACGACTTCACTTGGGCTAATACGTCGGGAATTGCTAGTATTTTGAATTTCCGAGACGGTGCACGAAAAACCGATCGAAACTCGACTCTGCGCAAAGTTTATGACCGTCGCGTTTTTTTCTGAAACCATGCTCGTACGACTTACAATGGGCGCTAATACATCGTGAATGGCCAGTATTTTGAATTTCCGAGACAGTGCATGAAAAACCGATCGAATGTCGAGTCAGCACGTGACTTCGAGCGAAGTTTATGACCGTCGTGTTTTTTCATGAAACCATGCTCATATGTCTTACCATGGGCTAATACATCGTGAATGGCCAGTATTTTGAATTTCCGAGACGATGTACGTAAAACCGATCGAAACTCGACCCTGGGCGCGACTTCGCATAATGTTTATGACCGTCGCATTTTTTCGCGAAAGCGTCAAAACCGATCGAAACTCGACTCTGCGCAAAGTTTATGACGGTCACGTTTTTTCGTGAAACCATGCTCATACGAGTTACCATGGGCTAATAAATCGTGAATGGCTTTTCATCAATACTATATAGAAGGAAGAGAATGCGATTTTGGGAGGACAATACCATCCTTTTTCTTATCTTTTGATTTTGCATGGTCCACCTCATCCACAGCTTGTAAATGTTTAAATTTTTGCGTACCTTGAGGCAAAGAGTCCTGAATAGCGGGATGTGTCGAAGAGCGATGAGTTTGGTGAGTTGCAATGTCTTCGTTCCCAAGAGGTTGTTGAAATAAAATTTCTTGATTATCTGAAGGAATGATTCGTGAAGGCGAGGTTGTTATTGGGGAGTGAGAACCATGGGAAGCTCGTACAGTGAAAGTTTATGATCATCGCGTTTTTCGTGAAACCATGCTCATATGACTTAACATGGGCTAATACATCGTGAATGGCCAGTATTTTGAATTTTCGAGACAGTGCATTTAAAACCGATCGAAAATCGACTCAGCGCGCGACTTCGAGCAAAGTTTATGACCGTCGTATTTTTTTACGAATGCGTGCCTGTACGACTTCCCATGGGCTAATAAGACGGGAAAGACCAGTATTTTGAATTTTCGAGATAGTGCACAAAAAACCGATCGAAACTCGACTCAGGGCGCGACTTAGAGCAAAATTTTTGACCGTCGTATTTTTTTGCAAAAGCGAGCTTGTACGACTTCCCATGGGCTAATAAGACGGGAAAGACCAGTATTTTGAATTTTCGAGACGGTGCACGAAAAACTGATCGAATCTTGACTCTACGCAAAGTTTATGACCGTCGCATTTTTTCGTGAAACCATGCTCATACGACTTACCATGGGCTAATACATCGTGAATGGCCAGTATTTTGAATTTCCGAGATGGTGCACGAAAAATCGATCGAAACTTGACTCTGCGCAAAGTTTATGACGGTCGCGTTTTTTCATGAAACCATGCTCTTACGACTTACCATGGGTTAATATATCGTGAATGCCCAGTATTTTGAATTTCCGAGACGGCACCCGAAAAACTGATCGAAACTCGACTCGCTCGTGACTTCGCGCAAAGTTTATAACCGTCGTATTTTTTTGCGAAAGCGTGCTTGTACGACTTCCCATGGGCTAATAAGATGGGAAAGACCAGTATTTTGAATTTCCGAGACGGTGCACCAAAAATCGATCGAAACTCGACTCTGCGCAAAGTTTATGACCATCGCATTTTTTCGTGAAACCATGCTCATACGACTTACCATGTGCTAATACTCCGAGAATGGCCAGTATTTTGAATTTTCGAGACGATGCACGAAAAATCGATCGAAACTTGACTCGCGCGTGACTTCGCGCAAAGTTTATGACCGTCGTATTTTTTTGCGAAAGCGTGCTTGTACGACTACCCATGGGCTAATAAGACGGGAAAGTCCAATATTTTGAATTTCTGAGTCGGTGCATGAAAAACCGATCGAAACTTGACTCTACGAAAAGTTTATGACCGTCGCGTTTTTTCGTGAAACCATGCTCACATGACTTACCATGGGCTAATACATTGTGAATGGCCAATATTTTGAATTTCCGAGACAGTGCATGAAAAACCGATCGATACTCGACTCAGTGTGCGACTTCGAGCAAAGTTTATGACCGTCATCTTTTTTAGCGAAAGCGTGCTTGTATGACTTCCCATGGGCAAATAAGACGGGAAAGACCAGTATTTTGAATTTTCGAGATGGTGCACGAAAAATTGATCGAAACTCGAGTCTGCGCAAAGTTTATGACCATTGCATTTTTTCGTGTAACCATGCTCATACGAATTACTATGGGCTAATACATTGTGAATGGCCAGTATTTTAAATTTCCGAGATGGTGCACGAAAAACCGATCGAAACTCGACTCAGCGCGCGACATCACGTAAAGTTTTTTACCGTCATATTTTTTTGCGAAACCGAGCTTGTACGACTTCCCATGGGCTAATATGACAGGAAAGACCAGTATTTTGAATTTCCGAGATAGTGCACGAAAAACCGATCGAATCTCGACTCTGCGTAAATTTTATGATCGTCGCGTTTTTTCGTGAAACCGTGCTCATATGACTTACAATGAGCTAATACATCGTGAATGGCCAGTATTTTGAATTTCCGAGATGGTGCACGTAAAACCAATCGAAACTCGACTCTGGGCGCGACTTCGCGTAATGTTTATGACCGTCGCATTTTTTCGTGAAACCGTGCTCGTATGACTTACCAAGGGCTAATACGTTGGGATTGGCCAGTATTTTGAATTTTCGAGATGGTCCACGAAAAAGCGATCGAAACACAACTGAGCACGCGACTTTGCACAAAGTTTTTGACTGTCGTATTTTTTTGCGAAAGTGAGCTTGTACGACTTCCCATGGGCTAATAAGACCGGAAAGACCAGTATTATGAATTTCCGAGACGGTGCACGAAAAACCGATCGAATCTCGACTCTGCGCAAAGTTTATGACCGTCGCGTTTTTTCGTGAAACCATGCTCATACGACTTACCATGGGCTAATACATCGTGAATGGCCAGTATTTTGAATTTCCGAGACGGTGCACAAAAAAGCGATCGAAACTTGACTCGCGCGCGACTTCGTGCAAATTTTATGACCGTCGTATTTTTTTGAGAAAGCGTGCTTGTACGACTTCCCATGGGCTAATAAGACGGGAAAGACCAGTATTTTGAATTTCCGAGACGGTGCACGAAAAACCGATCGAAACTCGACTCTGCGCAAAGTTTATGACCGTCGTATTTTTTCGCGAAACCATGCTCATACGACTTACCATGTGCTAATACTTCGAGAATGGCCAGTATTTTGAATTTCCGAGACGGTGCACGAAAAACCGATCGAAACTTGACTCGCGCGCGACTTCGCGCAAAGTTTATGACCGTCGTATTTTTTTGCGAAAGCGTGCTTGTACGACTACCCATGGGCTAATAAGACGGGAAAGACCAGTATTTTGAATTTCTGAGACGGTGCATGAAAAACTGATCGAAACTCGACTCTGCGAAAAGTTTATGACCGTCGCGTTTTTTCGTGAAACCATGCTCACATGACTTACCATGGGCTAATACATTTTGAATGGCCAATATTTTGAATTTCCGAGACAATGCATGAAAAACCGATCGAAACCCGACTCAGTGTGCGACTTCGAGCAAAGTTTATGACCGTCATCTTTTTTTGCGAAAGCGTGCTTGTACGACTTCCCATGGGCTAATAAGACGGGAAAGACCTGTATTTTGAATTTTCAAGACGGTGCACGAAAAACCGATCAAAACTCCACTTTGCGCAAAGTTTATATCCATTGCATTTTTTCGTGTAACCATGTTCATACGACTTACTCTGCGCAAATACTTCGTGAATGGCCAGTATTTTGAATTTCAGAGACAATGAATGAAAAACCGATCGAAACTCGACTCAGCGCGTGACTTCGAGAAATGTTTATGACCATCGCGTTTTTTCGTGAAACCATGCTCACATGACTTACCATGGGCTAATACAGTGTGAATGGGCAGTATTTTGAATTTCCGAGACAGTGCATGAAAAATCGATCGAAACTCGACTCAGTGTGCGACTTCGAGCAAAGTTTATGACCGTCATCTTTTGTTGCGAAAGCGTGCTTGTACGACTTCCCATGGGCTAATAAGACAGGAAAGACCTGTATTTTGTATTTCCGAGATGGTGCACGAAAAACCGATCGAAACCCGACTCTGCGCAAATTTTATAACCGTCGCGTTTTTTCATGAAACCATTATCATATGACTTACCATCGGCTAATACATCGTGAATGGCCAGTATTTTGAATTTCCGAGACGGTGCACGAAAAACCAATCGAAACTCGACTCTGCACAAAGTTCGCACAAAGTTTATGACCGTCGTATTTTTTTGCGAAAACGTGCTTGTACGACTTCCCATGGGCTAATAAGACGGGAAAGACCAGTATTTTTAATTTCTGAGACGGTGCACGAAAAATCGATCGAAACTCGACTTTGCGCAAAGTTTATGACAGTCACGTTTTTTCGTGAAACCATGCTCATACGACTTACCATGGGCTAATATTTCATGAATGGCCAGTATTTTGAATTTCAGAGACAGTGAATGAAAAATCGATCGAAACTCGACTCAGAGCGTGACTTCGAGAAATGTTTATGACCATCGCGTTTTTTCGTGAAACCATGCTCACATGACTTACCATGGGCTAATACAGTGTGAATGGCCAGTATTTTGAATTTCCGAGACAGTGCATGAAAAACCGATCGAAACTCGACTCAGTGTGCGACTTCGAGCAAAGTTTATGACCGTCATCTTTTTTTGCGAAACCATGCTTGTACGACTTCCCAAGGGCTAATAAGACAGGAAAGACCTGAATTTTGTATTTACAAGATGGTGCACGAAAAACTGATCGAAACCCGACTCTGCGCAAATTTTATGACCATCGCATTTTTTCATGAAACCATTATCATACGACTTACCATCGGCTAATACATCGTGAATGGCCAGTATTTTGAATTTCTGAGACGGTGCACGAAAAACCAATCGAAACTCGACTCTGCGCAAAGTTCGCACAAAGTTTATGACCGTCGTATTTTTTTACGAAAACGTGCTTGTACGACTTCCCATGGTCTAATAAGATTGAAAGACCAGTATTTTGAATTTCCGAGACGGTGCACGAAAAATCGATCGAAACTCGACTCTGCGTAAAGTTTATGACCGTCGTGTTTTTTCATTAAACCAAGCTCATACGACTTCAATGGGCTAAAACATCGTTAATGGCCAGTATTTTGAATTTCCGAGATGCTGCACGAAAAAATGATCGAAACTCGACACGCGTGCGACTTCGTGTAAAGTTTATGACCGTCGTATTTTTTTGCGAAAGCATGCTTGTACTACTTCTTATGGGCTAATAAGATGGGAAAGACCAGTATTTTGAATTTCTGAGACGGTGCACGAAAAATAGATCGAAACTCGACTCTGCGCAAAGTTTATGATCGTCGCGTTTTTTCAAGAAACCAAGCTCATACGACTAACCATGTGCTAATACATCGTTAATGGCCAGTATTTTGAATTTCCGAGTTGGTGCACGAAAAACCGATCGAAACTCGACTCGCGCGCGACTTCGTGTAAAGTTTATGACCATCGTATTTTTTTCGAAAGCATGCTTGTACGACTTCTCATGGGCTAATAAGACGGGAAAGACCAGTATTTTGAATTTCCGAGACGATGCACGAAAAACCGCTCGAAACCCGACTCTGCACAAATTTTATGATCGTCGCATTTTTTCGTGAAACCATGCTCATACGACTTACCATGGGCTAATACATCGTGAATGGCCAGTATTTTGAATTTCCGAGACGGTGCACGAAAAACCGATCGAATCTCGAATCTGCGCAAAGTTCGCGCAAGGTTTATGACCGTCGTATTTTTTTGCGAAAGCGTGCTTGTACGACTTCTCATGGGCTAATAAGACGGGAAAGACCAGTATTTTGAATTTCCGAGACGGTGCACGAAAAACCGATCGAAACTCGACTCTGCGCAATGTTTATGACCGTCACTTTTTTTGTGAAACCATGCTCATACGACTTACCATGGGCTAGTACATCGTGAATGGCCAGTATTTTGGATTTCCGAGACGGTGCACGTAAAACCAATCGAAACTCGACTCTGGGCGCGACTTCGCGTAATGTCAGTCACATTTTTTTACGAAAGCATGCTTGTACGACTTCTCTTGGGCTAATACGTCGGGAATTGCTAGTATTTTGAATTTCCGAGACGGTGCACGAAAAACCGATCGAAACTCGACTCTGCGCAAAGTTTATGACCGTCGCATTTTTTCCTGAAACCATGCTCCTACGACTTACAATGGGCTAATACATCGTGAATGGCCAGTATTTTGAATTTCCGAGACAGTGCATGAAAAACCGATAGAATGTAGACTCAGCACGTGACTTCGAGCAAAGTTTATGACCGTCGTGTTTTTTCGTGAAACCATGCTCATATGACTTAACATGGGCTAATACATCGTGAATGGCCAGTATTTTGAATTTCCGAGACGATGTACGTAAAACCGATCGAAACTCGACCCTGGGCGCGACTTCGCAAAATGTTTATGACCGTCGCATTTTTTCATGAAATCGTCAAAACCGATCGAAACTCGAACCTACGCAAAGTTTATGACCGTCACGTTTTTTCGTGAAACCATGCTCATACGAGTTACCATGGGTAATAAATCGTGAATGGCTTTTCATCAATACTATATAGAAGGAAGAGCATACGATTTTGGGAGGACACTACCATCCTTTTTCATATCTTTTGATTTTGCATGGTCCTCTCGTATAATATCTTTACCCTTTAATCCTTTATTCCTATATTTATCCACCTCATCCACAGCTTGCAAATGTTTAAATTTTTGCGTACCTTGAGGCAAAGAGTCCTGAATAGCGGGATGTGTCGAAGAGCGATGAGTTTGGTGAGTTGCAATGTCTTGGTTCCCAAGAGGTTGTTGAAATAAAATTTCCTGATTATCTGAAGGAATGATTCGTGAAGGCGAGTTTGTTATTGGGGAGTGAGAACCATGGGAAGCTCCTGCAGTGAAAGTTTATGATCGTCGCGTTTTGCATGAAACCATGCTCATACGACTTAACATGGGCTAATACATCGTGAATGGCCAGTATTTTGAATTTCTGAGACATTGCATTTAAATCCGATCGAAACTCGACTCAGCGCGCGACTTCGAGCAAAGTTGATGACCGTCGTATTTTTTTATGAATGCGTGCTTGTACGACTTCCCATGGGCAAATAAGACGGGCAAGACCAGTATTTTGAATTTTCGTGACGGTGCACGAAAAACCGATCGAATCTCGACTCTGCGCAAAGTTTATGACCGTCGCGTTTTTTCGTGAAACCATGCTCATACGACTTACCATGGGCTAATACATCGTGCATGGCCAGTATTTTGAATTTTCGAGACGGTGCACAAAAAAGCGATCGAAACTTGACTCGCGCGCGACTTCGCACAAAGTTTTTGACCGTCGTATTTTTTTGAGAAAGCGTGCTTGTACGACTTCCCATGGGCTAATAAGACGGGAAAGACCAGTATTTTGAATTTCCGAGACGGTGCACGAAAAACCGATCGAAACACGACTCTGCGCAAAGTTTATGACCGTCGCATTTTTTCGCGAAACCATGCTCACATGACTTACCATGGGCTAATACATTGTGAATGGCCAGTATTTTGAATTTCCGAGACAGTGCATGAAAAACCGATCGAAACTCGACTCAGCGCAAAGTTCCCGCAAAGTTTATGACCGTCGAATTTTTTTGCGAAAACGTGCTTGTACGACTTCCCATGTTCTAATAAGACGGGGAAGACCAGAATTTTGAATTTCCCTGACGGTGCACGAAAAACCGATCGAAACTCTACTCAGCGCGCGACTTCGAGCAAAGATTTTGACCGTCGTATTTTTTTGTGAAATAAAGCTTGTACAACTTCCTATGGGCTAATAAGACGGGATAGACCAGTATTTTGAACTTTTGAGACAGTGCGCGAAAAATCGATCGAATCTCGACTCTACGTAAAGTTTATGACCGTCGCGTTTTTTCGTGAAACCATGCTCATACGACTTACCATGGGCTAATACTTCATGAATGTCCAGTATTTTGAATTTCCGAGATGGTGCATGAAAAACCGATCGGAACTCGACACGCGCGCGACTTCGCGCAAAGTTTATGACTCTCATATTTTTTTGGAAAAGCATGCTTGTACGACATTCCATGGGCTAATAAGACGGGACAGACCAGAATTTTGAATTTTCGAGACGGTGCAACGAAAAACCTTTTAAAACTCGACTCTGCGCAAAGTTTATGACCGTCGCGTTTTTTCGCGAAACCATGCTCACTTGACTTACCATGGGCTAATACATTGTGAATGGCTAGTATTTTGAATTTCCGAGACAGTGCTTGAAAAACCGATCGAAACTTGACTCAGCGTAAAGTTCGCGTAAAGTTTACGACCGTCGTATTTTTTTGCGAAAGCGTGCTTATACGACTTCCCATGGGCTAATAAGTCGGGAAAGACCAGTATTTTGAATTTCCGAGACGGTGCATGAAAAACTGATCGAAACTCGACTCAGTGCGCGACTTCGAGCAAAGATTTTGACCATCGTATTTTTTTGCGAAAGTGAGCTTTGACTTCGCATGGGCGAATAAGACGGGAAAGACGAGTATTTTGAATTTCCGAGACGGTGCATGAAAAACCGATCGAAACTCGACTCTGCGCAAAGTTTATGACCGTCGTATTTTTTCGTGAAACCATGTTCATACGACTTACCATGGGCTAATACACCGTGAATGACCAGTATTTTGAATTTTTGAGACGGTGCACGAAAAACCCATCGAAACTCGACTCGCGCGCGACTTGCGCAAAGTTTATGACCGTCGTATTTTTTTGCGAAAGCGTGCTTGTATGACATCCCATGTGCTAATAAGACGAGAAAGACCAGTATTATGAATTTTCGAGATGGTGCACGAAAAAGCGATCGAAACTCAACTCTGCGCAAAGTTTATGACCGTCACGTTTTTCGAGAAACCATGCTCATACGACTTACCATGGGCTAATATATCGTGAATGGCCAGTATTTTGAATTTCCGAGACGGTGCACGAAAAATCGATCAAAACTCGACTCGCGCGCGACTTCGTGCAAGTTTATGACCGTCGTATTTTTTTTTCGAAAGCGTGCTTGTACGACTTCTCTTGGGCTAATAAGATGGGAAAGACCATTATTTAGAATTTCGGAGACGGTGCATGAAAAACCGATCGAAACTCGACTCTGCGCAAAGATTATGACCATCGCGTTTTTTCGTGAAACCATGCTCATACGACTTTTTTTTTTAGTATGTAAAGATAATATATTTTGTAAAAGATTTATACAAAGAAGCTTTGTCTACACAAGCCATAGACTAAAGCGTGAAGTCTCTTAGTGTAGTCGAGAAGATTGCACCCCACCTAAAGAAGGTGAAATGGGCACGCTTCATCCAACTCATCTCCAAGAGTAGCACAAGGAAGTTAATAAATAATAAAATGTAATAACTAGACTGTACTGGACTACTTGTGGATAAATCACAAAATATAAGCTGTGTCCCATATAATACATTAAAATGCTCATACGACTTACAATGCGCTAATATATCGTGAATGGCCAGTATTTTGAATTTCCGAGATGGTGCACGAAAAATCGATCGAAACTCGACTCGCACGCGACTTCGTGAAAAGTTTATGACCGTCGTATTTTTTTGCAAAAGCGTGCTTGTACGACTTCTCATGGGCTAATATGATGGGAAAGACCAGTATTTTGAATTTCCGGGACGGTGCATGAAAAATCGATCGAAACTCGACTCTGCGCAAAGATTTTGACCGTCGCGTTTTTTCATGAAACCATGCTCACACGACTTACCATGGGCTAATACATCGTGAATGGCCCGTATTTTGAATTTTCGAGATGGTGCACGAAAAATCGATCGAAACTCGACTCGCGCGTGACTTCGTGCAAATTTACGACTGTCGTATTTTTCTGCGAAAGCGTGCTTGTACGACTTCCCATAGGCTAGATGGGAAAGACCAGTATTTTGAATTTCTGAGACGGTGCACAAAAAACCGATCGAAACTCGACTCTGCGCAAAGTTTATGACCGTCTCATTTTTTCGTGAAACCAAGCTCATACGACTTACCATGGGCTAATACATCGTTAATGGCCAGTATTTTCAATTTCTGAGATGGTGCACGAAAAACCGATCGAAACTCTAGTCGCGCGCGACTTCTAGCAAAGTTTATGACCGTCGTATTTTTTCGTAAAACCATGCTCATATGACTTACCATGGGCTAATACATCGTGAATGGCCAGTATTTTGAATTTCCGAAATGATGTACGTAAAACCGATCGAAACTCGACCCTGGGCGCAACTTCGCGTAATGTTTATGACCATCGTATTTTTTTGCGAAAGCAAGCTTGTACAACTTCCCATGGGCTAATAAGACGGGAAAGACCAGTATTTTGAATTTCCGAAACGGTGCATGAAAAACCGATCGAATCTTGACTCTGCGTAAAGTTTATGACCGTCGCATTTTTTTCGTGAAACCATGCTCATACGACTTACCATAGGCTAATACATTGTCCAGTATTTTGTCGTGAATGGTCAGTATTTTGAATTTTCGAGACAGTGCTTGAAAAACCGATCGAAACTCGTCTTAGCGCGCGACTTCGAGCAAAGTTTATGACCATCGTATTATTTTGCGAAATCGTGCTCGTACGACTTCCCATGGGCTAATAAGACGGGAATGACCAGTATTTTGAATTTTTGATACGATGCACGAAAAATTGATCGAAACTCGTATCTGCGCAAAGTTTATGACCGTCGTGTTTTTTCGTGAAACCTTGCTCGTACGACTTACCCTGAGCTAATACATCATGAATGACCAGTATTTTGAATTTCTGAGACGGTGCATGAAAAATCGATCGAAACTCGACTCTGCGAAAAGTTTATGACCATCGCGTTTTTTCGTGAAACCATGCTCACATGACTTACCATGGGCTAATACATTGTGAATGGCCAGTATTTTGAATTTCAAAGACAGTGCATGAAAAACCGATCGAAACTCGACTCAGCATGCGACTTCGTGCAAAATTTATGACCATCATATTTTTTTGCGAAAGCATGCTTGTACGACTGCTCATGGGCTAATAAGACGGGGAAGACCAGTATTTTGAATTTCCGAGACGGTGCACGAAAAACCGATCGAAACTCGACTCTGCGCAAAGTTTTTGACCGTCGCTTTTTTTCGTGAAACCATGCTCATACGACTTACCATGGGCTAATAAATCATGAATGGCAAGTATTTTGAATTTCCGAGACGGTGCTTGAAAAACCAATCGAAACTTGACTTAGTGCAAAGTTCGCGCAAAGTTCGCGCAAAGTTTATGACCGTAGAATTTTTTTGCGAAAGCGAGCTTGTACGACTTCCCATGGGCTAATAAGACGAGAAAGGCCAGTATTTTGAATTTCCGAGACGGTGCACGAAAAACCGATCGAAATTCGACTCAGCGCGCGACTTCGAGCAAAGTTTTTGACCGTCATATTTTTTTGCGAAAGCAAGCTTGTACGACTTCTCATGGGCAAATCAGACGGGAAAGACTAGTATTTTGAATTTTCGAGACGGTGCACGAAAAAACCGATCGAATCTCGACTCTGCGCAAAGTTTATGACCGTCGCGTTTTTTCTTGAAACCATGCTCCTACGACTTACCATAGGCTAATACAACGTGAATGGCCTTGATTTTGAATTTTCGTGATGGTTCACGAAAAATCGATCGAAACTCGACTCGCGCGCGACTTCGTGCAAAGTTTATGACCGTCGTATTTTTTTGCGAAAGCGTGCTTGTACGACTTCTCATGGGCTAATAAGATGGGAAAGACCAGTATTTTGAATTTCCGAGACGGTGCATGAAAAACCGATCGAAACTCGACTCTGCGCAAAGTTTATGACCGTCGTGTTTTTTCATGAAACCATGCTCATAGGACTTACCATGGGCTAATACATCGTGAATGGCCAGTATTTTGAATTTTCGAGATGGTGCACGAAAAACTGATCAAAACTCGACTCAGCGCAAAGTTTATTACCGTCGCGTATTTTCATGAAACCATGCTCATACAACTTACCATGGGCTAATACATCGTGAATGGCTAGTATTTTGAATTTCCGAGATGGTGCACGTAAAACCAATCGAAACTCGACTCTGGGCGCGACTTCGCGTAATGTTTATGACCGTCGCATTTTTTTGTGAAACCGTGCTCGTATGATTTACCATGGACTAATACGTTGGGATTGGCCAGTATTTTCAATTTTCGAGATGGTGCAAGAAAAATCGATCGAACTCGACTCAGCGCGCGACTTCGCGCAAAGTTTTTGACCGTCGTATTTTTTTGCAAAAGCATGCTTGTACTACTTCCCATGGGCTAATAAGACGGGAAAGACCAGTATTTTGAATTTCCGAGACGATGCACGAAAAACCGATCGAATCTCGACACTGCGCAAAGTTTATGACCGTCGCGTTTTTTCTTGAAACCATGCTCATACGACTTACCATGGGCTAATACAACGTGAATGGCCTTGATTTTGAATTTCCGTGATGGTTCACGAAAAAGCGATCGAAACTCGACTCGCGTGCGACGTCGTGCAAAGTTTATGACCGTCGTATTTTTTTGTGAAAGCGTGCTTGTACGACTTCTCATTGGTTAATAAGACGGGAAAGACCAGTATTTTGAATTTCCGAGACGGTGCACGAAAAACCGATCGAAACTCGACTCAGCGCGCGACTTCGAGCAAAGTTTTTGACCGTCGTATTTTTTTGCGAAAGTGAGCTTTGACGACTTCTCGTGAGCTAATAAGATGGGAAAGACCAGTATGTTGAATATCCGAGACGGTGCATGAAAAACCGATCGAAACTCGACTCTGCGCAAAGTTTATGACTGTCACATTTCTTCATGAAACCATGTTCATACGACTTACCATGGGCTAGCAGTTTTCCCAGATTAATCAAGAATGGTTAGCAGTTTTCCCAGATTCACTTCTTGAGTACGGTGCTAAGTTATTTTCGGATCACTCTATTATGCATATACATGCAGATAAAGCACTACCCAGAGTCAAGAAACCTTTTAGATTTTTTAATATGTGGAGTTCTCACCCTAAGTTCCTTGACGTTATTAAGTCAGCTTGGGACATTAATGTATTTGGTTCTCCCCCTTACATCCTATGTCAAAAACTAAAAGCATGCAAAGCAGCACTTAAGAAGTGGAATTCAACTACATTTGGAAATATCACCGACAGGGTTCAGTTATGCAAGAAAGAACTGATGGCTGTGCAAAGCGAGCTAAATCTTCAACCTCTGGATGCGAATCTTATATACAAAGAGGCTGCTGCTAGAAATAACTTTATGCAAGCTTTGAAGCAGGAGGAATGCTTTTTGAAACAGAAGTCACGACAGCATTGGCTTACTCTAGGGGATTCTAATACGAAGTTTTTCTATGCTGCTATTGCTACCAGAAGGGCTACTAATCGCATTAAAAAATGCAAAGGTATAGATGGTAATCTCATTGAGGATTTGGATGAGGTTAATAATTACACCAAGTAATTTTTTTATTCCTTACTCAATCAGGGACAGAAGCCTAATAGTATTTATGTTGGGCCTACAAGACGACTTGATTCTGAAGCCCTCTCTCATCTTAATGCTCCAATAACGGATGATGAAATTGTGAAAGTTGTTTTTAAGTCCCCGAAGCACAAAAGCCCTGGTCCAGACGGATTTCCAGCTGAGTTTTATCAAATTGCATGGGCTATTGTAGGCAACGATGTCATAAAAGCTTGTCGACATTTTTTCTCCTCAGGTCATATTCTTAAAGAAATGAATTGCACTTTTATTTCTTTAGTGCCTAAAAATGATGGAGCCGATTCATTGGAGAACTACCGTCCTATTTCACTGTGCAACTTTATTTATAAGGTTATCTCTAAGTTGCTGGCAGATAGACTCCAAAAGGTCATGAATAAGGTCATTAGTCCTAATCAGGCTGCTTTTCTTAAAGGGAGGAGTATCCATCATAATGTCCTGCTTGCTAATGATTTGGTTAAGGATCTACATTCAAAAATAAGAGGGAAAAAGATCTGTTTTAAAGCTGATTTACGAAAGGCCTTTGACTCAGTCAATAAGCATTTTATTTACATGATGCTCCATAATATTGGCTTCCCTCAGCACTGGGTTAAATGGATTCAATGTTGCTTGGAAACTCCAAAATTTTTGATTCTCTTTAATGGTTCACCTATTGGCTTCTTCGGGAGTAAGAATAGCATTCGGCAAGGCGATCCACTATCTCCTTATCTTTTTACCATTGCAATGGAAGGGCTCAGTTGTATGTTAGAAGAGGCTGTTTCCAATGGCAAAATTAAGGTACCACATTATGGTTCTGTTTATATCTCTCACATAACATTTGCTGATGACCTTATTATCTTCCTTCGAGATGATCCAGTTTCTGTGAGTAATCTGGCAGATATTCTTAATGAATTTGGTAAAGTTTCTGGTCTTAAGCTAAACCATGCAAAGAGCAAAGTATATGTGGGTGCTTGCATTGACAATAAGGATCATATTGCTCAAACATTGGGAGTAGCTGAAGGAAATTTACCGGTTCCTTACTTGGGTCTCCCACTTATATCCACTGGAATCAACAAAGTCTCCGGTCAGCCTATCCTACAAAAAATTAAGAACAGAATTTCCTCTTGGAAAAATATGCTTCTTTCTAAAGCTGGACGACTTGAACTTATTCGATCTGTGTTGATCTCTTATTCTATTTATTGGTCTCATACATTCCTTCTACCTACCGGGCTTCTCCATGATATTGATAAATTACTTATGAACTTCTTTTGGAATGGCACAGATGGTAAAGCAATGCACATGGTGAATTGGGACAACATTTGCAAACCGAAGGATGAAGGGGGACAGAATCTTCGACATATTAGAGATTGGAATAAAGCTTGTATGGTAAAGCAATTTTGGGATATTTTACAAAACAAGTCTTCCTTATGGTCACAATGGGTTTTTGCTAGGTACCTAACCAAGGAATCAATCTGGGAAGCATCTGCAAAAACATCTCATTCTGCTGCTTGGAAAGGAATTCTGAAGGCAAGGCGATGGCTACGTAACAATATTTCTTATGTGATTTCTTCTGGAACCAATATTAATTTTTGGTATGATCCTTGGGTGAATGGGAAAAGTATATTTCAGATATTTGGTGATAGAGTACGACAGGATCTGGGAGCTCCCAAAGACTGGAAGGTTTCTGAATTCATTAACAATGGTACATGGTGTCTTCCCAACCCTACCTCCCCTGACATGTTATTACTTTGGCCGATTATTAGGGCTATTCCAATCAAGAACAACTCTTCAGATATGCTTATTTGGCTTCATGATAAAGGAAAATTTAGTGCTACATCTGCATGGAACCAAATTAGACGACGAAACAACAAGTGGATCCCAAGTAGTTGGACATGGGATAGTCCATGCTCACAGCGACATTCCTTATGTACATCGCAGGCCCTTCTCAGCAAACTTTTTTTTTTTTGGTAAGTGAAGATAATATATTTTGTAAAAGATTTGTACAAAGAAGCTTTATCTACACAAGCCATAGACTAAAGCCTGAAGTCTCTTAGTGTAGCCGAGAAGATTGCACCCCACCTAAAGAAGGTGAAATGGGCACGCTTCATCAAACTCATATCCAAGAGTAGCACAAGGAAGTTAATAAATAATAAAATGCAATAGCTAGACTGTTCTGGACTACTTGTGGATACATCACAAAATATAAGCTTTGCCCCATATAATATATTACAATCTACATCATTATTCGAGTGATTCTTGACGAATGGAAAAATTGAATCTAGTGAAAATCTCTTTCTCTCTTCTTCTTAGGTGCTCTGTATTCAATTCTTGCTCCATACATGATCGTGAGTCCTGAAGAATCTCTATCAGAATTTGAGCTTTGTTCATGTTGTGAGACTCAAAAATTCTGCCACACCTCTCCTTCAAAATCCACCAAATAGCACATCTGAATATAATTCTTGCTAGTTGTGTAAGAGGCCCCTTTCTTGAGAAGCTTTGCATAATCATTTCTAATTCATGATGCAAGTTTGGCCGTGGTAGCCTTTGAAGATCAAATCGCTTCAAGATCTCCTTCCAAATCCAAGATGAATAATCACAAGCAAAGTAGAGATGGTCAACACTTTCTTCCTTTTGCATACACAAAGAGCACCGATTTACAATATAAATACCTCTTCGCTGCATATTGTCCATTGTAGGAAGTTTACTGAGAAGGGCCTGCCATGTACATAAGGAATATCGCTGTGAGCATGGACTATCCCATGTCTAACTACGTGGGATCCACTTGTTGTTTCATCGTCTAATTTGGTTCCATGCAGATGTAGCACTAAATTTACCATTATCATGAAGCCAAATAAGCATATCTGAAGAGTTATTCTTGATTGGAATAGCCCTAATAGTCGGCCAAAGTAATAACATGTCAGGAGAGGTAGGGTTGGGAAGACACCATGTACCATTGTTAATGAATTTAGGAACCTTCCAGTCTTTGGGAGCCCCCAGATCCTGTCGTACTCTATCACCAAATATCTGAAATATACTTTTCCCATTCACCCAAGGATCATACCACAAATTAATATTGGTTCCAGAAGAAATCACATAAGAAATATTGTTACGTAGCCATCGCCTAGCCTTCAGAATTCCTTTCCAAGCAACAGAATGAGATGTTTTTACGGATGCTTCCCAGATTGATTCCTTGGTTAGGTACCTAGCAAAAACCCATTGTGACCATAAGGAAGACTTGTTTTGTAAAATATCCCATAATTGCTTTACCATACAAGCTTTATTCCAATCTCTAATATGTCGAAGATTCAACCTCCCTTCATCTTTCGGTTTGCAAATGTTGTCCCAATTCACCATGTGCATTGACTTACCATCTGTGTCATTCCAAAAGAAGTTCATAAGTAATTTATCAATATCATGGAGAAGCTCGGCAAACATCCTACGATGGACAATATGCAGCGAAGAGGTATTTATATTGTAAATCGATGCTCTTTGTGTATGCAAAAGGAAGAAAGTGTTGACCATCTCTACTTTGCTTGTGATTATTCATCTTGGATATGGAAGGAGATCTTGAAGCGATTTGATCTTCAAAGGCTACCACGGCCAAACTTGCATCATGAATTAGAAATGCTTTTGCAAAGCTTCTCAAGAAAGGGGCTTCTTACACAACTAGCAAGAATTATATTCAGATGTGCTATTTGGTGGATTTGGAAGGAGAGGTGTGGCAGAATTTTTTAGTGTCACAACATGAACAAAGCTCAAATTCTGATAGAGATTCTTCAGGACTCACGATCATGTATGGAGCAAGAATTGAATACAGAGCACCTAACAAGAAGAGAGAAAGAGATTTTCACAAGATTCAATTTTTCCATTCGTCAAGAATCACTCGAATAATGATGAAGATTGTAATGTATTATATGGGGCAAAGTTATATTTTGTGATGTATCCACAAGTAGTCCAGAGCAGTCTAGCTATTGCATTTTATTATTTATTAAATTCCTTGTGCTACTCTTGGAGATGAGTTTGATGAAGCGTGCCCATTTCACCTTCTTTAGGTGGAGTGCAATCTTCTCGACTACACTAAGAGACTTCAAGCTTTAGTCTATGGCATGTGTATACAAAGCTTCTTTGTACAAATCTTTTACAAAATACATTATCTTTACTTACCAAAAAAAAATTTATAACCGTCGTATTTTTTGCGAAAGCGTGCTTGTACGACTTCCCATGGGCTAATAAGACGGGAAGACCAGTATTTTGAATTTCTGAGACGGTGCACGAAAAACCGATCGAAACTCGACTCTGCGCAAAGTTTATGACCGTCGTGTTTTTTCATGAAACCATGGTCATACGACATATACATCGAGAATGGCCAGTATTTTAAATTTCTGAGACGGTGCATGAAAAATCGATCGAAACTCGACTCGCGTGCGACTTGTTCAAAGTTTATGACCGTCGTATTATTTTGTGAAAGCGTGCTTGTACGACTTCCCATGGGCTAATAAGACGGGAAAGACCAGTATTTTGAATTTCCGAGATGGTGCACGAAAAAGCGATCGAAACACGACTCTGCGCAAAGTTTATGACCGTCACATTTTTTCATGAAACCATGCTCATACGACTTACCATGGGCTAATACATCGTGAATGGCCAGTATTTTGAATTTCCGAGACGGTGCACGAAAAACCGATCGAAAATCGTCTCGCGCGCGACTTCGTGCAAAGTTTATGACCGTCGTATTTTTTTGCGAAAGCGTGCTTGTGCGACTTCTCATGGGCTAATAAGATGGGAAAGACCATTATTTTGAATTTTCGAGATGGTGCATGAAAAACCGATCGAAACTCGACTCTGCGCAAAGATTGTGACTGTCGCATTTTTTCGTGAAATCATGCTCTTACGACTTACCATGGGCTAATATATCGTGAATGGCCAGTATTTTGAATTTCCGAGATGGTGCACGAAAAATCGATCGAAACTCGACTCGCACGCGACTTCGTGCAAAGTTTATGACCGTCGTATTTTTTTGTGAAAGCGTGCTTGTACGACTTCTAATGGGATAATAAGATGGGAAAGACCAGTATTTTGAATATCCGAGACAGTGCACAAAAAACCGATCGAAACTCGACTCTGCGCAAAGATTATGACTGTCATGTTTTTTCATGAAACCATGCTCATACGACTTACCTTGGGCTAATACATCGTGTATGACCCGTATTTTGAATTTCCGAGATGGTGCACGAAAAACCGATCGAAACTCGACTCACGCGCGACTTCATGCAAAGTTTATGACCGTCATATTTTTTTGCGAAAGCGTGCTTGTACGACTTCCCATAGGCTAGACGGGAAAGACGAGTATTTTGAATTTCCGAGACGGTGCATGAAAAACCGATCGAAACTCGACTCACCGCAAAGTTTATGACCGTCGTATATTTTCGTGAAACCAAGCTCAAACGACTTACCATGGGCTAATACATCGTTAATGGCCAGTATTTTGAATTTTCAAGATGGTGCACGAAAAACCGATCAAAACTCGAGTCGCGCGCGACTTCGTGCAAAATTTATCACCATCGTATTTTTTTGCGAAAGCATGCTTGTATGACTTCTCATGGGATAATAAGACGGGGAACACCAGTATTTTGAATTTTCGAGACGGTGCACGAAAAACCGATCGAAACTCGACTCTGCGCAAAGTTTATGATCGTCGCTTTTTTTCGTGAAACCATGCTCATACGACTTACCATGGGCTAATAAATCGTGAATGGCAAGTATTTTAAATTTCCAAGACAGTGCTTGAAAAACCGATCGAAACTTAACTCAGCGCAAAGTTCGCGCAAAGTTTATGACCGTCGAATTTTTTTGCGAAAGCGTGTTTGTACGACTTCCCATGGGCTAATAAGACAGGAAAGACCAGTATTTTGAATTTCCGAGACAGTGCACAAAAAACCGATCGAAACTCGACTCTGCGCAAAGATTATGACCGTCACGTTTTTTCATGAAACCATGCTCATACGACTTACCTTGGGCTAATACAACGTGAATGGCCCGTATTTTGAATTTTCGAGATGGTGCACGAAAAACCGATCGAAACTCGACTCGCGCGCGACTTCGTGCAAAGTTTATGACCGTCATATTTTTTTGCAAAAGCGTGCTTGTACGACTTCCCATAGGCTAGACGGGAAAGACCAGTATTTTGAATTTCCGAGACGGTGCACGAAAAACCGATCGAAACTCGACTCTGCCCAAAGTTTATGACCGTCACATTTTTTCGTGAAACCATGCTCATACGACTTACCATGGGCTAATACATCGTTAATGGCCAGTATTTTGAATTTCCGAGATGGTGCACGAAAAACCGATCGAAACTCGAGTCACGCGCGACTTCGTGCAAAATTTATGACCATCGTATTTTTTTGCGAAAGCATGCTTGTACGACTTATCATGGAATAATAAGACGGGGAACACCAGTATTTTGAATTTTCGAGATGGTGCACGAAAAAACCGATCGAAACTCGACTCTGCGCAAAGTTTATGACCGTCGCTTTTTTGGTGAAACCATGCTCATACGACTTACCATGGGCTAATAAATCGTGAATAGCAAGTATTTTGAATTTCCTAGACGGTGCTTGAAAAACCGATCGACACTTGACTCAGCGCAAAGTTCGCGCAAAGTTTATGACCGTCGAATTTTTTTGCGAAAGCGTGTTTGTACGACTTCCCATGGGCTAATAAGATGGGAAAGACCAGTATTTTGAATTTCCGAGACAGTGCACAAAAAATCGATCGAAACTCGACTCAGCGCTCGACTTCGAGCAAAGTTTTTGACCGTCATATTTTTTTGCGAAAGCAAGCTTGTACGACTTCTCATGGGCTAATAAGACGGGAAAGACCCGTATTTTGAATTTCCGAGATGGTGAACGAAAAACCGATCGAATCTCGACTCTGCGGAAAGATTATGACTGTCGCGTTTTTTCTTGGAACCATGCTCATACGACTTACCATGGGCTAATACATCGTGAATGGCCTTGATTTTGAATTTCCGTGATGGTTCACGAAAAACCGATCGAAACTCAACTCGCGCGTGACTTCGTGCAAAGTTTATGACCGTCGTATTTTTTTGCGAAAGCGTGCTTGTACGACTTCTCATGGGCTAATAAGACGGGGCTAATAAGACGGGAAAGACCAGTATTTTGAATTTCCGAGATGGTGCACGAAAAACCAATCGAAACTCGACTCTGCGCAAAGTTTATGACCGTCGCATTTTTTCGTGAAACCATGCTCATACGACTTACCATGGGCTAATACATCGTGAATGGCCAGTATTTTGAATTTTTGAGATGGTGCACGAAAAACCGATTGAAACTCGACTCAGCGCAATGTTTATTACCGTCGCGTATTTTCATGGCTCATACGACTTTCCATGGGCTAATACATCGTGAATGGTCAGTATTTTGAATTTCCGAGATGGTTCACGTAAAACCAATCGAAACTCGATTCTGGGCGTGACTTCGCGTAATGTTTATGACCGTCACATTTTTTCGTCAAACCGTGTTCGTATGACTTACCATGGGCTAATACGTTGGGATTGGCCAGTATTTTGAATTTCCGATATGGTGCACGAAAAATCGATCGAAACACGACTCAGCGCGCGACTTCGCGCAAAGTTTTTGACCGTCGTATTTTTTTGCGAAAGTGAGCTTGTACGACTTCCCATGGGCTAATAAGACGGGAAAGTCCAGTATTTTGATTTCCGATACGGTGCACGAAAAACTGATCGAAACACGACTCCGCACAAAGTTTATGACCGTCGCATTTTTTCGTGAAACCAAGCTCATACGACTTACCATGGGCTAATACATCGTTAATGGCCAGTATTTTGAATTTCCAGGATGGTGCACGAAAAACCGATCGAAACTCGACTCGCGCGCGACTTCGTGCAAAGTTTATGACCATCGTATTTTTTTGCGAAAGCATGCTTGTACGACTTCTCAAGAGCTAATAAGACGGGAAAGACCAGTATTTTGAATTTTCGAGACAGTGCACGAAAAATAGATTGAAACTCGACTATGCGCAAAGTTTATGGTCGTCGCGTTTTTTCGTGAAACCATGCTTATACGACTTACCATGGGCTAATACATCGTGAATGGCCAGTATTTTGAATTTCGGAGACGGTGCTCGAAAAACTGATCGAAACTCGAATCGCGCGCGACTTCACGCAATGTTTATGACCGTCGCGTTTTTTAGCGAAAGCATCCTCATACGACTTACCATGGGCTAATACATCGTGAATGGCCAGTATTTTGAATTTCCGAGACGGTGCACGAAAAATCGATCGAAACTTGACTCGCGAGCAATTTCGTGCAAAGTTTATGACCATCGTATTTTTTTGAGAAAGCATGCTTGTACGACTTCTAATGAGCTAATAAGACGGGAAAGACCAGTATTTTGAATTTCCGAGACGGTGCACGAAAAACCGATCGAAACTCGACTCTACGCAAAGATTATGACCGTCGCGGTTTTTTGTGAAACCATGCTCTTTTTTTTGGTAAGTAATGATAATGTATTTTGTAAAAGATTTGTACAAAGAAGCATTGTCTACACAAGCCATATACTAAAGCCTGAAGTCTCTTAGTGTAGTCGAGAAGATTGCACCCCACCTAAAGAAGGTGAAATGGGCACACTTCATCAAACTCTTCTCCAAGAGTAGCACAAGGAAGTTAATAAAATGCAATAGCTAGACAGTTCTGGACTACTTATGGATAAATCACAAAATATAAGCTTTACCCCATATAATACATTGCAACTTCATCATTATTCGAGTGATTATTGATTAATGAAAAAATTGAATCTTGTGAAAATCCCTTTCTCTCTTCTTGTTAGGTGCTCTATATTCAATTCTTGCACCTTGCATGATCGTGAGTCCTGAAGAATCTCTATCATAATTTGAGCTTTGTTCTGTTCATATTGTAACACTCAAAAATTCTGCCACACCTCTCCTTCCACATCCACCAAATAGCACATCTGAACATAATTCTTGCTAGTTGTGTAAGAGGCCCCTTTCTTGAGAAGCTTTGCATAAGCATTTCTAATTCATGATGCAAGTTTGGCCGTTGTAGCCTTTGAAGATCAAATCGCTTCAAGATCTCCTTCCATATCCAAGATGAATAATCACAAGCAAAGTAGAGATGGTCAACACTTTCTTCCTTTTGCATACACAATTTATGATCGTCGTGTTTTTTCGTGAAACCATGCTCATACGACTTACCATGGGCTATTACATCGTGAATGGCCAGTATTTTCAATTTCCGAGACGGTGCACGAAAAACCGATCGAAACTCAACTCGCGCGTGACTTCGCGTAAAGTTTATGACCGTCCAATTTTTTTGCAAAAGCGTGCTTGTACGACTTCCCATGGGCTAATAAGACGGGAATGACCAGTATTTTGAATTTTCGAGACAGTGCACGAAAAACCGATCAAAACTCGACTCAGCAATTATGGAATATTTTACAAAACAAGTCTTCCTTATGGTCATAATGGGTTTTTGCTAGGTACCTAACCAAGGAATCAATCTGGGAAGCATCTGCAAAAACATCTCATTCTGCTTCTTGGAAAGGAATTCTGAAGGCAAGGCGATGGCTACGTAACAATATTTCTTATGTGATTTCTTCTGGAACCAATATTAATTTGTGGTATGATCCTTGGGTGAATGGGAAAAGTATATTTCAGATATTTGGTGATAGAGTACGACAGAATCTGGGGGCTCCCAAAGACTGGAAGGTTTCTGAATTTATTAACAAATGGTACATGGTGTCTTCCCAACCCTACCTCCCCTGACATGTTATTACTTTGGCCGACTATTAGGGCTATTCCAATCAAGAACAACTCTTCAGATATGCTTATTTGGCTTCATGATAATGGTAAATTTAGTGCTACCTCTGCATGGAACCAAATTAGACGACGAAACAACAAGTGGATCCCAAGTAGTTGGACATGGGATAGTCCATGCTCACAGCGACATTCCTTATGTACATGGCAGGCCCTTCTCGGCAAACTTCCTACGATGGACAATATGCAGCGAAGAGGTATTTATATTGTAAATCGGTGCTCTTTGTGTATGCAAAAGGAAGAAAGTGTTGACCATCTCTACTTTGCTTGTGATTATTCATCTTGGATATGGAAGGAGATCTTGAAGCGATTTGATCTTCAAAGGCTACCACGGCCAAACTTGCATCATGAATTAGAAATAATTATGCAAAGCTTCTCAAGAAAGGGGCCTCTTACACAACTAGCAAGAATTATATTCAGATGTGCTATTTGGTGGATTTGGAAGGAGAGGTGTGGCAGAATTTTTGAGTGTCACAACATGAACAAAGCTCAAATTCTGATAGAGATTCTTCAGGACTCACGATCATGTATGGAGCAAGAATTGAATACAGAGCACCTAACAAGAAGAGAGAAAGAGATTTTCACAAGATTAAATTTTTCCATTCGTCAAGAATCACTCGAATAATGATGAAGATTGTAATTTATTATATGGGGCAAAGCTTATATTTTGTAATGTATCCACAAGTAGTCCAGAACAGTTTAGCTATTGCATTTTATTATTTATTAACTTCCTTGTGCTACTCTTGGAGATGAGTTTGATGAAACGTGCCCATTTCACCTTCTTTAGGTGAGGTGCAATCTTCTCGACTACACTAAGAGACTTCAGGCTTTAGTCTATGGCTTGTGTAGACAAAGCTTCTTTGACAAATCTTTTACAAAATACATTATCTTTACTTACCAAAAAAAAAATATTGTCCATCGTAGGAAGTTTGCCGAGAAGGGTCTGCCATGTACATAAGGAATGTCGCTGTGAGCATGGACTATCCCATGTCCAACTACTTGGGATCCACTTGTTGTTTCGTCGTCTAATTTGGTTCCATGCAGATGTAGTACCAAATTTACCATTATCATGAAGCCAAATAAGCATATATGAAGAGTTTTTCTTGAATGAAATAGCCCTAATAGTCGGCCAAAGTAATAACATGTCAGGGGAGGTAGGGTTGGGAAGACACCATGTACCATTGTTAATGAATTCAGAAACCTTCCAATCTTTAGGAGCCCCCAGATCCTATCGTACTCTATCACCAAATATCTGAAATATACTTTTCCCAATCACCCAAGGATCATACCACATATTAATATTTGTTCTAGAAGAAATCACATAAGAAATATTGTTACGTAGCCATCGCCTTGCCTTTAGAATTCTTTTCCAAGCAGCAGAATGAGATGTTTTTGCAGATTCTTCCCAGATTGATTCCTTGGTTAGGTACTTAGCAAAAACCCATTGTGACCCTAAGGAAGACTTGTTTTGTAAAATATCACATAATTGCTTTACCATAAAAGCTTTATTTCAATCTCTAATATATCGAAGATTCAGCCCCCCTTCATCTTTCGGTTTGCAAATGTTGTCCCAATTCACCATGTGCATTGTCTTACCATCTGTGTCATTCCAAAAGAAGTTCATAAGTAATTTATCAATATCATTGAGAAGCTCGGCAGGTAGAAGGAATGCATGAGACCAATAAATAGAATAAGAGATCAACACAGATCGAATAAGTTCAAGTCGTCCAGCTTTAGAAAGAAGCCTATTTTTCCTAGAGGAAATTTTGTTCTTAATTTTTTGTAGGATAGGCTGATAGGAGACTTTGTTGATTCCAGTGGATATAAGTGGGAGACCCAAGTAAGGAACCAGTAAATTTCCTTCAGCAACTCCCAATGTTTGAGCAATATGATCCTTATTGTCAATGCAAACACCCACATATACTTTACTCTTTGCATGGTTTAGCTTAAAACCCGAAACTATACCAAATTCATTAAGAATATCTGCCAGATTACTCACAGAAACTGGATCATTTCGAGGGAAGATAATAAGGTCATCAGCAAATGTTATGTGAGAGATATAAACAGAACCATAATATGGTACCTTAATTTTGCCATTGGAAACAGCCTCTTCTAACATACAACTGAGCCCTTCCATTGCAATGATAAAAAGATAAGGAGATAGTGGATCGCCTTGCCGAATGCCATTCTTACTCCCGAAGAAGCCAATAGGAGAACCATTAAAGAGAATCAAAAATTTTGGAGTTTCCAAGCAACATTGAATCCATTTAACCCAGTGCTGAGGGAAGCCCATATTATTGAGCATCATGTAAATAAAATGCCTATTGACTGAGTCAAAGGCCTTTCGTAAATCAGCTTTAAAATAGATCTTTTTTCCTCTTGTTTTTGAGTGTAGATCCTTAACCAAATAATTAGCAAGCAGGACATTATGATGGATACTCCTCCCTTTAAGAAAAGCAGCCTGATTAGGACTAATGACCTTATTCATGACCTTTTGTAGTCTATCTGCCAACAACGCAAAGTTTATGACCGTCGTATTTTTTTACGAAAGCGTGCTTGTACGACTTCACCTGGGCTAATAAGACGGCAAAGACCAGTATTTTGAATTTCTGAGACGGTGCACGAAAAATCGATCGAAACTTGACTCTGCGCAAAGTTTATGACCGTCGCGTTTTTTCGTGAAACCATGCTCATACGACTTACCATGGGCTAATACATCATGAATGGCCAGTATTTTGAATTTCCGAGATGGTGCACGAAAAACCGATCGAAACTCGACTCTGCGCAAAGTTCACGCAAAGTTTATGACCGTCATATTTTTTTACGAAAGTGTGCTTGTACGACTTCACCTGGGCAAATAAGACGGCAAAGACCTGTATTTTGAATTTCCATGACGGTGCACGAAAAATCGATCGAATCTCGACTCTGCACAAAGTTTTTGACCGTCGCATTTTTTCGTGAAACCATGCTCATACGACTTACAATGGGCAGTATTTTTCTAGCATTTTCACCTCTTTTTTTTTGCTTTTCCATAGAAGAATTCTTTGGGTATCTATAGACCCCAATTTGGCTTCAAATTGGAGCAAAATTAAACTATTTTTTAAAAACTCAGGTACGAACAGTACTACCATCGACACCAACGATACCATCACTGAAAGCACCCAGACATTTTGGGTGGCGATGGTACTACTATTGCTTGGACCATACCATCGTCGCTTGGGTGGTACCACTATCATCCACCAGTGGTACTATCACCAAGAATCCCCAAAAAAAAGTACTTTCAATCCTTTTTTAGACTCGACTCATACCTCCTATTGACCCCTATCCAAGTCAACAAAATGAGCTCAACCTAAGCTCAAATCTAACCCAAAGTGGACATGATTGTCTCACATTGAGCTAATTTAGATTTCTCTAAATCTAACTCAATTAGGACTTAATTATGATGCTAACTATGATACACTACATAATTACAATCGTTATTGTCCGACACGTCAATTGATCTTCCATACTCCGGGCGAACTTCCTGGCATCCTCCGGTGAACTTTCGATGAGTCTCTCGATCATCTTTCAGTGAACTCCCAGTGTGCTCCCAATAAGCTTCTGATCACCTACGGTGAACTCCCGACGACCTCCCACTGCATCGTTTGAATCCTAGCCCGATGCCCGAACTTGACTCCAGCCTAATATCAGATTGTATTATCTTTTCACCATCGTAGTTAATTCTGCATCACTTTCTCCAATGCATAATTTAGATTATAAAACTCATCAATTAATTTCATCATCAAAATTCAAGATTCAATAAGTCCGGCATCAAAGAAAGGAGTACTCAAACAAGGTATCCTTAGTGTCTCAAGTCTAAGGACCAGACACGTAATTAAGACTATGGAATCGCTGTATGACATTGGGTATCATTAACCATCCAACATTCCATAAGCAGATCAATCAATAAACATATTTTTCGATGAGCACATGTATTATACCCTTAGTATCCCCACACAAGTGGCTATGAGACCAACCACCTTCATCATATGAATAGGTATACAGTACACCAGTCTGTCCAATTTTCTTGATGTCCCTCTTGAATAACCTATGACCAAAATTATTTATGGTATATGTTTAAAGGTGAACCGGTCTTATTATCGTGATCTCATCACGATCTGATTCTTGTTGCACAGATCTAAGGGCATCACAATATATGCAACATGCAACATAAAGTGAGAATATGTCAATAATAATAGTAAGCAAAAAGATCACGTAGCATGTCACACGTGTCATCACTCACATGATTGGCCTACAAGACACCTGCAACCAGTAGCCTCGCCTACTCGATGAAAATCTAGAGATCATCTTCTTATAGTTGGCATTTATGAAGCGAGATTGTGGCTCCTCTTTTGTCCTATGATTTATCTTCCATTCGAATCCCTAGGAGTCCTTGCTTTTCCAGATTATCACGAACATAACTAGTTTTGCCTAAGTCGTGTGGCACCCTTGCAAGTCCGTCCGCAAAGATCAACCTTCCTGAAACCTCCTAGGGTCCCTTAGGACCTACAAAAGAGAAAACGGGTTAGAGGAAGCACTTCCCACGAGATCCACAAGCAACAGCTTTAGCAAATACTTTATATAGGTAATACAAATTACAACCATGGACTTTCTAAGCTCTGAAGGGTTGCACACGAAGGATCAAGGTCTATTACGGACCGAAGTCCTCACAAGTATCCACATGACACGACTCTCATTTATAAGATGAAATCGGCCATGAAAGTTAACCAAACGAGGGCTGTCAAGCCTATTGCAAGCCCGCTACTTGTTATACAAAGGATGTACAAAAATTAAAGGACACAGACAATCATGAGCATTACGTTGAACACCTTGTTTATATTTTTATTCGTGACATTCTCTCCTACTTATTCTTTCGACGTCCTCGTCAAAGCCGTTGTAGACGCTGCATCTCCTCGCCCTTTGCTGAATCTTCAATCTTCCACTTTAGCTGTAATACAACCCTTGGCTCCCGACTGCTCTCTACTACTGTTGTTGAGTAGTCAAACTTTGATCTGACATGCTACTTCAACTTGCCAATGACTGACTTCTGTATGGGATTGGCTAAGCTATGTTGATCCTTGTTGATTTATGTGGATACTTCTGGTGAAGTAAAAGACCTTCCTTGTTATGTGCTAGTAGTGCAATAGTCTCATGTTGCTTAAACTGGATGGATGTTTGTTGGAGCCTTAACGAGCATCGTTTCGTAGACTTTGAAGTTTTTGAGGTCCTTCCTCCACAAGATTCACTCATTGATCCTTCTTCAACTTTAGTTGTCACTTCCAAGTAGGTTCGCATCACTCCCGCTATCGATTGGCATTATATTAAAAAATGAAGCGGGCAATCTACTCTTAGTAGTACTGATCACCAACGGTGAGTATTTAACAACTATTATCTTCCATAAGCTTTCCTCGAAGGGTCACTGAACTTGTGCAGAGCTTCTATGTTGGATAAATAAGAGAATCAGGGTACTAAGTTTCATATTTCTCTTTGAGTTGAGGAGGCAAATGTTACGTGATTTCACCCGCCTCCTCGAGGTATGAGAACTAGGGTACTCAGTTTTACCCACTCTCTTGAGTTGAGAAGGTAAAAGTTACTTGATTTCGCCTGCCTCCTTGAGGTTATACTTCATGCATCAAACTGGTTACTAGCATTTCGTCTACTCTTTACTAACACATCTGAAGCACTCGAAGCGTTTGCATTCCTTGCATTGAGTTAGCTATTGTAATTTGTATTCCCACTGCCATCAAACTTCCATAATGCAAGAAGTTTTGCTCGAAAAGAGCAAAAGTTTACCCCAACATAGAGTAAGTCTTTGATAGTTCTGGTAGCCTCTGGGATTGTGTCATCTTCTCCATCATCTTTGTCGCCTACTCCTTTGAGTAGAAAAGGTATAGCACCACATACTGCCTTCTTCATTTCTTAGTTGAGCACTCCTGCATCAACCCAAAGTTTCTCACTTTTGGCTATCTTGATGAGAAGCTCGTCGACACTAGTCTTATGAAGTTTTATGGCCTCTGCCCTTCTGCCCTATCTTAGTACTTGGAGTTTACCTCTGCATTCTTCACCTCCTCGACCCCTTTTACGACTAACGCTATCCCTCCATCAGAGCAAGGGATCGATGACTCCACGGAAGTCCCACCTCTGTGGTACCATGACGCTACCGAGCCCATGGCCCTACTATCCATTGCCTTACATCTGCATCCCTTTCTTCGCGAATGGTAGATCTGCCTCTGTGGCATTGTGGCACTCCTCCGAGTCCATCTCCTTTCTAACTAATGTTTTGCTTTTGGGTAGCTAAGCCCCTCTAGACTCGTCGCTTCCTCGCCCCTTTCGACCACTTGCTTCAACACTTCTGTGTTCTACTAGCAGTTCTCTTTGGTCGATGGAAAGATAGACTGCAACTCTCATGTATGGCCTCCGTCATCTTGTTGTAAGGCTCATGTCGATTATGTTCTCCTTAGCTTCCTGAGTAGCAACGTTCGCTTACTCCGTCTTATCCTCTGACTTGTCAAGCTCTCTTAAGCGAATATAAGCACTGAAGTAGTCCAACTCTCCAGTCGCTCTGATCATACCTCTGTATGATCAAGTCCCCTCCATGGAACTCACTGGTACTTGTAATCTAACTTCTCCCTTGGTGGTACACAGCCCCCATATGCTGATGACCAAGGCTTTCATCCAATACAAGATTCGATGCACACACACGAAAAACTCGCCACTATGGTACCATGGCATTCACTCTTTGAATCCATAGTCCTTGTCATTGTGTTGCTCACCGAAGTGGAGCTCCAGTAGCTCCTGATCATACATCTGCATGATCGTGTCCCTCACGGGACATCTCCTCATATGTTGTATTACTGTGAACTATTCCACCACGATCCACTGCACCATGTCACCTCCTGATTGCTGGTTACAACTGCCCTGCAAGCCAATCACGTGAGTGATGGCACGTGTGACATGTTGTGTGATCTTTTTGCTTATGATTAATATTGGCATATTCTCATATTATATTATTTGTTACATATATATTGTGATGTCCTTAGTTCTGTGCAATAGGAATCGGATCGTGATGAGATCACGATAATGAGATCGATTCACCATTAAACACAGATCCTAAATAATCCTAGTCATAGGTTACTCAATAGGGATATTGAGATGACTAGATAGATCGGTGTACTATATACCCGTCCATATAATGGAGACGGCTGGTCTCATAGCCACTTGTGTGGAAACACTAAGGATATAGTACAGGTGCTCATTGGAGAATGAGTTCACTAATTGATCCGCTTATGGAATGTTGTATGGTTAATGATACCTAATGTCAGACAACGATTCCATAGTCTTAGTTGTGTATCTGGTCCTTAGACTTGAGACATCAATGATGCCTTGTATGAGTACTCCTTTCTTTGACGCTAGACATACAGATTTAGAAAGCTCCAGATCTAGTACAGCTGGTTATCAGGATTTGTAGTCAACCTTACGAAGGCAATTGAGTGTCAATAGAGGATTATCCACTCTCGGTATCACGAGAGGAATATCTCATATGTGCTTGCTTAGACAAATCCCTGGCTAGGGTCATTCGGATTGAGAGAGAAGGAGTTCTCTGGTAAAATTCGATTAGAGTAAGACAAACTGATTCTGTATGTGACCTGACAGTACCATGTCCAATATACGATCTTTGGGATATTATTTGGATGAGGAATTATAGATACATGGTAACTGTGAACAGACAGGTCCGATGGATTTGATCTCCCCTATACCGTTTGGGGACTATGGCGTAGTGGCCTAGTACGTCCATAATCGATGAGTCGAGTGAATTATTATGGGGATAATACTTCACTATATCAGAAGGAGTTCTGATGGGAGTGACTCACGGCCAGCTCGGTATCGAACCTAGAGGGTCACACACATATGGTAGATGCTTCAACGAATAGAGGATTGGATGAAGATTCAATTAGTCTCTATTCTCATTAGATGAGACCCTATGTTGATGGGCCCCTTGATTAAAACCCAATTATAGGCCTAAGGAGATTATTGGATAGAGATCCAATAATGCAAGGTTTGTGGGTTATTGGATGGAGATCCAATACCCACTAAGGAAGGAGCCCTAGGGTTTTGGTGGCTCTCTATAAATAGGAGGGGAGACTCAGGGTTGATAGGCTGCAGCTTTAGCCACCACCTCCTATTCTCCTCCCTCCCTCTGAGCAAGTCCTTCATCTTCTCCATCCGGATCTGGAATACAGGGATATACGATCTCCCTAGGTAAAATCAATCTCTTACACATCATGTTTTTTTCAGTTTTTATGATTTTTCTCGCGACCCCAATTTTTTGCACGACGATTTGATCTGTGTGGGAAACTAATTTTTATTTTGATTTCCGCTGCGCATGTGATGCACCCGCTATAGGTTTCCGAACACTGATGATATCTCTATTGCATTCAGATTCTTATGTGATAAACTCAGACTATGATCTCTACATGTGTGGCCTCTGCCAGCACATCGTAGGGCCTCCGCCACCTCCAATTGTGTTCACTCTTTTGGCAATTCACCTTCGCCCCCCCACTCTCGGGTCACACCTGGATAAAGTATCACTCTAGGACAGTCTGTCGCCAAGTAGCTCTCAAAATCCCCTGACTTTGCTAAAATTGGTGCACCATTGTCTGGATCTTGGGTCTCTATCCCCCACCAGCATAATCTCTATTATGCATCACTTTCTTCACGATAACTCGAATAGCAACACTATGGCATATTCTTCAAAAGTATCTATCTCTATGTCCTCTTGCCCGTACAAAGGCCTTCTGATTCTAACTTCGCCTCTGCAAGTTGAATCACCTTAGTTCCTCTATCAAATGCTTCTCTGAGATAAGGTGCATGTGCCTCAAAGCTCGCTTCATTTTCGACACCATGGCAAATGAGTCTGCCCCATCAAAATGAAGAACCCATGGAACGACATAATCCCACTCTTGCCTCTACAAGAGTTCATGTCCTTAACCTCTGTCCAAGGAAAGCTCTGTGCTTCCGCTCTATGTTTTTATCTTCTACGTCCACTCCCTTCATGCGGCTTGGATACTTCACCAAGTTCCACCCAAGTTGCTCTCTGCCTCTCGATTTGCATTGAGATGATGGTGGCCCACATGCCCTCCATTCCATGGGTCAGTCCTCTATTGAGTTTGATTTTCACATCGACTCTAAGTGTGCCTTTGTATGATGTTGCCATTGTCGCTCCCCCACTTGATCTTGTAATGCATCCACTAATGCATTACTTCATTCGAGATCATGCATGACTCATTGTTGCTCTCTCGGTCCATTGAGCTTTGTAGAGATATTGTCTTGAGGAACTTTTCCTCAACATGTGCGGTCCGTTGTATATGATTCTCCCTCAGGAGAACCAGGACCAATCCCTCCTAGATATATGTCTTGTTGGAGCAACTTTCTTCTTTGCATTCTTCTCTCTAGAAGTTTTGGTGACCACCATCCCCTTAGACTACTCCACATTACTGAACAATCTATGCATTATTCTGCCCCTGTAAATGCCCTTGCTAGATTATGACTCTTCGCCAATACAAACCCCGCTGCACCATTCAAGGCCTAGCAACATGCTAAACTTATTGCACACTTCAGTCTCCTACGGACATATTCATTCCATGACGAAGAGAAAGTTTCAGTGCTCCATAGCGCCAAGTTTCGATCACCTTGGGATGGCCACGAATACTCCATCGTCCATATATAAGCCCTTGCATGAGTGCCAAATTCTTCAAGTTGGCAACTTCCCTCACCTTTGTGAGTTTTGCATAACTCTTTCGGTTGTTGAGCAACACATCCTACTTTCTACGGTCTCATCTTTTACCAAGCACCCCACTTGTCTTGAGCAACGTCAAGTTTGGTTGCCAACATCGAGCCGTAGCTCGAACTCAGTCATCCTAACCTTTGTGTGCTATACATTCTTTCTAGCTTACTTGTCCTAATGGTGCCTCTCGCGCAAAGGGTTGGTCATTCCTCTGAATGCCAATTAAGGATGCCTGCTCCTCTGAGTGACTCCTTTCCATACATCTTCATATCTGTTTCTCCCAAATGATCACGCGTGTTGGTTGCCCTCCATGCAGCCCAGCTAGGTCCCCCACGCTTACATGGCAAGTGTTTCTGTGTGTGCTTATCACAGACTTAGCTAGTTTTTTTTGCCTAAGTCATACGGCACCCTTGCGAGTCCGTCTGTAAAGGTCAGCCTCCCCGAAACCTCCTAGGATCCCTTAGGATCTACAAAAGAGAAAACAGGTTAGAGGAAGCACTTCCCACGGGATCCACAAGCAATAGCTTTAGTAAACACTTTATATAGCCAATACAAATGATAATTATGAATTTTACAAGCTCTGAATGGTTGCACATGAAGGATCAAGGTACATTATAGACCGAAGTCCCCACAAGTATCCACATGACACGACTCTCATTTACAAGCTAAAATCGATGATGAAAGTTAACCAAACGAGGGTTGTCAAGCCTACTGTAAGCCCGCTACTTGCTATACAAAACATGTATAAAAACTGAAGGACACGGACAATCATGAGCATTACGTCGAACACCTTGTTTATATTTTTGTTTGTGACAAGATAGTGCTTGACTCGAGAGTTTGTGTGGTGATTGTTAATGTGATCCTGGGAGTGGGCATGGTGTCATCCTATTTGTTCTGCTATCGCCTGCGCTTGGGTTGAGGATCACAAACCATTCTGACTAACATGGTGCATTACGGTGACTCATAGATGTTGGAGTTGCACCTAGTGTGGTGGGTTGTTGAAGCTTCGAAGTTGTGGCTATACCTCTTCTTCAGCCCTGTCAACTCCACATTTAGCTCCTTGGTTGCCTCGTGTTTGGCATGTAGTAGTTCCCCAGGCCTTGGTCCACTTTGTGAGGCTCTAAAGCTTCGAGGGGCCAAAGCGTGATGGTCAATGGATGTTTCTTGCACTTTTGGAAGTTAGTGGACTAGTTTCAAGTCGGGCCTGGTCATCCTCTAGCTTTGTATTCTTTTCCCAATCGTCATATGGCTTTGTACTTTTCTTAGCTAATAAAGGACCTCTTTTTTGTCATGCTATCTTTCGATCTGCTTTAGATGTTTCATTTGGGACCATTGTGCTTTGTATTTACAAGGCCCTCCTATGGGCGAGGGTTCTTCCCTTTTCTCATGTCTTAATGGCGAGGAGACCCATCAAGTTTCGGTGGTCTTGCTTTCCCTTTAGGGAGCGAAATCGCCATTAGGTAACATCATCTAGATTCTCAGGGGTTGCTCCTAATTTCACCAATGCCATTGTGGGTTGGGAACTTGATCGCCATGTGATATGTGGAGACCATGACCTTCAGTCAGTTGAGAAGGGGGTGGCCGATGATTGCGTTGTAGGCAAACAAAAGGTCTACCACAATGAACTTAGCTAGTAGCACCTTAGACTGAGGCTCCTCACAAAAGGTGATGTGGAGCATTATTGTACCCAAGGAGGTGATGGAGTCCCCTGTGGATCCTGACAATGAAGACGTCATCAAGGAGAGGCCATTCATGGCTAAGTCTAGTTTTGAAATGCGACAAGATAGAGTACATCGATGGAATTGTCAATGTCAATCATCACTCTTTTGACAAGGGTGTTGGCCATCCAGATAGAGATTACCAGTGCACCATCATGAGTGGGGTCCATATGGCCTATGTCCTCTTCCCCAAAGACGATCTTAGGCCCTTCTTTTGCCCTCATTGGCCTTTCCATAGAGGCACAGGCGTAGGCTTTCCATCCAATGGAGCTTTCACCTCCAGAAGCATGGCCTTTGAAGATGACATCGATCTGCTTTTCTATGGGCCCCTGTGAGCCGAGTGATCACTCCCGGGAGTGGCCTACATATCTTCCCAAATGACCCCTTTTAACAAGGTCCTCGATCTGGCATCTCGGATCCCAACACTCTTTTGTGTCGTGCCCATGGTCCTAATGAAAACAGTAGATCCCTTCATGGGTCGGGGTTCCCTTTGGAGGCCCTTTTCCTTTATTTGGAGAAAAATCTTCATTCTCATCATGTTCTTAGGGAGTAACCCTGCCTTCTCCCACTGGTCATCTAGTCAGGTGCATCGCCCTCTTCGAGGCGACTCTAGGGTTGGGACCCAGGATTCATGGTACGTTCTCCTACTGGTTTCTTCCCATCATCCTAGGACCATAGCTTTAGCCGATTTGTACTGATTGGCCCTTTGGAACATTTATGGGATGATCATGGGTGGTCTTTCGACCAATGATTAAAAGAATAGGGTAAGCCTCAGGCCTTTCATAAAGGCTTGGATTATCAGTGAAGGATAGGCATCTTGAATCCCTTGGAGCTCGTTGGTGAACCGAGTAACAAAATCAGATAGAGGCTCGCCTTCCCTTTGCCTTATCTCGAGCAAGGTCACGTGCTGAGGGTTTTGGCCGCACATTAGCGAGAAAGTGGAGTTCAAAATCTTTGGCGAGCTATGAAAAGGAAGAAATTGAGAGGGATTTCAGGCGGTTGTACCATTCGTAGGCCGACCCCTTTAGGGTTATCAAGAATGCCCTACACATGAGCTCATCTAAAATGCTGAATAGAGACATCTACGTCCAAAATGCGACGATGTGCTCTCTAGGGTAGAAGCTGCCATCAAAGTTCTCCAAGTTGGGGAGGCGAAAGTTGACTAGAACAAGCTCCTCCAAGATGCTTTGAATGAAAGGGGAAATGTGAGGTGTGTTAGGTGATAGAAATGAGAGAAGATATTAGGAAAGAAATGAAGTGCACTTGTTTATTCCTTCACTCATACCTATTTATACAAGAAAAGATAAGATTAAAAAGATTAGGAGTTGAGGATTATCCTCAACAGTCTAACCATTCTGCTAATATTGTTATAATAATTTTATCTCTTAACATGCCCCCGCAAGATCGTGCTCCTATCAAGGATGTCGATCTTGGACCGATGAAGTGAAAATAACTTACGGACGAGTGACTTCGTAAGGGAGTCTGTTAGTTGATCTACCGTGTAAATATGAGAAACACGTAATTGATGATTGATCACTTAATCTCGTACAAAGTGAAAGTCAATTGCTATATGTTTTAAACGAGAATGAAATACTGGATTGGCACATAAATAGGTAGCCTCGACATTATTATAGTATATTGTAGGAGTAACAGAAGAGCGGATGTCCAGTTCTTTGAGCAGATTCATTACCTAATTAAGTTCTACAACAGCAGTTGTAATAGAGTGATACTTAGCTTCATTGGTTGGCCGAGCAACTGTCTTTTATTTCTTGGAACTCCAACTGACTGGATTGGTTCCTAGGAAAATGATATACTCAGATGTCGATGTTCTATCATCAAAGTTCCTGGCCTAATCAGCATCAACATAAGCATAAAGTTGGAGTGGAGAGTTTTTGTAGAGAAATATGTCATAGTCAAGAGTACCATTAAGATATCGTAATACTCGTTTAACTCCTAACCAATGTGTGGTAGACGGTCTATGCATGAATTGTGACACCTTGTTAACTGCAAAGGAGATATCTGGGCGGGTCAGAGCTAAATATTGTAAAGAGTCAATTACTTACTGATATTGTGTAGGATCTATAGCACGACTGTTGTCATTTAACCGAAGCGATTCACTAGTGGAGAGAGGAGTTGAAATAGCTTTTGCATCCTTTTTGTTTATCTTCACTAATAAGTTTTGAATATACTTCCGTTGAGAAAGGAAGAGTCCCGAAGATGTAGACATTGCTTCCACACCCAAAAAATAATTCAAGGGACCGAGATCTTTGAGGAAAAATCGAGAGGCCAAAGTTATTACCTGTCACAATGATATCATCCACATATACTAGAAGATATATTATACTGTCAGGTTATTGATGGAGAAATAAGGAGGTATTAGACTTAATGTTGGAGAAGTCGACTGATATAAAAAATGAGCTGAGTTCTTTGTACCAAGCTCGTGGAGCATGATGAGTCCATAAATAGCCTTGTGGAGTTTACAGACATGTTTCTGATACTGAGGATGAAGAAAATCATGAGGTTGCTCCATAAAAATATTATCATTTAATATTCCTTGTAAGAAGGCATTGTTCACATTAAGTTGCCGCAGAAGCCAACCTTTTAAAATGGCTAAACTCAGAATCAATCGGATTGTCATGGGTTTAACAACAGGACTGAATATCTCTATAAAGTCAACACTAGGACATTGATAAAAGTCTTTGGCCACTAAACAGGCTTTATACCTGGCAATGGACCCATCAGGGTTCCGCTTAACTCAAAAAACCTACTTACACCCGATGACATTTTATGCGGGATAAAATAGAACAAGTGTCCAGGTAGAGTTATGAAGGAGGGCATCATGTTCATCACACATAGCTCGACGCCAATGAGGAGACTTTTGGGCTTGAATGATCGTGGTAGGTTCACAGGTCTCAACAGAGGGAGTCACAACTGTATTGAGGTTGAGAACCTGATGTAGTTTGAAAATGTCACTTTTATAGTGTGTTGTCATGGGATGTCTAAGTGGTCTAGGAGATGATGGTGGAATGGTGTCGGGAAAGTAGTAGAACAGGGTGAGTTGGACTGAGGAACATTAGCGCTGCTAGGCTGAGGTGAGGGAAATGCTAGTGATTGAGTGTCTGAAGATTGGATATCTATGGTAGGAGGTATGTAGTTGGTGCAGTAGAAGACTTGGACCGGTGAAATGGAAAGGAGGACTCCACAAAGATAACATGACGAGACATAAAGACCTTGTGAGTTAAAGGATCGTAGCATCGGTAAGCATTATGTTCAAAAGAGTAACCAATGAAGGTACAAGGCTTTGACCTTGGGGCTAGTTTATGTGATGCATAAGGACGTAGCCAAGGATAACAGACACAACCAAAAAACCTAAATTTCTGAAGATTTGGGGATTTATAAAATAGTTTTTCAAATGGTGATTAATTATGGAGGACTGGAGTAGGCATGCGATTAATCAGATAGATTACAGTCTGAAAGGGTGCAAACCAAAAAGTAGTTGGTATGGAGGCATGATGGAGAAGTGTGAGACCAATTTCAACTATATGTCAATGTTTACGTTCGGCTGAACCAACAAGTTAAGGAGTGTATGGGGGAGACTTGAGATACTGAATACCACAGGCTAATAGGTATGGTGTTAGTGTTTGGTATTCACCTCACTGTCAGAATAAATTATTTTAATTATGGACTGAAGAACATTTTTCACCATTTTTTTTAAGGTAAGGAAGATTGTGGAGACCTCAGACTTATGTTGAAGATGATAAAACTAAGTATACTTGGTAAAATACTCAATAAAGACAACATAGAATCTATTTTTATCAAATGAAATAATTGGTACAGGACCCCAAACATCAGTATAAAGAATTTCAAATGGTTGTGTGCAAGAAATAGAAGAAGTTTCAAATGATTGTGTGCAAGAAATAGAAGAAATTTCAAATGGTAGTCTATGACTTTTATTGTTAAGACATGCATCACAATGAGTAACAATAGAGCTAGCTTTAAAAGCTGGAAGAGAATAACGAGAGAAAAATTATTGTTGAGTTGAGGAAGAAGGGTGACCAAGATGACGATACCACACATCCATTGGAGCAACAACAGAAGAATAGGCAGTGGGCTGAGAGATTGATAGCCACTGGTATATATTATCTTTACTCTGGCCTTGAACTAATGATGCCCCCGTGCTCAGATCCTTGACAAGAAAGTAGTCAGGAAAAAATTCAATGGAGGTATTATTTTATTTACAAAATTGAGAGACAGAAATAAGATTTCATTTAATATGAGGAGCGCACAACACATCATCGAGTGTAAAGTTAAGAGTATGCGAATTAAGCATTATGAAACCAATATAAGTAATAGAAAATCGCTTACCATCACCAATGATGATGTCATCGTTACCACCATAACTGTTATGAAGGGACAAGTTATGGAGATCCGATGTTATGTGATGAGAGGCTCTAGAGTCCATAATCCAGGAATGTTAATCAGAAGTCGGGGTAGTAGTGAGATGCGCTTGGGGCATGATTGTAAAAGGTTGAGGATGAGACCAATAAATTTTAACGGAGTGACCAACTTTATCACACAATTGGCAGACTATTCATTATTGAAGCATAGGAGCAGGACGCCAAGGCTATTGGTAATTGATGTTGCCATGTTGAGGTATGGGCGCAGGACGCTAAGGCTGTTGGGAACCGAATTTTCCACTTAGATTGTAGGAAGACGGTGCCTCGCCTAGACCTTTATTGACAGGCTTAAAAAATTGATTACTCTTCTTTTTAAATTTATGACTTACTTGAGCAGTGATAGGTGGTCCTAGTACCCTATCTTCACACTTCAAGTACGTCTCGTAGTCAGTCAACTTATCGTATAGCTCCTCAAACGATAGTGACAAGTCACGCACCCATATTGCTACTACTAATTCTTTGTACTCAACCCCAAGACCATTGAGGGTGTGGACAATAACTTCATTAAATCACTGAGGTTGTGCCCTATTAAAGCTAAATCATCGATGATAATCTTTATATTTTGGAGATAGTCAGTGATGGTACTTTCCTCTTATTTTGTGTTCATCAGACTTGAGAGGAGGCCGAGCATGCGAGTATGCGAGCGATTTGCCAATGTAGTTTACAGCTTACACCAGGTTTCGACAGCAGTAGCACAAGAAGATATAAGCGGTGCGATAGAACCAGCAACGGATGCTTGAATCGCTTGAAGAATGAGACGATCTTAACGTAACCATAGTTTATGCTCCGGATTTGGTACTTGACTTGTTGTTCCTAGGATGTTGATCATTACTGGTGGACAACTAAAATATCTATCAACATAACCTAATAAATCATAGCCAAAGAGGAGATTAGTGAATTGAGCACGCCAAGATGCGTAGTTGCCTCCTTTAGATAATTTAAATGGATGAGGACTGCAACATTAATGGAGACCAGTCCTATAATCTGAGAAGTAGTTTGAGAAGTACTAGTGCTTCCTATGGGTACAGTGATAGGAATGTGAAAGGTAGACAATGAAGACATTGTGAGAAAAAATACCAATCACTATCTCAGTTTGATCTGAAAAATTTGTCTTGCTGAAATGCTTATTACAGTTAGTGTGGCCGACCAAATTATTGGAACTGAAGTCTGCTGCAGCAAGAAAAGACAGAAACTATTATTTTTTAGGATCGGTAATTGCCTACTGTGTTTTCCTGCCTTCTGTACTGCCTGTTGTGTTTCGCTGAAGGTGTTGTAACCCAGGAGGAGCAGCAGCCACTCGAGATGTAGCAAAGGTTGAAGTGGAGCGAAACTGGAAGGATTCCTTTGCGAGTGCCACTGCCGAAACTGAAGGAAGCCTTGGTCGGGCAACGGTAGGAGAGGAAGATGTGACTGGGCAACAAGGGGCTTTGCTCCGGCATGGGCAAAGGATTGAGGGAGAGTATCCTTAGGAGAAATAGGGGCTATAACAGTAAAGGATCATCCTCTGCTCTAGAGAAAAGGTAGCAAGGAGACAATAGATGACCGTGACTTTGAAGATGTCATGGCCGGAGGCAACAGCGAGTAAGACAGCTCCCTCCATGCGTTGGCTTCCATAAAAGTACGATTGGAGAGGATGGTGGCCCGAGTCACTGGACCTCAGAGGGCTACCACCGGTAGAGGAGAAGACGGGCGTCATCGATAGCATCATGAGCACGCTTGTCTCTTACTGGAGAGGGAGATCTGCACCGATGAGGAGAGAGTTGCCTTCAGAGCAAAGGAAGTAGAGGATGTCTGTGACGTAGATCTTTCCAGCGATAGGACAACTTTCTTCCCCGAGGAGACCTTGTCAGGATCTAGCACAAAGATGGGGCTCGTTGCCTCTATCGCTCAATCGCTGTTGGTCGACGATGCAAGGTTACCCGTAAGTGGAGATTTGGCGACTGTAGGGAAGATCGCGATCTGGTGTTGGTTCTTGTTTAACATGACAGCAGCGGGTCTAGAAAGGAAGAAGAGCCCTCGCTAAGTGTCGGTGAGAAGGGGTAGCGCCAGGAGAAGGAGGAGCTGCCGAAGGAGAATTCGAGGAAGCCGTTGTAGTAAAGGTGTGCTTCCCTTTCTTCACTGACTTCAAGATCAACTTAGAGAAAGGGTTCAACCCATTCTCATCCAAGCAAGGTGCGTTGGAAGCAGAGGTAGGTCGCTGGGGAGGAAGGTTGAGGATGCAGTGCTGGGCAAAGGAGTTAATGGGGAATTTTCTGTCATTTGACAGTGAGAAGAAGGTTTCTCTTATGGCTCTGATGCCATGATAGAAATGAGAGAAGAGATTAGGAAAGAAATGAAGTGCACTTATTTATTCCTTCACTCATACTTATTTATACAAGAAAAGATAAGCTTAAAAAGATTAGGAGCTGAGGATTTCCCTCAATAGTCTAACCATTCTGCTAATATTATTACAACATTTTTATCTCTTAACAGTAGGTTCACCACAGAAATGCTAGAATTCCTACTAAACTTCATCTATCCTTTGATTCGTAGCTTGGAGCTGCACCTTCATCGTGTGTTCCCAGGAATTGACGAACTGAGGCTCAAATCCTAGTAGGGTTTAAGTATAGCCCAATGGAAGGCTACACACCATTACTGGAGAGAGTGGATCCCACCCAATCAAAGAGATCCTTGGAAGGTGAGGGCTCATGGGTAAGACCTTGAGTAGAGGAGGTACAATCTACGGTTGGAGGGCGGGCCGCTACGTCGAGGTTGTTGGCTATGCCAACTAAGGGAGAAGTGGGGTAATGGTTTACATCATGCTAGTGAGAGTCTAGACTTATTAAGTAAGGCTTAGGAATGATTTTGATGAGACAAACAAGGAACTTGTCCCCAACTCAAGGGAGAAAAGCCCTGGATCATTGAGTAGGCACTAGTAGGGCCCAGTGTCTCGATCGAAGCAGAGGTGTCATTTTGTTGAAATGGGGGTATGGGCCCTCTTTGCTCGAGAGGGTTTAGGATCGTGGATAATGCCTCCTTATTGGAGCGTTTGTTAGGAGTGGAGAAGGATGTTCCTATGACATTCAGCCCTCCTTCTAGTGCCAAAATTTTCTCACACGGATATCGTTGACTGGTCAATCGGCCCCGATTGATTCACTATCAAAGGTGCAAGTCCATCCTTATGTCTCCTCTTCGTGAATGGTGATAAGCTGACGTTGAGAACTGGTGTTAAAAAATTGGTTCATCAGGAGTGATCCAGTCTTGAGAAGGTGAGGCTGGATAGATAAAGAATCGAGCTCTCCTTGATGTTGTGACTGTATGTGGCATTAAGCCGTCTCCCAGTGGTTGGGTTATCTCCTAGTGGCATCGACTCATCTCTTGGTAGCTGGGTTATCTCCCGGTGGCACTGAGTCATCTCTTAGCGGCTGGGTTGTCTCCTCCTGGTAATGCTAAGTCATATCTTGGTGATTGGGTTGTCTCCTGCGACGTCGAGTATCTTGCACCATAAGTCTACGTCGGGGGCATCCCAGCTCGACCCCTCCGATGCTTAAGTTAGCTTAGCTGTAGGAGGAGAAAGACAGTGATATAAGTTGTATGAGGGAGTAGAGATTGTTGACTGCTTACTCTAGCTGGAGTTGGGGTGTGGTCTTTATACCTAAGTGATTGGCGGGAGCAGACAAGTCTCTGTCGTGGTCTCCCCTTACCTGCTGTGGCGAAAGTATTAATGTGAGCGGCTTGTCGACATATGGGCTACACCCGGGGAGGGCTGTCAGGGGCATAGCTTCGGTAAGACTCCCTTGCTTCTTTGGGTTATGCAGGGTACGATCCTTTCATCTTCCGTCCGAAAGGAAGGATCGGTAATGTTGGGCCATGCCACCAACCATTAATGTTGGGTAAGGTCTGGTGCATCAATTTCTTGAAACTAGAATAAATGGCATGGTATCTACGGGGAGCCACTGAGTTAGGAGGTTTTGCTTAGGCATTTGCTTATATGGCGAAGGGGCTGATAAGTGATAAAATTAATCCTATCAAGTAATTTTACAAAAGTCTGAATATGTTTCATAAAAATTGACTGAGTTATACTCATTTTTGAATTATATTACACTTGACCATGACATCTTTTCACAAAAATTCTAATTTTGATATTTTATCATTCTAAAATATTTAAAAAAATAGAAAACATAATCATCTTTCAATTATGTTGGATATATTTCACAGAAATTAACTAAGTTACACTCTTTTTTTAATTAAGTTATACGTGATCACATGTATTTCTTAATAAATTTAATTTTGATATTTAGTCATCCTAAAATCCTCAAAAAAATAAAAAAATACACTAACCTCTAATCATATCTTAGTAATTTTGTAAATGTTTGGATATGTTTAGATTCATTTTTGAACTAAATTACAGCGTCACAGTGCCTATTCAAGAAATCTCCAATTTTGATACTTGATCACTCTAAAATCATTAAAAAAAATGAAAAGAGTTCTAATTATGTTACCAACATATTGTAGTATTTCTATTAAAGTTTGAATATGTTTCTTGAAAACTGATTAAGTTACACTTGTTTTTTGAACTAAGTTACATTCTATCCCAGCATCTTTCCAAAAAAATCTCTAATTTTGATATTTAATCACACTAAAATCATCAAAAATTGGAAAACATCTTGTCAAGCAGCTTAGTAACATAACAAATGAATCAGAATAACCATCCATATTACACATCATAGTAGCGCCACAACAAATAATGTTATTAAACCTTCACAACAACGACATACAAATAAATAGACACGATACGAATACGCATATACATCATTAAGTATCATGAATATAGGCATACCATTACTAAGACCATAATAGTAGCATGTATTAATTATACGAACATACGTACATATTAGTGCACATTATAGGAACACACCAAAGATCTATCATTCAATTTTCACAATACAAGCAATATTCACAATACTCGATCATAACACAGTAAACATATACAACATTATTCATAACAGTAAACATCACAATATTCACAACAATAATAGACACGATAATTCACAACAATAGTAAACATATACATATCATGGTATTCACAACATTGAAAAGATGCTGTAACAGGGTGGGAAGCTTATATTTGAATTATACGATATGCTTTCTATATTTTAAAACTAAAAAATATATTAGTTGTTGATTTATCATAAAATAATCATCGTTAACAAATAAAATATAAATTCATATCATAAATTTGAAAACCACTTCAAATAAATAATGTTGGCTAAAATTTTCATCGCATTAGCAGTACATGGCGATAAATTATAGACACAAACACATCAATCACCTCTCCATCAGTAAATTTGCCTGCATTATGCATCAATCACCTCTCTATTAGTAATACGTGACCACAAATTATAGTTTTGCATCTTTTTCTACCACCAAGCTATTTGGCAAAAAGATACATTTGGAATCAATCTCATGGAACTTATAGACTACTTTGCTTTTTATTAGTACCTTTTAATTGCATCTTCCTCGTGAATTGAATTAGATGCTAAATCACTTATCCGCCTCAAAAATCTTATATAGCAGATTGGCCTTTTAACATTCCATATCCTTACCATAATTATTTGATTTAGACTAACAGAACATTGCAATATAGTAAAATAGTAAAATATATGAAATTTATTAAGATAAACCTGCTTTTGTAGTTAGTTGTTGATGATTCAGTAGTTGATCTCAAATCACAGTAAGTTACGTTAATTGTTCTATAATATGGTGGAGACGCAAAGTCCTAAAAAAGGTTACCTAGGAAATATAAGGCCCCATATATGTTTGATACAGTAATCATCATTCCAAAGAAAGCAATGTGAAAGAAGGTAAAGGGTATGTCATCATGGTCCACTTATATAGTTTTGAATATTGTGTGTCATGTAACAGGACGTCTTTGGAAAAATATTCTTAAGAAATCAATATATACCGAGGATGGAAAGTATACAAGATGTCATAAAAGGAAATCTGTCACTACTAAGCAAGGGAATCCACTACCGCCATACATACAAGAAGGCAACTCGTCACTGCTGCAAAAGGGAACCCACTGCCATACATACAAGAAGGGAACCATCACCGAGGAGTGTAACCATAAAATTATAATTATATAAATTATTATGCATAAAAATTTTATACCAGATTGAAATCAAATAGTATTAGATGTAATATAAGTATCATCTTTCGGATCTGAATATCACTAAGATATCGATCTGTAAATAAAACTAGAATAGATCTAGAACTCTTCTTCTTTCTTCCTATCATTTCCGTTTTTGGAGAAATTAAGAGACTAACCATAATCTCTTTAATACCATTACGCAGCGTATGCGACGCTAGATTTAGAAGAGATCTTATTTATTTATAGGCGAGAACCGAGAGTAGAGGGTCTATGGTAAGTTATTAAGAGAGTTCCTTCCATCAAGGACATCCACTAAAATATCTCAATATAATATTAACTTTATTTAATATTGACTAATATCTCGTATCAGAATCAAATTAATCTAATAATATATCTTATTCAATTATAAAGGACCACATAATCTTAAATTCTCCCACTTACCTCAATAGAATATAAAAGATATCTAAAATCAAAATAAATAAAAATAAATTTTATTTAAAAATAATTTTATATAATTAGATTCTAAAATTTTTAAAAAAATATTTTATACATAGCCATGATTAAAAATAAGTCAATAAGTCTAATAAGCACAATAATATTATATTCAGTCCAACTATCAATGTGATGATAGTTTTATACTTTTCTAAGAAATTACCCCACCAGTTAGCATGAACACAAACCCTGAAGTAGATTTTATGTTATCGAGGCAATTTACAAAATCAACATCTGAATATCTCATCACTTCAAGTTGATCTGATTTCCTACATGAGCATATAATCTTTTGTCCCTTGCATATATCTCATTACTTTCTTTGCAGCTTTCCAATATTCCATTCTGGGTTACTCCGGTATCTACCCAGCATTGGAATTGCAAAACTGATATCTAGCTTTATACAGGTTTGAGCATATAATAAACTTTCAATTGCGCACTCATAAGGAACATTCTTTATTTGATCCCTTTCTAAGTTATTTTTCGGGCACTGGTTTTGGCTGAATTTTTCACCTCTAGTAATAGGTGTAGTTTTGCAAAGCTGGATATTAAATCTCTCCAAGATACGATTAATATAACATTTCTGAGACAGTCCTAACAAACCTTAAGATCTGTCCCTGGATATCTCAATGTCAATAACATAGGATGTCTCATTCATATCAACCATCTTAAAGTTCTTGTTGAGAAATATCTTGGTTTTGTGTAACAAACCAAGATCACTACTAGCATGCAATATATTATCCACATATAGAACTAATATAATAAACTTACTCCCACTAACCTTAAAATATATACACTTATCAATAGTATTTTCCTTAAATCCAAATGAAGTAATAATATCATGAAACTTTATATACCATTCATTATCTTGAAGCCTGTTTAAGGCTATAAATTGATTTCTTAAGTTTGCAAGCCTAACTTCTTTTCCTTTTTTTATGAATCATTCAGGTTGTTCCATATAAATTTTCTCATCTAGATCCTCATTCAGAAATGTTGTTTTCACATCCATCTAATATAGCTCAAGATCACATAAAATATTAAATTTTATATTTTCATGATAAAATTAATTGATAATTTTGATAAAATAATTATATAACCAGTTAAGTAATACAAGTGCACCTTGACCAATGATATGGATTATCGAAAGGTCATATGTTATGTTGGAATATCAAAATTCATACAGAAGGGTCAGGATTGTGATGGAAGATTAGATGTTAACACTAAAGACTATATATTATGCTAGAGGATCAGATGTTACGTGGAAGGAGGATAAATCATCATGTCAAAGGAAAAGATGATATATCAAATGATGGGACAACTATCTACAAGAATAGATGATGTGTCGAAAGAACAACATGCCAAAAGTCTTAACAATATATTAGAAGAGCAATTAATGTCTTGGTCGGAGTTTATCAATACTTTGGTTATTTTCTTATAGTTTTAGTTGCAATTAGTTGCTACTTAGGTGCATAATGGGTCTTTACGAGGCTATGCTGTTTGGGTTATTTTAGGCATTACAAAGCTTGGAAGCCCGATCCAGGTGGTTTATAATGCCGATGATGGTTTAACGGTAGTATCACCATAATCCCTCTTTTATGGTACTTAATTTACTCTTTGTTTTGAGTTAAGGCAAGAGTTGTAAAGGTTATTAAGCTTAAGTGTAGAAAGAAGTTCTCTCTTAAGAATTATTTTTAATTCAGAGAGAAATATTTTAAATATAAGAATTTTTTATCGATCTTAAAAATTAAAAAACATAAAGGGCTATTGATCTTCACTTGAATAAAAAAAAAATCAATAATAAAAGTTAGTAGTTTTAACGGAAAAAGAATCTGACATAGGTTGAAAAGATTAATCCATTAGAAAATCGATTTACCTCTCTATCCTACGACTAACGCTCTTATTTGTGTTCATCTACTTGTCACTAAAGTCTTTAGTGCTTGTTTTTCCTCGATCAAACTCTTAGTTTATTTAAATTTGCATAAGCACTACTTGCCCCTTCTTAGCATCATTGTCGATCAATGGTCTAGTTCAACTCAATGGATCCAACATGAATTTGAGAAACAATCGACTAATAGGACAGATCCTGCCTTCCATGAATAATTATTAAAAAAAGAGCAAACATCTGAATACTATGAGATATAAGATTTGACTATGAAGAGCTCAAGTTGAATTAGTGTCCCTTCATCCAACTATTATGGAAGGAACTTGTTCCTTCTGAACTTTTTTTTTCTTCTCAATTTCCATATCAGAGAGCATGTAGCTACATTTAATACCTTTACGTGTCAAGCTTTTATAGAGTAAGGAAATATTAAGAAATTATATTATCATCTTCCCAGCAATGCACGTCCATTACTTCGATCCTGTTACCCCAACTCTTTCATCTTCCTTTTGAAACAAGAATCAAGAACGAACTCCCATATATATTTACCAACAATGTATATATTGTAAGACAAGTATATGGTAAATGATTATATCTCCTCCGTTCCGTAATATGTTAGTAAATCCTATCGAACTGAAAATATTCACTTCAAATTTTATAATCTTTTAGATAGAGAATAGCTGAAAATATTCACTTTTATTATCTGAGAATATTCTCAACTTTAGGGGTTAGCGAGAGAGAGAGAGAGAGAGTTGAATATAACAAGGTGATGATCAGTAGCTAGTTGAACCATTTTTTAGTTAGATAATTAGTTTCTTTCAACGTTTTATGTATTTAAGCTTCTATTACGTGCATTAGATTGTCATATCGGGGCATAACAGAAGTAATGAGGTAGAAGAAGATACATTGCATGAGGAAAGGAAGGAAAAATGTCATGATCATATGAATATTCCAACACAAATATATTTGCCTCACTCTATTATTCTACACACTTATCTTAAGCAACTAAGGATATCCAGCGAGAGGAACCTTCACATATTTAGAGGTTTTGACATGCTGTATGCAGAAGGTTGAGAAGTAAAAGTGGCTTTGTTACTTGTAAATAAATATTAGTCTTTCGGACCCTTTTCGTTCGCCACATTGATACCAAATTTCGATACGTGTTCCAAATATTAATTTATATTTGGATTCCTAATAGGTACGATCAATCTTAATTGACTGAAATATATTGAGAACCAACCTAAAGAAACCTTTTGTGCTCGAGTCATAGAGTGTGTTCGATGGGGTTAAAGCTCTCATCTATCAAGATTTTAAAAATAAAAATAAAAAGTTGATCCATCAAATTAAAATTAAAATTTGACGTATAAAAAATTAAGAATTATTTTTATTGAGATATCTGATTGGATAATGTGTAGTTGCATAAGTGATATGTCCCATGTTTGAGTTCACATATGAGCACCATCTATATTATTTAATAAAATATTTTTTTATTTTTATATATATATTTTTTAAAATTTGAGTTTGCTAGAGTTTGAGATAATAAAATATACCTATTTTATCGATAACTTCCCTTTTATATTGAAAAAGACGAATGATGGCAATCAGAGAGCAAAATTAGGATTGCCACCACCTAATTAATTGTTGTAGTCGCAACAATAAAGGACATCACGCTGAAAGTGTCGAATACTTGGTTGTCGCTTACATCTCTCGCCACGTGGCTTATTGTGATTAGTCAGTCCGATGAACCTATTTATACGCCTCTTCAAAAATCAAAATATATTTGAATAAGCATATATGTCGGTATAAATGCACATAAATAAATAGGGGCAATTTTATATGTACCACCTAAATATATATTAAATGTCAGGTGTACTCTCCTATTATTCAAAACATCTTGAATGTTAATCTTTCATATATATCCAAATTTTATCCATTGAACTTCTCTAACATAGCAAGCAATATTTCAAGATATCCAAGAAAAAATTGTTTGCTATATACCATATTATTAAATGTGCGTTATACAATTAAAATTTAGTTGACCAAATACTAAGGAGTTATCTTTGTTGGCATAAAAAACTATAATTATACAATCTATTATGCGGAAAACTATTATGTCATCTAATTGAGATTCAATTAGATCTTCAAGAGCATCGTCAGTCGGATTTAAATAATGTCGAATATCGATCTGCAAAGAAAACTAAAATAAATCTAGATCCCTTCTCTTATCTTCCTATCTTTTCATAGGACCACCTTAATTGATGATTTTGGGAGATCAAGAGAATAACTGTAATTTCTTGCACTATTCACCCATTTGTTGTTCTGTGTTGTGTCGTGCATTGGGTTTATAGTAGGTCTTGTATATTTATAGGCGAGAGCAGAGGGTCTAAGGTAAGTTACTGTGAGAGTTCCTTCCATCAAGGGCATCCCCTAAAATATCTCAATATAATATGGACTTTATTTAATATTGGCTAATATCTTTTATCAGAATCCAAATAATCCATAATATATCTTATTCAATTAATAAAGGGACACATAATCTTACATTCTCCCACTTGGCCCATATTGATAATATATAAAAGATATCCAAAATCAAAATAAACAAAACAAATTTTATTTAAAAATAATTTTATATAATTGGATTCTAAAAAATTTGAAAATCATTTTATACATGGTCATGATTTTTAAAAATAAGCCAATAAGTCCAATAAACATAATAATACTATATTTAGTCCAACTATCAATATAAGTCATAACGGTTATATGTCATCAATGCCACACTTCCTTCTATATACTATAACACTGTTAGTCTTTCCTTATATAGTCTATAATGACCTATGTAATTTATCTTGTCAAGACAATCCTATTTCTTGCATTCAACCATAATATGCATAAACATAAATATAAACATGATAGTAGAAATAAATAACTTTAATTATACAAAAGAAATATCAATAATAGCATCCACTTAGACATGCATCATCATATCCTTTATGGCTTCCTCACAAGCCTCATTCTAAGAACATATTCTTTAAATATTTTACAATATAAAGCTTTTAGTAAATGGATCAACAATCATTATAGTGGTGCTCAAATTTTCAATTGATACTTGTTGTTTCTGAACTCTTTCTCTAACCACCAAGTACTTTATCTCAATATGCTTGGAACCACTAGAGTACTTGTCATTCTTAGAGAAGAAAACTGCTGCAGTATTATCACAAAATATCTTCAGCGGCTTGGCAATTGAGTCGACCACACCAAGTCATGAGTTAAAATTTCGCAGTCATAAAGCTTGATTTGAGGCCTCAAAGTATGTCACAAATTCAGCTTTCATCGTAGATGATGCAATAAGTGATTGTTTTACACTTTTCCAAGAAATTACCCCACCAGCCAGCATGAACACAAATCCTGAAGTGGTTTCCTGCTATCGAGGTAATTTGCAAAATCAGCATATAAATATCCCGCTACTTCAAGCTTATCTAATTTTCTATATGTGAGCATATAATCTTTTGTCCCTTGTAGATATCTCATTACTTTCTTTTCAGCTTTTCAATGTTCTATTCCTGGGTTACTCTGGTATCTACCCAGCATTACCACTGCAAAACTGATATCTGGTCTTGTACATTTTTTAGCATATAATAGACTTCTAATTGCGCACCCATAAGGAATATTCTTCATTTGATCCATTTCTAAGTCATTTTTTCGGGCATTGGTTTTGGCTAAATTTTTCACCTCTAGTAATAGGTGTATTATTGGCTTTACAAAGCTGCATATTAAACCTTTCCAAGATACGATTAATATAACCTTTCTGAGACAATCCTAATAAACTTTAAGATCTATCTTTGAATATCTCAATGCCAATAACATAGGATGCCTCATTCATATCAACCATCTTAAAGTTCTTGTTGAGAAATATTTTACTTTCGTATAACAAATCAAGATCACTACTGGTAAGCAATATATCATCCACATATAAGACCAATATAATAAACTTACTCCCACTAACCTTCAGATATATACACTGATCAACATTATTTTCCTTAAATCCGAATGAAGTAATGGTATCATGAAACTTTATGTCATTGTCTAGAAGCTTGTTTAAGGCCATAAATGAATTTCTTAAGTTTGCAAGCCCAATTTCCCTTTCCCTTTTCTATGAATCCTTCTGGTTGTTTCATATAGATTTATTCATCTAGATCCCCATTTAGAAATATTATTTTCACATCCATCTGATGTAACTCAAGATCATAATGAGCTACTAATGTCATGATGATTCTCAATAAGTCCTTTCGAGAAACTAGAGAAAAGGTCTCATGGTAGTCAATGTCTTCTTTCTGAGAAAAATCTTTGACCACAAGTCTGGCTTTATATCGTTCGATATTGCCCACCAAATCGCGTTTAGTCTTAAAGTCTCATTTACAACCGACTCTTTTACAATTATTGGGCAATTCAACGAGTTCCCAAACACCATTCTGGTCTATTGATTTTAACTCATCTTTCATTGCATCATACTATTTTTCAGAACCCTTACTTTCTATGGCTTATGAAAACGATAAGGGGTCACTTTTCATTCCTATATCAAAATCTGATTCTTGCATATATACCACATAATCATTAGAAATGACATATTTCCTTTTTCTTTGAGATCTTCTCAAATCTGCCAATTGTGATTGTTCTACAAGACTATCAGCGACGACATCAACATTATGTGAGAATTCATTAATGTTATTTTGTTGTTCACCCTCATCAATTCTCTCATTGATTCGAGGAACAATAATTTTTCAAATAGGGGATAATACAATAGAATAAGTCTGAATCTCCTCAATATCAAAATTAATCATTCGAGACTTTTGACTCCCACTGATTTCGCTATGTTCTAGAAATTTTGCATTACACAGATTCTACTATCCTTATAATTAGGGCAATAAAATTTATACCCCTTGGATCTTTCCGGGTAACAAATAAAATATCCAGAAATTATTCTTGGATCCAATTTCTTTTCACTGCAAGACACCCCCAAATATATAAATGTCTCAAACTGGGTTTCCTACCAGTCCATAACTCAAATGGAGTTGATTGAACTGATTTACTAGGAACCCTGTTCAGGATATACATAGCTGTCCTAAGAGCATCACCCCACATTGACTCAAGTATAGAGGAATAACTCATAATGCTCCTAACCATATCCATAAGAGTACAGTTTCGCCTTTCAGCAACATCGTTCTACTGTGACACACCTGATAATGCAAACTGAGCATAAATACCCTGTTGTTCTAGGAATCTAGAAAAAGGACCAATATTCTGATCGGATTCATCATATCTGCCATAAAATTCACCACCCTAGTCAGATCTGATAATTTTAACTTTTTTATCTAATTGTCTTTCGATCTCATTTATGTACACTTTAAAAATGTCAACGACCTGAGACTTTTCATGTATTAGATAAACATAGTCATATCTGGACATGTCATCTATAAATGTGATGAAATACTTTTCTCCACTAAAACAACGAATATGGAGTGGTCCGCATATATCAGTATGAATAATTTCAAGAAGTTCTTTACTTCTTATGACATTTTTCTTTATATGCTTAGTTTGCTTTCCTTTAATGCAATCTATGCAAACATCAAAATCAGTGAAGTCTAAATTTTCCAAAATATTATCCTTCACTAATCTTTCAATTCTTTCCTTGAAGATATGCACCAAACGTCTATACTACAATATAGAAGATCTTTCATTATTGGGATTACGTTTCATTCCAATACTTGGTTGCAGGGTCAATAATATATTTGTAAATTTAAGATTCAAATTAATTTTGCACAAACCATCACATATAATTCCAGAATTAATTTTTATTAAATCATAAAATATGCTGAGTTTACCATTGCCAAAAGAAACACAGTATCCTAACTCATCAATTCTAGACAGAGAAATTAAATTTTTAGAAATTGTAGGAACAAAACATGTGTCTTTCAGATCCATCAGATGACCCGTCTCTAAGTGTAAGCGATAAGTCCCTACTGATACCACTTTTGCTTTGAGATGATTTTCCATAATTATGAATCTTTCATGTTCTTTTGATTTTCGGGTTGAAAGAAATCCCTGCATATTATTAGTAATATGAGTTGAAGCGCTAGAATCAATCCACCATATATTAGAAGGAACTTATGTAATGTTTGATTCAAAACATACAAAGGTTGAGTTTATACATTTCTTTTCGAACCAAGTCCTACGTTTAATGCAGTCCTTATTTACATGTCATTTCTTGCCACAAAAGAAGCACTTTACTGTAATAGTTTTCTTTTCAATAGTCTGTCTAACACTTTTAGACCCGACAAATTTCTTCAATGGATGATGCTTCGATTTTCTTTTCTTATTACCAACTCCTTGAGTAGTTGTCAGTACATTATATGAACTTTCCTGTTTTAATCTTAATTCTTCCTGAACACATATACTAGTTAACTCATTCAGTCTCACTTATCCTTATTTGTAATGTAATGAATCTTGAATGGGCCAAACTGAGAAGGAAGAGAATTAAGAATGAATTGCATAAGGAAAGATTCATCATCATTCATTCCCAACGTCTTAAGTTTTACAGCTTTGTTAGCCATATTGAGGATGTGATCCTGAATACCTCGAGTACCATCATACTGAGCTGTAGTCAGTTCTTTCATTAATGTGTCAGCCAATGACTTATCCGCAGATTTAAATCTGTCTTCAATAACCTTTAAATATTCACGTGCGCTAGATACAACCGATAATGAAGTCTTTATATTATTTACAATTGTCATCCTTATGAGTATTAAACCGAGCCTATCAGATCTTTCTCAAGCCTTCATTTCATTGACTTGTTCCATAATACTTTTGTCAGTTAACTCTGCGGGCTTTTCAACAAGCAATGCCAAATCAAGGTCTAGTACGCCTAATGTAAATTGCACATGCTCTAACTATTCTGAATAATTTGATCCAGAGAGTACAGGGACACTAGAAGCATCAGAATGTATGGACATGATTACCACTGTAGAATATAAAATAACATTAATGCTTTGAGTTTTACCAAAATATGATGAACTATTGATATCATCAATATTTAACCTTTGGGTAAAAATATTAACATATCTAGTGTTCACTCAAGATCATTTATGGAGGACCGGTACCATCCTTGTGGAATAGTTTTGCTACCTTTGAGTATACAATTCTAAACTACAAGGATTTCCAAAACAGTATCATCCTACCCCATCACATAATTATTTGAAATATATTATCTTTTGTGATTATCTAAATCTCCTAATTATACATGTAATTTTAAATATTATTTTCTTAATGTCATTGATGACTTGTTCCTTAATGTAATTTTATAAATCATTGATATAGACCGCTTTGGTGACTACAAGACCAATACAGTAATATAAAATATAAATTAAATTATCCTATGAATGATAAGACTTTAATTATATTTCATATCCTATAAGTCTACCATCCCAGGCTACTTTGGCAGCTACCATTCAGACATAACTTAAGAAGATGAACTACAAATAATATTCATCAAGTTCATTTGAACTAATTTATGCTGAGACAGTTCAATAATAGGATAACAATCATAATAACTATTGAACACTTAATCAGTAGGAAAAAACTCATATGATAACTGTAATCATGATAATACATAAATTATGTATTTATGTGAAAATTAAATATTATTTCATAATTACTAACATTTACATGTGAATAACTGAATAAATATCCAAAAATCAATAATTAGATTTAACATATGCAATTAATAATTTATAAGAGAAAACTATAAAGAAATAATAATTTATAATTTTTTAATTAAACTAATTAATTTTATTTAATTGTAGAAGCCCATAAGTCCAATTAAATAAATTGATCAAAATAAAATATAATCAATGAATAATCAAAATATAATCATAATTAAATTTTATTAGATTATATATTGATCAATTTTATAATTGATAAAATAAATCATAATTTCTTAATTTTATAATGGTAGAACTGTAATTCTAAAAGAATATAAAAAGAATTACAGAATTTATAAAAGATTATAGGATTAATAAATCACATGGGTAAAACTGTAAATAATCCTATTCAACCGAAGGGTAAAACTATAATTTTTGTGAATGTCAAAACTATAATTTGAGTAGAATGGCAAAATTGTAATTTCTGCTAAAGGATAAAACTATAATTTCAGACTAATGGCAAAACTATAATTTTATTATTTTTTCACTTAATGGTAAAACTATAATTTTTCACTTAATTGGCAAAACTGTAATTTCCTTAAGAAAAAACCTTAACCTCTTCCCCTTCTGCCGTCGTCGCCTGTGGGCCGCCACCGCGCGCGGTTGTGGCCTATGCGGTCGCCAGTGCGCGACTGCGGCCTGTGCAGCCACTGGTGCGTGAGGCCGTCGCTTGCGCGACCTCTTTCTACACGCGGCCGCCACAGCTGTGATCAACCGTTCGTGGCAGACCCGCATGCGGTCGCTGTTGGATGCGGTTGTCGCCTACGCGAGTCCAACCTAACGTCTGCCTGGGCCGTCAGCAGCGTCATCGATGCTGCTGATCTGTATGCACACTCGGTGCTCTCGCAGGCAGATCTGGCCAAAAAACGTAGCAAGATTGCTACGTCTTTTCCACGATGCACAACAACCATCAAGAATCGTTCGTAAGCAAATGATTAAAATTAACAGATAGGAAAACAAATTAATAAGATATTCAGATCAATGCATCATAAACAAAAATAATAGATAATATTTTTGATCACGCTATGATACCAATTATTGGCATAAAAAACTATAATTATGCAATCTATTATGCGGAAAAATATTATGCGATGATTGAAATCAATTAATATTAGATTTGTTTACGATGCGTACCTTTAGATGACATCTGATTGAGATCCAATTAAATCTTTAAGAGCATCACATGTCGGATCTAAATAACGCATAATATTGATCTAAAAGGAGAACTAGAATGAATCTAAACTCATTCTCCTTTCTTCCTATCATTTCATAGGACCACCTTAATTTATGTTTTTTGGAAATTAAGAGAATAACCATAATCTCTTGCTCTATTCACCCCTTTGGTGTTCTGTGTTGTGCCGTACATTGGGTTTATAGTAGATCATGTCTATTTATAAACGAGATCAGATGTCTAGAATAAGTTATTAGGAGAGTTCCTTCCATCAAGAACATCCCCTAAAATATCTCAATATAATATGGACTTTATTTATTATTGACTAATATCTTTTATCAGAATCCAAATAATCCATAATATATCTTATTCAATTAATAAAGAATTACATAATCTTATCATCTTCAGTTATTTTTATATTAGGAATATTTCAAGACAAAACCACTCATAATAATCATATAGTATATATGCTTCTAATCGAATCATATGTAATAAATGTACATAACATGGGCAACAAAATGTACATTGCCATCACAGTTTGATGAATAATCCTCCTATTGGTTGGCGGAGTGAGTCCAACGTAAACATGCTTTAGTTTATCTAGTCGAGCGTATTTCCAGCCATATCTCAGGCCAAAATTTTGGTAAAGGAGTTTGCTATTGTCAGCCACATTCATCGTACCATCATCTAATAATAATAATTTTTTATTTGTTAATTATATCCTTATTTCTCACACCCCTCAATTATTATTACTTCATACGACTCAATTTATTTGTCCCTCAATCATTCCCGCGAACCTTTACGTAGAAATCCTTACTGCAACCTCCCATTGTATTACTTCATAAGACTCATTCTTATACTCCGACATCATAACCATTATTTCTGCAATTAGGAGAATGATGAGAAAAAGAAGAATAAGAAAAGAACAAAAATTTCACCAAAAAAATTGGAAGAATGTTAGAATTGAGTCATAAGTCGATCATGTTTATGTTCATTTATAGAAGGGTACCCTAGAGATATTAAAAATTCTTAAAATGAGATTATAAATAAAAAAGAGGGGGCTGCCAATACAAATCTTTCCTAAAAATATCTATCCTTTGTCTTTTTTTTTTCAAAAAATGTCTCCCATTTTAGAATTCTCTTACAACGTCTCTTTTTGCTTAAAATACCTGCAGTCACCTTATTTTTATAATAATTTTCATATGGACCGGTTCAAAGGGTCAATGGGTCTGGTTATAGTATTTTAGATAATACTAACAAATATTATAACATAGTACAAAAATATTGTTGAAAATACTATAACGTAACGTAAAAATATTATAAATATAGTTATTTTTTAAAAATTGTATAAAAAACACTACATTAGAATATTCTTAGGGCAAATTTCCTAGAAAAGTCTATTATTTAATGAAATTCTCAATTAGCACCTCATTTTTTTTTAATTCTCGCAAACTGTCCAAAATTTTCAGCATGACAAAAGTAACCATCAACCCCCTTGTCTTCTTTTCGTTAAATCATTACATCCTCTCTTCTCCTTTTCGAATTCACTATATTGAACCAAACCACTCAATTGAACTAGTTGAAACAATCCAAAATTGAACCAATATAAATAAATAATATTAAATAATTAAGTAATTTATATTTAACAATATAATAAATAAATACAAAAAAAATTAAATTACAAAAAAGATTAAAAATAACGAAATGTAAACAATAAATTTAAAAAATGATCTTACTAATTATGAAATATGTAAGATATTTTTATATCTAAAAAATAATGGAATAACGATATTTTTATATCTAAAAAATTTAAGATTTTAGATTTTTATAATCTTCAATATAAATTGAAAGATATGATCATTACTTTTTTATTTTTAGGCCTTTAAAATAGTTTTTAAAATTGATTTTAACTCTTAACAAGTTAAATTTATCCAAAAAAACCAAAATATGCTTTAAAATACCTTTAAGATAGCTTCTAAATAGGTTTGGCATCTATTCTGAAAGTGGTGAAAGAAAACAACATTTAGACCCATTTACACTATTTTTAGGGGCAATTCAAAACTAGTATTTAGGTTTTAAACTAGTCAAAACAAGTTGAAACTTTCAGGAAACCTTAGAATTATTACTAGGTGGACAACTTTATTCTATTTAAAAAAATATTATTTAATATTTTTCTTGTTTAAAATTGTGAATACTTTGAATTTTTCTATTTTCTTTAATTTTTGATAAAATTTGATAAAATATCATGCTTCAATGTAATATTTTTTAATATTTGTGCTTCTAGATAGCTGTAAAATATATTTTAAAAGTGTGACAAGAAAAAAACCAGACTCACTTAGATTAGTTTTAGGGGCAATTAAAAAATAATGTAGCTAGGTCAAAACCTGTTAAAAATTTTGAGAAACCTTTGAATAACTTATAGATGGACAAGAATATAACTTTTTTTATTTTAGAAAAAACTATTTAATATTTTTCTGGTATTTTTCAGATTGTGAATCCTCTAAATTTTTTAATTTTTTAATTGTTGACAAAATTTGACAAATTATCATGCTTTCAATTCAATATTTTGCAATATTTAAACTTTTATATAGGTTTGAAACCTATTTAGATAGTGTGATCTTAAAAAACCATGATTTAGATGCACTAATAATATTTTTGGTCATTCAAAAATAGTATAACTGGGTCAAAACATAATAGAAACAAGTTGAAACTTTCACGAAACTTTTGAATTCCTTCTACATCGACAAAAATACAATTTCTATTCTATATAATTTATTTGATATTTTTAGATTATGAATATTCAGAAATTTCCTAATTTCTTCAAATTTTGATAAAATTTGATGGTTTGTTTGGTTCAAATCATAGTTTTTTTTAGCACACTTTCAGAAAGGTTTCTAACATATTTAAAAGCTCAAATGTTGCAAATTAATGAATCAAAGCATGACATTTTATCAAATTTTATCAAAAATTAAAGAAATTAGAAAAACCTAGAGTATTCACAATCCGAAAATACCAGAAACATAAAATAATTTTTTTAAAAGGAAAAATGATATTTTTCTCCATCTAGGAGCAATTAAAAAGTTATTCCAAAGTTTCAACTTGTTTTAAATGGGTTTTGATTTAGTTCTACTATTTTTGAATTGCCCATAAATAATATAAGTGGGTCTAACTCATGGTTTTTTTTTATCACACTTTTGAGAATATCTTTCAAACCTATTTAGAAGCTTAAATGTTAAAAAAATATTGAATTTGAACCACAACATTTTTGTTAAGTTTTATAAAAATTAAAGAAATTAGAAAAAATCAAAATATTTACAGTGTGAAAATATTAGAAAAATATCAAATAAAATCTCTACAATAAAGAATTATAATTTTGTCCATCTAGGAGCATTTCAAAGGTTTTATGAAAGTTTCAACTTGTTTTGACCAAGTTTTGAACCAATTATACTATTTTTGAAGTGCCTTAAAAAAATATCAATGGCTCTAAATCATTATTTTTAAATTTATTATTTATAATCTTTTTTGATGATTTAAACTAAAATTTATATTTTAAAATTTTTATATTTATTAATATCGATTGATATATTATTAAATGATTTAATATTATACATTTTAAATTTTTGGTTGGTTCAATCAATTCAATTGAGTGGTCCGGTTCAATATAATAATAAATTTGAAAGGGGAGAGAGATAGAGCGGATTTAACTTTTTAAGAGAAAAACATAAAAGGAGATTGAAGATTATTTTGTCATATTAAGAATTTGAGACTCTCCGTTGAAATATTTGGAAATGAGAATGTTTATTGAAAATTTCATAAAACAAAAGGCTTTTCTAAATAATTTATTTATATTTGTTGAACTGGTTCATCCAGCGGATCGATCTATAGATAAGGAAGGTGAAGAGAGAGAAAACGGGTAGGTGTTTTTTTTTCCAAAATTCGTCCAAAACAAATTCGTGTTTTATATCTATAAAACAAAGCTGCTAGGCCTATGCATCCGTATCCGTATTCGGCCCAGATGTGGATCCGACTGCCGAACACGGGCCCGTCGGAGTGTTATTCGGCTGTTGTCGAACATTTCCCATTTTCACCCTGCGTTGATGACGATGATTTGGAACACATGAGGCTATTTTAGGAAGATAAAAGAAGGGAACCATGGTAAGAAGAAAGCAAAGGGGAGCACGGACAAGTCGATGGTCTTATCTCAGAAGTCTTTTGGAGCTCGACTTGAATCCATTCCCTTGCCTTCTCGACGTCAAAACCCACTGGCGTCTTCGAGCAGAGTGGCAAGTAGTTGTATTGTCACTGACAAAGACGAAGCAGCGAATTATTTCCCTCTCCGTAGTAAAGAAGGGAAACTAATGAAGACGCGAGGAGCCCTAATTCTTTCTCCCCCGACCCGCCGTTGGATATCGTGAAGAAGCGCAGGAGGAGAATGCGTCGATCCACTGGGCTTTTTCTTTCCTCGACAACCTACTCTAGCCTCGCCAGGCCGCAATAGATTCTGCAGGTCGGATTGCCTTTAATTTTGTGGATCGAGGGTTCTGTTCTCCTTCGTTTTCTATTGAACTAGTTTCTTTTGTAGTTCTATGTTTGTATGCGAATTCTTCGTTATCCTCTTGTAAAAGAGGATTCTTTTTATCTTTAGTTTTAATATCAATGGTGGTGAGTGATCTCTTTCGTGGAAAGTACCAGTTTTGACATTTTATTTTGGAGTCTTTCGGCATGATATGCTTTCAAGCTTATTTGGTGTTTGATTATTTAGCTCTATAATCAGGATTTGATTTTCTTTAGATATACTGAAAGGTAAACTTTGACTTATTTAGCTTAATAATTAGGCCTTGATTTTCGTTAGATATACTGAAAAGGGTAACTTTGACCTATTCACTTGGGGCAGTAAATTTGACCTCATTATAAAACAGTTGTCTTCATTGGATGTTGAATGTTTACCATCTGAGCTTGTTACCTATCCTTTTGTGGGTTGTCTTAGTGGTATTATTCTACTTGTTGTGTAAGTAAAGATAAAGTTGCAAACCTTTTATCTCTACTGTTGAAACTGATTATTTCATGATATGCTGGACACATCAAATATTTGTTATACATGAAGAAGGATGCATGTAAACTATATGGAAATGACTTAAATTTTGTGGAAGGTAAGCTTTTATGCAGTGTAGTACCTACGAGCTTCCTTCAATACTGCATAGAAGCTTTTGGCTGCTAATTATTAATTTACTTAGCAGCTTTTTATGAAGCATAAACACTTGCAAATAATTCCTGTTGTTTCTGTGTCATACGCACGTTGGGCATTGATACATGTGGAACACTTCCGTACAAGTGCTGGATAGTTCAGAATATATTAGGATTATTTTACCATCTATACTTAAAATTATTAATGTATAGAGGACATTTAAGGCATTTAAATATGACTTCAGGACGTATTAAACATATGGCAATATGTACACAATTTGGATTTATAATTTACTCTTCAATGTTTTATGTTTGGGTTCAAAGTGATTTTGTGAACATTTGCTGCTTATATAATTTTTGTAATGCTTCTCTTCAGTTTAACATTTGATGATCATACTTTGCTATATACAGTTTAAATTCACAATAATGTATCAAAGCATGCCTTCATTTCGATGTGCATGTCGTCTTGTGTCCTACTTCTATAAGATTTGCCATTTGTGTGTATTCTTGTCGTGTTGTGTTCGTGTCCCATGACCATGGGCAGCATTATGAACTTGCAGAACAAGTTATTTTCAAGTGGTTAGTAGTCAAGTCGGGGCTCTCATGCATCGATGCTTTGAGGCAAGGATATAAATACTACATGAGATTTATAATAGCAAGGTATATGGAACATCTTCATAGTTCACTTATAGGTGGACAAATTGGCGTCCATTATTGTAAGATTGGGCAGCATTCTAAGACTTACAGAAGATCCTAAGGATATCCATTATTGTAAGAGGAATATAAATAGAGGAAGGCATCATGGAATTATTAGCTTCTCTTTGGCTTGGTTGGTCTACGATTAAAGTGTCTTTGCTAATTGCAAAGGCCCTTATAGAAGATGGTTCTAATAATAATCTGTGCTCCAATTGGTGTCTCGAAGGAGACCTTCTGAAAACATGATTTTAGTGGCATGGTGTGTTTTGGTTTTGGAGGTTTTATAAAAGCATTGTTGTTAAATGCTGTTGATATGCTGGTCTAAACTGGCTTGATTTGGTTTACATTCTTTCTTATTGAATTTGTTTAAGAAGTATATACATGTTTACTAAGAGTTCATGTTGATATGCTTTTAATTTGATCTACCCATATTTGCAGGTTGTCATATTTAACCATCAAAATATAGGGCAGAAACAATGAACAGTTCGTTTAATGGGCAGATTTTGGTCGACAAGCTTGTCAAGCTCAACAACACACAACAGAGTATAGAGAGTATCCTTCCATTTTCATTGATGTAAACTCATTTGACAAGTCAACTATAGCAGTGTAGGACTTGTAATATATGGTGTTGTTTGTAGCTTACAGTTAATCAGCTAACCTTCATGTTCATGATGTTTATAAGTTTTCACAGGCTGTATAATGGAGTTATGTGTTGCCTTGCCATAGTGCTAGGTTGACCATTAGAAGGGCATCTATGCAAAGCCACAAATTGTGTTATTTGTTGTTGCTTTTAGAGATAGAAATAAATGTGTATCTGGTGGCACATTCTTAGTTAATGATGAAAAGAGAGATTTAATAAAGTAGATAAGCCATCATATAAATTCTCACTATTCAGGTGCTTTTATATCTGTAGTCATGACAAAAGAGAATAACTGAAATAATCTTTGATGATAAATCAATGAGTCTAGTAAAATTTGGGTAAAGTTGTCTGTCCCAAGATTTTAAATTTTGGTACAGACTGATATTTACTGGTTCGATCAAGCACTAATGTTGAAACATATACCTCAATATTGATAGAAAATCATTCATTATTTATATATTATTATCATATCCAATGATACTGGATTGTGCGGATCAGTATACTGGCCAATATACTAGTATTGTGCCAATCTAGTAGGTTATTGAAACCAGAATCAGACTGATTTGATTGTTGTTCTGTACTTTATAATTTCTTCAGACAACACCATTTAGAGAAATAAGTTAACACTTCCTGTGACTTCCTTTTGGATGCATTTTCAAACACCTTTGTGCTTATTTACTATTTTGTCATATAATTGAAATGAATGAATTTGCATTATTCATATTTTCAGTTTACTTACTGTTGAGTGTGTTGATCAAAAAACAAATAGATCAAGTTAGATAGTGCTAGTGAAGATTTAAAATTTGTTCCTTATTGATAAAAGATTTCACTCTTAGCCAGAAGCTTCACATAATTGTGAGCGTGCATCTCTTTTTGGGAAAAAAAAGCTATGTTTATGCCCGTAATAGAAACAAGATCCTCTAATCCAGTTGTGAGGATAAAGTCTTCATTTCTTTCTGTCATTTCATAATTGTATAGACATAATTTGCAGTATGCATGATTATCCTCACTCATAATTTAAGTATACTTAACTTGAATAGCGTTATCACATTGGTGTATCTTCCATAGAAACAAAGCAAAGCAGGTCGTGGAAACATGGCAGCGTCAATTTCATTGCGCTCCAAGAGATCAGCGAATATGTTTTCTATATCTAGCAAATGATATTTTGCAAAACAGCAGGCGAAAAGGCCTGGAATTTATTAATGAATTTTGGAAAGTTCTCCCTGGTGCCCTTAACGATGTATTTAATAATGGGGGTGAGTTTGGAAGAAACACTGTAATAAGATTGGTAAGTAGAATCTATTTATTTCTCTCTTTTTTTGGCATGTTCGTAATAAGACCTTTAATTAAATTTCTCTGACTTATAATACACAGCTGGTTTTACATTTAAGTTTGCTTGCATGTCGTTCATGGTTGTGTATCTAGTGAAAAATATTTCTGAATATTCAACACTTGTTTACTTAAGCCATATGATAGGTGCTGACATGGAACTTACATACTGTAGAAATATGCCTAATTTTTCACATATTTCTAACAAATTGTTGCTGTAGAATTTTTGTGCATTATCCATGTATATCTGATTTTGTTGAATTTTAATTTGGTTTTAGCATTGTATCTGTAGATTTTTGTGAACGTTATCCATGTACATCCGGTTTTATTGGATTTTAGTTTAGTTTTAGTAAGGGTAATATAAGATGAATTTGGGACATTGCTACAACTACAACCTAAAGGAAGATCCTTAATTAGTGTGAGGAATATATTTGAACTTTTAAGATATCTTGATTGAAATTGTCACTGCTTCTATATGGCTAACTTCCAAATTCTGTGACAAATGACTGTCACACTTGGCCCACCCTGTACTCTAGAAAAAAGCAAATGTAACTCCCATAACTACTGTGTATTGTCTTGTACAGTTCTTCTCTGTTGCTAAACATTATTAAGTTATCATGGTTGCAAACTTACCTGACCATGTGTACTGTTAGATGAGATATATAACATTTGAGGAACAAAGTTTACTTAAAATTTAAATTGCTAATGATCTATGGAAGTTGCATGACTTTTCAGTTTTAGTGGACATAAAGTTATAATGTGCAATTAATTTAATTTAATTTTATGCTTGTCATTGATTACTTGTATCTGCAATTTATTTATAGTTTCCATGGAATGTGCTATGATAGTAATGACAAAACCTAGTTGAAATGACAAATTTTGAAGATACAAAATTGAATTAACAATTAGAAAAAATTGATATGCTACAAAATATCTAGCACTAACAATGCTCAGAAACCCTTTTACAAAAAAAAATGCTCCAACATATATGAATCATCAAAGGAAATAGAAAAACAAGTTTAATATCAAAATCCGTCTTCTGCAATTATTAGTGGTAAATCAAGGAGAAATAAGCCTCATATGTGGGTGGCTAGACACCTCCAAGCGATGTATGCCATAACAAATCAAGGAGAATTGTTCTTAAATTCTAGAGATTAAATAATTTCTTCAAGTAGGTTAGAAGTATTAGTTAGGTGGCAGATATCAACATGAGATACTTTATAGTTTATAAACTTTATATACCCACAAAAGAAGCCCAAAAAGACACCTAAAGGATCTAAAGTATCAATCTTTTATACCTGTCATGTATAGTAGTAATTACTATGATTATCCCCATTTTATGCTCACTAGGGTATTTTTGGGTTTCTCTAGTGGATGTCAAAAGCCTGCATAAGTCAAAAGTCAATTTTGCAGATTGTCTCTTTATTTGATGGAGATGTTTATGTATAATGTTGTAGGAATATGCAATTAGTTTTAGTTAGATTCATGGTTCATATTCTAGATCAGCCTAAGCCCATTATTTCTTGATTTAGTGTATCGACACTTCTACTTAGATGGACTAGAAAAAAAATTGTCAGGAGTAACATCAACTCTCAGATTTGATGGCTGGGGCTTATTGTGTATTCTTGCTGCATCCTGTCTGTGAGAGAGCACATAAATCTTTAACGTTTTCAGGTTTGATTCAGTCCATCTAAATATCATTTTGTTTACAGTGTAAGACTTCTAGGAAAAGGAAATCTTTCATTGGTTTAGTCTGGTATTGATCAACTGCAGGATTTCATATACATTTATAAGTAAAGAAGCTCTCTCCAGTGGGATTATTCAGTCTATTATCTGAATCCAAATGGGATCCCTTTCTTTTAATGAAAGGAAAAGCTGCAAAATTCCTATTCATACCTGAATATATTGAACCACCATCTTTGGCTCATATAACTTTCAATTGTTTTGCCACTAAAATATTCCCAAATTGACTATTAAATTTGATTTTGAACTCAAAAAGGGACCTATCTAATAAATGAATAACTAACAGAAAGATTCTTATTATGTTGTTTTGAACTTTTGATACTTTCTTAACTGCAGTAAAAGTGACAGCAAGCTACCAGAAAAATACCTAATAAAGGTAAAAAATAATTTAAACGCAACCTCGAGTTAGTTATTTTAAACAATATGACAAGTTGACAACAACAAATGATAATGTCCCAACTATTTGGGATCAGCTAAATTGATATTATTCTTATGATTGAGCATCGTACAAGGTAATATCTTTAGTTAAAGCAAGAGCAATCACATCCTTTTTTATTGATACTACTAAAGTTTTTTGGGCAACTTATACCTCTTATCATCACCACTAATACTACTGGATTCATCTTATCCAACCACAATATTGATAGTCTCTTCTTTGGATGATGCACCTTCATTTTATTCTTTGTTGGGGTCAAGGTTTGCAATTTCGATCTTTATTGCCCGGTACGGGCGGTACATACTGGTCCGTCAGGCTACTGGTACACGGATCGCCTGCTACCGGGCGGTACCACCAAAAATCAACCATCGGTGGTCGATTGAGGGAGAAATCGACCGTCGGCAGTCGATTGAGGGAGAAAAAGGGAAGAAGAAGAAGAAGAAGAGGAAAATACGAAAAAAAAGAAGAAGAGGAGAAGAAGGAACCTACTTTCCACGTGATGCCCTCGCCCGCCGTCCCTGCCTGTGGGTCGCTCGCGTGCCGTCGCTGCCCTCGCCCGCGGGCGCTTTTTCTCCCGCGCGAGGAGATGGAACGAGGCGACGTCGCTCCTTTTCTTTCTTTTTTTTAATATATTAATTTTTTAATATAATATAATATTATAAAATATTATATTATATTTTCATATATCATGTGGTATGTACTGTGCATACCGCCCGGTACCGGTACCGTATCGGTACCAAGATAATCTCGGTATATTGGTACGGACCGGTAAGTTAAACTTGGTTGGGGTTATACCTAATTATTCATGAAAATATCTTTTCGTCTTCATAGGTAATTCCGCACATCTACCTCAACATATTCATGTCAGCTGCATAAACTGTTTTTTGTACATGTTTCTTAACTGCTTAACAATCAGGCCGACCTTTTCTAAGCAGTCTTTCCTCAACATGATCCCTCTAACTCCAGATCGGGGTTCATCCATTTGTTTTAGCTAAAAATAATTATGTTACCATGATTATTTGTCATTGTATCTTGTTGGATCCTTGGTTGTGTACAAATTATCAATTGATTAGATATCATTATCCCTAGAGCATCAAGCTTTTGAATCCAACAACTAGGTCAAGTGCCATGAGCCATAAACTATCAGTTCATTACATATACATGCTGAGATTTGTGATCCAAGTCTTCACTTTATATGATATCAAAAATACCTATCAGAATATAACACAAGCAGTAGACAGGAGAAAAATTTACTAGTAGAAGAAAAGTAGGATTAGATTAACATTTGTATTTATATAGAGATGTTTCCTTTTGAATGATGGGAATAGAAGGTTCTCGATGCTAAAGGTGTTTTGTTCATATAAACTTTTGATTTCAGACATGCTTGGAGATCAAGTCTATGTTGTACATCTTTCTTGCAATTCAGTATTTGGCAACACTATGTTATGATGTCATTTCATTCAATTGAATGCCTAGTTTTTATTTATATACAATTGTTTGATCGATTGTAGTGTTTCTTTGGATTGGTAAGGCTGTTATCATGATATGTTGCTCTTTCATGACTTGGGTGATTAGTATTTGAGTCATGGAAATAGCCTCTTTGCTTGCAAGGGAAAGGTTACACTTCTTGTATACCATATCTTGGCAGTTGTCTTATGTGCCAGGCTTGGATTGCCAAATATATAAGAATGAAAATTATTCTATAAGGTGTCATTTGTTTAAAAGGCCTTCTACATAAAATTGTTTGTTTTCTTACCAATTTTTCATTCATTTGCAAAATTTTATTTCAACCTAAAATTTTAATCAGCCACCTTTTGATTCTTCTAAATATCATCAGATTGACATATGGGAAGAACGCAAAGTCTTTGGCTCTCATGGACAAGTTCTTAAAGATGATGTCTTCGGAAGAAATATTGATAATAGAAATAGAACTGAGAAGGGTATTACATACAAGTTGGTAAGGATTTCAAACATTTAGTCTAATGTGTATCTTGCTATGCTGAAATTTTTGTGCAATGCCATATTTTATATACTAAAGCTGTTGATTAAGATTACATGCATCACCATCTGCATGTTTATCATTGACAGAAACAGCCCGCTGGGGAACAGCTGGAGAAGCTCATTTCAGGCTATAATCATGTTTATGGCCTTCCCTTTGACGAAGATACTTTATTTGGAAATTATCAAGCTGCCATTAACTATATTGAGAAAGTGCAGAAGGAACATGGAAATGACTGTAAGTTGAATGACTCTTTAAGACTTTTATACAAAGTGGAAATACATCATATACTTAGTTGACATGAAATGTTTACTACCTTTCTACAGTTTCTTAGAATTCTGCAAATTTATTGCATTATGAAGCTAGCAAATTTTTTAGTCCTACTCTAGGGCCAATAAAATAATTGATAATACAGATATGTTTTATACTATTTCCTGTTCTGGATTACAAGGTTTCAACTGTATTGCTCTGCTGTCTACGGGCATAAAATAATCTCTGTAGATTGATTTCATCTGACAAATGGATTACTAACAGGGCTTCGGCGTAATGGTTGTCTCTTTATCTTGAATAGGTTCTAGATTGAATGTTTGTGGAGGTGATCTCCAAGAAACCATAGGTACAAAAATGTAAAATAAAAAAGAGAAGACGTATGAATGGAACTTTATTTTATAGGAAGGTATCTTTCTGAGCAATGCTAGTTTGGAGACTTCTAAAGATGTAAGATCTTTCCTATAAGGACACTTTAAAATTCCAGTTTCTCTTTTGAAAGAACTCTATTTTATTAGCTTCTACAAATAGATATGAAATGACAAAATTACTCTCTTTAAGGTTTGCTTATTATTTATTGCCTTTTGGAGCTAAGTTTTCTACCCTTGCTTTCTCTCAGTGCAAGTTTGATTTCTGAAATGCTTGCTTGAGAACTACTTTTATTCTTGTTTGACTCTGTTGGTGAGACATTTTTGTTTGCTTTACACATCATAGCTTCATTTTATTATACAGTTGGATCCTTGTTGTTTCTTTTGTTTTTTGTATTCTGGACATTTCTCACCCATTCAGGAGAGAATCTGCCTAGGACTATTTTTCATACTTATTAAGTTATTATCTTAACATTCTAAATTCTCATCTTCACATTCTTCCTTCTTCTTCCTCCACCACCTCCCCATCTTCCTTCCTCCTCCCCTTCTTCCTTCCTCATCTTCCACCACCACCTCCCCTTCTTCCTCTTCTTCTTCTTCTTCTTCCTCCATTTCTTCCTTCCTCTTCCTCCTCCTCCCTCCACTGTGCCTCTTCTTCTCTTTCGGTATGTACTGGTTCGATCACGGCACCAAAATGGTTCCGTGCCAAAACTGCAGTCCTTGACCATAGCAATAATTTCTATGAAATTTCAGTTGTAATAATAATAATAATAATAATAATAATAATTACAACTGTAATTATCACTTTAAATTAATCTGTTCCAATAACAACAACAACAACAACAACAATAATAATAATAATAATAATAATTTGTTCTAATAAACTTCAAAATTGAGACAACAAAAACTGATTAGTGCCAGCAAAAACTAATGCATTTGAAGATGATGAGATTAATTCTCTCCACAACTATATATGAGTATGTCAGCCCTTAGGTATATGATTAGATACTATTCCTTATTTGCAATAGATTCAGTTCTCTCTCTTCTTTTTCCTTCTCTTTCTTTTTCTCTGTCATCCCTTCCTCCCTATCTTCATTTCTCTTGTTTCTCTCTTGGAAATGCTACTTTCCCTTAAAGAATAGCACTCTTCAATAGGAAACTCATTCTATAAATTTCCTATTCTCTCCACTCTTCATTTACTCCCTATGGTGCTCCATGTTGGTTATTTTTTATAACCCCCTCCATGGATACATGGTATGCACCATAGTCAGCTAACCCCTTTGCCTTACTACAAAGGCTGGATGTGAGTTGTAACTACGAGATTGATACCAAGGTCGGTAATATCGAATGGTATCGCCTGTATTGGGCAGTATATACCGGTCCACTAGCAGACCGATACGCGGACCGCTTGCTATCGGGTGGTACCGTTGGTTGGGGTTGTTTCCGCCCCGATTTCGACTGTCACCGCCCGCTATCAGGCGGTATCGACCAAGGGAGAAGGAAGAAGAGGGAGAAGAGAAGGAAGAACCTGGAAATCTGGTGCCGCTCACCTTCGACATCTCGATCCATCGTCGCCTTCTCTTGCCTCTCGTCGGACCCATGTCGCCTCAACGTTGTTGGCGACTTCTCCTCATCCGCACAGGGAGAAGAAGCCCCGGCGACGTCGTCGAGGCTTCTCAATCGCTCGGGAAGAAGAAACAAGGCGATGTTGCCTCGACGACGTCGCCCCTTTTTTTATTTTTTAATTTTATCATATATATATATATGTATGTATATATATATATATATGTATATGTATATGTATGTGTGTATATATACACACACACACACACACACACACACACACATGGAGTGGTATGCCAGAGTGTACTGCTCGGTACTTAAGCACCGTACCATACCGAGCCCAGCTCAATGCGCTGGTACGATTCGAAATGGCTTACCTTGATTGATACTTTTGTACATTTTAGTATCAATCAACATGTTTTGTGAATTTTTATCCTACATTTCTTGCAACTATGTTACCCTTGTCGAGAATATGAAAAGGCTTATGCAGTGATTATTGACTGAAGAACCCATCAGGGAGATTTCAGTTATCTAAGCACCACTGGGGAGTACCCTATTATTTCAGCAGTTTCTTAATATTACAGGTTTCAAATAGTTCCCGGTCAGCACAAGTCCAAGGAGGAACAAACTAAGCTTATGAAGCTGATGACTACAATTTGCACCCAAAACATTACACTGAGAAATCCTATAACCTCACATCCAATAATTCGCCCAAAACAATGATCGCAAGGTCCTCCATTACAAAATTCGCCCAAAACAATGATCGCAAGGTCTGAGGACAACCATTCATAACACCTATTGACTCACTGTTATATAAGTGCTTGGTTACCGTAACCAGCCTATTGTGACATTGATTTGTTACACCATTGACACTTAAGACGAGGATGAAGATCTCAAGGAGATGGTGTTCAAATGATTACACAATTTGACAATCAAATCAGAGGCATCAACAACTAATTTGCAGTAGTAACACAAACTTGCCAAGTAAGATTATAACCATGTAATCACACTATGGTCCTTACTGGATAGATGAGATCATCACATAAGTTCTCATTATCGAATTGTCAAGGTATTTGGGATGAAGAAGAACAAAAATCCAGCATCTGATTTATTTCACTCAGTCCCAAGTTGCTGCAAGCTGAAGAAAATTTCTGCCTGCAACAGTCCTGTAGTCCAGCACACCACTATCATCTGGCCCTAATCAGCCATTTGAAAATCACTTCTGCAGGTCCTCAAGGCAGTATCCTATATGCTCAGAAAATACATACCAAATTGTGCCTGATTCAGACTCTAATTCATCAACTTTGCATCCTCTTTGGTTATTATGTTACCTTTCTAAAGAGCCTAATATGGCCATTATTTTCGGCAAATTGGAACTCGACACATGGAATCTAGCTGGAATCCAACCTGCCACTTCAGCTACCAAAGATGATGAAGATTGGGTATGCATCTAAAGAGAGTATTTATGGCGGTTATAAGAACAAGGACATATATAACTCATGTATGTTTTCATAGAAAACAACTAAACTAACACTTATGGGCTTTAGATGTCCATGGATGCATACTAACTTGACTATTAGATTGGTTTGGTTGGATAAACCCTCGACATAAAATGACACATACTAACTTGATATTCAGAAGGGTTGTATCTGACAAGCCCTCGGCTCAATCATTTTCTGGAAGTGAGATACAGAATATGGGCATCTTTTGCACTTACACTAAGTAGAATAAAGGATTTTAATGCCGTCGAGAGAATTTCTCTCTCAGCGCAATCTTTTGCTGGAAGTGAGATATAGAATATGGGCATCTTCTGCCGTTAAACTAAGCAGAACAAAAGGATTTTGCTGCCTTCGGGAGAATTTCTCCCGAATCTAAGTTCCGAATACTTAACAACCTCTCTCTTCCAAATATAATAACACTCGAAAAACAAGCTTCGGTACTTGGTTTTTTCCTTGTAATTTTGATTTTAATGGCAGTTGAAGGCATAGTCCTAAAATATATAAGGCTAAAATTATCATGGATTTTAATGGATCGAGCAGAATATGATTTCAAAAGAATTTATTTGTTTTGATCAGTCCTCCAAAGGTACTGTCAATCTGATTCTTTTTAGTATATAATTTAAATGTCATAATGCATGCCAGATCCCTGTTGTAACAGATGCAGCATAAGGACATGTTCTCCTAAGTCAACTTAGAGGCACAACTGAGCTATTAATATTGGCCTATCATGTTAAAAGGATATTTACAAAAGCATCGCTACCACAAGGTTCAACATCACTAGCTTGGGGACTTCGATACAATTCACATCCTACACAAACCTCGTTAGCTTAACCCAGAACATCATTGAACCCATTCCTACTACAAAATTAGCTTGATCAGGTGATTCAAAGATCTAGATTGGATCACATTAGTCAAAAAGTGATATGAGGTGCTGCATTAGCCCTACCTTGGTCAGCCTCTGTAACAAGTCATATGGGGCTAGAGTTCAGCATGGTTGAATTGGCTTTATTTGGATTTTTTAAGTCATTCTGAAGGGCTTGATACTATACCATTAGTTGCTAACTAGCATGAAATCTTTTCATCTAGGTCTGGGTCAACTTCTAGCAGAAGGATTCGACAAAGTCTGAAGATTGTTTCTTATTTTGAATTGAGCTAGTCATAAATTATATATAATTGTAGGACAACCTTTAATTGGAATCAGATTCAGCCCAACATGGATTTGACCATCCACGGCAGTCCTAAGCAACTGTAATAAAGAGAAAATAGTCTAAGTCAACCGGATTCTAAATTTGAAACTTTTTCTATGTTTTTAGGTGTTTTAAGAAAAAAATCATCTTTTCTAATTAGCTGGTTTAGTCTGTCAAAGTATTCCTTTCATGAGTTCTATTGGTGTTCCCTAGTCCCTTATAGGTAGAGTATAGGTTTAGCTAATTATTCCTATTACAACCAATATTTTGAAAATTCTAGAAGTTTCTCTTACAAGCTTTTCTTTTAGAGTAATAATAGTTTTTTCTCTACAACTTTGAAAACTCTCTCTCTCTCTCCAACACCCGCCCCGCCTCTTTTTCGTGCCCTCCCAACCCTCCATTCCTTCTCCCATTCTTTCTGCTTTTGTTCTTTCTTACAGATGCTACTTTCTCTCGAAGAAAAGTAGTTACTGGATAGGAGCCAATACTATTAGCACCTCTCTTCTATGTTGCAGTGTACTTGAATCAAAGGTATTTGTGAAGAAAATTAAATTTGTGGTCTGGCTTCTCACTATTAAAGAATTTTTTTCTCTGTAAGCGTTTGATTTGAATTGTGTTATTCTTTCTTTGGTTCCTTTGATCAACTATTCATGTTCAGACTCCTAACTTGGATTTCTCATAGGGTCTTGACAGTTGACATCTAAAATTTTCTCATGGATTTAATCTTTCGGAAACTAACTTTATCAGAAACTAACCTTTTTGTTTCGGTTTGGAGATTCTAATATGTAAAGCTAAAAGAGTCGACCCTTTCCCTTGTCTCAATTTATTGATTAGGCATATTGTTTTTCTAGTGTTGATGTGAAGTTGAAAATCAGTCTTAAAGTTCTTCATGTTTTCCTTAAAACTCTCTTTTTGGAGTTGTGTTCCACAGCTGACTGTGTTTTCATGTGAAATAAAATATTTGGATAGTTTAAAGTTTGATTTCTATCTTCCCCAATATAATTTGTTTACTCTGAATTCATCTTAATTTGTTTTATATTGTTTTTTCATTGTAGATTACATTCAATGTACTAGGTTCCCCCTAGTTTTACCACCAAAGATAAAACAATTCATTTCAAATTGCAATTTTGTTTCATGACTCTAAAAAGATCGATTTATATTTATGCTTGAGTAAATGTGTCTTCATGTTTCGTGGTAATATGACTCCTTTAAAGGTGGAGGTTTGTTGAGCAATATATTTCAACCCATACTTATCCACTTGATATCTTTTTCTGTAATGTGTTTCATCTTTCTTTTTGTTTTATCATATATATGATAGGGAATTCCAATGGATCTGAAGTAGTTGCCGAGTTACAGACACAGCATGGCAGACTAGGAGAATGCATCGAACACCTAAAATCAGTTGAATCATCTAGAGAAACTCTGGTTACCTATTTAAGAGAGGCACTACATGAGCAGGTGGGCTGCTGGTTCATTGTTCTCAAGGGTTTGTGCAGGTTCTCTCCGTTCTTTTTGTGTTTTTAAATTTAATATAGTTTGATAACTGTTTTGGGTTTTCAGGAATCAAAGTTTGATCAAGTCCATCAACAGCTTCAGGTACACTTCTTGCACTTCAGATCTCCTGTTTATTTCAGTTGACATATTACCTCTGACAAGCTCGTGGAATTTTCAACTTCATGAATCTGCGACTGACACACCCTAGTAATCCTAGATTCAGTGTGGCTAGCTGCAAATCAGTAAAACCAAAATTTACTCTTATTTTATAGTAAAAATTGCTGCTTTTTCTTACTGATAAGATGATTTTTTTTTTGAATTGATATGCCTTTAGAATGCAAGTAATATCAAGTCTTGATATGCCTTTAGAATGCAAGTAATATCAAGTCTTGATATGCTGGTCTCAGGATGGTGGAAGACCAAATAATTTATGGTAAAGTTACTGTATGAGAGTCATGTAAGGTGTAGTGCTAGATTATAAGGAAATGTTCTGAATAGTAAGAGGCTTTAATTTCAAATATTTTAAGGAGGTCCTTGTACTTAAATGCTTTGATCTATATGTTGCTACACTTTATATTTAAAACCAAGATGATTGCATTGAGCTTCGTGAGCACGTGGACAAGTTTGTGTTCGTAAGTTATGAATGGGCAATGTCTTCTTGATGAACTTTTTTTTTCTGAAAGGAAAATGCAGCTATAACTTTTTAAGAGCTAAGTACAAAAGAGTGGATCAGAGCCTCATCTGCAAAGAACAAAAAGAGTGAGGAGTGGGATCTACCAAAAAGGGCTTGTGAGTTGCTTTCAGTGTTAATAGATCTAGGGAGGTGAGAAAACTTGACTACTTTGAGCTGGTCAATTGAAGGAAAAAATATCCCTGAATAACAACAACAAAGCTATAAGTCTCATCTATTTGGGGTTGGCTACGTAGATTTTTGGCCGTTATTAAGATCTGTTAAAAATCGTTTGCTTAGTTAAGTTTAGAGTATTTAAATCTTTATTACAGTTTTTATTAAAGTCTTTTTAGGTCTTCCTTTGTCTCTCCTTTACCACCAACATTAATCATTTTACTTCTAACTATTGCATCTGTAGGTTTCTTAAGCATATTCCCATATCGTCTTAAGCGATTATCTCTCATCTTATTCTCTATCAAAGCAATACCTAATTGTTCACGAATAAAAATATTTCTTTTCCTATCTTTCTTATTAGCTTGACATATTCATCTCAACATTCTCATCTCAGCAACACCTTTTGTATATATTATTTTTTAACTACCCAACACTAAGAATCATAAAAGTACTGTTGATCTCACAGTTGTCTTTTAAAATTTTTCTTTTAATCTCAAAGGTATTCATTGATCACATAAGACCCTTGTCGCCTCTCGTCATTTTAATCATTCTGTTTTTATTGTAATAATAATATCTTCATTAATCTCTCAATCAAGGTTTGACTTATCGGTCCGTACCGGTGTACCGAGTTCATCTCGGTACTAGTACTGGGCGGTACACACAGTGCATACCACCAGGTATATTAAAATATAATATAAATATTTTATAATATAATATAATATAATATAATATTAATATATTAAAATATGAAAAAAAAGAGAAAAAGGGGCGACGTCGCCTCGATCTTTCTACCCGCGCGGGAGAAAAAGCGCCCGCGACCCGCAGGCGGCAACGGCGTGCGAACGGGGATGGCGCACGGGCGAGGACCGAGTGCGGGCGACAGGTATTCTTTCTTCTCCTCTTTTCTTTTTTTTTTTCTTTTTCCTCTTCTTCTTCTTCCCTTTTTCTCGCTTAATCGACCGCCGACGGTCGATTTCTCCCTTCAATCGATCGCCGACGGTCGATTTTTGGCGGAACCGCACGGTAGCGGGAGAGAGCAAGTAGATCTATTGAAGAAAGACACCCCAGGTCTCCATGCAACACCTATACGAAGTCATGACGAAACTCACGTCCAAGATTACACTACTCACAAGGGCTTTGAATGCGGGAGAGAGCAATAATGATAGAACCCTAGGGTTCTATCATACAGGAAGAGGGGATAAAGGGGGATAAACGATCACTTCGAGGGGATCAGGCCTCTTAGATCACTTCGAGGGGATCTGCCTCCTAGGGTTTTGCTTTTTGGCTAAAACTAGATTTATTCATTTATTGATTATAAAAGAGTTTACAGCCTTATTTATAGGGCTCTGCTAAGAGTCCTTCTAGGCTTGGACTTAGAGTCCCACTAAACTTGGACTCTTAACTAACTGATAAACTCTTAACTAAAAATAATAACCGATTCTATCCTAACCGAAGATAAAAACCAACTCTAGCCAATTCATAACTGACTCGATTGGGCTCACCCGACCAATAATTAACTCCGACTGGACAGACTAACACGACTCAGCTCGAATTAATTATGAATAGATGGACCCGACTTAGCTAGGGTCCTAACAGACCCGTCCACTTCAAATCAGCCTTGTCCTCAAGGTTGAGCAGTATCAGATTTGGGAGCACTTCAATATTTGCCACGCATCATAACTCTTTGATCGATTAAGTACGGTTTTCACTTGGTGTGAGCAATGGTTTGGTCTTTTCGTGCAATTACCATTGTAGTCTTCTGAAAAACCCTTTTCATCTGATGGCTAGTGGTAGTACCATGTCTTCTTTTGAGGATCACCACTTCGAAGTCTTCCCGGGGCATCTAAAAGAAATCGACAAGTAGTTGTTTTACCTTTGAGCACCTGTTATCACAAATTAGGATTTGCCCATTAGCAATCTTGTCTTCGAATTTGGCACATCCTTTGTGATCGGACTCCACATTATCAATTTTTGATTTCTGCTTAGCTGGTTCAATCGTTAAAAGTTTGTCACAACCTTCATGGTTGGACTCCACACTGTTAGTTTTTGATTTCTCTTTAGTTGGCTTGATTGTCAGAAGCTGCTCTTGTTTGCGATCGTTTATGTTGGCCACTTTGAAGTTCTTATTTGTTGATTTTTCCTGCCCATAGAAGCTTCTATTTCGGTGCCTACTTTGATTTTTCCTTCATGCACGTTGGCAAATGATATAACTGCTATCATGGTGTGGGGATGGCGAGCTTTAACTTCAAAACGAATCTTAGGATTAAGTCCCTCAATAAATTTTTTCACCAATTGTATCTCGGACCAATCTCGGGTTTAGTTCGACAGGTGCTTAAATCTGCTCTGGTACTCTTGTACTGTGGAAGTTTGACGGATTTTGGCGAGCTGTTCATTAATGTTCTTATACTCCGACAGTCTGAAGCGAATTAGGAGCTCTCTCTTGAACTGTCCCCACGAAGGGACTCCATGATACGTCTCGTACAAGTCATACCACTAGATCGCATCACCTTCGAGTTGAGTGAAAGTTATCTCCATCATGGATTCCTTCGGAGTCCTGTGAAAATAAAAAAACTTTTCAGCATGTGAGATCCAATCGATTGGGTCTCTATCTTCCCATTTGGGAAACTCCTTGCGTGGGAATCCTGTGTCTTGCCCTTGATCATACTTTTCAAATCGACTTCTTCTGAATTCACGGAGGAGTTCTTGCAATCTGTCTTCTATGCGGGCGTCGGAGGTTTTAAACCTTGCGTCTAGTGCATCATCCATAGTCATCGCATCAGTAACATCATATTTGGTATGGCTACAGAGGAAGTGGGCGCTTGTGGGAGCGAGAGATGGCTGAAAAGGAAGATGGTGGCAGCGGCAAAAGCGGTTGTGGAATCACAGCAGGAAGCAGTGGGACGGGTAAGGAAAGGGACAGTGGCGGTCGGCGATTGCGTGGCTGCAGGGGGTGGTGTCGGCAACCACGACAATGTGGTTGGCAGCGGCAGAAGAGAGCAGCAGCCAAGGTTTTCCTTACCGAGCGGTAGGACCCCGTACAGCCCGGTACATACCGGTCCGGCAGCTGATCGGTACGCGGACTGGCCGCTACCGGGCGGTAGCACTAAGATCGACCGTCGACGGTCGATTTTCGCCGTCGACGGTCGATTTCTGCCGTCTGCGGTCGATTTAAGGAGAAATCGATCGTCAGCTGTCGATTGAGGAAGAAAAAGGAAAGAAGAAGAGGAAAAGAAGAAGAAGAAGAAGAAGAAGAAGAGGAGGAGGAGGAGAAGTACCTCGCGCCGCCCTAGCGGCGACTCCGCCCGAGGGGTCGCCCGCGAGCCATCGCCGCCCGTGCTGCCCTACCGCCGTCGCCGCCCGCGGGTTCTTTTCTCCCCACGCGGGGAGACGGAACGTCTCCCCACGAGGGAGAGAATTCGAGGCGACGTCGCCCCTTTTTATTTTTTAATATATTTTAATATTATATAATATAATATTATATTATAAAAATATTATAATATATTTAATATATCGGGCGATATGCATTGTGTGTACTGCCCGGTACCGGTACCGATAAAATATCGGCACACCGGTACGGACCGATATGTCAATCCTTGGTAGCAGCGGGGTGATGTGGGAGTGGGAGAGGGTGATCTTAGTGGCAGAGGAGGGAAAGGCAGCGACAACAAGCAGGGGCCGCGGCTGCTGCAAAGGGTGATGGCGTGGCTTGGAGCGATTGCGGCAGCAAGCGGTGAGGCAGTGGTGAGGGCTAGCAGCAATGGTGGCGGCGGCTTGCGTGGGCCGTAAGGGGAGATGGGGAAGACAGTAGCGGGGCTGGGGTTGGCGACAGTGGCAGGTGGTAGGGAGGTGAGGAAGATGGGTGTGGCTGCTGCAACTTGGCTAAGTGACAGCAACAAGATGCGGCTGCAAGATGATGGAGGCGGCTAGGCAGTGTTGGAGATTAAGGGAGGAGGATGGGCTGCAGCCTTCGGTCGCGCGACGGGGAAGAAGAAGAGGGTAGCGGTCAGGAGAGCGAGAGCAGAGCGAAGAGGAAGAGGAAGATGGTGGTCGGCGGTAGTGGTAGGGAGGTAGATACTGTGATTGGAAGCGGCTACGACAGCGGGTAGCAGCGACGGTAGGGAAGGGGATGAAGAGGGCAGCTGTGACAAGCGGGCTGTATGTTGCAGTTGGAGGGAGGAAGTCGCGGCTGTAGTAGGATAGGGGAGAAGGTAGAGGAGGCTGGGAGGGGCAGCGGTTGGGTAGCGATGGGGCAGCAGTAGAGGGCGTGGGTTGTAGCGATTGAGAAAGGCGTGGCTGCATGGGTTGTAGCGATGATAGAGGTTGAAGGAGAGGGCTGTGGCAACGTGAAGCAGGGGATGCAGCGGTAGCAGGGGCGACCGATGTTGTAAGAAGTGGGGTGTGGAGCGACGACCGCTACGACTGCTGTTGAAGAAGGCACGGCTGGCGTTTCAGCTGCAATTGCAAAGCAAGAGGGGGGCAATGACAAGGGGAAGAGTGGCTGGGAGGGCTGGCCGGTGGGGAAGAAGGAGTGGGCGGCTGGGCAGTGGCAGGGGAGGTTGAGAGCAATGGTGGAAGCGGCAAAAGAAGGCAGCAATGACAACGGCTATTATAGAGGAGGGTAAAGGAGAAGGCAGCAGTGCGACTGCTGTTGCGTGGGTTGAAGGCAACAGATGAGGAGATGACAGCGGTTGGTGGTGAAGAGGAGGGGAGGACAGAGGTGGCTGGCGGTAGTCCTTTGAGCAGGATGATGCTGCCGGCTTCCTTTCTTTTGTTCCACTATCTTTCTTTTTTGCTGGCTGTAGCGAAGATGGTGAGATAGCAGCAAGGTGGTAGCAGGAGATGAGAAGAGGTGGTGAGGAAGACGGTGACGATGATGATGGCAAGGGTGGCGGTGAGGATGACGAACGGTAATAATGAAAGTGCCGAGGAACGCGGTTCTGATACAAATTGATAGAAACCTAGGGTTCTATCGTAGAGGAAGAGGGGATAAAAGGGGATAAACGACCACTTCGAGGGGATCGGGCCTCCTAGATCACTTTGAGGGGATCTGCCTCCTAGGGTTTTGCCTTTTGGCTAAAACTATATTTCTTCATTCATTGATCATAAAAGAGTTTATAACCTTATTTATTGGGCTCTGCCAAGAGTCCTTCTAGGCTTGGACTCAGAGTCCGACTAAATTGGACTATTAACTAACTGATAAACTATTAACTGAAAATAATAACCGACTTCATCCTAACCGAAGAGAAAAACCAACTGTAACCAATTCATAATTAACTCGATTGGGCTCACTTGACCCATAACTGACTCTGACTGAACAGACTAACACGACTCAGCTCGAATTAATTATGGATAGATAGACCCAGCTTAGCTAGGGTCCTAACAAACACCCGCATTGCTCGACTACAAAACTTGAGGGCACCCGAGTTGCACTGCTACGGGGGTGCCAGGGATGCAAAGGAGCTTGATAATTTCTTGTTCGACATTGAACAGTACTTTCGAGCTATAAGGCCCAATTGTAGAAACTAAAGTTTTTTCGATAGCAACCATGTATCTGAATGGGGATATAAAACTTTGGTGAACACGTTGGGAAGAGTCCAACAAGGTTAGTGTTGATTGAACAGATGGGAGGACTTGAAGCGAGGGAGTTGAGAACTCAGTTCATACTCCAGAACACAGATTTCATTGTAAGAAAGAAGTTGAGACAACTCCGAAATTTTCTACACTGATGCTACCTATACAAGATATGTTCGAGAAGGACAAGTTATTCAGCTTCCTTGATAGCCTGAAGTCGTGGGCACAACAAGAACTACATTTAAGGAATGTTATCGATGTGGTGGGGGCAATCACAATTGTAGAAAGACTCACTGACTTTGTTTCTTCGGAGGTAATGGGGTGAAAAAAAAAATCTTCGGGAAATCACCAATCTAAGTTATTCCTAAGGGAAGGAGTTAGAAAGCAAGCAAAAAAAGAGTTCCTACAAAAGGCTGAGCTCAAAAGGCAAGGCCCCAAAACCAAATGGATACTTCTTGTGCGAATGATCATATATGATGAGGGAGTGCTCACAAAAGCAAGCACTCAATGCATTGATAGCAGCAATCCATCCCTTTAGTTTAGACAAGGGCAAAGTCGTTGCCCTTAGTTTAAGTAATTCATAATCTAGCAGCGACGATGAGGAGTAGCAAGGGCCTTGCATGGGTGCATTTGTTGAATGCATTGCAGGATAAAGTGGGGGAGAACATGATGACAAAGCCACAAAACGTAGGGAGCAGCGAGTTGATGTACATGGACATCAAGCTATATGACCGAACAACCCATGCGATGGTGGACACGGGTGCTACCCACAATTTTATTACCGAACGAGAAACAATGTGACTTGGGCTGAACTTGGAAAAAAACCCAAGTCGGATAAAGGCTATGAACTCAAAGCTAAGCAAATATTTGGATTGGCCAAGGGGGTTCCCATCAAGATTGGGATGTGGAGCAGAAGAACAAACATGATGGTGGTGTTGTTGGATGATTTCTAAGTGATCCTCGGAATGGAGTTCATGCATATGACGAAGTTGGTGCCAATACCATTCTTGAACTCCCTATGTTTGCTGGGAGGTGACGACCCTTGCATGGTTGCAGTTTCTTGAGAAGGAACCAAGGTCTCACAATAAATATCTACTTTACAATTGATGGGGGCACGAAAAGGTGAATTAACTTTTGTGGCCGTAGTAAAACTAGAGCCACTTGATGTGGAGGCTACTTATGAACCTGTTGTGGTGGTAGACGTTTTGAAGCAGTTCACTGATGTTATACCACTCAAGTTGCCAAAAACTCTATCACCACGCAAAGGCGTGGATCATCGCATCGAGTTGGAGCTGGGAGTGAAGCCTCTAGTGAAACAACCATACCACTGGCCTCTCTAGAGTTGATAGAGCTCAAGAAGCAGTTAGATGAACTACTAAGCGGTGGTCTCATCTGTAGTTCTATAGCACTATTTAGAGCTCGAATTCCCTTCCAAAAGAAACAAAATAGGAGCCTCCGATTATGCATCGATTATCATGCCCTAAACAAAGTGATGGTACAGAACAAGTATCTCATCTCGCTCATTGCGGACTTGTTTGACTAACTGGGCAAAGCAAAATATTTCTGTAAACTCGACCTTTGGTCGGGTTACTAGTATGTGCTCATTGCTGAAGGCGATTAAGTGAAGACTATCTATCCGACCATATATGAAGCATTCGAGTTCTTGATGATGCCTTTTGGCTTAACCAACGCTCCGTCACATTTTGCACTCTCATGAACCAACTATTTAAGGAGTATTTGGACAAGTTTGTGGTTGTCTACTTGGACGATATCGTTGTTTATAGCCAAACGGTGAAGGAGCATGTCGAGCACCTTTGAACAATTTTTAAGATCCTCAGGGAGAACACTTTGTGAAAAGGGAGAAGTGCTACTTTGCTCAGATGAAGGTTTTATTTTTAGGGCATCTAATTAGCGAAGGTTCTATTTTGATAGACAAATCGAAGGTGCAAGCTGCGGTGGAGTGGCGAACATCAAAGACGGTACCAGAGCTGAGATCCTTGGTTTCGTCAACTATCATCGGTGCTTCATATCAGGGTACTCGAAGTGCATAGCTCCACTGATGGGGTTGCTAAAGGAGCAGTCTTGGCTATGGTCAGACAAATGTGAAGCAGTATGCTAAGACCTAAAGCCTGCTATGTGGGAAGAATCGATACTCCAATTGTCGGACTGTAGGAAGCCTTTCGAAGTCCATATAGATGCTTTATACTTCGCTATTGGGGGAGTACTTATGTAGGAGGGTCATCCGGTGGCCTATAAGAGCCTAGCTCAACGAGATCAAATGGCGGTATCCGATACACGAGAAGGAGATGACAGTGGTGGTCCATTGTCTATGAGTTTGGCGACACTATCTTCTCGAAACGTAATTTATGTTAAGGATGAACTACATCGTATTGAGTTACTTCCAAATTCATAAGAAACTCTCCCCAAAGTAAGCACGGTGGTAGGACTTCCTAGTTGAGTTTGATATGGTAATTGTGGACAAGCCCGAAAGAGCAAATGTCGTGGCCGATGCATTGAGCTGAAAAGTGGAGCTAGCGAATGCCATGCAGTTGGAAGGCGGAGGCCAAGCAAGTCAATTGCACTCCAGCTTCCTTTCCAAGATTAGGAATGGACGGTATAGTGACCCCCAAGCAATAACCCTAATGTAACTAACCACAGAGAGCAGGGCACAACGATTTTGGGTCCAGGAGGGACTTGTCGACACCAAAGTGTCACGTACTTAGCTGGAATTACCTAAGTCGTGAGGCATCATTGCGGTAATATCATGGACTTAGCTGAAATTGCTCAAGTCGTGAGGCACCCTTGTGTTAATGTCATAGATTTAGCTAGGATTGCCTAAGTCGTGAATCACCCTTGCGCTAATATCTCATGAACTTAGCTGGGATTGCTTAAGTCATTAGCTCCCTTGCTTTATCTGTCTGCAAAGGGTCAGCCTAGTTGCAACCATGCTCAGGTCTTGTAGGACTTATAAGAGACCAAATTGATTAGTTCGAAAGCGCGTGATGAACAAGTCCTAACGTCTTGCGAAGAGGATAGCTTTACAAGAAATTCAACAAACACTCGATGTCCAAGAGAGAAAACGGCGCCATTTTGGGGTAGGTTTATCAGTCATGCTGAGCAGTCACTCTGCAGCCCTGCGATTTGTTCCTGCTCACAATTTTCCACAAAAACACAATTCCGAGGCAAAACACATTGCCAAGTATATGTACAAACAAAAGCGATAAACAGTTCGTCGACAAAGATGCTACGAGTGCGCAACGACCATCGTGACAAAAGGGAATAAAGTTTATGTTCCTCGAACAGACAATTTGAGACATGAACTCTCGAGAGTGTCACGATTCCCCTTGGTCCTGGATATTCACTAAACGTTGGCTCTCGTGGAGAGGGTCTTTTATTGGCAATAAATGGGGACTAATGTGGAGGAATATGTTCGGATGTGCCTTGCCAATATATAAGGTAGAGCAGTGGAAGTCGGTGGGACTTCTGGAGTTGTTGCCCGTACTAGAAAGACCGTGGGAGAGCATTTTCTTGGACTTCATATCAAACTTGCTGGTAGTAGGGGGACTCAGATTGATACTTATGGTGGTTGATTGGTTTTCAAAGTCTGCAACATTCATTGCTTTGGGGTGCAACAATGAGTATTGCAGACTTTGGAAACCGATCAACCTCCTGCACTTCTCGGAGGAGGTAGCCAAGTTGATGATGAAGAATGTGGTGAAATATTGGGAGTCATATATAATATTATCAGTGATTGAGATGTGCGATTCTTGAGATGATTTTGGACCAAGCTGTTCAAATTGTTGGGATCTAAGTTATGCGTCTCCACAAGCCTCCATCCCGAGATGGATGGACTAACTGAAAGAATAAATTCGCTCCTTGAGCAATATCTTCGGTACCACGTGAGTGCCAACCAATGGGATTGGGTGAAGCTGTTGGACATAACCCAATTATCTTACTTTTGAAACTTGTAACGAAGCTTTGCATCCAACAAGAGCCCTTTCGAGATCATTACGGGACAACAACCATCGACTCTCACACCTTCGGGATTAGTTATATCGGGAGTAGTCCGCCAACGTATCACTTTGCAAAGGAGTGGTGCCAAAATGCAAATATTGCCCGGGCTTACTTGGAGAAGGTGGCCAAAAAGATGAAGTAGGCAGATTTAGGAAGGCTACCATAGGAGTTTAAAGTTGGCGACTTGGTGTCGGTAAAACTCCAATCAGTATCACTCCAGTTCTTTAGGCATAAAGTGCACAAGGGATTGGTAAAGGACCCTTCCCAATTATCAGTAAGGTAGGCAATGTCTCCCAAGGTTCTCCTTACCGAGCGGTAAGGCCCCGCACCGGGCGGTACGTACCGGTCCGCTAGCTGATCGGTACGCGGACCACCCGCTATCGGGCGGGTACCGTCGAAATCGGCCGTCGCAGTCGATTTCGGCTGTTGGCGGTCGATTTCGACCGTCGGCAGTCGATTTCAGCCGTCGACGGTCGATTGAGGGAGAAATAAGAAAAAGGAGAAGAAGAGGGAGAAGAAGGAGAAGAAGAGGGAGAAGACTGAGAAGAAGAGGAGAAACATACCTTCACCAATTCCTCACACCGTTCGTCACCCACCGACATTCTTCGTCGGCGGGCAATTCCTTCTCCCTGTGCGGGGAGAAGGATCCAGGCGACGACGCACGGGGAGAAGGATCGAGGCGGCGACGTCGCTAGCTTTTTGTTTGTTTAATTTCTTATGTTATATAATATAATATAATATAAATATAAATATTATATTATAATATATCGAGCGGTATGCACCGTGCAAGTTACAGTTGCCAGCTCAAAATTTACAGTGTCTTCCACATAAGCAACTTGAAAGCCTACCACTTAGATCTGCAAGATGCTTCCCGAAGTGTTCCAACTCGGCTACCCCCACCAGATCCTCCTACGAAAAGTGAGTTGAAACCATCTTAGCAGATCGTAAGAGAAAGCTACCTAACGGAATAGAGCAGACCGAGTACTTAACGAAGTGGCGAAAGCTTCCCCGAATAGAAGCCAGTTGGGAGCCTGAAGATGCCATACGGCATGAAGAAGCAGTCATCAAAGCCTACCAGCAAGCATCGACGAGGGCGTCGATAGTTTAAGTGGGGGAGAATCTCATGGATTGTCATCGCACACCCGCAACACCTTCGTCAATGGACCATTCGTCGCTTTTGTTCGCTGTACATATGTTTAGGTGGCATATTTTGTCTTGTTTTTTTGTGTTTTGCTTGAAAACTGTAAGCAGAAACAGTTTGCAAGGCTGCAGACCAATGCTCACTAGAATGGGCAAAATTGCCTCCAAATGACCTAGTTTTGCATGTTTTCTACTAGCTACGGTACGAAGAAAAACATCAACCATCTCCGCACACCAGAACCCCTAGGGTGGCACCTGGCTGGAGGGGGTTTGGTGTAGTGTTGGGCATTGATTGGATTGACAAGCTCGAATGTTAAGCTACGGGAACTTGCCAACGCGTCTAACACCCAGTGAGCAGTTGTTTGTGGACTTACAATTGTTTGTTTACCTTCTAAAGTTCTTGTTTTCTCCTTCCTCTCTTTTCTCTCTTACACACTAAGTGTTTGCTGCGTCGGTTATAAACTTGCCCTCTTCGCGAGATGTCGGAACTTGTTCACCGCTTACTTTTTGAACTAATTAATTTGTTCTTTTGTAGGTCCTTCGGGACCTGAACGAGGTTGCGGCGAGGCTGACCCTGTGCGGATGGATAATGCAAGGGTGCCTCACGACTTAGGCAATTCCAACAAAGTTCATGACAGTATGTTGATTTATTAAATTTTTGCCAGGCATAACTTTACAATTCTTATGTATAACTTTATCTACCTTCTAGTGAGAAAAAAATCTTGATTACAGTTTTGACCACCTCTTATAAGTAACAAAAATGCTCGCCTCTCCTCTTAAAATAAGTATTTACGATTATCAGTCATACGAAATTGCAAAATCCAAAATCATAACACCATATTTATTTCTCTTCCTATAATCGAAGCCCTCATACACGCCTTTATATTAACCATATGTTTTCCTTACATGATCATTTAAATCTCCTCTTTTATAAGTTTTTCGGTTATAGGTACTCCTTGAATAATATCATCGAAGATTTCTCAAAATTCTCTAGTTTGATCATCTAATCCAACTTAAAGGGTGCAAGTAATAATGACATTCAAAACATCTTGTCATTTGACAAATTTTAGGACTATAATTCTATCTCCAAATCTTTTTACATCTACAATATATTCAGATTCTTAGCAACAATAATTTTCACACCATTTTTTTGTTTAACTTTTCTAGTATACCAAATTTTAAATCCAGTACTATACTATCAATCTCTCTAGAGTTTTTTCCTACCAACTTAGTCTCTTGTAATAATTATTCTTCCTTTGATTATAGTGTCTACTAATTCTAATCCCTTTCCTGAAACTTAGAATTGTTGTATCGTACGAAACGATATGGTATGGGCAGTAAGTGTGAGCCAATACGTGGACCACCCCGTTTTGGGTGGTACGGTTAAAATAATAATAAAAAAAGTGGTGGGCCTTTGTCCAACTCAACGTTAAAAAGAAAAAGAAAACAAATTAGGGCTTGCGAATGTGAGCCCCCTTCTCCCTTGCTATGCCGCTGCCCTCATCGTTATCGCTTTGTCACTTTTGGCTTCCGCTACTATTACGATGTTGTTGCTTTGCCGCTGTCGCTGCTGCTTGGACATGGCTTCCTAGGTACACTGTCGCTACTTATTCTCCTTCTCTTCTTTCTTCTTTCTTCCTCTGTGCTTCCTCTTCCTCTGTTTCTCCATTGCCTTTTCCTTTTCACCCTCTTTTTCTTCATCGTCAAAACATTGGTATGCATTGGCGTACCGTGTGTCAAAATATTGGTATGCACCAGCATATCATGTGTCGATACACCGGCATGCATTGCATATCATGTGTCAATACATCGATGTATTTTGTCTCGATACACTAGTGCTGACCGGTACGTATTGGTTTGGCAGATCATGAAAACATGATTGGTACCCGAAACTACGAACCTTGGCTGAAAGTATACCTTTTTTTAAAAAATATTCTATGTTTGCTAACCTAATCCTTTGTTCTTGGACTAACTTCTTTACTCATATTGGTCTAAAACATTGAGATAACCTTTGCCTATTTTGCACCATATTTGAGCACTGATGTGATGGGTCACTTTCGGGCGACCTCCTAGCCCACTATTTGTAATTCAGGACACCTAGGTGGTGAAGGTGCCTCATGTCACTTCTTGGTGACGACCTAGTTCTATATTAAAATCGGTTAAGATCCATGTTTATGAGATTTGACATAATTTTACGTCAGGTGTCAGTGACCTAACGCAACCCTCCACCTTTCTTATTCGGACTTAGGACCGACATTGGCTGGTTGTCCCAAAATATACTCCTCAAAAGCCAAAGAATTGAAGAAATATTTTTTACAAAATTAACGATCTCCATCGAATCGGATTGGATCCAAATAGAGGAGAATTGTAGTGAGGTAATTGTTTTGAGTTCGTGGAGCAGGGATAGTGTTTCCATCGTCAACAGACTAAGAGGTAGTACAGCGTCTGCCACTCAGCCTATCAATTCACTAGTCTGGGATTTTATGAGGAAGTCCTTACCTACATAGACTGTCATAAAAGAACCATCAAATTCAAGGAAAAAAATTAAAGCTTACTCGCTCAATATCAAGGGTATCACAGATATTCTTTATGTTGGTTGGACTCAAAATAGTCACTGGTAGCAACCATAACCTTCCTAAGAAGGGTAGAAGAACTAGTAGAGTGGTTGCGATACTTAACCTCATTGAGGTTGTTCCGTAAAAACCCAAAGGATGTCGTGATAATAGAAAGGAGGCGGGATAGAGAAGGTTTGTTAAGGAGAGAGAGCCTTCCTCCACTCAATTCCCCAAATACCATGAGTAAAAGAACTGAAAACAAATTTTTAAATGTTGCTATAGAAGTTACCAAAAGTACAAAGCAAAGTTGCACTCGAATAGAATGTGGGAAGAGGAATCCACATGCAAATGGCAAACAACAGGGGTCCTGTGCTGACAGTGGAGTATGCTGGAAATATATTTAGATGTGGGTAGTTGTTTTAGTAAACTTTCCAAAGAAAAAAATTTGATTTTGGGAGCAACCTTGGGGCGCTAGATTGCCTTCCAACCCTGATGGTTCTTTTGTAGTGTAGTATTTAGTCAGGTGCTTATAGGCACTATTGAAAGTGGTGCTGCCTGAAGGGCTACAAGTCCATATCTAGGGATCATCATTAGGATTCTGAGAAAGGTGAATGACCTGGATACGAGCCACTAGTAAGTGGTGAAACAAAGACTGCGAGTTATAGTATTCCATTGGGAATTGGATATAAGGTCAGACACAAGGGTATAGTGTCTCATTTCATTCACCTCAATGTCGGTTGGCCATCTATTAAAAAGAGTGTTGTAAAGCCAAGGGTCTTCCCAGATTCTGGTAAAGGACCTGCTACTGATGATCTTGCGAAAACCATCCTGGATGCTGGTAGTGAGTTTAATGATAGATCTGTAGGTCGGGGAGACATTCCTGATGTTGGAAGACTCCCAAGGGTGGATACTGCCATATATGGAAAGAAAGAGTGTAACCCAAAGTGTGTTGTCATTGGTTAAGGATAGGTGTTATATGTTTGGCACAAATAGCATTGTTGACAAGGACAAGGTCCCTTGTACCCAAGCCTCCTTGATCCTTAGAGAGGGTCATGCTGTCCCAAGCAACAAGATGTATCCTTGCTGGTCTTGCTTATCATTCTGAAAGAAATTACATGAAAGCTTAGAAAATCTAGCAAGCAACTTGTTGGAAACCCAAGAACTTAGCAAATTGTGATTTAGGAGAGAACTGATGACAGAGTTAATGAGCACCAGTTTTCTAGTTTGAGTTAGCAGAAGCCTTTGTGCCACCCTTGGATCCATTGAGGGCTTTGTCTATGAGAGCATTTTGGTATCTGTCAGGCAGTCTACCTCTAGATAGGCATTTAGCACCATTCATGAATTACTTTGTTAATGGTTGAATGAGATTAGAATAAATGGTTGACTTTTGAAATGGAGTTGAAGATGCAGAATGGTAGTCGCAACACTGAAGAGGTTAACTCATAAGAAATAGGGTTGGGAGGATTTTGAGATCAGGATTGTCATGCCACACTAATCTTTAACACATACAAAGGTCTATATTATGGAGAATGATGAAGTTGTAGTTAAGGTTTCTAGTCTTGGTCCCAGACCTATACCAGTGGTCCTTGGCTAGACCAGTATGTGTTGTGTTCATACTGGCAACAATCAAAGAAAGATAGGGAGAAAATTGGGGAGGAGGAGAAGAGAAAAGGAGGAAGTGAAAGGTGATAAGGAGCAATGGAAGAGGAGGCAAACAACACAAATACCTAGCAGCAGAGTGGTGGTGGTTGGTAGTGGTGAAGCGGCAGAGAGAAGGAAGAGACATAGGAGAAATGGAGAGAGACAAGAGAGAGAAAGGGAGAAAGCACAATGTGGGAAGAAAGTTTAAGAAAAGGAAACAAAAGAAAGACAGCTGTAGAACATATAAAAAATTAGAAGTATGGGCTTATCACCTGGTACCCTTGGTCTTAACTATGAAAACCAGATGGTGAGTTGGTTCGATAGGTTTACCATCCGGATCAAGAGAAAATCTTCTTGACTTTTGGACAGACTGGTAAATACTGGTCAGTGCAGACCGGTATGGCTAGTTTTTATACCTTTGTTGTAGCATAATTGATAGGCTATTTTGTTTTTATGTTGCTGAATGCTGTAACTTGTTGGGATGGTGGAAATTTTTAGGTATATGTCAAGAATATTATCATTGTTTTCTTTTTTTGTATTAATTCCCAACTTTGCATTGTCAGCAATATTCCATATAGAATTTTGTATTCAGGAGGTTTATGGGTGACTATGTTCTCATCTGGTTCAATTGAACCAGAGATCCAAATTGGCTTGACTTAGGCTTGATCCAGGTTAAGTTGAATCAGGTTGGCACTTGGCTCTCCTAGTGCCTGGGCTATGCCTGGTTGAAGTTGCCCTCCTAGCCCACTTATCAAGCTCTCAGGCCTCGCATGGGTGCCTAGGTGAGTGCTTGGGCGCTCACTAGTGGGAGGGGCTTCTTTGTCCCACTTTTCTCTATCCTCTCTCACACCTCCCACCTCTCCTTTGAAGATGCAAGTAGATCCATGAAGGCTTAGCTTAGGCTTAATTTGAGTCTTAGAATCATGTCATTTCAATCTATGTCGAAATATTTCAATTACATATGTAATATACTTTTATTTTCAATTGTAATAATTTGCGACTAGTATATTGTATTTTGATGAATTTGAGTCAGTATCACAGCTTCACTTGTGTTATTTATCGATAGTCCCAAGCGTGCATTTAAATTTTTGTTAGATCTCATGAGCATGGATTTTAAATTATTGAAAGACTTATTGTGCCCTAAAAGTGACACCTGACATCTTTACTATTTGGGACCTTCTTAGATGTGAATATAGGCAAGAATTCTTACTTATTTTGGATTAAGTGGGTAAAGAAGTTATCTCAAGATTATAGCCCAGAGAAGATCAGTTCAAGGATCATCAGCAAGCAATTCTTCACTATAAGGAGAGAATTCGGGTCGGCAAGGTCAGTTTAGTTGGGGGAATCATAAAGTACTAGCTTTGAAGCACATTGTACTGAATACAAGTATCTTTGCTTTGGGTGCGAGTGCTATAAGCATATTCTAACTGTTCAAGTTGGCTTACATTCATAAGAAAGTATTTAGTAGCACTACTGAGGTTAAGTATAAAGTAATCGGGAAAGAAAAAGATAGGACTCTAAAGATGGCATTAAAGCTGGATCAGTATCATAAGCAGAATAATTGCCAGTTTCTATTCCCGAAAACAAAACTTGGAGTTCAACAAGCATATCTTTTTCCATTATTATAGTATCTTTATCTGTATTTTCTCAAGCTGTGGTGCAAGGAAAGAAGCAACGTGTATAGTATAGCGCAGGTAAGATCGTTCTGTCTGAAAGCCAACAAGCTTATAGTAGAATTAAGCGATTACTGAGTTTGTTGGGACCAAAGAAAGTGTCTTAGTTTCGGTGGGTTAACTACTTAGACTAATAACTTCGATCACAATAACATTTTTGTAGAAGTGATTAGAATTTGGTTTATACAATGATTAGAGGGAGAATTGGCATAATTTGTTCACGGAAAACTGTGGGTCGGGTAAAAATTAAGGAGACAGATTAAACTTGACATCAGTTTTGGTATATAGAAAAAGTTAAACATGGAATAATGTTTATATTGTTGTAGATTAGCAATTTGAAAATAAAATTCAGAGGTAGAGAGAGTTGGGGATAGAATTTTAGTATTAAAATTAACATTTTAAATACTGAATGTTGTGACTGCTTATGTTTCTCACATAAAACTAGATGATAAAAAAATAAAAGAAAATTTTGAAAAAATATAGTTGGAATATTCATGAAATATCTTGAAGTGAAAATCTTATCATTGGCCATATACGAAGAAAATATGGAGAATTTGAAGGGGTGTATGTTTATTTTTTTGGGTGGGAAGGAGGGTGGGCGGATTTCGGTTTTTACAATTTTATGATGTCATGATTGTTAATAATATTTTAAGAAAATCATATAACATTATTCATTGGCTAAAAGTGCGGTGATTAAAGGAAGAGGGTCATCTTAATTATGTGTGAAAATCATGTGTGCTTTGAATTAAATAGTAATTTGAATAAGATATGTTAAATGATTAATTTTAGTGGTACGAGAAGAGGTAGAGGAAGACATAAAAAGATTTTAATAGAAACTATTAATGAAGATTTAAGTACTTTGAATTTAATTAAACATATGACTTTTTACAGATTTCAATGACAACAAAAGATCCTTATAGCCTACCCCAAATAGTTGAAACTTACGTTTTTGTTGTTGTTGTTGTTGTTGTTGTTGTTGTATGTGTAATGCCATCCATGTATTGAGGATCAGAGTGCTCGATAGTTAAAAAATATGTTCAAAACATTGGTGTAGTTGAGATGGGAATGATGAGGTGGATTTACAGAGTATCTGGAAAGGATATAATAAAATTATTTCATTCATAAATAATTAAAGCATTTTTTATAAAGGATAAAATGAGAGAACCATTTAAGAAGTTATAAACGTATTTAGAGAACTATAAATGTTATGGTTAGATGAGGTGAAGAAAACTTCACTGCACACGATGAATGGGCTTGAATTGATCAATAGTTTTTGCCCTTAATATAGCTCAGTGGTGAGAAAAAATTCACAAAATCCATACAGCCTGCTCTTAATAGTTAGGATATCATGTCTTGTTGTTGTTGTCGTTACTATTGTTGTTAGAACCATAATCAAGTAACAGATCTAGGAGGATTTGTGTCTAGTTACTTGTGTTTTTGTTGGAGTTAGAGATAAACACTTGTGATTATGGTTGATTGGATAACACATTTTGTCTAACTTCTTACCTTGGGATAATTAGAAGCCTACCATACAAGAAGATCCTATTCTGTGGTGTCTACTTAAGGGAGAGCATCTGCTCCTATATCTTATTCTGTGGTGTTTATATTTTATAACTGAATTTACATCATTTCTTTTGGCTGTTAGCGACTTTTCTTATGTCTCTTATCTTGCTTGATCATCTATTTTTTTGCTGCTCTATTTCCTAGCCACTACATCTTCCCTTCTTTTTGTTATGCAGGAAACTAATAGTTGAATCAACATCATTTTCTCTTTCCTAAGCTTTTCCTTTCCCACTGTTGGTTGTATTCTATTTTACAACATCCTTTTTCAGCCTAACTGAAAGCTAACCAGCCTTAAGAAAGTGCTAACTTCTAGCAATGGCATGCATTGGGTAAAGTTTCTCTTCTGGTTTTTTCCTCTCCTCTTCCACTAGTCATTGTAGCTTCACCAACACCAGGCTTCCTCTAGTTGTCAAGTGATCTTTTGAGAATTTAACTTAATTTGCATTGGCCTTAGTCAATTTCAATTAGGTGAACAATGAAATCCTAGGAGCAAGATACTTTTGATGGTGTGAAGTCGTAACATGTTAAAGCATTCGATGAAAGGAAAGGGTGAAAGGTGGGAAAGATTGTTTTCTTTGGTTCTAGGTTATATCCTCTCTACAGTGAACCAAATTAATTTTGACCATTAGAACTCCAACTTATTTGCTCACCCTCTATGATCTTTTTGTTAGGTTCCTTCTAATCTTTAATAAGATTAAGAATCTTTTCTAAATTTTATTACTTATTGTATGTTGATGCCGTGTTAACCCCTCAAAAGCCATTTGAATTACTTCTAGGGATTCCATAAATTTAGTCATCTACATATAAGTATTCTTGCAATTGCACATAATTCAACAGAATTTCCTTATGATGAGTAGTAGAATGATCAATATCTAGTCTAACTGGTGAAACTTCACATTATTAATTGCAACAATGATTCTTGTAATTTTCCAAATAGTCTTGCTTGTATAAAAGTTTTGTTTAGGTCCCAGTATCATTAGTTTTGTCATCATTATTAGTAATTGGGCTATTAGGAGCAATGACATGGTTGATGTTGCTATCCGCGAGGATTATGTTTTTCTAATATGACCTAGTCATTGTTATACTAACATAGCCATTAATCACAATTCTTATTTTTGCTCAGTATATGGGTCAGGACAACCCATTTTGTAGTATACCACGTCTCCCACTTCACACACATTGCCAATGACTTTATTGAATTGTTGAAAATATATAGATTAGTAAGACCATTTGCAGTGTGGGCCATGATGTCAAGGTAAGGTTGCTCCTTTTCGGTATAAGTGACTGGGGTTCAAATTGCCAAAGTACTGTCTGCTTGCAGTGTGACTCCACTCATTGATTCTCCTTGGACATCACTCCACATTGGCAAGAGTTATGTAATGAACTAGGGCTTGCAATATCGTAACATTCCGCATGGTACGGGCAGTATGTGCCGGTCCGATAGAGGACTGATAAGCTCGGTACAGCTCAGTTTCTAAGTGTAATGTGTCGGTATGCTCAGTATAGCTCGGTATTATACCATACCAACAGTTGATTGGTACACCGGTATGATACAATATTCAGAACCTTGTAATGAACCACCCTTTTTTTTACAAGTGATAATTGGACAAAGTTCTGGAACTTTTTAATAAATTTGCACCATTTTTCAGAAAATACAAAGATAAAGAAACCTGATTACCTTAACACATCTTGGCACTACATCAGAGAAGACTGAACTAAAAACAAGAATCAAAATAACTTAAGGCTTCAGATTTATCTTAGTTTACAGTACTAATGAAAATGAAATTGAAGATTGGAGAAATAAGTGGTATTCTACCTTTCAATAATGACAACACCTAACTGTCCTTGTTTCAGTGTCCACCAGTGGACTTATCTTTATGGATTAGCCTCTTATGGCAGCTTTATTAACACTTTATGGTCATGGTTTTTTGCTAGTTGGGATGTTTCTGAAGCTAAAAATTTGCTGCTTTTATAAAACACATGGTGGTTCTCTATGTCACATGTCTTTTTAATTGTTCCAGGCTGCTCAATCACGATATGAACAATCAGTCAACTTACTTAAACAACTCAACGTTGGCTCTTCATCACCAGAACCAAGGGTTAACGGATCATCATCATTCTCTGATGCCATACCTCACATCCCTGAGTCCATAGCTGGCAGTGGTACTCAAACTACTCCAGTAAGATACACCCAGGAAGGACCTCCTTCAGACAATAATGCTCCTGTTGCTGTAGAGGGGAACCAGAAGACAGCTGCTGCTGCTGTTGTGGCACAGCTTGCAGCATCCACTTCCCCTGCCCAGATGCTGAGCTATTGCCTCTCCTCCCTAACTTCAGATGGTGCTGTTGACCACTCAAATAAAAAAGACCATTCTGATAACAAAAGACTGAAAGTTGAGGACAATATGCCTTCTTACATGCCACTGCTTCAGCCACCCTTACCACCATTCCCACATCCTGATTTGTTGAGTCGGCCTCCACTGCGGCCACCATCTCCTGTTACACATCCAAGCTCAACTGTGGAGCCACCGCCACTACCACCTCCTTTCCCACCTGTACCACCTCCACCTTCATCTGTGACACCCCAGTTCATGCAGATTGCTGCTGGACCTGCAACAGGCATGCCTTTTGGTTATGGTCCACCTCCTCCGCTCCCGAACTTCCCAGTGTGCATGCAACCCTATCCAAGTGCTTTAAATCCATACCATGGGTTTCAAGCATCAGAGGGCACCAATCATTTAGGCCAACCGCCATTGCCAGCTGCACCACCACCATTGAGCCGGCAATAAGAGCTAGAGAAAAATGGTTAGGGAGCCTCAGATGTGCAGTTATTAGAATCATTAGTTGGCAGGTACTTGTAGTTTTGGCTGTAAACATGTAATGCATATTCATGACACTTGACGATAACCATGTCCGAAGATGAATCAGAGAATTTGATGTTTGATATTTGATGGTCATCTGAATGTGGCACAATGTTGTTTATTTGGAAACCTATCGATTGCTGAACGAATGTATAGAAATCAGAGTCTTTATTTTGTTTCTAGAGAACATCAGTAGCTTTGGCAGCCTGATGCTCCAAAATTTAGCAGGTAATTGATGTGGATGGTTTTAATTCTTCATCAAACTGGGCTATATATATTCTGTAGGCATTTTATAATCAGGCAGGGAGCTTTATTGATTTAGAATCAAGCTCAACTGGATGAGGATAATGGAAGAGGCAAATGTTACCCAACAGGATACGTGGGGGGAAATTTAGTAACAGGTATCTGCAATATATATATATATATATATATATATATATAGAGAGAGAGAGAGAGAGAGAGAGAGAGAGAGAGAGAGAGAGAGTCAACATCTGCTTGTGAAATGTTTAATTTTTGAGGTTAGATGTGCACTAATTTTTGTATGATTTGGTACCTTTGCCCTTATTACGCCCCTCTTTCAAATGGATCAACGGTATCTGAAGCCCTAGTAAGATTCTTAGCTTTACATCAAATCAAACCTGATGTACCCCATGAGTCCTCAACCAGACTCTTGGAAGAATAACAATAAAAATACTTGCTTTACATCAAATCACCAGAAGAACGTCGATTTGATAAGGGATTATCCTGGATTTAAACCAAGGCGTTGGTGATGAGTCCCAACTATCTTAGAACACTGGCCAAATGAGCTCTTAAATCCAATCCTTCATTTACTAATCAAGAATTGGTCATATCTTCCCAAGTAGGCCTCAAATCAATATCTAGTCGGTTACTGAATAGATGGGCAAATCGTTGACGGGGATTCAATTTTGGACCTGAAATCAAGTGTTTGTTAAAGATTTGATTCAATCACATTGTTGTAGAGGATTCAATTTTGGTAGAAATTTTCGAAGCCATGATTCTTTTAGTACATTGTTATATAGGAAGGTTTTGTCAAGAGGGAAAAGTGAGAAGCATTTACTTATTTTTGTGACAAGCAATAAATCCCTCTTTATATAGAAGAGAGGATCAGTGATTATCAATTAACGAAGGCAACCGACATAATTAAAAGAATGGTAACGTAACAGAAAAGCAAATAAGGAAAATAAAAAAAATAAGTAAATGAAATATAAATTTTTGGGTTTTCTTTTTCTTAAGAAAACCTAACACAAGGACCGTACGAGGTAATATGGACTATATAAAATTTGGTGTCTTGTGGTTTATGGGTTGGACGACATTTATAATTCATTTCTGTTCTAGTTTGAGCTGCTGTGATTAATTTCGAAGATAGAGCATGCCATTTCCCCGTGTAACCAGCAACATCTTGCATCGATGATTCTCAAAAGGTTCATCTTTTCCGTTTTACCCTTCTGATTTCTCGTAGCAGATTCACTTATATGACTTCCAAGTTATTGCATGCACAGAATGTAGCAGCTATGCAGGAGGACTATTTCGGAAAAGAAACTTGTCTTACTGTTGTCATGAAAACTTGCTGATTTTTTAATGTGGGGTGGAGCATAGCCTTTAATTCTATGTGGTGGAGTTCCATCTTTTCCATCACCGTAGGTTGAGTGTCTGAAAGATCAAGCTAAATGATTGCATGATTAGCGACCATAGTGAGAGAAGCAAGTCGGTAGCCACTTGAAATAACCTTTTGTGTGTGATAGATGCTATCCGTCGAGTTGCAATTTCAGGTGGTGAGCCAAAAAAAAGATTACTAGGACGTGCTTCATGGCAATCAATGTCGAAAACTAAGATGGATAAAGACATCAACATAAGCAGTGGCATAATTCAAAAAAAAAATAAAAAAAAAACTATTTCGATAATGGAAGAACTAAAATAACTCAAAAATAAAAGAAATAACTACACCATTTATAGTGATCTATTATTTGAGATAAAGATTCGGTGATGTTGATCCTTCTTTGAGTAGATTTAGGTATCGTGGGATGATTGATGAAGGTTCTGAAAAAAATAACGGGAAGAAAACAAAAGAAAGATCTAGATTGCTTCATGAAAAGAAAAAAAAATCTAATTATATAATCAATCACAAAGAAGATTCCTTGAGCAGCCATAAGCTCAGATTTCTCTCGTTTCTCTTTTGTTGAGCAACAAGCTCGGATATCTCTCGTATAGTCGTCTCTCGTTAAATCACGATCCCTTCGAGTTGTAGAGTGGGTAATAGAAAATGGCTCCAAAATGCATTACTTTGCATCATTTGATGTTTTGCAGACTCTATAGATGTGGGAGAGCAATCGCTTCCGCCAAACCGATTCAGCTGGCAAGCAGCAGCAGCCCAACAAAGCGCGCACACAGTTGACGCCACCGCATGACCATGTAATCTCTCCAACCCATCCCACTCCTTTCGCGTCGCTGCCTCGAGTAGCATACGTAGATACGTTATCAGATCCGATCGTGGATACTTTTTCTTCTTGTTATAATATTGCAGGTTGCAGTTAGCATGCGCATAGCCAGATGTGTTCCCAATGATGTTATTTCCTCCTATTAATCTCACAATTTCCTATGTCGATTACATATTGAGTTTGCATCATATCATATCTATTCTCGGATCGTGGATAAAGATGTAGGTATAAACAAAAATCATAATATATTATTATTATTTTAAAAAAATAATATCAAGATTGAAATCAAATAATAATAGATTAGATTTACAATACTTACCTTTCCAAGTCATCTAAAAAAATCTTTATATGATTTGTAAGGACACCGTCCTCAAATCTGAAAATCACAGTAATGTCGATATGCAGAGAACTAGATTCATCTTCTCCTCTATTCTTATGCTTCATAATACCACTATGATCAATGGATTTGGGACAAAGGAAGATGAAAGAATTGTAACCTGTCAATGACTAGCTCACGTGACCAAGAGGAGATGAGAGAATACATATAATCTCTCAATAATATCATATATCCATATCTCCACATATTATGTACTTACTCCCTAGGAGGTTTTATCTATTTATAGATGAAAGCAGAGTATCTATGATAAGTAATTAATAGAGTCATGTCAATTAGTACTATGGGGGGGGGGGGGGGGGGGGGGGGTAAATTAGTGCAAGAGCAAATTCTCGTTTTAACGAAAAACTTTTCGTTTGAAGCAATATAGAAAAATCCGAAGCTTTTCGTTCAAGTAAAGCAAGTGAATGATTAAAAAAAATACCATGTTTCTTGCTTAAAAATGACTCAAGAAGGAACAAACAAATCCGAATAAAAAGATAAGCAACATCGTAAGTGAAGTGCTTGACTTGAAACCTTGCTTTCAAAGAGCAAATTGAATCGGAAGTGTCTATTGGTATTTTATTGAAAGCAATTAAGAACCCGACAATTGTAAGTAGTAGATGAAACAAGTAAGAATATTTATAATTATAGTGGTTTGGCACCAACCAGCCTACGTTCACTCCCGAGTCCTCCTCTTTGAGGCACACCGGTGTCCACTACCGATCTTCTTTGGGTGAAGACCTAACCCTTACAACTTGCTTACAAGGGAGACTTCAAGAATTTCTAACTCTAAGCTCTCTCCATTCCCCTTTTCTTTTTCTTATAATTCAAACAAAATTTTTTCACATAATATAATTCCCAAAATTATTGTATGGAATGTAGAAAACTTGGGGTATTTATAGCCCCAAATGGCTTCCAAATTTTAGAACTAAAATTCAAACATATCCGAAAAATTCAGGTACGAGCGGTTCACTCGTCGATGCTGATGGTGCAGCCATCGAAAGCACCCCTGATTCTAGGGTACGAGCAGTTTAACCACCCGGCCTAGGTAGTTCAGCCATCGTCAACCACCCGAAAACTGTACTGTCGCTCACCGGCAGTTCAACCGTTGAGAATCCCAGAAAAGTGATTCCCTTTACTTTTCCAACCCCGACTTGAATCACATGTTGACCAATTCTCTGGTCAACCAATTGAGCTCAACCTAAGCTCAATCAATCCCTTTTAGTGGACCTGGTTGCCTCATTGAGTTGATTTAGATTCCTTCCAAATCACATTCATTTTATTCTCAAACTTAATCTATGACTTAAGCATTATAATCATATATGACCACCAAGCTTAATGACCTCACTCCTGCAATCCGACAACCTCCGACATTCTCTACGGCGAGTATCATGGTCTTCCTCCGGCGATTGCCCAGCGTGTTTCTAGCGATCTTCCCGATACCTTCGGCGAAGTCCTAGCGAACTCCCGAGAAGCTCCCACCGTATCGTCAAAACCTTGGCTCGATGCCTAAGCTTGATCCTGGGTCCATGTCTACTATGTAATTCCTTCTTCATCGTCATGGTTAACCTGCATGATGTTAATTATGACTTAATTAATTACATTTATAATGGCCAACACATCCACTTCATAACATTCCTAACTCCCGACAAGCTTTTCGGCTACCCTCAACAATCTTCAGTAAGTCTTAGTCTTCTTCCGGCGAACTCCCTTACGTCATCCTAGCAAGCTCCCGATACCCTCGGCGAGCTCCCGACGCACTCCAGGCGAGTTCCCAACCGCATCGTCTGAACCCCGGCCCGATGCTTGGACTCGACTCTAGCTAAACCTCTGATTGTAATAATCTCTCTGTCATAGTTAATCCTACATCAATCAACTCTAACAACCTTGTTAGATCAAACACTCATCAACTGATTTCATCATCAAAATTCGAGATTCAACAATCTCCTTCTTTTTTATGATGACAATCATTTGATGACATGAGTTAATCCAAACTCCCCCTAAATCCATGTCTCAATAAAGAAAGCTTAAATTCAAGAGAACCACACCCTCTTGTGTGGTTCAAGAGAATTATGCATCTATATCCAAGATATCCAAGTATATCATCAATATCATGTGTCATCAATATATATCATTAATATCATATGTCATCAATGTATATCATCAATATCATGTGTCATTAATGTCTATCATCAATATTATGTGTCATCAATGCATATTTCTCTTCTTCTATCATATGCAAAAATCCGAAGCTTTTCGTTCAAGTAAAGCAAGTGAATGATTAAAAAAAAATACCAAGTTTCTTGCTTAAAAATGACTCAAGAAGGAACAAACAAATCCGAATAAAAAGATAAGCAACATCGTAAGTGAAGTGCTTGACTTGAAACCTTGCTTTCAAAGAGCAAATTGAATCGGAAGTGTCTATTGGTATTTTATTGAAAGCAATTAAGAACCCGACAATTGTAAGTAGTAGATGAAACAAGTAAGAATATTTATAATTATAGTGGTTTGGCACCAATCAGCCTACGTCCACTCCCGAGTCCTCCTCTTTGAGGCACACCGACGTCCACTACCGATCTTCTTTGGGTGAAGACCTAACCCTTACAACTTGCTTACAAGGGAGACTTCAAGAATTTCTAACTCTAAGCTCTCTCCATTCCCCTTTTCTTTTTCTTATAATTCAAACATAATTTTTTCACATAATATAATTCCCAAAATTATTGTATGGAATGTAGAAAACTTGGGGTATTTATAGCCCCAAATGGCTTCAAAATTTTAGAACTAAAATTCAAACATATCCGAAAAATTCAGGTACGAGCGGTTCACTCGTCGATGCCGATGGTGCAGCCATCGAAAGCACCCCTGATTCTAGGGTACGAGCAGTTTAACCACCCGGCCTAGGTAGTTCAGCCATCGTCAACCACCCAAAAACTGTACTGTCGCTCACCGGCAGTTCAACCGTTGAGAATCCCAGAAAAGTGATTCCCTTTACTTTTCCAATCCCGACTTGAATCACATGTTGACCAATTCTCTGGTCAACCAATTGAGCTCAACCTAAGCTCAATCAATCCCTTTTAGTGGACCTGGTTGCCTCATTGAGTTGATTTAGATTCCTTCCAAATCACATTCATTTTATTCTCAAACTTAATCTATGACTTAAGCATTATAATCATATATGACCACCAAGCTTAATGACCTCACTCCTGCAATTCGACAACCTCCGGCATTCTCTACGGCGAGTCTCATGGTCTTCCTCCGGCGATTGCCCAGTGTGTTTCTAGCGATCTTCCCGATACCTTCGGCGAAGTCCTAGCGAACTCCCGAGAAGCTCCCACCGTATCGTCAAAACCTTGGCTCGATGCCTAAGCTTGATCCTGGGTCCATGTCTACTATGTAATTCCTTCTTCATCGTCATGGTTAACCTGCATGATGTTAATTATGACTTAATTAATTACATTTATAATGGCCAACAAATCTACTTCATAACCTTCCTAACTCCCGACAAGCTTTTCGGCTACCCTCAACAATCTTCAGTAAGTCTTAGTCTTCTTCCGGCGAACTCCCTTACGTCATCCTAGCAAGCTCCCGATACCCTCGGCGAGCTCCCGACGCACTCCAGGCGAGTTCCCAACCGCATCGTCTGAACCCCGGCCCGATGCTTGGACTCGACTCTAGCTAAACCTCTGATTGTAATAATCTCTCTGTCATAGTTAATCCTACATCAATCAACTCTAACAATCTTGTTAGATCAAACACTCATCAACTGATTTCATCATCAAAATCCGAGATTCAACAATCTCCTTCTTTTTTATGATGACAATCATTTGATGACATGAGTTAATCCAAACTCCCCCTAAATCCATGTCTCAATAAAGAAAGCTTAAATTCAAGAGAACCACACCCTCTTGTGTGGTTCAAGAGAATTATGCATCTATATCCAAGATATCCAAGTATATCATCAATATCATGTGTCATCAATATATATCATTAATATCATATGTCATCAATGTATATCATCAATATCATGTGTCATTAATGTCTATCATCAATATTATGTGTCATCAATGCATATTTCTTTTCTTCTATCATATGCAAAAAGGTAAAATATAGTAGTACTAAGGATTTTAAGGCACAGGATTTTTTGCTCCCCCTTTGTAAACTACGACATGGGTCATAAAGAATTTTCTTCCTCTTGTGAAAAAGAAGGAAAGAAAATAAGGGAGGAGTTGTAAAACATTATTAAGTATAGTTCTCAATTTTATAGAGGTGAATTTAGAAGATAAGCTCAAAGATCCAAGAAATTCAAAAAGATTCAAAAATTTAGAAGCTACTCATGCATTTAAAATCATCTCATGTAATTTCAAGCAAGTGTAGCAAATAAATCATGCAATTTTTCTCCCCTTTTTGTGAACAATAAGATAAAGAACATAGAGAGAGTTTTCAAGATATTATCACTAAAAAAATTGACTTAATCTCATGAAATTTACATTAGCAATTCATATATTTTCATGATTTGGCATTTTTAACTCTCAACCTCAATCTTGTAGATATAAGATTTTAAAAGAATATTTCGAATATGAGCTCAACAAATCTTTCTCATGTAAATTTCAAGAAAATATAGCAAATAAATCTGAACAATAACAAATTATTATCTTCATGTAGATTTTCTCTCCTTTTTGTAAACAATAATGTAGAATCAAGGTAGAGAAGTAAAAAACATCACAAAAATACTCAATTTTATAGATGTAAATTCTGAAATCCAAGAAAAAAAAATCAAGAGCTACCCAAGCAATTTAATTTATCTTATGCAAATTTAATCAAGGTAGCAAATCAAGCAAATCATATATTTTGCATGCAATTTTGATAAGAAGTGTAATTTATAAAATCCAATAAATCCAAAGAAAAATAATAAATCAAACTCAAATTTTGAGTTATGCATTTCACATGTAATTAGAAAATTTAAAATTCTAAATTTTCTTCTAAACAAATTGTTTCTCATTTAATGTTATCATATCCAATTTGCTTCTAATCATATTAATAATTTTATCTCCCTTTTTTTTGTCATTGTCAAAAAAATATGATTACATAATTTCTTCTTAACATCCATATTCAAATTACATCCAAAAGTACAAGGAGATTATATTATAAAATCAAATCTTTAAGTACCAAAAGACATGATTTAAATTAATAAATTTGCCCATCCTTATAGTTTGTGAATTTTAACATAAGTAATCATGAAATCTTATGTATTCAAAATTCTAAGTAAAATAGAAATCCAATCATGCAAATCTCATTTATTTAAAATTCCTAATTTCTTTTAAGCAAATCGCTCCTCATCTAATGATGGTCTTTAATAATCAAAGTATTTAATTTCATTATTACGAAAATATCACTTTTGTCTCTCCCTTAGTTATTGTCAAAGTAACAATTAATACCAAATTTTAAGATCATAATTTTGCAAAATGAGATTAGAAATATAGGATCTCGATTTACACATGTGATTTCAAATCATCAAGATCATTGTTTAGATTCATATTGTAGTTCCAAATAGATAAACTTATGATTCATTTATAAACTTATTCAAAGGAACCTGATTTATGTAAAGATTTTAAGTTTTATTTTTTAAATTTTACCAAAATCATGATAATAACTTATTCAAGTTCAAATCATCAAAATCGCTTTTATAGTACAAGAGATTCATAAAAAATAATATAATTGATTCATTAATATCTTTTTGAAAAATTTATAAATTAGAGAAATTTAAAAAAAAAATGTATTCCCTTTTTATTGCGCACAAGCATGCCTTTGTCTTTTAAGCCAAATAAAAACATATATTTTCATTTAAAATCAAAAGAAGAATTTTTATTACGGCAAAGATCAATAAGCCATAAATCACAAAGATCATCATGCATAATTTTGAAATATAAACTCATCACTATGCATCATTAAATCATCAAACATGGTTTCATTGAACATAAAACATCTTCAATCAAAATTTAACCTATCTCAATTTCAACTTTTAAATGAATCTAACTCTTTACACATAGTGCAAAGAGTTGACAAACTCATTCCCAAATTTTTATTTGTTTCATATTCAAATTCAAAAGTAATCTATCATTTAACAATACACATTCAATCTCAACATACATATTTTCAACCATTTAAATCAATCATTCAACAATGATATTTAACTTAGCCAAAAACATCATAATATTTAAATCATTCAATAATATCCTTTGCATTTAAATCAACAAATATTCAAGCCAATGATTTTAAACCTATCATTCAATCATAATCATCATCAAAATCTTTCTTTCATAAATTTGAATTTAGATAAAGTCTCTAATTCATTTTTGTATTAACATGCCAAAGTTAGAGCAATCAAGATTAATGAGTCATCGAAAGATTCATTACCAATGATTTTATTTCAATAATTTTTTGTTATTACTTAGGCTAGTGAACTTGGAAAGAGTATCAGATCTCAAGTCATGTGTATTGAGCATCTACTTTCAAAACATTACTTAGTGCTTCTAGCCTTGTTAGAAGACAACTTTATATTATGAGAGGTTTTGATTTAGGTACTCATTGAAGTTTAGGTCCTTCTTGATATGTTCTTCCCATTTTCTCTAATGGTTTTATGTGTTTATGATTCCTTTAAGAACCCAAATTAATTTATGTGGACTATAATTTCTAAATGAGCACTTATAAGCAAAGTGTTCACATTTACCATAAAAATTATACTTGATTCTTTGTGGCACATTTAAGGTTAGGTTCTTTAAAAAATATAGTTAGCTTTTGTTGAATGTTACCAACAAAGACTACGTCATTTCTTCTATTAATATGACCCTTATTGGCAAGGATCATATTTTAGGATTTATTCCCAATTTCAAAATTTTCTAATATTGTCTTAAGCATGATGTTCTCTTATTTAACATTATCTAGCATATCATATTTAGAACATGTGTTATGTGATACTAATGAATCAAGTATTTCATCAAGTCTACTAACTAACAAATCATGATCATTCTTAAGCAACTTAAAGGATTTGCTAAGTTTTCTAAACTCATCAAAAAATCATGAAACATATTTAATAACTCCAAAAAATAAACATTTAATGAATCACTAACCTCATCTTCTATCGCTATTAGAGCATAGTTAACAACTTATTCTTCGGAGTGGTCTTCTTCATTTGAAGAGCTTGAATCATCCAAAGTGGTCGAAACTAAGCTTAATGACCTCACTCTCGCAATCCGACAACCTCCAGCATTCCATGCGGCGAGTCTCACAGTCTTCCTCCGGTGATCTCCCGGTGTGTTCCTAGCGATCTTCCCGATACCTTCGATGAAGTCCTAGCGATCTTCCGGTGAGCTCCCACTGTATCGTCCAAACCTTGGCCTGATGCCTAAGCTTGATCCTGGGTCCATGTATGATTTGTAATTCCTTTTCATCGTCGTGATTAATCTGCACGATGTTAACTATGACTTAATTAATTATAATCATAATGGCCAACACATCCACTTCAAAACCTTTCCAACTCTCGACAAGCTTTTCGGCTACCCCTAACAATCTTCCGACGAGTCTCGGTCTTCTTCCAGCGAACTCCCTTGCGCCATCCTGGCAAGCTCCCGATACCCTCGGCGAGCTCCCGATGCACTACAGGCAAGTTCCCAACCGTATCGTCCGAACCCTGGCTCGATGCTTGGATTTGACTCTAGCCAAACCTCTGATTGTAATAATCTCTCTATCATAGTTAATCCTGCATCAATCAACTCTAACAACCTTGTTAGATCAATCACTCATCAATTGATTATATCATCAAAATCTGAGATTCAAGAAGTCCCTCCCATCAAGGTCATCTTCTAAAGAATCCTTTCTTGACTAATAATCATCATCAAAATCTAATCAGATATATAGTATATCTTAGGTAATTTGATAGGATCACATAATCTAATATTTTTTTTGCTTGACCCACTAATTAGTAAGATATAAAAGAAATTTTAAAAATAAAACAAACCAAAAAATTTGTTTGAAAATAACTTTACCTAATTGGATTCAAAAAATTTTTGAATAGCATTTTATACATGGCCATAAATTTTAAAACAAGTCAATAAGTCCAATAAGTATAATAATGTTGAATCTCGAATTTTGATAATGAAATCAATTGATGGGTTATTGATCTAATAGGATTATTAAAATTGATTAATGCATGATTAATTACAATCAGGATTGGCCAAGGTCAAGTCCATGCATCGGGTCGATGCGGTTGGAAATTCATCAGGAGTGTGTCGTGAGCTCGCCGATGGTATCGGGAGTTTGCTAGGATGACGCAAGGTAGTTCGCCAGAAGAAGACCAAGACTCGCCGGAAGATTATTGGGGGTAGTCGAAAAGCTTGTCAAGAGTTAGGATGGTCTTGTAATGGATGTTTAGCAATTATAATTATATTTAATTAAGTCATAATTAGCATCGTGCATGACTAACTATGACAGGAGCAATGAAGTTACAACCAGATGATGAGCCAAGATCAAGCTTGAGCATCAGGTTGGGGTTCTGACGATGTAGTGGGATCTCACCGATGTTCGCTAGGGGATTCGTCGAAGGGATCGGGAAGCTTATTGAGAACACGCCAGGAGATTACCGGAAGAAGACCAGAAGACTCACCGTAAGAATGCCGGAGGCTGTTGGATTGGCAGGAGTTAGGTCTTGGTTTAGCTTGTTGGTCATTAAGTGTTGTAATCAATGAGTCATAGTTAGGAATTGAGTCCTAATTGAGTTGGATTTGAATGAAATCCAAATCAACTCAATAAGTCAACCGGGTCCACTATAGGGTTTGGTTGAGCTCAATTAGTTGACCAAGGGAACAACTGATGGTTCAAGTTGGAATTCAAAAAGTAGAGGGAACCACTTTTATGAAAATTTTGACAGGTGTACCGCTGCTGCCCTAGCTTTCGAGTGGCTAACGGTGGTTGACCTGCTCAGATTGGGCGGTTGAATCGCCCGTACCCAGGAATTTAGGTATTTTTGGTAGTTGACTCGCCTAGGACCAGCGGGTAAACCACTCGTACCCTGGTGTTCGGGTGGTTGAACCACCCAAGTCGGTGGGTAAACTGTTCGTACCTGATTTTTCAGGTATATTTGATTTTTGGCTCCAAAAATCTGAAGTCACTTGGGGCCTATAAATACCCCAAGTTTTCTTGCATTCTATATAACAATTCTAGGGATTATATTATGTGATAAAATTATGTATGATTTGTAAGAAAAAGAAAATAGGAAGGGAGAGAGAGCTTAGAGTAGAAAATTCTCAAGTCTCCCTTGTAAGCTCAAGTGTAATGGTTTGGTCTTCACCTAAAGAAGATCGGTAGTGGACGCCGGTGTGCCTCAAGAAGGAGGACTCGGGAGTGGACGTAGACTGTTGGTGCCGAACCACCATAAAAATTATGAGTTCATCTTTTGCTTTGCTTATTAATGCTTCCAATCTTGTTTACTCTTTGAAAGCAAACATTTCACTTATAACGTTTCTTATTGGATTTCCTTGCTCCTTCTTAAGTAATTAGTAAACAAGTAACTTAGCAATCTTCTTATCATTCAATTACTTTATTTGAACAATAAGCTATGGATCTTCCTATTTTTCTTAAAGTCAAAACATTTTTTAAAAAAAATGAAAAACTTACACTTACACTAATTTAACCCCACCCCCCCCGCCTCTTAGTGCCAATTGATCATAATAATTGGTATCAGAGCAAGATAGTTACTCATTGGATTAACACCCACTTGAGTAAATGACTTGTTTTGGCATGAATGAGGGGCATTCGATCTCACGTCCTCTCATGTTCAATGGGACGGATTACATATATTGGAAGACTCGGATACAAAATTTTCTTATCTCTTTGGATCTTGATTTATGGAATATAGTAGAAAATAGATTTGAAAAATCTTTCAATCCAATGAATCAGTGGAATGATTTGGAAATGAAATATTTTTCTTTAAATGTAAAGCCTATGAATGCTTTATTTTGTGCTCTTAACAAAAACAAGTTTAATCAAGTTTTTATTTGTGAATCGACTTTCGATATTTGGCACACACTAGAAATCACACACGAGGGGACTAATAGAGTAAAAAATCAAAGATAAATATTTTAGTTCATAACTATGAGTTATTTCGAATGAAACCAAGTGAATCCATTGGAGACATATACGCCCGTTTCATGGATGTCGTCAATAGTCTTGAAGCACTTAGAAAATATTTTTTGAATTTTGAGTTAGTAAAATTTTGAGATCTTTACCTAAGAATTAGGATCCTAAAGTAACTGTTATTTAAGAGGCCAAAGACTTAAATAACTTACCTCTTGAAGAATTGATTGACTCTCTTATGACATATGAACTAAATTATAAAGCTCATGATGAGCTTGATGAACCCCTTCCAAAGAACAGGAAGGATATAGCACTTTAAACAACAAATGACTCCTCGAGTAAAACCTCGAGTGATGAGGACCATAATATTGTTTTATTATAAAAAAATTAAAAAAATTATAAAAAGAAATAATAACTATAAAAATAAAAAAGAAACTGAAGAAGGACAATGTCATATGCTATGAATGCAAAAAATTGGGACATTTCAAAAATGAATGTCCTCATTTGAAGAAGAAGCAAACACACAAGAAGAAAACACTTTCAGCTACTTGGGATGATTCAACCTCTTTGGATGAAGACAACTCCAAAGAAGAAGTAGCTAACTATGCTTTAATGGCGATCGAAGATGAGGTTAGTGAATCTTTAAATTTTTTTTCAGAATTATTAAATATATTTCATGATTTATTCAATGAGTTTAGAAAACTTAGCAAGTCTTTTAAGTTGCTTAAAATTGATCATGATTTGTTAGTTAAAAGACTTGATAAAATACATGATTCATTAGATTTACATAAACCCATGTTCTAAATATGATATGCTAGATAATGTTAAAGAAGAGAATATCATACTTAAAACCACATTAGAAAAATTTGAAATAGGGAACAAATCCCTAAATATGATCCTCGCAAATAAGGGTTATACTAATAGAAAAAATGACATAGGCTTTATTGATAATATCCAACAAAAGCCAACCATATTTGTAAGAGGATCTACATTAAACATGCCACCAAGAATCATATGTAATTTTTGTGATAAACTAGGACATAAGGCAAACAAATGCCTATTTAGAAAATGTAGTCCACATTAACTTGTATGGGTACCAAAGAAAACTTTATACAATAAAAATCAATTAGGAAAGAAAAAAAGAGTTCTTTATGAAGGACCCAATGTAAAATGGGTGCCTAAATCAAATATATCATTCTTGTAGGTTTATCTCCAAACTAAAGTTAGGAGCACCAAATGATATCTTGATAGTGGATGCTCAAGGCATATGACCGGAGATCCATCTTATTTTTCTAAGCTCACTAGCTTAACTAAAGGAGTGGTTACCTTCGGAGACAACAACAAGGGTAAAAATCGTTGGAAAAGGAACAATAAGTAACACATTAAACCTCTTGATTGAAGACGTGTTGTTAGTTGATGGCTTGAAACATAGTCAATTATGTAATAAAGGATATGTGGTTAAATTTCAGCTAATGCTTGCATAATTGAATTGCCACACAAAAATAAATCCTTGATTGTCTTGAGAAACAACAATGTATACACCATAGATATTGAAAAATTTTGTGATGAAACTTATTTTTCGGTTTTGAATGATGGTGTTTGGATTTGGCACAAAAATTAGGGCATGCTAGCATGAAACTTTTAAACTAAATCTCTACCAAGGAACTAGTAAAAGGTTTATCTAATCTTAAGTTTATCAAAGACGTCAATTAGGAAAACAAATAAAGAGTAGCTTTAAGTTAAAAAATCAAATTAACACATCTAGACCACTTCAATTGATCCATATGGATCTATTTGGACCAATTGACATTACAAGTTTAGGTGGTAGCAAATATACATTTGTTTTAGTGGATGACTTTAGTAGATATACTTGGACCTATTTCTTAGCACATAAAAGTGATACATTTAAATGTTTCACAAAATTTAGTAAAGTTGTTCAAAATGAAAAAGGATGCATGATTTCTTCAATACGAAGTGATCATGGTGGAAAATTTTAAAATAATAATTTTTAAAATTTTTGTGATTCAAATAGATATATCCATAACTTCTATACTCCATGAAATCCACAACAAAAGGAGTAGTAGAAAGAAAAAATTAGAGCTTACAATAAATGGCTAGAACAATGTTGAATGAACATAGTCTTTCCAAATACAGCATGCTATATTTTAAATAGGATTATAGTAAGACCATTACTCACTCAAACTCCTTATGAGTTTTGGACTGGTAAAAAGCCCAACATTTCTTATTTTAAAATATTTGGTTATAAATATTTTATTTTTTAGGTAAATTTAATGTAAAATCTAATGAAGATATTTTTCTAGGTTATTCTTTTATTTAAAAGCTTATAGTATTTTTAATAAAAGAACATTAGTAATAGAAGAATCAATTCATGTTATTTTTAATAAGCTTTCCGAATTTAAGAAGATTGATTTTGATACTTTGAATTAAAAAGATAACACTCCTAAAAGTAACTTGGATGTATCTACTTCTAATACCTTACCCATGGAATGAAAATATGTGAATGATCATCCTAAGGAGCTTATAATAGGAGAAACATCAAAAGGAATTCAAACTCGGTCTTCATTTAGAAATTTTTATGCAAATATCACATTTCTTTCTCAAAACGAGCCAAAGTATATTGATGAGGCCCTAAGAGATGATTCTTGGGTTAATGCAATGCATGAAGAGCTTAATTAATTTAAGAGAAATGAGGTATGAGAGCTTGTTCCTAGACTTAACAACCATTTAGTGATTGGTACTAAATGAGTATTTAGAAATAAGCAAGCTAAAATGGTATCATGGTTAAAAATAAGGCTATATTAGTGGCCAAAGGTTTCAACCAAGAAGAAGGAATCAATTATGATGAAACCTTCACTCCCGTGGTTAGACTTGAAGCCATAAGGATGCTCCTTGCCTTTGCTTCTTTTAAAAATTTTAAGTTATTTAAATGGATGTTAAAAGTGATTTTCTGAATGGTTTTATTTCCGAAGAAGTGTATGTTGAACAACCCCCCTGGCTTTGAAAATAATCTCCTTCCTAATCATGTTTTTAAACTTGCAAAAGCTCTCTATGGATTAAATCAAACCCCTCGGGCTTAGTTCTTTTATCATTTTAAATAAATTTTTAAAAGGCAAAGTTGATATCACATTATTTTTTAAGTATTTTGAAAATGATTTACTTGTTATTCAAATTTATGTTGATGATATCATTTTTGGATCTATAAATGAATCTTTATGTGAGTGAGTCTTTTGCTAAAGAAATGAGTCTAATAGGTGAGTTAACATTCTTCTTAGGATTACAAATAAAATAACTTGATGATGATATTTTTATTAGTCAAAATAAGTACACATTGAACTTGATAAAACAATTTGGGATGGAAAATGCTAAAGCATTAAACACTCCCATGAGCACATCAACAAAGTTGGACTTAGATAGTGAAGGAGAAAACTTTGATAAAAAAACTCATAGAGGTATGATAGGAAGTTTATTATACTTAACTACTACAAGATCGGATATCATGTTTAGTGTTGGATTGTGTGCAAGGCATCAATCTAACCCAAAACTCTCTCATTTGAAAGCAGTTAAACGAATTTTAGATACTTGAAAAGAACATCTAAACTAGGATTATGGTATCCTAAATCAAAGAACTTTGACTTGATTGCCTATTCTGATGCTGATTTTGGTGGATATAGAATAGATAGAAAAAGTACTATCGGAACATGTCAATTTTTGGGGCATGCATTTATTTCTTGGACTTCCAAGAAACAAAATTCAGTAGCTTTATCTGCTACGAAATCATAATACATTGTAGCTAGTGCATGTTGTGCCTAAGTCATTTGGATGAAAAACACAATAGAAGACTATGGAATAAAATTAAAAAAATATTCTTGTAAAGTGTGATAATACAAGTGCTATATGTCTAACCAAAAACCCTATTCAACATTCAAGAACTAAACATATTGATATTAGACGTCATTTTATAAGGGATCATGTAATTGTCAAAATATCTCTTTGGAATTTAATGACACTAAACATCAATTAGTAGATATTTTTACAAAACCCTTAAATAAAGAATAATTTAATTTTCTTAAAAGAGAACTTGGAATGCTAAATCATGAAAGTATGTTATTTGCTAATCTAGATTTCATGATGATAATAATGTTTAAAAAATTATCTTGTTATGAAATTATCTTATTGTTGACATAAATTATCCATCTCATTATTTACAAAAATTTGCTAAATTACATGAGATGATTTTAAAATGCATGAGTAGCTCTTAAACTCTTGAATCTTCTTGGATTTCTTGGATTTTTGAGCTTATCTTTGAAATTTTCTTTTCGAAATTCATCTCTACAAAATTTAAAGCTCTTGTTAATAATATTTTTGCAACTCCTCCCTTGTTTTCTTTCCTTCTTTTTCACAAGAGGAAGAAAATTATTTATTACTCATGTCGTATTTTACAAAGGGAGAGCAAAGACTCATGTGCCTTAAAATCTTTAGCCCTATATTTCACCTTTTTGTTGATGACAAAGGGGGAGAAATATACACTGATGACACATAATATTGATTGATGACTCATGATATTGATGATATACACTGATAACACATGATATGGATATGGATATAGATTGGATATCTTAGATATGAATATGAGTGCATAATTCTTATTATAATTTGATAACTTAATGAAATTCATGATTTGATGACTTGATGTAAATTTATGTTGAAATTTACATAAAATGTTGATTGCTTGAATATAAGAGTGTGTGATTCTCTTAAATTTAAGTGGCATGGATTTAGGGGGAGTTAGGATTAACTCTTGTCATCAATTGATTGTCATCATAAAAAAGGGAGAGATTGTTAAATCTCAAATTTTGATGATGAAATCAATTGATGGGTTATTGATCGAACAAGATTGTTAGAATTGATTGATGCATGATTAATTACGATAGAATGATAATTACAATCAGGATTGGCCAAGGTCAAGTCCTTGCATCAGGTTGATGTGGTTAGGAACTCGCTACGAGTGCGTCGGGAGGTCACTAAGGGTATCGGGAGTTTGCTAGGATGTCGCAAGCGAGTTCGCCAGAAGAAGACCAAGACTCGTCGGAAGATTGTCAAGGGTAGCCGAAAAGCTTGTTGGGAGTTAGGATGGTCTTGTAATAGATGTTTGGCAATTATGATTGTATTTAATTAAGTTATAATTAGCTTCGTGTAGGACTAACTATGATAGGAGCAATGGAGTTATAACCAGATGATGGGCCAAGATCAAGCTTTAGCATCGGGCCGGGGTTCGAACGATGTAGTGGGATCTCGCCAAAGTTCGCTAGGAGATTCACCGAAGGGATTGGGAAGCTCACTGGGAACACACCGGGAGATTGCCAGAAGAAGACCGAAGACTCACCGCAAGAATGCCGGAGGTTGCCGGATTTGTGGGAGTTAGGTCTTGGTTTAGCTTGTTGGTCATTAAGTGTTGTAATCATTGAATCGTAGTTAGGAATTAAGTCCTAATTGAGTTCGATTTGGATGAAATCCAAATCAACTCAATAAGACAACCGGATCCACTATAGGGTTTGGTTGAGCTCAATTAGTTGACCAGGGGAATGGTCAATTGATGGTTCAAGCTAGAATTTGAAAAGTGGAGGGAACCACTTTTTTGGAAATTCTGGCGGGTAAATTGTTGGTGAATAGCGACGGGTGTACCGTCGCCGCTCAGGCTTTCGGGCGGCTAATGGCAGCTAACCCACTCAAACTAGGCGATTGAACCGCCCGTACCTAGGAATCTGGGTATTTTTGATAGTTGACCCACCCAGGACCGGTGGGTAAACCGCTAGTACCATGGTGTTCGGGCGGCTGAGCCGCCTAGGTCGACGAGTAAACCATCCGTACCCAATTTTTTGGGGTATGTTTTATTTTTGGCTCAAAAAATCTGAAGCCACTTGGGGCCTATAAATAGCCCAAGTTTTCTTGTATTCTACACAATAATTATGAAAATTATATTCTGTGATAAAATTATGTGTGATTTATAAGAAAAAGAAAAGGGGAAGGGAGAGAAAGCTTAGAGTAGAAAATTCTCAAGTCTCCCTTGTAAGCTTAAGTGTATGAGTTTAGTCTTCACCCAAAGAAGATCGGTAGTTGACGCCGGTGTGCCTCAAGAATGAGGACTCGGGAGTGGACGTAGGCCATTGGTGCCAAACCACTATAAAAATTATGAATTCATCTTTTGCTTTGCTTATTAACGCTTCTAATCTTGTTTACTCTTTGAAAGCAAACATTTCACTTACAACATTTCTTATCGGATTTCCTTTCTCATTCTTAAGTAATTAGTAAGCAAGTAACTTAACAATCTTCTTATCATTCACTTGCTTTATTTGAACAAGCTTTGGATCTTTCTATTTTTCTTAAAGCCAAAATATTTTTTTTAAAACGAAAAACTTACACTTGCACTAGTTCACCTCCCCCCCCTCTTAGTGCCACTTGATCCTAACAAATAATACTATATTAAGTCCAACTATGAGTCATAGCGATTATATGTCATTAATATCATGCTTCCTTCTATGTACCTAATAGGACTTCAGTAGGGTTGAGTCCTAATCACCCTAGAAATAATCAATACGAACCATGTAAGATTGTAATACCTCACCTAGTCACTTCTATTCTATAAAGAAGTATGGCTAGGGTTTAGATTGGGGCCTTAGGGCTTAGTGGTTGTCGCCCCCTTGGCTGGTCGACTAGGGTTTCCATCAGCTAGAGTCGGCTATAGAGCCAACTTGGCCGCCACTTATCCCTACTAATGCAAGTTGGCTATAGGAGGGGCAAAGGGATAATTTTACTTAGGTAAGCACCCCCATGGACTAGGCTTTAGAACCCTATATAATCATATAGTCGTCCCCTCTTTTTATCAAGCAAATATTCTCTTTTATTTAGCCTTGTGGCCAACTCCTAAGAGGGAGGAACCCCTATAGTGTTATAAGGGTTGATCCCCCTCAAAGATCAAATTCTATAAAGCTCCTTCTGGGCTTCTATCATCTGGTATTAGAGCCGCGTTCCTGCTGCCCCTGCTACCATCTCTGCCGCCTCCACCCTTCCATGCAATTTCCATAATTGCTACAACACACGCCTCCATGTTCCACCCAAGCCGCAGATAAAATCAATCTGCTGTTGCCCCTTGCGTTTGAACTAGAGATATGATATATTTTCATCACCCATGCCTATTTACTATTACAATTATGGGGATAATAATTCACTATATCAGAAGGAGTTCTGATGGGAGTGACTCACGGCCAGCTCGGTATCGGGCCTAGAGGTTCACACACGTATGGTGGATGCTTCAACGAATAGAGGATTGGATGGAGATTCAATCAGCCCCTATTCTCATTAGATGAGACCCTATGTGGATGAGCTCCTTGATTAATGCCCAATTAGAGGCCTATGAAGATTATTAGATAGAGATCCAATAATGCAAGGTTAGTGGGTAATTTGATGGAGATCCAATACCCACTAAGTTAGGAGCTCTAGGGTTTTGGTGGCTCTCTATAAATATGAGAGGAGACTCATGGTTGATAGGCTGTAGCTTTAGCCACCACCTCCTATTCTCCTCCCTCCCTCTGCACAAGAGATGCGAGATCATATTGGAGGAGTTTAACTGTAGAGATCTATTGTGTGGATACTGCTAGAGAGGAGGACACTTGACCTCCTTCATCTTCTCTATCCGGATCTGGAATACAGGGATATACGATCTTCCTAGGTAAAATCAATCTCTCATGTATCACAATTTTTTAATTTTTATGGTTTTTCTCATGACCCTAATCTTTTGCACGACGATTTGATCTGCGTGGGAACCTGATTTTTGTTTTGATTTTCGCTGCATATGTGATGCACCCGCTAAGGTTTTCCAACAGAGATAATCAGACAAACCAATATACTATATATCTATCCATTTGATAGAGGCGGCCGGTCTCAATCGCTCATGTGAGGACACTAAGGGTATAGTACAAGTGCTTATTAGAGAACGAGTTCACTGATTGATCTGCTTACAGAATACTAGATGGTTAATGATGTCTAATTTCAGACAATGATTCCATAGTCTCAGTTGTGTGTTTTGTCCTTAGACTTGAGACACTAATGATGCATTATTTGAGTACTCCTTTATTTGTCACTGGATTACAGGTTTAGAAGTTCCAGATCTAGTACAATCAATTTTCGAGATTGGTAACCAACTTTACAAAGGTAATTGAGTATCAATATAGGATTATCCACTCTTAATATCATGAGAAGAATATCCCATATATTCTTGCTCAAGCAAATCCCTAGCTAGGGTCATTCTTGTTGAGAGAGAAGTTCTCTAGGAGAATTCGATTAGAGTGAGACTTGGATAAATTTTGTATGAGGCCTGATAGTACCATACCCGATATACGATTTTTGGGATATTAGATGTATAAGGAACTATAGATACACGATAATTAAGGACAAACATGTCCCATGTATTAGATCCCCCTATCCATCTCGAGACTATGGTGTAGTGGCCTAGTATGTCTATAGTCAATGAGTTGAGTGAATTGTTATGAGACAACAATTCATTGAGTTAGAAGAATTCTGACAAGTGCAACTTACGGCTAGCTTGGTATTAGGCATAGAGGGTCGTACATATATGGTGGATATTATGACGATTAGAGGATTGAATACGAGTTATCCAATAAGCCCTTGGTTCATTGGATGAGACTCAGCATTAATGGATTCCTTGCATGAGGCCCAATTAGAGGCGAATTGAGATTATTGGATTAAAATCTAATAATCTAAGAGGTGAGGGTAATTGAATAAAGATCCAATACCCACTAAGGCAGGATCCGCTCTCTATAAAAAGAAAGGGTATAAGCTGTACCTTTGGTCGTCCCCTCCTATTCTCCTTCCTCCCTTCTCTTCTCACTTGAGCACCCCTCTCCTTGGTGCGTGAAGATAGCGAAGAAGAATAGAGTTTTTATTCTATGTTTGTTGCAACGTGGTGCGTAAAAGTTGTGAGTTATTATGCTGTAAAAGACGAGCATCACCAATTCTTCTACCATATGGATTCCGTTAGAGAGGTGGATATCTGACCTCATTCTTACTCTCCTTTTGGATATGGGTTTTTAGGGATATACGATCTCTTTAGATAATACATGTAACGCCAACATGTAGTTTTTTCGATTTTACGATTTTTCATGCACCAACCATCGTACGATGATTTGACTAACGTGGGAGACATTTTTGTTTTATTTTTCTACTGTGCATGTGATACATCTAATAAGGTTTCTCTATTAGGATCAAGTTGGCACTAGGGGGGGTTGATTAGTTGGTGCAAGTGTCGAAATCCCAGTTTAAAAAATAAATTTTCATTCGAAGTAAAATTGAAATTGAAAGCGTTTCTTGGAATTTGAATATGTGAGCGAATCAAACTTAAAATCAAAAAATTTCAATTTAGCTAATGAATGCTAAAATTAAACAAAGAGAGAAAACTTACAATTTATAGTGGTTTGGCCAAAACTTGGCCTACGTCCACTTTTCAGAGTTCTCCTTTGTTGAGGCCCACTGGAGTCCAATATACTATCTTCATCTATGGGTGAAGACCAAACCCCTTACACTTTTCTCCTTTTCATAGGTTCAGGAGAGGAACATTTTATAAGAGTTTCTCACTTCCCTTAGACTCACTTTACACTTTGAAGCACTCAAGGGAAGCTCTCAAATTTTATAACTCTTTAATAGAATTTTATCCTAATTTTTCGTTCACCACCATTGTTTCTCTAAGTAAGAAAACTTGGGGTATTTATAGACCCCAATTGGCTTCAAAAATTGAACCAAAATCAAATCAATCCTGGAAAATCCGACTACTGGTGCTACTACTGCCAAAAGCACCCTTAAAACAGGGACGACGGTGGTACTACCACCACCTGAGCGGTACTATCGCCACCTGGGTAGTAATATCATCACCCACCGATGGTACTACTGCCGCATAGGCAGTACTACCGTGCCCATCGGTGGTACTACCATCGGGAATCCTGTAAAAGCTACTTTTTCCATACTTTGGTGTATCCGACTAGTACCTCATGTTGACCCCTTCCCAGATCAATGAAATGAGCTCAACCTGAGCTTAAATCCAACCAAAGTGGACCGGGTTGCCTCACATTGAGTTAATTTGGATTGCTTCCAAATCTAACTCAATTTGGATTCTAAGTTAAACCGATGTTAAATATGACATACTAAGTTATACAAATATAATTATTTCGACTAACATGTCAAGTGACCTTCCTAACTCCCGATGATCTTCTTGACAACCACTAGCGAACTTCCGATGAGTCTCGATCATATTCTGGCGAACCCCCGGCGCATTCTCGGCAAGCCCCCGATCACCCTCGGTGAGCTCTCGGAGAACTCCTGACGAACTCCCGGCAAGCCCCTGATACCTTCAACGAGCTTCCGGCGAACTCCCGGCAAGCCCCGGATACCTTCGGCAAACTTCCGATAATCTCCCGACGAGTTCCCACTGTATCGTCCGAACCTCGACCTTATACTTGAACTTGACTCTGACCTAACATCCGATTGTTTTGCCTTATCGTAGTTAATCCTACATCATTCATCTCTAACACACATGTTAAATAATAAAACTCATTAATTGATTTCATCATCAAAATTTGAGATTCAATAATCTCTCCCTTTTTTATGATGACAACCAATTGATGACGGAGTTAACCTTAACTCCCCTTATGTAAATGTCATAGGATAAAAATAAACTTGAATTTAAAAGAACCCAACACTTTTGAATTCAAGCATGATACCATTTATGACAAAACTTTCAATATTCATCTTCTAGCTCAAAAATTTAGTATAAATCATACATTAATTATACAACATCAATTTCAAACATTTTAAATATTTTAAAATAATAAATCTTTCTCCCCTTTAAATCATCAATTATTTCTCCTAATTTATCATCGACAAAAAAAAGAAGGAGAAATACCCATTTTAACATTTCTTATTAATATTCAATATTTGTCATCAATATACCATTTCTCCCCCTTTATCATCAACAAAAAGAAAATATTTAGTATACAATTTCTGAGCAAATATTCAAGACAAATGTTCATCACATTACAAATAAAACATTATGTCATGCCATTTTTAGCATACCATTTCTAAGCAAACATACAAGATAAATGTTCATCATAGTTCAAATTTCTTCCCCTTTATTATCAACAAAAAAAGAGAAATATTGATCACATTTTTAAACACTAAATGTTTAACACAAACATTCAGTACATGAAGAATTTATTTCATTGTTCCCCCTTAATAAAATAAGATGAAGGGTAGAATTTTCTCATCAAAATTTTCTTTCTTCTCCTTTGTAAATAGAATAAAAGAAGAAGAAAAGGGGGTGTGTGAAATTAAAGATCTAAGCATTTGGTGTTCTAAACATATTAAGTCGGGATACTCAAAATATTTATAAATGATCATAAAAATCTCATCACAAAGAAGAGCGTTGAATATTAATCTTATAAATGTCAATTCCGAAAAGAATTATTTTGAAAGTAAGCTAAAAAAATCGAGAAATCTAAGAGCTCCTCATCATTCATCTTATGTAAATTTTAAGCAATTCAAAAAAATTCAAAAAAATAGTAAATCATGCATTTGAATGGATTAACATTCCTAGCTCTCTTCTAATAAAGCAGTACTATTCTTTATTTAATAGCTTGGTTTGTTAAGATATCAATTTTCTCTCTTTGTGATTGTTAAAAAGGAATATGATGATATAATTTTTATTTTTACATCCATCTCCTAATTACGACAATAAGTACAAAGGGATCATGTCATTAAGGATGAAAGATCAAATTATAAGTACCAAAAGATATGATTTCTTTTAGGAAATCTCTCCCCTTTTTTTTTATAAATAATGAGAAAGAGTCTTAGGGGATTAAATAATCTTGGTTCATCTAAGATAAATCTTACGACATCTAATTCATTTAGATACATCTTTTTAATAAAATAGAAGAATAAAAAATATATTAAAAAATATAGAGATTAAAAAATATTTTCATAAATGATAAGTCAAGTCAAGAAGTCAAGAAAATCTCATTCAATTTTTAACTTATCACAAATTTAAGAAATATTAATTTGGTGATGGAAGTATACCATTAATGAATGGATTGTTGATCTCAGATTTTGATGATGAAATCAATTGATGGGTTATTGATCTAACATGTTGTGTTAGAGTTGATTGATACAGGATTAACTACGACAAAGAAAGTTACAATCAGATGTTGGGCTAGAGTCAAGTCTGGGGCATCGGGCCGGGGTTCGGACGATGTAGTGGGAACTTGCTGAAAGAATCGGAGGCTTGCCGGGAGTCGCTAGAAGCTTGCCGAAGGTATCAGAAGCTTGCTGGGAGTTCGCCATTGCTAGTTACAGGTGACCTGCAAGCCAATCACGTGAGTGATGGTACGTGTAACACACTACGTAATCTTTTTGCTTATGATTAATATTGACATATTCTCACATTATATTATTTGTTGCATATATATTGTGATGTCCTTGGTTCTGTGCAATGAAAATAGGATCGTGATGAGATCATGATAATGAGATCGATTCACCTTTAAACACAAATCCTAAATAATCTCGGTCATAGGTTACTCAAGTGGGACACCGAGATAACCAAACAGATCGGTGTACTATATACCTGTCCATATGATGGAGGCGACTGGTCTTATAGCCACTTGTGTGGAGACATTAAGGATATAGTACATGTGCTCATTGGAGAATGAGTTCACTGATTGATCCACTTATGAAATGCTATATGGTTAATGATACCTAATGTCAGATAGTGATTTCATAGTTCAAGTTGTGTATCTGGTTACAAGTGTCTTGCAAGCCAATCATGTGAGTGATGACACGTATGACACGTTGTGTGATCTTTTTGCTTATGATTAATATTGGTATATTCTCACATTATATTATCTGTTGCATATATATTGTGATGTCCTTGATTCTGTGCAATAAGAATCAAATCGTGATGAGAACACGATAATAAGATCGATTCACCTTTTAACACAGATCTTAAATAATTTCGATCATAGGTTACTCGAGAGGGACATCGAGATAACCGGACAGACTAGTGTACTACATACCCATCCATATAAAGGAGGCGGCTGGTCTCATAGCCACTTGTGTGACACACTAAGGATATAATACTGGTGCTCATTGGATAATGAGTTCACTGATTGATATGCTTATGGAATGTTGTATGGTTAATGATACCTAATGTCAGACAGTGATTCCATAGTCCCAGTTGTGTATCTGGTCCTTAGACTTAAGACACCAAGGATGCCTTGTATGAGTACTCCTTTCTTTGACACCAGACTTACAGGTTTGGAAAGTTCCAGATCTGGTACAACTGGTTATCGGGATTGGTAGTCAACCTTACAAAAGCAATTGAGTGTCAATAGAGGATCATCCATTCTTGGTATCATGAGAGGAATATCCCATATGTGATTACTCAGACAAATCCCTAGCCATGGTCATTCGGATTGAGAGAGAAAGAGTTCTCCGGGAGAATCCGATTAGAGCGAGACTATGACGGATTTCGTATGTGACCTGACAGTAACATGTCCAATATACGGTCTCTGAAAAATTAGTTGGATGAGGAATTATAGAGACACGGTAACTGTGGACAGATAGGTCCGATGGATTCGATCCCCATGTACCATATGGGAACTATAGCATAGTGGCCAAGTACGTCCATAGTCGATGAGTTAAGTGAATTATTATGAGAATAATAATTCACTATATCAGAAGGAGTTCTGATGGGAGTGACTCACGGCCAGCTTGGTATCGGGCCTAGAGGGTCACACATAGAGGATTGGATGGAGATAGGCTCATTGATTAAGGCCCAATTAGAGGCCTAAGTAGATTATTGGATAGAGATCTAATAATACAATATTAGTGGGTAATTTGATGGAGATCCAATACCCACTAAGAAATGAGCCTTAAGGATTTTTAGTGGCTCTCTATAAATAGGAGGGGAGACTCATGGTTGATAGGTTGTGCGGCTTTGGCCTCCCCCTCCTATTCTCCTCCCCCCTTTCTGCGCAAGAGTTGTGAGTTCAGATTGGAGGAGTTCCATTGCAGAGATCCATCGTGTGGATACCGCTAGAGAGGAGGATGCTTGACCTCCTTCATCCTCTCCATCCGGATCTAGAACACAGGGATATATGATCTCCTAGGTAACCAATCTCTCACATATGATGTAGTTTTTCGGTTTTACATTTTTTTCTCATGACCCTACTTTTGCACGATGATTTGATCTACGCGACGACGATGACAGCGACCGCTGGATGAGGGCAGAAAGGGAGAGCTATGGCATCCTTTTTTAGAAAAGGATGATCCTGCACCTCTGAATTTAGAAAATTTTGAGACTATCCTTGTGTATAGAATTTTGAAAATACCCTCAATAATTCTAAAAATTCCAAGGACTATCCTCTTATCCAAAATTATAAAAATACCCTTGATAATTCAAGAAATTCTAAGTATATCCTGGTTTCCAGAAAAATAATTAATTAAATAATTTACTTAATTATTATATATCTAGTAATCCTACATATGATGTGACATACATGTGATGTATGATGTGGATGGATGATTATGAGCCATGTGTTGTAATGTGTATAATTATGATAATTATTATTATTGGGACCTGCGACCTTTATTTTTCTCATTTATTGTCGGGCCTGCGTGCTTGTGATTATTTGTAATTACATGAAAAGGCACGACGGGAGTGTGGAGGTGATAGCGGGACCCACGATGTCGTGGTGGGAGATCAGGCCGTATAGTGATGCAATGATCCGACGAAACCGATGATTACAAAATCAACAATCATAGGGCATGGAGATGCGCTGATGCACACATAGATCCTATTGTGAGTGATTAGGCCCATTGGCTTGGGCTTAATCATGTTAGGTGATGGCTCATGATCATCAGGTGTGATTTGCATATGTGATATGTTATACACCTACTGGATATATATATATATATATATATATATATATATATATATATATATATATATATATATATTTGCATGTGATGTAAATATATATTCAATATGTATGTATGTGACATGATATATTAGGAGACCGATATGAAACAAAAACCCCTCCTATGATAATATTAAGTCGGTAAGTGTGAGACAATAAGATTGACCCATGTGGCCTTCCATCGTTAGAGGAAGAAATTGAATCACGACATAGGTTGAGTTGGTTGAGTCCCTCGAGGCTCACCTATCTACGTGATCAAGATCTTGCATATAATATAGAGATTGCTGGTTACAGGTGCCCTGCAAGCCAATCACGTGAGTGATGGCACGTGTGACACGCTGTGTGATCTTTTTGCTTATGATTAATATTGGCATATTCTCACATTATATTATTTGTTACATATATATTGTGATATCCTTGGTTCTGTGCAATGAGAATCAGATCGCAATGAGATCACGATAATGAGATCGATTCATCTTTAAGCAAAGATCCTAAATAATCTCGGTCATAGGTTACTCAAGAGGGACATTGAGATAACCGGATAGATCGGTGTACTATATATACCCGTTCATATGATGGAGGCGGCTGGTCTCATAGCCACTTGTGTGGAGACACTAAGGATATAGTACAGGTGCTCATTAGAGAATGAGTTCACTGATTAATCCGCTTATGGAATGTTGTATGGTTAATGATACCTAATGTCAGACAGCGATTCGATAGTCCTAGTTGTTTATCTGGTCCTTAGACTCGAGACACTAAGGATGCCTTGTATGAGTACTCCTTTCTTTGACGCCAGACTTACAGGTTTGGAAAGTTCCAGATCTGGTACAATTGGTTATCGGGATTGGTAGCCAACCTTACGAAGGTAATTGAGTGTAAATAGAGGATCATCCACTCTCGATATCATGAGAGGAATATCCTATATGTGCTTGCTCAGACAAATCCCTGGCCAGGGTTATTCGGATTGAGAGAGAATGAGTTCTATAGTAGAATCCGAATAGAGCAAGATAAACTGATTTCATATGTGATCTGACAGTAACATATCCAATATACGGTCTCTGGGATATTATTTTGATGAGAGATTATAGATATATGGTAATTACGGACAGACAGGCCCGATGAATTTGATCTCCCCTGTATTGTCTGGGGACTATGCGTAGTGGCCTAGTACGTCCATAGTCGATAAGTCGAGTGAATTATTATGGGGATAATAATTCACTATATCAGAAGGAGTTATGATAAGAGCGACTCACGGCCAGCTCGGTATCTGGTCTAGAGGGTCACACACATATGGTGGATGCTTCAGCGAATATAGGATTGGATGGAGATCCAATTAGCCTCTATTCTCATTAGATGAGACCCTATGCTGATGGGCTCCTTGCTTAAGGCCCAATTAGAAGCCTAAGGAGATTATTGTATAGAGATCCAATAATGCAAGGTTAGTGGGTTATTGGATGGAGATCCAATACCCACTAAGGTAGGAGCCCTGAGGTTTTTGGTAGCTCTCTATAAATAGGAGGGGAGACTTATGGTTGATAGGTTGCAGCTTTAGCCACCACCTCCTATTCTCCTCCCTCCCTCTGCGCAAGAGTTGCGAGATCAAATTGGAGGAGTTTCACTGCAAAGATCCATCATGTGGATACCGCTAGAGAGGAGGACGCTTGACCTCCTTCATCTTCTCTATCCGGATCTGGAATACAGGGATATACGATCTTCCTAGGTAAAATCAATCTCTCACACATCGTGGTTTCCAGTTTTTATGGTTTTTCTCGTGACCCAAATCTTTTGCACGATGATTTGATCTACGTGGGAAACCAGTTTTTGATTTTCGCTGCGCATGTCTAATGCACCCGCTGAGGTTTCCCAACAAAGATGTCACCGGTGACCTAAGGACATGGTATGCTTGGTCGAGTCCCTCGAGGGCATATCATCGAATCAGACTCATCTTGTAACGATGGTGATGACTTAACTAAACATTGTGGTTGTCGAGTCCCTCGAGACCATGATGATTTAGAGGCCGAACATGACGAAAATTACAAGGAGTTGTGATTGACAAGAGTTGTCGACCTTTTGGGCTTAGTGTAATTGGTCGAGTCTCTCGAGGTTACACTAAGATGCCGATTGGATCCCGATCCCCAATAGGAGTCTGCGGAGACTTCCGTATCACATGTCGAGGGTGTCGCGTGATTCGCTAAGAAAATAATGGGAGTACAGTAAGATAGAAGTTCATATCTTAATTAGTATTTTCTGTAAAATCTACATGTAATTTAATTTAGGCTATATCTTGTTTATCGCTTGCAAAACCCATACGTGGCATACTTGATGCCAACCGCCTCATTGGTCCAAAAGCTCTGCAATTTGAGAATTGTTCTCACGAAAGAAAAAATCGTATATGTCCTTAACATGATTATGCCCACGCTAGAGGAAAGGACAAGCGAGGATGAGATCGCTTGCTTTGTGAAGTATATAGATAGTCCTAGAGGATAACCTATATGTTGATCTTATACTTCAGTCCCTACCAGATTCCTTATCACGGTTCATTATTAACTTTTATATAAACAAGTTTGAGGTGACTCTCCCTGAGCTCCTCAATATGTTGAGGAAAGCTAAGAGTGCCATCAAGAAGGAGAAGCATATTCTCTATATTGGTGAGACCAAAAAGAAAAGGAAGGTCAGCAAGACCCTTAAGAAGGGCAAGGGCAAAGAAAGATCAGGTAAGGCAAAGGTTGCCAAGAGAGACCCGGCAAAGGACAAAGGACAGTGCTTCCACTACGACCAAGATGGGCATTGAAAGAAGAACTGTAAGGACTACCTTACAGAGAAAGCGAGATAGAAGCTTGGAGAAGCTTCAGGTATATTCATGATCAGTTTCTACTTGTCAGATTTTCATGATAACACATGGGTATTGGATACCGAGAGTGGTTATCATATCTATAATTTGTTGCAAGTTCTGGCAAGACCTAGGAGATTGGCTAGAGGCGAGATGGATCTCAAGATGGACAATGGAGCAAGAGTTGTTACAATTGCTGATGGGGAGGTTATCATACATCTACCTAGTGGAGCTATTATTGCATTAGATATATATTATTTTGTCCCTTCCATTATCAAAAATATTATTTCCATCTCTTGTTTGATAATTAATGGATATAAATTAGTTTTTGAGAACAATAGTTGTTCAATAATTATGGATGATGAGATCATCACTAGAGGGACTCTTATAAATGGCTTATATGTGTTAGACACTTCTTCACATATCATGAATATAAATATGTCTAAGAGGAAAAAAGATGAGGTGAATAATGCATACCTATGACCTTGTAGGCTAGGTCATATACATGAGGGAAGGATTCAAAAGTTGCTGATAGATGTACTTAGATCCATTTAACTATAAGTCATATGCAACTTACGTACCTTGCCTTCATAGGAAGATGACCAACTCTACTTTTAGTGGAACTAGAGAGAGAGCCACCATGTTATTGGAACTCATACATAGTGATGTATGTGGTCCTATGTCAACTCAGGCTATAGGTGGTTACTCATACTTCATTACATTCACTGATGATTTCTCTAGGTATGGACACATGTACTTAATGAAGTACAAATCTGAGGCCTTTGAGAAATTCAGGGAATATAAGAATGAGGTAGAAAACCAAATTGGAAATAGTATTAAGACTCTTTGATCAGATCGAGGAGGAGAGATCTTGAGTATGGAGTTCACCCATTTCCTCAGGGATAATGAGATTCTATCCCAGTGGATACCTCCTTATACACCTCAGCTCAATGGTGTATCAGAAAGGAGAAAACGCACGCTGTTAGACATGGTGCGATCCATGATAAGTTTTGCTGCCCTACCCATCTCATTTTGGGGGTATGCCTTGGAGACCGCAGCTTACCTTCCGAACAAAGTTCCATCAATGTCGATAGTGTCTATGCCACATGAGATATGGAAAGGAAAGAAGCCTGATCTTAAGATTGTTAAGATTTGGAGCTGTCCTGCCCACGTTAGAAGACACAACCCCGATAAGTTGGAATGAAGGACAGAATGGTGCACATTCGTGGGATACCAAAAGGAAACTTATGGGTATTATTTTTATCACCCCGAGGACCGAAAGGTCTTTGTTGCCAAGAGAGTCATGTTTCTTGAGAAAGAACACATTCTTGGTGGAAAAAGTGGGAGCAAGATACAATTGAGTGAGGTTGGAGAACCTATCTCAAGCACCATTCTAGAGCTCGAGTTTATTCAGGTACCTAACACACAAGTTTCAAATTTACGTAGGTCTAGTAGAGTATCTCACCCTCCTGAAAGATGTGTGAGACATATTAATGGAGATAACTCTTAGGATGTTGATCCTTAGACCTACGAGGAGGCTATTATGAGTATAGACTCCGGGAAGTGGCAAGAAGCCATAAATTCTGTGATGGATTTCACGTACTCTAATAAGGTTTGGAACCTTGTAGATACACCTGAGGGTATTGTACCCATTGGCTACAAATGGATCTTCAAGAAGAAGATCAGATTGGATGAAAAGGTAGAGACCTATAAAGCAAGACTAGTAGCTAAAGGATATCGTCAAAGTCAAGGAGTTGAGTATGATGAAACCTTTTCACCTGAAACCATGCTCAAGTCCATTAGAATTATTTTGGTCATTGCAGCACACTATGACTATGAGATCTGACAGATGGATGTCAAAACAGCATTCCTCAATGGCAACCTCGAGGAGGAGGTGTATATGATATAGCCAAAGGGATTCGTATCCCAAGAGAGTCCAGATAAAGTGTGCAGGTTGATTAGATCCATTTATGGATTAAAGCAAGCTTCCCGAAGTTGAAACATAATATTTGATGAGGTGATCAGATCTTATGACTTTGTTAAGAACGAAGACGAGCCTTATGTGTACAGGAAGGTAAGTGGGAGCGCTATCACCTTCTTGGTGCTATATGTGGATGACATCCTAATAATTGGGAATGATGTCAGAATGCTCTCCACGGTAAAGACTTGGCTATCTAGAAAATTCTCCATGAAAGACTTAGGGGAAGCATCCTATATTTTGGGGATCCAGATCTGTAGAGATAGATTCAAGACGATGCTTGGCTTGTCCTAGTCTAGGTACATATACTCCATTATCACTTTCTAGGAGTATGTCCCCAAAGACTCCTGAAGAAAGAGCAGATATGAATAAGATACCTTATGCCTCAGTGATAGGGTCTATCATGTATGTGATGCTATGTACCAGGCCTGATATAGTATATGCTCTGAGTGTCATGAGTAGGTATCAGGCAGATCCAGGTTTAGAACACTAGAAGGTAGTAAAGTGTATCCTTAAGTACTTGAGAAGGACTAAGGATCTTTTACTGGTTTATGGAGGAGGTAGCCTCCAGGTTGAGGGCTACATAGACTCAAGTTTTCAGTCCAACGTTGATGATAGCAAGTAAAATTCAGGTTATGTTTTTATGCTAAATGGAGGAGTAGTAAACTGGAAGAGTTCGAAGCAAGATACTACTGCTGACTCGACCATATCCCGTGTGTGCTTGCTCAGACAAATCCTCGGCCAAGGTCATTCGGATTAAGAGAGAATGAGTTCTCCGGGAGAATCCGATTAGAGCGACACTCAGATGGATTCCGTATATGACCTGACAGTACCATGTCCAATATACAATCTCTAGGATAGTAGTTGGATGAAGGATTATAGATACACGGTAACTATGGATAGATAGGTCTGATGGATTCGATCCCCCTGTATCGTTTGGGGACTATGGCGTAGTGGCCTAGTACGTTCGTAGTTAATGAGTCGAGTGAATTGGAGCGCTCACAGCCAGCTTGGTGTCGGACCTAGAGGGTGGTGGATGCTTTAGCGAATAAACGATTTGATAGAGATCCAATTAGCCTCTATTCTCATTAGATGAGACCCTATGCTGATGGGCTCCTTGCATGAGGCCCAATTAGAGGCCTAAGGAGATTATTGGATAGAGATCCAATAATATAAGGTTAGTGGGTAATTGAATGGAGATCCAATATCCACTAAGGCAGGAACCCTAGGGTTTTTTTGTGGCTCTCTATAAATAAGAGGGAGGTTCTTGGTTGATAGGCTGTAGGTTTGGCCACCCACTCCTATTCTCCTCCCTCCCTTTGTGCAAGAGTTGCGAGATCAGATTGGAGGAGTTTTACTGTAGAGATCCATCGTGTGGATACTGCTATAGAGGAAGACGCTTGACTTCTTTCATCCTCTCCATCCGGATCTAGAATACAAGGATATATGATCTCCCTAGGTAATTAATCTATCACACAATGTAGTTTTTGTTGCTTTCTCATGACCTAATCTTTTGCCTGACAATTTGATCTACGTGGAAAACCTATTTTATTTTAATTTCCACTGTGCATATGCTGCTCTCACTAAGATTTCCCAACTAGATAGAGACCAAGCGAGTCAATGGCAATCTAACTTTATTTCTAGAATTAGAGATGGATTACATAGTGATCCCAATGTAACTGGTTAAAAAGAGCAAGACCATAATTTTAGGTCTAAGAAAGATTCATCTACACCAAATGGAATAGAGTTTATACTCTTGAGTGAATATTTGGAGGCATGAACTCTTAAGGAAGTGTCATAATTCCTTTTGGGTAGGTCATCCTAGCATTCCCAAAACTTTGGCCCTTGTGGAGAGAGTCTTCTATTGGTTGAAAATAAGGACTAACATAGAGAAATATATCCTGACATGCCTAACTTACCAATAAGACAATATGGAGCAACAAAAATAGGTCTCTTTTGGAGTCTTTAGCTATACCAAAGAGGCTATAGGGGGGGTACTAGCAGAACCATCCTCGGTACTGGGTGGTACTACCACGAACTAAGTGGTAACCACCATTGTTATGCAGTACCAACATTAGCTTGTGGTGGTACCACTGTCGAAAAGTCCAAAAAATCATAAACAGTGCTTTCCGACAGTTTGGGTGGTACCACCTTTTGGGCTTGGCGGTACCATCACCCAGGTCAAATCCAGGTCACCAAATTGGCCTTTTATCAGGCTCAATTCAACCCTGGATCAGGCCCACTAGGCTTCTAATCAAGTTGATATGGTTTCGGCCTAATACCAACTTAATTTGACTCTAAATGACTATGATGAAGACCTAACCACTTTAATTACAATTAAGAAGCATGATGCCCAGCATTTCGGCATGTCATCTGATCATCTGGTACTTCATTCGAACCTCTAGCGCATCTTCTGACCTGATGCCCGAACTCATGACATTAAGTCTATCGGCACATCAGCCAATCATCCAGCTCAACATCCAATCTTTGACATGACGTTTTTCGACCCAACAACTACTTTGATAAATTATCATCAAATGGTTCAAGTCTATGATCAAAGATTTTCCTACATTACTTATCTTGGAAGCATATTAGTTCATAAATTCATTAATTGATTTCATCATCACAATATGGGATTCAACATTAATCTCAATGATTCTTTCTCTTTTTACCCTTTTTTTCATATTTATTCATGCTTCATTAAGTAAGAATGGGTGGGATATTTATAGGCCCCCAATGGCTTCAGAATTAGAGCCAAAATTTTAATTTCCTGAGTTTTCAGGATACTGTTAGTACCTCGGCACCGAGCGGTACTACCATCGAACAAAGCTTGGGAATTTGGCTCTGATGGTACTACCACTAGCTAGGCGATACCACCGTCATTGAGCGGTACAATCATCGGAATGCTCGAAAAAGCACAAACTATGCTTACTGATTGTCTAGGCAGTGCCACCACCTAGACTTGGCAATACCACCATTCAAGCCAATTTCAAATCACTGAATTAGCCTTCAGCCCTAGTTCAAGCTCAATGGGCTCTAAATCAAGTTGGCATGGTTGCGGCCTAATACCAGCTTAATTTGACTCTAAATGACTATGATTAAGACATAACCACTTTAATTACAATCACGAAGCTTTTAGCATATTGTCCAACATTCTGGTATATCATCTGATCTTCCAGCACTTCTTCCAAACCTTTGCGCATCTTCCGACCTAATGCTCGAACTCACAAAACGAAGTCCATCCTATCTCACGTTGTCCAATCCTCCAGCCCGACATCTAATCTTTGACATGACTCTTTTTGGCCCAACCTCTTACTTCGATAATTTGCTATTCGATGGTTCAAATCTATTATCTATGTTTCTGAAAATCACATTCAACAATATTCTATAAATCAAAATCCATAATAAATCAAGAAAATCTTTATTCGTGTTTTCCAATAAGTGTAGTATGTTCCATTGAACATAGGAAGACGAGAATAGAGTGACCCTCTTGATTTCTAGAAAAAGCTATTAAATCTCTCTTGGGTGTTACTCCAACTGAGAGAACCATGTTTTTAGACTAATTGTTAAGATTGTAATGGCACTAAAAGGGGGGGGAGGTGTGAATAGTGTTTTCACAATAAGGTTCTGATTTGTGCATTTAACTAAAAGTGTGAGTAAGGGTAGTAAGTAAGTAATGACAAGACAAAGCAAAAAAAGAATTGCAAATCGATTTATAGTGATTTGGTCATCCCAACCTATATTCATTCCTGATTCCTCTTCCCTCGAGGTCATTGGCTTTCACTACCAATCTTCTTTCTAATGGACGAAGATTAACTACCCTTATTACGACTCTTCTCCTTTTAATAGGCTTAGGATAAAACGTTTACGCATTTCTTTTACAAAAGACCTCTCACCTCCTTAGAATAATTTCTAAACTCAAGGAGGAAGTGACTCAAATACTATTCCAAGAGCTTACAACCCTTCAATTCTCAAGATTTTATTCTTGCTTCAAGCAAGCATGAGTGTGGTATTTATAGACCCCAAAAGTCTTCAAAAATAGAGCTAAAAAATTAAATCCCTAAGCTTTTTAGGTACTGACAATACTATAACTGACACCGGGCAGTACTATGACCAAACATAGCCCGGTAGTTTAGGCTCTAATGGCACCACCACTAGCATATGTAGCACCACCGCCACCCTAGGCGGTACCACCATTAATAGCGGGTAGTACCGTTGTCAAAATACTTAAAAATTCATAAATAGTACTTTTCGATTGTCAAGCGATACCATTGCTTAGGCCTAATGGTACCACCACCACTGATGTTAGCCTTCCAATAGCCCTAATTTGACCTTGGTTCAGGCTCAATGGGCTCCTAATTAAGTTGGCATGGTTTTGACCCAATACTAGCTTAATTTGACTCCAAATGACCATGTCCAGCATTCCGACATGCCATTTGTTCATGTAGCACTTCGCCTGAACCTCCGGTACATCATTATTTTCTTTAGCATATCGCTCAATCTATCGGCATGTTGACTTCCCACAACATTCAATCTTTTGGTATAATACCCAATCCTTCCGACCAATGCCCAAACTCATGGCACAAAATACATCCTTTGGTACGTTCATAAATCCTTCGTCCCAATGTCCAATCTCTGACATGAAACTTCTCTGGCTTAACGTTTAATTCTCTTGCTTCGACAATTTATCCTGTGATGGTTTGTATCCGTGATCGAAGTTGTTCATATATTACTTATTTTAAAAGCATATTAGTCCATAAATTCATCAACTTATTTCATCATCAAAATCTATGATTCAATAGTTTAATCTTAAAACCCTATTTATAATTGAATTTTATAGTTATTAGGTAATTTGATATGTTCCTGAACACCATTTTGGTTTATTATTTTAACTCTAATTTTATTGTATGGTACTACTTATCAGACTTATTACATTACATTAACTTATAAAAATAATAAGAGACCTTTTTTTATTCCTATGCCATAATTTAATCTTTATAGATATGTCTACGTAATCATAATAAACAATATATGTTATTTTTCTTTGAGATCTTTTCAAACTATTGGTTATATTTATTCTATAAGTTTATTAACAATGACATCAACATTATGTGAGAATTTATTAATGATATTTTATTATTTACTATCATTATATCGTTTAATGATTTGAAGAACAATAACTTCTCAAATAAAAATAATAATAAAGGAGCATCAACATATATATCCTTATATCTAGATCAAATTTTTAAACTTTTTCACTCCACTAATTTTATCATTTTATAAGAATCTTACATTATTAGATTCAACTACCAACTTACTACGATTAGGCCAATAAAACCTATACCCCTTAGATTTTTTTTATTACTAATAAAATACCTAGATATAATTCTTAAATTTAATTTTTTTTTTTATATGGATTAAGGACTCTTATCTTTATAACACAATCACAAATATGTAAATATTATAAGCTAAGTTTCCTACTAATTCATAACTCAAATGAAATTGATGGAATTGATATACTAGGAATCATGTTTAAGATATATATAATTATCTTTAGAGCTTAGCCCCACATTAATTCAGGTATAGATGAATAACTCATCATACTTCTAATCATATCAATAAGAGTATGATTTTATCTTTAAGTAATACTATTATATTGTGATACACTTGGTAAGACATATTGAGTATAAATATCTTGGCTTTTTATGAATCTAGTAAAGAACCTAAGATGATGACCTAGATTATCATATTTACCATAAAATTTATTATCTTTATCAGTTTTAGTAATTTTAATCTTTATATTTAATTGTCTCTCAACTTCATTTATGTATAACTCAAAGTTATCAACAACTTGAGATTTTTCATGTATTTGATATATAGTTATATCTCGATAAGTTATTTAGAAAAGATAATAAAATATCTTTCTCTATAAAGTTAGAAACATAGAGTGATCAGCATATAAGTATATATAATCTCAAAGAGTTAATGAAACTATAGTACATTTTAATATTTGATTACAAGGATATTACAAACTCAAGATTAATATGAATTCTATATAAATTATTATATAGAATTTTAAAACTAAATTTTATTGAATAATAAAAATACTGAGTTTATCATCACCAAAAGAAAATTAATATCCTAACAATTCTAGACAAGAAAACTAAATTTCTAAAATTATAGAAACATAATATGCATCTTCAAGATCCATCAGATGAATTGTCTCTATGCGTAGACAATAAATACCCACTACTATTGCTTTAGCTTTCAGATGATTTCTTGTAATGATGAATCTTTTATATTTTTTTGGCTTTCTAAATTAAAATAAATCCATACATATTATTGGTAACATGAGTTGAAGTACTTGATTCAATCTACAAGTATTTAGAAGGGACTTTGTAATGTTGGATTTGATACATAGTAGAAGGGACTTATACTATTTCTTCTTCTAAACAAACCTTGTAGTCATTCTTTATATGACTATAAAAGTAGTATTTTACTATGAAGACGTTTATTTTTTGAGTTTGTATAGCATATCAATACTCAATTGCTTTAACTTTCTTATTTTTATAATTTTTTAGTAATAGTTAGAATGTTATGAGATATTTTTATTTTTATTTTAATTATTTCTAAACATAAATATAGTCAGCTTATTTGAGTTTCGTTTATCCTTACTTATATTATAGTAAATTTTAAATGAGCCAAACTAAGAAAGAGTAGAATAAAAAATAATTTACATGAGAAATGGCTCAAATATCATCATGCTAAGTTATTGTTATCTCTTTCATTAAGGTGTCAACTAATAACTTGATGTTAAATTTAAATATTTAAATTTAAACTCATTTTAAATATTTCAATGTACTAGTTGTTGACAGTAATAAGTCTTGATATAATTATTAATTATCATAAAATTGAGCTTGTTACACATTTCTTAAATATTTATTGAACTTTCATGAATTAGTTTGTGATCCTTTTAACAAGTCCAAATAAGGGTTAATATGTAAATTGCATTTGCCCAAACCACTCAAAATAATTTAATCAAGAGAATATAAAGACACTTGATGTATGTGAATACAATGAGAAAAGTATCATAATAATTATAAAAATAAAAATAATATAATATTAATGTTTTGATTTTTCTAATATATGATGAACTATTATTATAATCTCTATTCGCCTTTAGGTAAAATATTAATATATCTAATATTTATTTAAAATTTTATAATTATGGAAGACTAATATTATCCTTGAGAATCAGTGTTACTATCTTTGTGTAAACAATGTTAAACTATAATTATATTCTTAAGCGAATATGAGTTATAGAGCAATCTAACTCTCTAGTAGTCCTGATCACTAGTAATTACACTTAGAACATCTCTCGATTGTATAATACTCTTATATTCTAATGACTAAGATTTTCATTGTATATAAAATTTGATGGACATAGTAGACCTACCTTTGTGGTACCATAATATTTTTTTCTTGAATCTAAAGCTCTTCTTGCCATCATTCAAGACTAATACAATAATATAAATTATATATTAAATATTTTATGAATAGTAAATTATTTATTATAATTTATACCCTATAAACCTATTATCTACAATCACTTTTGAGTTACTAATTAGATAAAAGGTCAAAATTCTTATTATTATACCTCAAAATCAAAGTTATCTCCTGTACTTTAAAACTCGTATAAGTTGACCTCCCATACTATGATTTTCGCATCAAAGTGGCCCCCCGTACTATTTTGTATATGTTAAATAAACCCCTTCTGTTAATAAAAAATGTAATGATATTTATTTTTAAAATTGAGGGGGTCCAGATGATTTTTAATATAGCCAAACTATGTGAAAATAACTTAAAAAATCAAAGATGGGATGTTTTTAATTTTATGTTAATCAAATACACCCCGTGAACATTAATACAATGGTATTAAGTGATAGAAAAATCATGAAAAAATTGGTCTTAACTTCTAGCATTATTTGAATTTGTTTTAGACTTTAAGCTTGATTGATGATAGTTTTTATTTATTATACACTTACTTATTTTAAGTAATTAAAAAATTATCTCCTAAAAATCTTAATGTATAGGATTGTTACGATTGTTTACTTCTTTTAAGTGTGACTAAATTTTGACAGCACCTCCCTAAAAACTCGAACATATCTCATTTACAACCAATTATAGAACCTGCAAAGAATAACAAGATATAACCAATTGATTGAACTATCACAAAGTCAGAGGTGAAGATAGGCAGGGGTACTGGAGATTGGAGAAGAAAGACAAAGAGGGGAGGACGGGTTAGGGCTTAGGGCTTGTTTAGTTTTAATCCCCAAATCAAAAATAACCCCATAAATTATTTTCTCTAACGTCGTAACCTTATTTCTAACGGAGGAGGCCACTTTGATGTGAAATCACAGTATCAGGGATCACTTACATAAGTTTTAAAGTACCGGGGTTGACTTTTATTGTGAGGCATAGTATGGGGGGTCAACAAGAATTTCAGCCAAGATAAAACATAGGATTTTAAGTTATAAATAATATTTAGTTTTTCAATCCTAATTAAGCAAAAACTATTCAATAAAAATATTTTATAGTTTTAAATATATACTTTTTATTTTTATAATTATAAAATTATTCAAGAATAATTATCAATATTTAAGGATCACAAGCAATGAAAATTTTACCAACATGTCATATTAAAAATATAAAAAAATCTATAATTTATAATTTTTTAAACATTATGTAAACAAATGGGCCAAATAACTCTATTTAATTAGTAGTTTATAATTGAACTATTCTAATTAGGCAAAATGAATTGGACCGTTCAAATTAGACCTGACAACCCAATGAATGAAACCAATTGATTTAATCAAAATCTAATTTGGGGGAAGATTATTCAAAATTCGTAGTCAAATTGATTTAAGTCAAAATTAAGGTTTTATGGTCAAAATTGAAGTGTTCTGCCATCCTTACAATGGCCTCTAGCATCTCATCACGCGGGCGACCTTTGCAATGCACACCCTACAACCCTCCTCAGTAGACCAGTGGCCTTGCCATTACCTAGTGACGTTGTCATCTACCAACAACATGCCAGACCACATCCCCAAACACCGATGTTGTCGGTGCACTGATCATCACCTGACAACACAATAGTGGACCGTTGCTAGAAAGCTTGCCCAATTGCCATTACGACTACAAGACTTCCCTATGCCCAACAGTTGGGAGCAACAATCAAAACACTATCGTAGGCCACATCCATATTAGGACCTTAGCTAAGTCGGATTCATCTATTTATAATTAATTCGAATTGAGTCATGTTAGTCTGTTCAGTTGGAGTCAGTTATGTATCGGGTGAGCCCAATCAAGTAAGTTATGAGTTAGTTAGAGTTGATTTTTATCTTTAGTTAAGATGGAGTTGGTTACTATTTTCAGTTAGGAGTTTTATTTGATTTCTATCAATTAGTTAAGAGTCCAAGTTTAGTGGGACTATGAGTCCAAGTCTAGAGGGACTCTTGACAGAGCCCTATAAATAATGGTGTAAACTCTTTCATGAATCAATCAAGATATTATTTTGGCCAATAGGCAAAAACCTTAAGAGGCAGATCCCTTCGAAGTGATCTAGGAGGCCCAATCCTCTCGAAGTGATCGTTTATCCTCTCTTCCTCTACGATAGAACCCTAGGGTTCTATCAATTAGTATCAAAGAAGTGATCCTCAATGTTCCTGCTATGATTCAGCAGCCGCTTGCTTCCCTTGCCATCTACACCGTCGTCATCATCGTCGTTGTCATCATCTTTGCCGCTGCCATCGCTGCCTTCTTTGGTTGCTGTCATCTCTATCTACCTCCCCTGTCACCTTGCTGCAATTATCTTCACTGCAACATTCATAAAAAAAAAAAAAAAAAATGAGAGAAGAAAAAGAAGAACATTGAAGCCGACAACATCATCCTGCCCAAAGGACTATCGCTGGCCACCTATCTTCCTCCCCTCCTCTGCAGCAGCCGCGCTGCCCTCAACCCTTCACTATGTTGCTGCCTTCTTCTCCTCCCTCATCTACCACTAGCCACCTCTCTTTCTCCTTTGCCACAACTGTTGCCCAACCACCTTCTTCCCATCACCTACCAGTCGCAGCCTTCTTGACTGCAGCCCCTGCCATCTCCCTTCTCCTCTTCACCGCCTGCTGCTGCTACCATCTCTGCTACCCTTTCTTCCTCCCCACACTATTGTTGCCTTATGCTCATAGCCCTCGTCGCAGCCCTCGTTGCTACCACTCAACCGCTGCCACCCGTGCATCAACCGCAACCTCACCCTCCTCCATAGCAGCTGCACCCATCCTACTATCTTCCTCCCCACGCTGCCGCCATCCTCCCCTACAGTAGCCCTCACTGTTGTCATATGCTTCTACTTCCTCCTCTGCTGTCGCTCCAACTGCACCTTGCTTCCCCCTCTACTGATGCTATCGTCGCCCCCATCTGCAGCATGCAGCCCCACCTAACAGCACCCTCCTTTACCATAGTGTTACCGCGCACAGCAACGTTATCGCTACTACGTCCCATTGCCCTCTTCTTCCTCCATCGTCATGATGCTTTTCGCTGTGATTTAACAGCCGCTTCTATCGCCGTCACCATCTTCCTTTTCCGTTCAATCGTCATTTGCATCCACAACCTCGATAATAGCCATCCCTCGTTGCCATAGTCACCCACTTCCTTTGTAGCCACACCAAATACGATGTTACCGATGCAATGACTATGGATGATACAATAGATGCAAGACTCAAAGCCTCCTAGGCCCGCATAGAAGACAGATTGCAAAGACTCCTCTGTGAATTCATAATAAGTCGATCTGAAAAGTATGATCATGGGCAGGACACAGGATACCCACGCAAGAGGAAGGCGTTTTCTATATGGGAAGATGGAGACCCAATCAGTTGGATCTCAAGTGTTAAAAAGTTATTTCATTTTCATAGGACTCTAGAGGAATCTATGGTGGAGATAGCTTCCACTCAATTCGAAGATGATGTGATCCAGTGGTATGATTTGTATCTGATATGACTCCAACAGGATTGAGTCCTAATCACCATAGAAGTAGTCAATAAAAACACTATGGGATTATAATAAAATCTCATCTAATCACTTTTATCCTATAAAATAGTGTGGATAGGGTTTAGATTGGGGCCTTAGGGCTTAGTGGTCATCGCCCCCTTTACTGGGTAGGTCGGCCAGGGTTTCCCTCAGCTAGGTCGGCTATAGGAGGGCAAAGGGATAATTTTACTTAGGCAAGCACCTCATGGGCTAGGGTTTAGAACCTTATATAATGATGTAGTTTCCCCCTCTCTTTTATCAAGAAAAGATCATCTTTTATTCAGCCGTGTGCCGAGTTCTAGGAGGGAGGAACCCCTATATCGTTCCAAGGGTTGATCCCTTTCAAAGATCAAAATCTATAGAGCTCCTTTAGGGGCTCTATCATCTGGTATCAGAGCAGTGTTCCTACTCCCCTTGTTTCCATCTCTGCTACCCCCACCTTCCCAAGCAATTCCTACAATTGCTGTGATACGTGCCTCCACCATCATCCCCAAGTCGCGGATCAAATCAATCTACTGCTACCCCCTGTGTTTGAAATTAGAGATCTGATATATTTTCATCACCCACATCTATTTGCTACTGCTATTCCTTTGCCTTACATGTTGGAGAAGTTTTTCCATATTTTTCTTGCTGCAAAATTCTACCGTCGCAAACGTTATTATCATTGCGAAGGTGAAACGCTGCAGAAAAATTTCAGTCGATTGTTGCTTCTTGAAACTAAACTTTTGCTTATCATTTTTGGCTAAAAATTTTACACAAATTCATAAATCAACTTAGCTTTCATCTAAGATTAATCAATCTCTAGAAAAAATTCTTTCTGAAACTATACTTATAGTGCTGCAATTCCTCGTCGCACATTGTTGGAATTTTACGATGAAGAATCAGTCCTCCGTCTTTTTCGCTATTTCCCTACTGTTACTCTGTCAAAATTTTATCAAACTTTTTACTGATATTAAACACATCTGAACCAAGGAGTTCTACATATTTTCCTTAAGTTTTCCTCTGAGATTTAAGTCTAGAATTCATCGTTTCTCCAACGTAAAATATGTTCGGCAGGACAGCACATCGCAACACCTTTCTTTGTCGAATTCCATCGGATTTGAGTGCTGTCTTTTATGGGTTTTTGGACTCTCTTTCTCTCATCTGCAAACCATACCATCCTCACTAAGAACCCCTCCAAACCGAACCCTAAACCAATCCCAAACAGCCACCCAAATCAACCATAAACTGCAGCCTACTTCCATCAAACTAATCCACCTACCTAACCGGCCACATCTTTCTCAAAACCTCTCATGCCCTTAACATGACAACCGAAAAATGATCTTAACATTACAGATCTAGAGGCCTACACCATGTCATTGGAGGAGGCCATTAATGCTAAGTTTGAAGCCTTTGAAAGTCGTATGAAGGAGAAGATGCGATCCCTTTTTGTCGAATTCAACATGGGCCGACCACCAATCCCGAAGAAATCGTAATAAGGAGAAACTTCAGATCGGCGAGATGACCCTCAAGAGCATGGTCACATCATCCCTGATCCAAATAATTTATGCATGAAGGTTGACTTCCCTAGATGGGAAGAAGGAGACCCGATCGGATGGATCACGCGCGGAGCACTATTTTCAGTTCTACCGAACCACTGATGCTACAAGGGTGGAGATTGTTGTCATCCACCTCGAGGGAGATGCTATTCAGTGGTTCAATTAGTTTGAGCACACCCATGGAGGTCTCTCTTGCCAGCGATTCAAGGAAGGACTACTAAATCACTTCGGACCAACCGATTTCGACAACATTGACGGACAATTAGCGAAGATTCGGCAAACCTCTACAATACACAAATACTAAATAAGGTTTGAACATTTATCTAACCAAATTGTGGATTGGTCTGAAAAGCAACTTTTAGGGACTTCTATTGAGGGCCTAAAATCAGAGATTCGATGAGAAGTAAAGGAGCGGCAACCGTACACTCTTATGGCGGTGATTTCCTTCACAAGAATCTAAGAAGAACGATTGAACCATGAAGTACGAAGGACAAGGGTCACTCCCCATCTAGCCATGTTGAAGCCTTCAGCCCCCTCTACTACCATTCAAGCACCCGCACCAAAAGAATTAACAAGAGACAAGCTTCGTGAACGATCAACCAAGGGGTTGTGTTGGCACTATGTTGAACCGTGGAGCTGAGAACATCACTGCAAAAAGGGCCAACTCCTCGTGATTGAACAAGTAAAGAATGAGGATAGTGAACCATCTAAAGAAAGCCTCAAACCCAAAGATGAAGCCATGGAGGAAGAGCCCCAATAGACCGACTATGCAGTGCACGTGCTGGCCGGCTACTCCAACCCGCATACGATGAAAGTTAGAGGACTCCTTAAACAGCAACCCATCACCATTCTTATAAATATGGGTAGCACCAATAACTTCCTCAATAGCAAGGTTGCTACACGTATGACACTTCAAATCGAAGGTTGCAACAAGTTCGACATAAAGGTCACCGACGGTCGAATCCTCAATTGCGACCAACGGTGCCCGCGGGTAAAATTGCTCCTACAAGACCAAGAAGTGGTAGCTGATTTCTTTCTCCTACCCATCGATGACTATGAAGCCATGCTTAGGATTGAATGACTCACAACATTAGGTGACATCTCCTGGAATTTCTCTAAATTAATCATGAAGTTTTATTTTAAAGGGAGACAGGTCATATTGCGAGGCAAGCACGGGAGCCATATCTCCACCGTTTGGACATAGCAAATGGAGAAGGTGCTACACAAAACAATGGTGGATTTTTTATGCATATCCAGCAGCCATCAAAGGAGGAAAAAGTGTAAAATTCAGATCCTAAGCTTGCCCTATTGCTGGACGAATTCATAGATGTTTTCACGGAGCCACGTGGACTGCTCCCTAACCGACTGCATGATCATCGCATCCCTATATTGTCGGGCAAACCTCCAATAAATTTGAGACTGTACCATTATCCTCACTTACAGAAGGACGAGATTGAGAACATCATTAAGGAGATGCTTGACACCGGGATGATTCGACCAAGCTGCAGCTCTTACTCCTCGCTGGTGTCGCTGGTGCGTAAGAAGGATGGTACGTGACGGATGTGAGTTGATTACCAAGCTTTGAACGCCATCACTGTCAAAGACAAATACCCTATACCAGTAGTATATGAGCTTTTGGATAAACTAAAAGGAGCCCAAGTCTTCACTAAATTGGATCTTCGTTTCGGATACCATCAAATTCGGGTATGCACTGAAGATGTTCCGAAAACTATATTCCGCACACATAATGGCCACTACAAGTTTTTGGTAATGCCCTTCGGACTTACGAATGCTCCTTCTACTTTTCAAAGCTTGATGAATGACATTTTCGAAGGTTTCTATGCAAGTTCATGTTAGTTTTTTTGATGATATTCTCATTTATAGCCCTACACTTGATATGCATTTTTGGCACTTGTGAATTGTTCTAACAATCCTTCGGAAGATTACCCTTTATGTTAAACAATCAAAGTGTAGCTTTTTTACAAAGTAAAGTGAAGTATCTAGGGCACATTATATCAGAGGATAGAATGACAGTAGACCCGACAAAGATCGAAGAAATGCAAGGATGGCCGAAACCTACAAACATAAAATCACTGTGCGGCTTCCTTCGACTCACGGGCTACTACTGGAAGTTTATGAAAGATTATGGCAAGATCAATGCCCCACTCATGTCCCTACTGAAGAAAGACTCCTTCATTTGGTCAGATAAAGCTTCCACAGCCTTTGAACGACTCAAGGCAGCCATGACAATAATGTCGGTCCTAGCACTGCCCGATTTTAGCCGTACTTTCGTATTGACGCCGACGCGTCCAGAGTTAAAATTGGGGCTATTCTAATACACGATGGTCGACCTCTTACTTACACTAGCAAGGTTTTGTCTCTCTCCTATCTTAAAATATCCGTGTATGATAAAGAAATACTTGCCATCGTACACGCCATCATGAAGTGGAGACCTTACTTGATCGGCCGACACTTCCAAATTAAGACTAACCACCAAAGCCTCAAGTATTTTTTTGGAGCAGAAAATATCTTCCCTGGAGCAACAATGATGGGTAACTAAACTTCTTGGCTTTGATTATGAAATTATTTATCGAAGGGAAAAGAGAATGTTGTTGCAGATGCTCTATCTTAACTACCGGGACCAGTCAAAATTTCAGCCATCTCCCTTCCCTCCACCGACTTCCTCAAAGACAATAGAGAGGAGTGGAAGAGCGACCCAAAAATCGGAGGCATCATAGAAAAATTAGAGAATAATATGGGTTCCATGGATTGGGATTTGAAGGACCTACGCTATAAGGACCGAATTATGATTGTTCTTTCTTCCCCTTGTATCAAAACTATTTTGCATGAGTTGCACTCTTCACCTTCAGTAGAGCACTTTGGATTTTTGAGAACATATAAGAGGGTGAAGCAAAACTTCTTTTGGAGAGGTATGAAAAGATCGATTCATGATTATGAATCTAAATATGATGTATGCCAGCAGTAAAAAGGTGAAACAGTGGCAAGTCCGAAAAAACTACAACCACTACCTATACCGGACTCAGCATGGACTGACATCTCCATGGACTTCATCGAAGGGCCGCCACCATCTCAAGGTAAAAGTATGATCTTTATGGTGGTAGATCGTCTAACCAAATATACTCATTTCTGTGGTGTGAGGCATCCTTAGACTGCTTAGTATTGCTCAACTCTTTGTGAAAAATATTGTAAAACTGTATGGGATGCCAAGGTCGATTGTGAGCGACCGTGATAGAGTGTTTACAAGTAAATTTTGGACTGAGCTCTTCCAACTACAAGGCACCCAATTGAAGATGAGCACAGCCTATCATTCATAGACGGACGACCAAACATAAGTAGTGAGCACATGCCTCGAGACTTACTTATGGTGCTTCACCAGCGATCAACCCAAAGAGTAGACAAGGTGACTTTCTTAGGCCGAATGGTGGTACAATATAACTTATCATTCATCAACTAAATGTACCCCCTATGAGGCATTATATGGCCGATCATCCCCTATAATACCTAAATATGTAATTGGTGCGGCCAAAGTGGATCAGGTTGACCAAAACTTAATTGATAGGGATAAAATTTTACAAGTGCTAAAAGATAACCTAACTGCTGCCCAAGCCCGCATGAAGCAACAAGTAGACACTCACCGGAGCGAGCGAGAATTTTCGGTAGGAGATTGGGTCTACCTTCGCCTACAACCATACATGCAGCTATTAATCAACACTAGAGTGTCGATGAAGCTATCTCCACGATTCTATAGAGTATATCATATTTTGGAGCGTATTGGGGCCGTGGCATATATATTAAAGCTCTCAGATGGCGCTAAGATCCATCCCGTCTTTCATGTATCCTTGCTAGAGCCAAAATTTGGAGAACGTGAGTTGGTTCAGACTCAACTGTCTAGCACTACTAATGATGGTGAGATTCAAGCTCAACCTGAAGTTATACTTGATCTGAGGATTGTGATGCGTCGTCGACACCCTTCAACTGAGGTACTCGTGAAGTAGAATAATTTAGCATCCGAAGATGCAATGTGGGAGTCTTATGAGCTAAAGACCTGATTCCCAGAGTTTATGGACCCTCAGCCTTGAGGACAAGGCTGATTCAAAGAGGGTGGGCTTGATAGGACTACAGCAGGGTTGAGTCCTAATCACCCTAGAAGTAGTCAATAAAAACCCTCTGGGATTATAATAAAACCCCACCTACCCACTTCTATCTTATAAAGTGTGGCCAGGGTTTAGATTGGGGCCTTAGGGCTTAGTGGTCGCCGCCCCCTTTACTAGGTTGGTCGGCCAGGGTTTCCCCCTTTACTAAGTTAAGCCTATAGGGACTATAGAACCCTATAGGCTTAACTTTGACAAGGCCAATGTATCACCTAATGTGCCCAAAACACTTGGCTCCAAGTTCTTCAGTGCGGTGCATAATTCCACAACATCCAGTGTAGTTTTAGCTGCAAGTTCAGTCTGTCATTCATCTTCATGTGTCATTTGTCTTCCCCAGAACAACCTCATCGACATTTCTCATCAAATATATTATTATTTTATTAGAAGATGGTATAGAGTAAGAGATTATCAATACCAAAAAAAATATCAATAATAATTTTTAAAAATAATAAAATAGAATTTTACTAATTACGATTTCTAAATTATCAATCATATCCATTGATGAGAATAAAATAAAAATAAATTTTGTATACAAACAAATACTAGCAGGCCGTCAGACACAGTGGAATCATACAGAAATCACAATAAAATGAACACCAAGATTTACGTGAAAAATCCCCTCAACTCGAAGGATAAAAATCACGGGATAAACCAGAGAAAATCCACTATCAAAATAATAAATATACAGATCTCAAGACTTCTTACCCAAACCAAAGTAACAACCACAAGAGAATCATAGGGATACAAGAACTATTACTAAGCATAATTCCAAAACCATCCCAAGAGATCACAGTAAGAATCTACTGCAAACTGATCTAACCTGAGATATGAATGATTGAGAATAGTCTTTCCTATCAGTGTCTTCTTTCCTTTCCTGGATATCTTATTTTCTGGCCTCTATTGTTAATCTACATTCTTTTTTCTCTCTCCCACGTTTTCAGCCATCGCTGGCCTCTTAATCTCAACCCTAGTCACTTAATTTAGGGTTTAGGTTAATATAAATTAAGTTCTAGGTTGTGAGCTTCAATAAAGCTCATTATGGACTGAATCTAGGCCATCTGCCTAACAACCTCCCCCTTCAGCCCATAAGAGAGGTTGTCTCATGACTCCTCAATGTGAAGTCATGTCGATCAGTTATCGGCACATCTCTTGTCTCTCTTTCAGTAAAGTCTTGGTCAACATGTCTGCCCCATTATCATCTATGTGAATTTTCTGAAGCTGTAACTACTTCACCTTAAGCACACTTCTAATCTAGTGATATCTGACATCTATATGCTTTGACTTAGAATAAAATGTTGGATTCTTGCACAAATGGATGACACTCTGGCTGTCACAATATACCACATAGTGTTCCTGTTTCAGCCCCAATTCTTGTAAGAATCTTTTCATCCATAACATTTCTTTGCAAACCTCTGTAACAGTAATATATTCTGCCTCTATGGTAGAGAGAGCAATACACCTTTGTAATCTGGACTGCTATAACATAGCTTCCCATGCAAAAGTAAGTACAAAACCTAATGCAGACTTCCTTGTGTTAATATCTCTTGTCATATCTGCATTTGTGTAACCTGTCAACACAGGTGGTCCACCTCCAAAGCTTAAACAAACTTTAGAACTTCCTCTGAGATATCTAAAAATCCACTTCACTGTTGCCCAGTACTCTTTGCTTAGATTTGCAAGAAATCTATAGCAACACCCACTGTATATGTGATGTTTGGTCTCGTATATACCATCGCGTACATTAAACTTCCAACTACGGAAGCATAAGAAACATTTTACATTTTCTCCTTCTCGTCATCACTTGATGGACTCTGATTTAAACACAACTTGAAGTGACCTGCAAGAGGAGAACCAACTAGCTTTGCATTACTCATACTGAACCTATCCAATACCTTCTCAATGTATTTTTCCTGTGACAACCAAATCTTCCACTTTCTTCTATCACGAGAAACCTGAATGCCCAATATTTGTTTGTTGGCCCCATGTCCTTCATTGCAAAAAATACACTCAGGTCCTTCTTCAACCTGTCAATCATAAACATATCTTTTCCAAGGATAAGTATGTCATCAACATAAAGTAAGAGAATAATAAAATTCTCACCAAACCGTTTGATGTACACACAATGATCTGAAGCTGTTCTCTTATATTCATTTTCAATCATAAATGAATCAAACTTTTTATACCATTGTCTTTGAGCTTGCTTCAGCCCATACAAGCTCTTCTTCAACTTGCAGACAAGATTTTCGTTACCTTTGACTTTGAAGCCTTATGGTTGCTCCATATAAATTTCCTCCTCCAAATCACTATAAAGGAAAGTTGTTTTCACATCTAACTGCTCAATCTCCAAGTCTAGATTAGCAGTAATACCAAGAGTAACACAGATATAAGACATTATAACAACAGGATATAATTACATTATGCTGAGGTGTACCAGGAACTGTCAACTCATGCTGGATGACATGTGACCTGCAATAATCATTAAATAATTCTATGTACTCACCACCATTATCTGATCTTATACATTTTAATTGTCTTTCTGCCTCCCTTTCAACTCTGGCATGAAACTCCTTGAAGACATTAATAACCTGATCTTTGGTCGTTAAAGCATAGGCCCAAACTTTCCTGAAAAAGTTATCTATAAAAGTAACAAAATAAAGTGTGTCACTAATACTAGGAACATTAACAGATCCACTAGGAGTTTTTGTCCTCAAAGGACCACACACATATGTATAGACATGGTCCAAGGCATGCATTTTTCTAGATAAAGCAGGATTAACAAAGGAAACTCTATATTGTTTACTAGCCAACAATCAATACAAGGGTTCAAACATGTACCTCTGAGGCCTAATAATACATTTCTCTTGGAAAGTTCTTGCAGCCCCTTCTCGCTCATGTGTCCCAGTCGCCTATGCCACAACTCTATGCTAAAGTATTTCTCTGTAGCATTCAACTGCTCACCACAAGCTTTAGCCTGTAATCTGTATAATGTATGACATTTCTTTCCATTAGCTACAATAAGAGAAACCTTACTGAACTTTCACTGCCCTTTGTGAAATCTGACATTAAAGTCTTCATCATCCAGTCTTCCAACTGAAATTAAATTCAGTATTAAATCAACCACATGTCTCACATCCTTAAGCACCAACTTGCAGCCAAGGTTGGTCTTTATATAGATACTCATGCCAATGATGTCTGCTATGCCATAGTTGTCCATCTTGACAACATCAAAAATTTTGGACCTGTAAATAGCAAAGAACTCCCTATGTGGTGTAGCATGATAAGAAGCACCTATGTCAATTATCCACTCGAGATCCTAGCATACATAAGAAAAAATATCATCAGAAGTAGACAAAATCAAATAATCATTACCTTGCACTATAGCTGTGATAATCTCTTTTGACTTTGTATGCTCCACTTCTTTTCTTTTTTTCTTGTTCTTCTTAGGTTGCTTGCGCTGATTCTTGTAATGTCCTTTCTCACCACAATTGCAGCAAACAATATCTTTCTTTTATCTTGACTTACTTCTACCTATGCGTGAACCACTTTTATCCTTTAACTTTGACCTTTCTCTGTTCTCTGAGACAACTGTCTGTGAATCAATATGAGAAATTGCTGAATTCGTTCTCCTCAACTCCTCATTCAACAAACTACTTGTTACTTGACACATAGTGACAATGTTGGACAGATGGCCCAAATTCAGCCCATAATGGGCTTTAGTGAAGCCCACAGCCCAAAACCTCACCGATATTAATCTAAAATGTAGATTAGGTGGCTAGGGTTGAGATTAAGAGAGCAGCGGCGGCTGAAAACGTGAGTGAGAGAAAGAAGACTACAGATTGACAGTAGAGGCCAGAAAACAAGAGATCCAGGAAAGGGAAGAAGACAAGGGCAGGAAAAGACTATTCTCAATCATTCAAATCTCAGGTTAGATCAGTTTGCAGTAGATTCTTACTATGATCTCTTGGGAAGGTTTTGGATATTGTGCTTAGGATTATAGTCCTTGTATCCCTGTGATTCTCTTGTGGCTATTGCTTTGGGCTTGGGCAAGAAGCCTTGAGATCTGTATATTCATTATTTTCATAGTGGATTTTCTTTGGCTTGTCCTGTGATTTTTACCCTTCGAGTTGAAGGGGTTTTTCACGTAAATCTTGATGTTCATCTGATTGTGATTTCTGTTTGATTCCGCTGTGTGTGACGGTCTGCTAGTATTTGTTCGTATACAAAGTTTATTCCTGTTTTATACCTATCAACTGGTAACAGAGCAGGGTTTTGGTGGCATTTAATCTTTTGTATTTGAACATGGAGGTCGGTAATATTAGGTCGGTAATATTTCTCGCATGATTAGGTTAAACGGAAATAATTGGATGATATGGAAATCAAGAATGAAAGATCTCTTGTATGACAAATATTTGTATGGACCTTTGCAAGGGGACAGTGCAAAGCCCACATCTATCACAGATGATGAGTGAAAGAGGTTAGATCAAAAAACAGTTGGCTTTATTCGACAATGGCTAGATGATAGTGTCTTTCACCATGTTTCTATTGAATGTTCTGCTTACTTTCTTTGGAAAAAGTTAGAAGCTCTTTGTGAAAGAAAAACGGCTGGCAACAAAGCTTTTCTAATAAGAAAACTTATGAACTTGAAATATAAAGAGGGAACTTCTATTCCTAAGCATTTGAATGAAATGCAGAGTATTACTAACCAGTTATCCTTTATGAAAATGTCTCTTAATGATGAGTTACAAGCATTGTTACTCCTCAGTTCTTTGCCAGAAAGTTGGGAGACACTAGTGGTTTCCCTTAGTAATTCGGCACCAGATGATATTGTCACCATGAGTCAAGTAACAAGCAGTTTGTTGAATGAGGAGTTAAGGAGAAAGAATTCAGTAACTTCTCAGATTGATTCACAAGCACTTGTCTCAGAGAACAGAGAAAGGTCAAAGTCAAAGGATAGAAGTGGTTCACGCGTGGGTAGAAGCAAGTCAAGATCAAGAAAAGATATTGTTTGCTACAATTGTGGTGTGAAAGGACATTACAAGAATCAGTGCAAGCAACCTAAGAAGAACAAAAAAAGGGGGAAAGAAGTAAAGCATACAGAGTCAAAAGAGAATATCACAGCTATAGTACAAGGTAGTGATTATTTGATTTTGTCTACTTTCGATGATATTTTTTCTTGTGTGTGCCAGGATCTCGAGTGGATAATTGACACAGGTGCTTCTTATCATACTACACCATGGAGGGAGTTCTTTGCTACTTACAGATCTGAAAATTTTGGTGTTGTAAAGATGAACAACTATGGCACAGCAAACATCATTGGCATGGGAGATATCCATATAAAGACCAACTTTGGCTACAAGTTGGTACTTAAGGATGTGAGACATGTGGTTGACTTAAAACTGAATTTAATTTCAGTTGGAAGGCTAGATGATGAAGACTTTGATGTCAGATTTCACAAAGAGTAGTGGAAGCTCAGTAAAGGTTCTCTTATTATAGCTAATGGGAAGAAATATCATACATTGTATAGATTACAAGCTAAAGCTTATGGTGAGCAGTTGAATGCTACAGAGAAGACTTCAGCATGGAGTTGTGGCATAGGCGATTGGGACACATGAGCGAGAACGGGCTGTAAGAACTTTCCAAGAGAGAGGTATTGCCAGACCTCAGAGATATACGTTTGAATCCTTGTATTGATTGTTTGGCTGGTAAATAACATAGAGTTTCCTTTGTTAGTCCAGCCTTATCTAGAAAAATACATGCCTTAGACCGTGTCTATACAAATGTGTGTGGTCCTTTGAGGACAAAAACTCCTGGTGGATCTGTTAATGTTCCTAGTATTAGTGGTGTACTTTATTTTATTACTTTTATAGATGACTTTTCTAGGAAAGTTTGGGCCTATGCTTTGAAGACTAAAGATCATATTATTAATATCTTCAAAGAGTTTCATGCTAGAGTTGAAAGGGAGACAGAAAGCCAATTAAAATGTACAAGATCAAATAATGGTGGTGAGTACATAGGATTGTTTAATGATTATTGCAGGTCACATGACATCCAGCATGAGTTGACAGTCCCTGGTATATCTCAGCATAATGCAATTGCAGAGAGGATGAACCGCACCATCATGGAAAAGATCAGATGTATGCTTTCACAGGCCAAGCTACCTAAAAGATTTTGGGATGAGGCTTTGAGGACTGCAGTTGATTTAATCAACTTATCACCATGTACAATTCTAGATGGTGATGTTGCAGAGCATGTATGGTCAGGGAAAGATGTCTCCTATAGGTATTTAAGAGTGTTTGGTTGTCGTGCATTTGCACATGTTCCAAACAATGAGAGGTCCAAGCTGGATGGTAAGACAAAAGAGTGTATTTTTCTTGGTTACTCACATGATCAGTTTGGTTGCAGGCTTTGGGATCCAGAAAAGCAGAAGGTGTTCAGAAACAGAGATGTTGTCTTCTTTGAGGATCAAACCATTGAGGATTTAAAGAAGGAGGCACCAGCTAAGACTTCTGCAGAGGGATTTATAGACTGTGACCCGATTATTCCTCTAGTATATCAGGGTGATGAGGGAGATGCGCAGGAAGATGGTGCAGAGCCAAATGTTGATCTACCTACAAGACATGTTGAGCAGGAAGAAGAAAGAGAGCAAGTTCCCATAGAACCTCAGTTAAGAAGATCTTCTAGACCACGTCAACCTTCCAGAAGATACTCTACAGATGAGTATATGATGCTTATTGATACAGGTGAAGCAGAGAGTTACCAGGAAGCAATTGAAAGTGAGCAGAAAAAGAAATGATTTATTGCTATGCAGGAAGAGATGGATTCTCTACAGAAGAACCACACATATGATTTGGTGCAACTACCAGAGGGAAGTAAGGCCTTGAAGAACAAGTGGGTTTTCAGGTTGAAGACTCAAGAATATTGTTTTCAACCAAAATATAAAGCTAGATTGGTTGTGAAAGGTTTTGGTAAAAAGAAAGGTATTGACTTTGAAGAAATTTTTTCTCCTGTTGTTAAAATATCTTCTATCCGTATTGCTATTGGTATTGCTGCTAACCTAGACTTGGAGATTAAACAGTTAGATGTGAAAACAGCTTTCCTTCATGGTGATTTGGAGGAGGAAATTTATATGGAGCAATCAGAAGGCTTCAAAGTGAAAGGTAAAGAAAATCTTGTCTGCAAGTTGAAGAAGAACTTGTATGGGCTGAAGCAAGCTCCAAGACAGTGGTATAAAAAGTTTGATTCATTTATGATTGAAAATGAATATAAAAGAACAGCTTCAGATCATTGTGTGTACATCAAACTGTTTGGTGAGAATTTTATTATTCTCTTACTTTATGTTGATGACATGCTTATCCTCGGGAAAGATATGTCTATGATTGACAGGTTAAAGAAGGACCGGAGTGAGTCTTCTGCAATGAAGGGCATGGGGCCAGCAAAGCAAATACTAGGCATGCAGATTTCTCGTGATAAAAGAAAGAGAAATATTTAGTTGTCACAGAAGAAATACATTGAGAAGATATTGGATAGGTTCTCCTCTTGCAGGTCACTTCAAGTTGTGCTCAAATCAGAGTCAGTCAAGTGATGAGGAGAAGGAGAAAATGCAAAAGGTTCCTTATGCTTCACCAATTGGAAGTTTAATGTACGCGATGGTATGTACGAGGTCGAGCATCGCATATGCAGTGGGTGTTACTAGCAGATTTCTTATAAATCCAGGTAAAGAGCATTGGGCAGCAGTGAAGTAGATTTTTAGATATCTCAAAAGAAGTTCTAAAGTCTGTTTAAGTTTTAGATGTGGACCACTTGTATTGATAGGTTACATAGATGCAAATATGGCAAGAGATATTGACACAAGGAAGTCCACATCAGGTTTTATACTTACTTTTGCAGGGGGAGCTGTGTCATGGTAGTCCAGATTGCAAAGGTGTATTACTCTCTCCACCACAAAGGCAGAATATATTGTTGCTACAGAGGTTTGCAAAGAAATGTTATAGATGAAAAGATTCTTACAATAATTGGGGCTGAAACAGGAAAACTATGTGGTGTATTGTGATAGCCAGAGTGCCATCCATTTATGCAAGAACCCAATATTTCATTCTAAGTCAAAGCATATATATGTCAGATATCACTGGATCAAAAATGTGCTTAAAGAGAAACAGTTACAACTTCAGAAAATTCACACAGATGATAATAGGGCAGACATATTGACAAAGGCTTTACCAAAAGAGAGACAGGATATGTGCCGACAACTGGTCGGCATGGCTTCACATTGAGGAGTCATGAAACAGCCTCCCTTATGGGCTGAAGGGGGAGGTTGTTGGGCAGATGGCCCAGATTCAGCCCATAATGGGCTTTAGTGAAGCCCACAGCCCAAAATCTCACTTATATTAACCTAAAACGTAGATTAGGTGGCTATGGTTGAGATTAAGAGACCAGTGGCGACTGAAAACGTGGGTGACAGAAAGAAGACTGCACATTGACAGTAGAGGCCAGAAAATAAGAGATCCAAGAAAGGGAAGAAGACAAGGGCAGGAAAAGACTATTCTCAATCATTCAAATCTCAGGTTAGATCAGTTTGCAGTGGATTCTTACTGTGATCTTTTGGGAAGGTTTTGGATATTGTGCTTAGGATTATAGTCCTTGTATTCTTGTGATTCTCTTGTGGCTATTGCTTTGGGCTTGGGCAAGAAGCCTTGAGATCGTATATTCATTATTTTGATAGTGGATTTTCTCTAGCTTGTCCCGTGGTTTTTACCCTTCGAGTTGAAGGAGTTTTCCACGTAAATCTTGGTGTTCATCTAATTGTGATTTCTTTTTGATTCCGCTGTGTGTGACGGTCTGCTAGTATTTGTTCGTATAAAAAGTTTATTCCTATTTTATTCCTATCAGACAATACCATCTAGTGCAGAATTATTAAGGAAAACCACGAGTGTCTCCCAATTTTTTGACAAAGAACTGAGAAGTAACAATGCCTGTAACTCATCATGGAGAAACATTTTCATAGAGGATAACTGGTTAGTAATACTTTGCATTTCATTCAAATACTCAAGAATAGAAGTACCATCTTTATATTTCAAGTTCACAAGTTTTCTGATCAAGAAAACTTTATTATCAGCCATTTTATTTCATAAAGACCTTCTAACTTTTTTCAAAAAGAGTAAGCATAACTTTCAATAGAAACATGGTGAAAGACATTATCATCAAGCCACTAACGAATAAAGTCAACAGTTTTTCGATATAACCTCTTCCACTCATCATCTGTCATAGTTGTGGGCTTTGCACTATCCTCTTGCAAAGGTCCATACAAATCTTTGCAATACAAGAGATCTTCCATTCTTGGTTTTCATATCATCCAATTGTTTCTGTTTAAACTAATCATGCGAGAAACATTATCGGCCTCCATGTTCAAATACAAAAGATTAAATGCCACCAAAACTTTGCTCTGATACCAGTTGATAGGTATAAAATAGGAATAAATTTTGTATACGAACAAATACTAGTAGGCCGTCACACACAGCGGAATCAAATAGAAATCACAATCAAATGAACACCAAGATTTACGTGGGAAACCCCCTCAACTCGAAGGGTAAAAATCACGGGACAAGCTAGAGAAAATCTACTATCAAAATAATGAATATACAGATCTCAAGGCTTCTTGCCCAAACCAAAGCAACAGCCACAAGAGAATCACAGGGATACAAGGACTATATTACTAAGCACAATATCCAAAATCATCCCAAGAGATCACAGTAAGAATCCACTGCAAACTGATCTAACCTGAGATATGAATGATTGAGAATAGTCTTTTCCTATCCTTATCTTCTTTCTTTTCCTGGATCTCTTGTTTTCTGGCCTAAACTGTTAATCTGTAGTCTTTTTTCTCTCTCCCACGTTTTCAGCCGTCGCTGCCCTCTTAATCTCAACCCTAGTCACCTAATTTAGGGTTTAAGTTAATATAAGTGAAATTCTAGGTTATGAGCTTCAATAAAATCCATTATGGGTTAAATCTGGGTCATTTGCCCAACATCCATATTTCTTATTGTCATTATTTTATAGTTTGTACATATGTAAATATTTGAAATAAAAATGATATCTTTAGGGTTATATTAGAAACATCCACAATATCATATCTTACATGTTTGTAATCTATATTTTAAATCTTAAAAATATTAAATTGATTTAACAAATATTAGAAAAATATTTCTCACATCCCCCTATTCGATGTTCATATTATCACTAATAATAAAAAATGGTATGATGATTAGAGTTAGAAGAGTTTGCTGAAATTAAGTGATAAGGTAAGGATATCTACGTCCATTGTAGAGGGTAGCTTAAGAATATGAGATTTCTATTGACAATCCTTTTTTTAATATTTACAACCTCAAGAATTTTTAATATTCCTGGTATATCTATCTATAAATTGATATAAATGCCCTCATCATCTTTTCCTTTTGTTCTCCTAATAGTGAGTCGAGCGACAAGCAACGAACAAATGTCGATGGCATCGGACTCCTCTTACTCATGAGTGGTGGCAAGTGGCAACAACTAGCGAATGAAGTAAAGGGTTGTAGGAATAAGGGTATAATTGATAATTGAGGAGATATTTATATTTTATTATTTTTTAAGAGTTGCCAATAGAAGTTTTTAAGAATACTAAAAGTTCTTAAAATGAGATTATGAATAGCAAAAATGGTTGTCAAATGTTTTGCTTGCATAAATTGCCCAAATGTTTTTGGGATACATAAATAGGTATCTGGCTGTATAAAGTAATATTTTAAATTAAAATACTATTTAAATTTTAATATATATTTTTCAATAAATCTCCTTCAGTTTTTTGCACCCGTAAGATTACTTGTTTTACCTCTTTTAATTATACATCTATGTCTTCTTCTGAGCATGTCTCCGACGTCCATCGACGAGAGTAATTAAACTTTTAGATTCCGTCGTATCAAGACAATTTAGCTTGGAATAGATGTTGGATTCGGTTCACGATGGTATCGCAGAATGGGCGGTCGGCGACAAGGATTGTGTCAGGAATAGCCGAAGGCGATGCGAAGTGGGTGGTGTCGGGCATTAATGCCACAGACACAAGTTGGATGGGGCGGAACCAAGAATGATAGGAGAGGTCATGTGGGTACTCCGCTCCGCTATCACTCCCAGCGGATCATCGCCTAAAACCAGCAAGAAACATGATCACAACTATTAACAAGAAAAAGGGCAGTGCAGATGAGACCACGGAGAGGACTTGATTCGCTAGACTCTTCTGTGGAACAGGAAAAGTCCAAAAATACTTGGTGGATACGATTTAAGAAGACAAAATTCATGCATTTTTTTAAATGCAGATAAGGTTCATTTCATGCGTGTGGAAAAGAAGGGAAAAATGCAGAGAAAAGAGAGGAAAAATTAACATAGAAAGCTGGAAGCCATAATGGAAATGTGGATGACACTATTTTAAGTCACCCCTTGTCATCGCTGACTCAAATTTCAACCGTCCCAGTGTCTCTAGGTCCACCACATCATATGCCACCCTCGAAGGCGAGAAGTAGGGGTAGATTCTCACATGGACACAAGTAAATGGCTCCGAAGGTTCACAATTTGCTGCTTATTTTGTCCATAGATCTTGAAACGGATCGTCAACATTTCTACAACTTGCTTCGCATCTAAAATCCCACGTGTTATTTGACAAAAAAGTTTGCACAAACTGAGATGCAAACCCGGCAACGAGATGAGCACTTTTGGCCTAAAAATGTTTTAAGTGAGCCAAAGCCGGTTAACTCTGGTATTCACAGCCTAGTTGATTTCCCAGACTTGTAAGATTCACACATATATATGCTAGCCAGACACCTGCATTAGCAGCTCTTACAACTTAGCTTGGTCACACTCACATGTAAGAACAATGCCAGTTCTAAGAGCATGTCACGATCTTATGAGCCCCAAGTTGTAGAGGAACTTCTCTGATCTGGATCTGAAGAGATCACCCAGGGAAAACCTCTCACTATCCTCAGGTGGAGAGCTTGGGCCTGCAGCATCCCTGACATGCAGAGTGGTTTGCCCGATCTCGCTTCTCACGGCGTCGATCATATGGCCCTGTACCGGCTTTCCTGATGCATCCACGACGTAGAATACATTCACAGCCTGAGACCCCCTCGTGGAGACTTCCGCCTGAATGACCGAGAGACCGTTCTCTCTGAAGATGCGGGTGACGTCGGAGAGGAGGCCGACCCGATCTTCGCAGCAGAGCTCCAGCCTTAAGCCCTGGATCATGGAGAAGCTGGTCATGGTGGATTTCAGAGGACAACAGGAAGTAGCAAGCAACATACCTCTGCACTTCTTCTTTCGATTGCAGCCTCCAAGCCCTTAATTAATAGTTTCCGCTCGCCTTCAGAGCTAACAGCACACCCATCCATTTTCCTGATGTAGTATTCCTGCATGTAAGTCAAACGTAAAGGAAGCTTCAGTATTTTTTGAAGGAAGCATACATTCGATGGTCAGAAATCTTTGTGAACTCAGAGATCCAACGGCATGTAAGTGAGAGACAAAGATAGAATGCGTGCTGCTTACAATTAAGAGATCATTCAAGTCCTAGTTAGATTCAGCGCAAGACAACTTAATGATTATTAATTTTGTGAGAGACAAAGATAGAATGCGTGCTGCTAACAAGCCATATCTGGGAATAATTGTAATAAGAAAGTAAAGGTTCGAGGATAAACCTGATATGCTTCTGGTCCTTCGGTAATTATAGTTGCATGGAAGACAACATATTGCATGTCAGTGAGAGTGCAGACTGTATCGAAAAGAAGTTTTGGTCGGTCCTTGCAACGTAGATTGACGACTGTATATTCCTTCTCGATGCAGTTCTCTACCGTAACAAGGGGTTTGCTATTGCCATCGGTGCCATCTTCCTCCTCCTGGCCCATGTCATCTTCCTTGGGATACTGCTGATCGGCAAGCATCATCTGATGCAGCCGCCTCCCGGCATGAGTTGGTTCCATGGATATCGCCGTCCTCGCACTCTGGTTGTCTCTGTTTCCCTTGAGGACGTAGCGGAGGAGGTGCCTTATCTTCGACAGCCGGTCGGAGTCGTCGATCGGTGCTCCTGTTACCTCGTCGGTGACATAAACCACTGACGCCAATCTTGAATTGTGGGTCCAGACCTCAGCAGCCACGACATTGCACTTGAGGTCGGTGAGGACCGCAAAGATTTCGGAGAGCAGCCCTGGGCGATCTCTTCCGATGAGTTCAATGGAAGTGTGCTTTGCTTCAGCTTGGACGCCGACCGACCTCCTCATAGACTGGTCGCTTAGTGCTCTCGCTTCAAGGGACTGCTCGTCAGGTGAACACACAGCACTCTCAAAACTTTTGAACTCAAGTACGACTCCACAGAAAACATCGAAAGCAAGATGTACTTGAAGAAAAGTAAACACGGCTTCTCATTTAACTAAAACATAAATGCTAAAGTCTGAAGTACCAGATGCAGATTTAGTCATGATTTGCTAAGTAAAACCAGAAAGAGAAGACCAATCAGTTCCAGCCATGCTTGGATAAGAATTGTGGAGACTGCAGGGGCAATACAACAAATCCGACAATCACATGAACCTAATAGAAGACTTTTTATCTCATTTGTTGTTTGAACCATTCTCATAGTCATATTTCATTTGATTAACATTCTGAAAACCACGGCAGATCCACGAATAAGGGGACACTGAATCCTGAGATCGTCTTCTATTGGAACACCCATATGGTTCCCAACGATACTGACTGAACTATCCCAGCTTTACCTGTTGAATGCGGTCAACGAATCCAACATCTGAAAGCTTATTTCCATCTTGGTCCACAACATGGAACACTGGGGAGAAGAAGAGCAAGCAAGGATAGATATCAAATATAAACTCGAGAGACGACACAACTAGGACTAAAAAGCTTACCATCCATAAACCATTCGCCATCAGAGGAAATGTAAGCCCTCTTAATGGTGAGCTTCAGATCACTCAAGACCTGCACCACTTCCAGCAAACTCCCTTGCTTATTAGCACTGTCTACCTGCATCAGAAAGCAGAGAAGAAAACGAGCAAACACGGAAGGTCACAAACCCAGGAAAAAGAGATTCAAAAGACCAAGCTTACGACAGACCAACCTTTACCAAAGTTTCTTTGCTACTGGAAGTGTTATCCACAGTAACCCTGCAGAAACCCAAAACACAATGGAAACTCGTCAAGACTCCAAATCAACAATAGTCGCCCTCCCAACTCTCGAATCAGGAGAGAGAGAGAGAGAGAGAGAGGAAAAAGCTCACCTCGGGGGGTTCATTCGGATGACCAGCTTCTCGTATTCGTCATCAACCTCACTAGAAATGTACCCACAGCTCATCATCGTCGAAGACAGGGGTACGATTAGTACCCCTCTTGTTTGATCCAGAGGCTGAAGGGCGAGTGAACAGAGAGAGGCAAGAGAGAATGCTCAAGTGAAAAGATTCCCCCTTTCACTCTTCCTTTTTGTGGACTCCAGCCCTCCCCCTATGCCTCCTCTGTGCTATGTCACCCACCTCATATTTGCTTATGGGTAGCACATGTTCCTTTTTCTCCACATGACTCTCTTTGTTGTGGGACTTGCGGCGGCTCTCAGGTCAGAGAGAGAGAGAGAGAGAGAGAGAGATGGCTTTAGAAACTTACCGCACCATGGGTAATGGGTAATGTGCTGCCTTTCGTTACGAGATGGTATAAATAATGGTGATCGGGGGAAGTGAGGCTCCTGTCCATTGTGCATTGCTGCTGCCACTAGAGTGGTCCTCTCTCACCATCCCTGTCGATTCTTTGTGGATTAGGAATCTGATAATCCCTTCTCTTTCTCCTTTGCACATTTGTTATTTTTTTAATTGAATTACTAAATTTGATGATAATAAAATAAAAATAAATTTTATATACTAACAAATACTAACAGATCGTTATATACGGTAAAATCAAATAAAAATCACAATCAGATAAACATCAAGATTTATGTAGAAAACATTCTCAACTCGAAGGGTAAAAATCACGTAAGAAGTCAGAGAAAATCCACTATCAAAATAATGAATATACATATCTCAAGGCTTCTTACCCAAGCCCAAGCAATAGTCACAAGAGAATCACAGGGATACAAGGACTATAATACCAAACACAATATTCAAAACCTTCCCAAGAGATCACAGTAATAATCCATTGCAAACTGATCTAACCTGAGATATGAATGATCGAGAATAGTCTTTTCTTATCCTTGTTTTCTTTCATTTCCTAGATCTCTTATTTTATGGCCTCTACTATCAATCTACAGTCTACTTTCTCTCTCTCACATTTTAAGACGTTCTTGTCCTCTTTATCTCAACCCTAGCCACCTAATATAGGAGTTAGGTTAATATAAGTGAAGTTCTGGGCTGTGGGCCTCACTAAACCTATTTATGGGCTGAATTTGGGCCATCTGCCCAACAACCTCCCCCTTTAGCCCATAAGGGAGGCTATCTCATGACTCCTCAATGTGAAATCATACCGTCCAACTATTGGCACATCTCTTTTGGTAAAGTCTTGGTCAACATATCTGCCCCATTATTATCTGTGTGAATTTTATGAACCTGTAACTGCTTCTCTTCAAATACATTTATGATCCAATGATATCTGATATCTATATGCTTTGACTTGGAATGAAATGTTGGATTTTTGCACAAATGGATGGTACTCTGGCTATCACAATACACCACATAGTTTTCCTGTTTTAGCCTCAATTCTTGTAAGAATCCTTTCATCCATAACATTTCTTTACAAACCTCTGTAACAGCAATATATTCTGCCTCTGTGGTAGAGAGAGCAATATATCTTTGTAATATAGACTGCCATGACACAGCTCCCACTACAAAAGTTAGTACAAAACATGATGTGGACTTTCTTGTGTCAATATCTCTTGGCATATCTGCATCTATGTAACTTGTCAACACAAGTGGTCCACCTCCAAAGCTTAGACAAACTTTAAAACTTCTTTTGAGATATCTAAAAATCCACTTTACTGCTGCCCAATGCTCTTTACCTGAATTTGTAAGAAATCTACTAGCAACACCCACTGCATATACGATGTCCAGCATCGTACATACCATCTTGTACATTAAACTTCCAACTGCTGAAGCATGAGAAATCTTTTGTATTTTCTCCTTCTCCTCATCACTTGACAGACTTTGATCTGAGCACAACTTGAAGTGACCAGCAAGAGGAGAACCAACTGGCTTTGCATGAACCTATCCAATACCTTCTCAATGTATTTCTCCTGTGACAATCAAATCTTCCTCTTTCTTCTATCATGAGAAATCTACATGCCCAATATTTATTTTGCTGGCCCCATGTCTTTCATTATAAAAGACTCACTTAGTTCCTTCTTTAACCTGTCAATCATAGACATATTTTTCCCAAGGATAAGCATGTCATCAACATAAAGTAAGAGAATAATAAAATTCCTTTGTATTCATTTTCAATCATAAATGAATCAAACTTTTTATACCACTCTCTAGGAGCTTGCTTCAGCCCATACAAGCTCTTCTTCAACTTGCAGACAAGATTTTCTATACCTTTGACTTTGAAGCTTTCTGGTTGCTCCATATAAATTTTCTCCTCCAAATCACTATGAAGGAAAACTATTTTCATATCTAACTGCTCAATCTCCATATCTAGGTTAGCAGCAATACCAAGAGCAATACGAATAGAAGATATTTTAACAATAGGAGAAAAAATCTCTTCAAAGTCAATACCTTTCTTTTGACCAAAGTCTTTCACAACCAATCTGGTTTTGTACTTTGGTTGAAAATAATATTATTGAGTCTTCAACCTGAAAAGTCACTTGTTCTTCAAGGCTTTACTTCCCTGTGGTAGTTGTACCAAATCATATATGTGGTTCTTCTGTAGAGAATCCATCTCTTCCTGCATAGCAATAAACCACTTCTTTTTCTGCTCACTTTCAACTGCTTCTTGGTAACTCTTTGGTTCACCTACATCAGTAAGCATCACATACTTATCTGTAAAGTATCTTCTGGAAGGTTGGCGTGGTCTGGAAGATCTTCTTAATTGAGGTTATGTGGGAACTTGCTCTTTTTTTCTTCTTCCTGCTCAACATGTCCTGCAGGTAGATCAACATCTGGCTCTGTACCATCTTCCTACACATCTCCCCCATCACCTTGATATACTGGAGGAATAACTGGGTCACAATCTATAAATCCCTCTGCAGAAGTCTTAGCTGGTGCCTCCTTCTTCAAATCCTCAATGGTTTGATCCTCAAAGAAGACAACATCTATGCTTCTGAACATATTCTGCTTTTCTGGATCCTAAAGCCTGTAATCAAATTGATCATGTGAGTAACCAAGAAAAATATACTCTTTTGTCTTACCATTCAGCTTGGATATCTCATTGTCTGGAACATATGCAAATGCACGACAATCAAACACTCTTAAATGCCTATAGGAGACATCTTTTCCTAACTATACATGCTTTGCAATATCACCATCTAGAGCTATACATAGTGATAAGTTGATTACATCAACTGCAGTCCTCAAAGCCTCATCTCAAAACCTTTTGGGTAGCTTGGCTTGTAAAAGCATACATCTAATCTTTTCCATGATGGTGCGATTCATCCTCTCTGCAATTGTATTATGCTGAGGCGTACCAGGAACTGTCAACTCATGCTGGATGTCATGTGACATGCAATAATCATTAAGCAATCCTATGTACTTACCACCATTATCTAATCTTATACATTTCAATTGCCTTATGTCTCTCTTTCAACTCTAGCATGAAACTCCTTGAAGACATTAATAACCTGATCTTTGATCTTCAAAGCATAGGCCCAAACTTTCCTAGAAAAGTCATCTATAAAAGTAACAAAATAAAATGCACCACTAATACTAGGAACATTAACAGATCTATCATGAGTTTTTATCCTCAAAGGACCACATACATCTGTATAGACATGGTCCAAGCATACATTTTTCTAGATAAAGCAGGACTAACAAAGGAAATTTTATGTTGTTTACTAGCCAAACAATCAATACAAGGTTTCAAACGTGTACCTTTGAGGTCTGGCAATACCTCTCTCTTGGAAAGTTCTTGCAGCCCTTTCTCGCTCATGTGTCCTAGTCGCCTATGCCACAATTTCATACTGAAGTCTTTCTATGTAGCATTCAACTGCTCACCACAAGCTTTAGCCTGCAATCTATACAATGTATGACATTTCTTCCCATTAGCTATAATAAGAGAACCCTTACTGAGCTTCCACTGCCCTTTGTGAAATCTAACATCAAAGTCTTCATCATCCAGCCTTCCAATTGAAATTAAATTCAGTCTCAAGTCAACCACATGTCTTATATCCTTAAGCACCAACTTGTAGCCAAGGTTGGTCTTTATATGGACATCTCTCATGCCAATGATGTCTGCTGTGCCATAGTTGCCCATCTTGACAACACCAAAATTTTCAGACCTGTAAGTAGCAAAGAACTCCCTCCATGGTGTAAAATGATAAGAAGCACCCGTGTCAATTATCCACTCGATATCCTGACACACGCAAGAAAAAATATCATCAGAAGTAGACAAAATCAAATAATCACACCAAAATTCTCTTTTGACTCTGTATGCTCCACTTCTTTTCCCTTTTTCTTGTTCCTCTTAGGTTGCTTGCACTGATTCTTGTAATGTTCTTTCTCACCATAATTGTAGCAAATAATATCTTTCCTTGATCTTGTCTTACTTCTACCTATGCGTCAACCACTTCTATCATTTGACTTTGACCTTCCTCTGTTCTCTGAGACAAGTACCTGTGAATTAATCTGAGAAGTTGTTGGATTCTTTCTCCTCATCTCATCATTCAACAAACTGTTTGTTACTTGACTCATGGTGACAATACCATCTGGTGCAGAATTACTGACGGAAACCACCAGTGTCTCCCAACTTTCTAGTAAAAAACTAAGAAGTAATAATGTCTGCAACTCATCATCAAGAGATATTTTCATAGAGGATAACTGGTTAGTATTATTCTGCATTTCATTCAAATGCTCAGGAATAGAAGTACCCTCTTTATATTTTAAGTTCACAAGTTTTCTGATCAGAAAAGCTTTATTGCCAATCGTTTTTCTTTCATAAATACATTCTAACTTTTTTCAAAGAGAGTAAGTAGAACTTTCAGTAGAAACATGGTGAAAGACACTATCATCTAACCATTGTCGAATAAAGCCAATTATTATTCGATCTAACCTCTTCCACTCATCATCTGTTATAGTTGTGGGCTTTGCACTATCCCCTTGCAAAGGTCTACACAAATCTTTACAATACAAGAGATCTTTCATTCTTGGTTTCCATATTATCCAATTATTTCCGTTTAAACTAATCATACGAGAAACATTATCGGCCTCCATGTTCAAATATAAAAGATAAATACCACCAAAACCTCGCTCAGATACCAGCTGATGGGAATAAAATAGGAATAAACTTTGTATACAAATAAATACTAGCAGGCGGAATCAAACATAAATCATAATTAGATGAACACCAAGATTTACGTGAAAAACCCCCTCAACTCGAAGGATAAAAACCACAGGACAAGCCAGAGAAAATCCACTATCAAAATAATGAATATACATATCTTAATGCTTCTTGCCCAAGTCCAAACAATAGCCACAAGAGAATCATAGGGATACAATGACTATAATACCAAACACAATATCCAAAACCTTCCCAAGAGATCACAGTAAGAATCCACTATAAACTGATCTAACCTGAGATATGAATGATTGAGAATAGTCTTTTCTTATCATTGTCTTCTTTCCTTTCCTAGATCTCTTATTTTCTGACCTCTACTGTCAATCTGCAGTCTACTTTCTCTCTCCTATATTTTTAGCCGTCGCTGCCCTCTTAATCTCAACCCTAGCCACCTAATCTAGGGTTTAGGTTAATATAAGTGAAGTTCTGGATTGTGGATTTCGCTAAAGCCCATTATAAACTGAATCTGGACTATCTGCCTAACAAAATTTACTTATTTGAAATACTTACGCTTCGACTGTCTAGTGGACCTACCAAAACCACTGCATTAGGTATTATTGTAGGGATCTCGAAATAGAAAGAGGTGAGGTGAAGCATAAGGGTTAATAGCTCTCATGTGATTACCTTTCCATTGCTCTTCTAATGATTCTATGCTCCCGATTCCCATAATTATTGTTTACGATATCTGTTAGAAATATGAAGTAAAATGAAATGCTCAATTGATTTATTAATCCATCATTAATTTATACAAGTGAAGATAGAATAATTTCTCTCAACTAACCTATATGATTTCCTCGTTTAGTTAGAAAAATCATATCTAAATCCTAACTTAATCTTATCTTCTATCATGCCACCGCAAGATTGAGCTCCTGTAAGGACGTCGATCTTGAACCAAGGACGCTGATCTTGAACCGATAATAATGAATCTGAAGGAAGAAGTAGATGATTCTACTGGAGCCAAATTCGACAATCCGAATAGATCGGACTATCATGTCCTCGCAAGATCAAGCTCCTATGAAGGACGCAGATCTTGACTCGATGTTAAGGAAACCGCTGTGTTGTCAACCACAGTGAAGGTCTGACGACGGTTGACTTCGGCGGAGGAGAATGCTGCTATGGTTGAGGCGATCAGTAGATCTGAAGGGCAACGAGAGAAGTGCTGCGGTCATAGATTTACTGTCATTTGATAGTGAGAAAAAACATGTTGCGCCCTCTCTGCAAAGCACTGAGAGACGATGAGCGGTGGCCCATACAAGTACTCTCGGCAAAGAAAGAAGAGCAACAAAAGCTGCAGGAGGGACGGCGCCGACGAGCAGGTGTAAAAGCCGTCGTTTGCTGCAGATGGGGGTAGGGAAGGTGCCGCTGCTTGTTGGAGCTGATGCGACAGTGGTGGTGCATAAGGAAGATGGCATCGTGCAGAAGAACACATCGGTAGAGGAATTGAGAAAGCCAACGGGGTCCAACAGAGGAAGAGAAAGCTGACGCACTAGAAGTCTCCAGCTTCGACGTCGACGAGAGAGAGTTACCTTCGGAGCAAAGGAAGCAGAGGATGTCCGAGAGTATAGTGGTGGATGACCCTTGGGTATATGCAGTTTTACAACGGGATTATCCACGGGCAAATGGTGATAGAAGCTGTCGTTCCTATAGAGAGAGGGGCTTTGATACCATGTTGGAAATAGGAAGAAGTAAAAAATATATTTAATTGATTTATTAATCCATCATCAATTTATAATAGTATAATTTCTCTCAACTAACCTATGTGATTTTCTCGTTTAGTTAAAAAAATCATATCTAAATCATAATTTAATCTTATCTCTATCAATATTAGTAACTCTAAAAATAGAAATTAATGATTAATCAATTTAGTTTTCATTTGGTACGACATGATTGAGATGACGTGGTGCTAAGTCGACCTCGTTGTTGGTGTCATGATTCTACCTCATAAGTTCTGGCCTAAGATAGTATGTTAACCGAATGGGATCGATATGTAGATAACATGTCGGCTTGGTATTGATCAGATAGAGGTGGTGTATGATAGCTGTCTATATATCATATTTTGTAGAAATAGTTGAAACCGTATTATGATTTGTTAGTGTTGTAGATTTGCACCACAGAACAGAAAGAAGATAAAATCAATATACTTTGTTAGTATTCAACAACTTAACGTGAATATTTTGTTAATATTCAATATACTGGGCTTCTTAAATCAGTGTTTTGTTACTGTCCACCTTCATTAACTAGTCCAAGTGCCACCACCACTGGTGACAATTACTGATGGATGATCCTGCCACCTGACTATAAATATGTATATAGTGTCCTCTCAGATTGACATAAGACACACTAAGCAAGCAATTAAGCTCGTTGTTAAAAGACAAGCATGCAGTGTCGCTCCTCAGAAAAATAGTGTCTCCTAATTAAGCTTTTCTTGGATCCACGCGTGCGGCAGCCGCATAAGAAAACACTTGACCATCCTCACCAGCAACTTTTCTTGGATCTTTTGTTGTATTCGCCACGATAATGCGTCGTGAATCGGGTGTCACCTTCCGCTTCTCCGCAACGATAACCGATGAGGTTTGGTTTCAATGAAACATCGACGTGGATAACACTTTCTCTAATGTCATTCGTCCGATTCTAACGAAACAGAGAGGTAGAAATTAACAGTAGATGAACAACGCAGTCTTTTGATTAAGGGAAAAAGAAAAATCCAGCCATAACATCTACCTCTAAGCCTTCATTCATCCTTGGATGGAATAAAGGAAAAGTAAAAAAAAAAAAGAATCGAGAGACAAGCTCTGATTCAGGATCCACACATCAAATGCATGGAGCACTAATTTTGCTTTGCTGGCTGAACCAGATTCGTTTTATCTTGACTGTTTTACTCAGAAACCTTACCTGTTCCATTCTTAGATTCCGACCGAGTATCTCATCAAGTCTTCTTGGTTATGTCTGACCAAATATTCGGTCAAGAGCCAGTTGTAGTTACGTGAGTCCTATTCATATTCTAGTCATCCAGTGACAGCAAGATCCATGTCTAACGCAGGAATCTCCCAAAGATATATTCTCACAAAGACCAAAGAATATGATACTATTTAATGGTGCTCCTTCCTGTCCATTAGTTTGAAGGCCACAGGATTCCACGCAGGAATCTCCTATTTTACTTGGTGGTGTGTCAAATTTGCAGAGGCTGGGCTTACAATAACTTTCGGCAGCAAGAAATGTTATTATATGCATTTTCTTTTAAGCTTATGCTATACATATTTTGTCCCTTATATACATATTCCCTTGCAAATTAACAAATGTTCACGTAAGACCATACAGTATTTTGTCTTTATGTTATTATATGACCAACCAATTACTTGAAATAAAAAAGATTTGAACAATTTTATTATATATTTAGCATGCATATAATTGAACTGTGTGAATATTATAATATGTTTCATGAATTATTAGAAACCATTGATTAACACTTTTCCAAGATCTTCACTTTCTATTATGAATCCAATAATAAAAATCTTATAAAAAATTTGACTAGATTTTCTATTGATCTTTTGAATAACATAGAGTTATGCATAGAAAGGGAGGGAAAAAAAAAAAGGAGGATAGTCATAAACTTGTCCATTATCAGTACGATAACCTAAGAAAAGAAAGGAATCTTGTCTCGCTTGGGTTGTTTAATTAAATAAAATAAATAAATTACTTCAATGAGACAAAGAAATGCTAACCGGACTATCACCATGAAACAACGTTTTATGTAAGGATAGGCAGTGTTAAAAACAAGGCAACTAATTGAGGCAGAGTCGTCCTTATACATAACACAACTAATGAGTTCAATCACATCCTTCTCAAATTCACATACTGGCATCAGGTTAAATGTTCAGATTATGAGTTCTTATTAATGAGTTATATAGGTACTCTGATATTTAAGCTTGTGCAGCTTGAATTTGTTGCTGGGATTGACCAGTGTTTTAGATTTTTGGAGTCACAGTCATAGGAGGATAAAAAAATTTGAATATGAAAAGATTTCAATGTTAATGAAAGATATTTTTGGAAATCAAAGTTTGGTTATTTCATAAATATTCCACATATTTCTGGGTTTTGATTAAGGAGGTATCTGAGTAAATACCTTAAATGCTTCCAGGGTTTCTTTCCAGTAGGCTTATAGAGGGTGAAAATTTTCTTTAAGATTTATGTGAATGTATATATAAGGGGATTAGGCATATGTTTGATTAACTCAAGCGAATTTGTAGTTCGTTGAATAATTTGATTTTTTTCTAAATGGCATAGAAAAAGAGTGTTAAACTAAGTAAACATTGATTAAATTATTTCTTAAATCTATTTTTATTCCATCAATTGATTTTATTATCAAAATTTAAGATTCAACAATCTTTTTTTTTTTTTTTATGATAACAACTAATTGATGATGGGTTAACCTTAACTTTTCTATATAAATATCATCGGATAAAACAAACTTAAATTCAAAAGAACCAAACATTTTTTAATACCATTCATAACAAGATTTTCAAATATTCATCTTCCAACTAAAAAATTTGGCATAAATCATACAATACAACATCAATTTCAAGACATTTTAAAGATTTTAAAATAATAAATCATTTCTCCCTCTTAAATTATCAATCATTTCTCCCAATTTATCATCTACAAAAAAGAAGAAATACACATTTTAACATTTCTTATTAATATTCAACATTTGTCACCAATATATAATTTCTCTCCCTTTGTTATCAATAAAAAATAAAATATTTAGTATACCATTTCTAAGCAAATGTTCAAGACAAATATTGATCACATTACACATAAAACATTGTCATGTCATTTCTCTCTCTTTTGTTATCAACAAAAAGGTAAAAGTTAGCATATAATTTCTACGCAAATGTTCAAGACAAATGTTCATCACAATATATAATTTCTCCCCTTTTGTTATCAACAAAAAAATATTGCTCACATTTTTAAACACTAAATTCACTATATAAAAAGAATTTATTTCATTGCTCCCCCTTAGTAAAATAAGATTAAGGGTATAATTTTCTCATCAAAATTCCTTTCTTCTCCTTTGCAAATAGAATAAAAAACAAAAAGGAAAAATAGGAGGGTGTGAAATCAAATATCCAAGTATTTAGTATCCCAAAGATATTAAATGGGGGAGAGATACTCAAAATATTTATAAAGGATCATAAAAATCTCATCACAAAGAAAAGCTTTGAATCTTAATCTTATAAATATCAATTCCAAAGAGAATTATTTCGAATGTGAGCTCATAAATCTGAGAAATCCAAGAGCTACTCATGCATTTATCTTATGTAAATTTTAAGCAATTCAAAAAAATCAAAAAATAATAAATTATGCATTCGAATGGGTTAAAATTAGTAGCTCTCTTCAAATAAAGTTATATTGTTCTTCATTTAATGACTTGGTTGTTAAGATATCATTTTTCTCTCCCTTTGTGATTGTTAAAAAGAAATATGATGATATATTTTTTCCTTTTACATCTATATCCTAATTACGACCTTAAGTACAAAGGGACCATGTCATTAAGGATGAAAGATCAAATTGTAAGTACCAAAAGATAAGATTTATTTTAAGAAATCTCTTCCTTTTTTTATAAACAATGAAAATGAGTCTTAAGGGATTAAATAATCTTGATTCATCCAAGATAAATATTAAGACACCTAATTCATTTATATAAATCTTTTTAATAAAACAAAAGAATGATCTTGATAAAAAATTCTTAATTATAATTGTTAAGAATATAAATCTCCTTTTTATTAAAAAGAGAAAATGATAGAGATTAAAAAATAATTTATATAAAAGATAAGTCAAGCCAAGAAAATCTCATTCAATTTTTAACTAGTCATAAATTTAAGAAATATTAATTTGGTGATGAAATATGAAAGACAGTCATAAACAAATCATGTCATGAAAGATATCAAATCATGAATGCCAAAAAAACATGATTTAATTTTGACAAATCTCCTCTTAAATGATAAAAAAAATTTTAGGAGATCAAATAATAAAAGAAACTTGACTCATATCAAGTTATAAATATCGAGAAAATAATATCATGATTGGAACTCTTCTATGATAAGTTGCATAGGAGAAAAGATCAAAGATCTTGATTCGTGTATAGGAAATTTCAATTATATAGTTCATAAGAAGAATTTCTAGTTATAAGATCTTAAATCTCCTAAATAGTAACTAATAAGAAATATAACAAAAGTTAGCATTTTGATTCCCATAAGAGATTTCTCAAGTCAATAAATCATGGGAAGGTTCAAGAGTTCGTTAAGAAAAAATTCATTCAAATTTTATTGAAGAATTGATAGGATATAGATAATTTCAAAAAGAGTTTTCCTCCTTTTTAGTTGTTTCATGTGATTTATTTCAAGAATGATTTTAAAATTAATGCATTATCATTTAAAACGGAAAATCAAGTATCATTTCAAAAGAAATCAATAAGATCATTAATACAATATAATAAAATAATAAAATATCTTCAAACAAAAGTTCTGATTTACTTTAATTTAACATTTAAGTGGGTCTAACTCTTTACACTTAGTGCAATAAGTTGTCATACTCATTTCTAAATTTTTATTTATTCTAAGTTCAAATTCAAAAGTAATCTATCATTCAATTATATCCTAAGACAACATGGACTCATTTAACTATTACAAGTTAATACAAGTATACAAGTATAATTATCATCAAAATCTCTCTTTCATAAAATTGAATATATATAATTTTTATTAAAAATAGCTAAAGTCTCCCCCCTCTTTTTATTCTAATTCATTTTTATATTAGCATGCTAAAGTTAAAGAAATCAAGATTAATTATAACAATGAATCATCTAAAGATTCATTACTAATAATTTTATCAATAATTTTTCTTGTTATTACTTAGGCTAGTTAGCTGGAAAGATTGTTAGATCTCAAGTTATATGCCTTGAGTATCCACTTTCAGAACATTATTTAGTGCTCCTAGCCTTTTTAATATGTGAGGTTTTGATTTAGGTACCTATTTGAGTTTGGATCCCTCATAAAACATTCTTCCAATTTTTCCTAATGGCTTTAGATCATTTATGATTTTTTTAGGAACTCAAATTAATTTATGTTGATTGTATTTTCTAAATTAACACTTATAATCAAAGTGTCCATATTTATCATAAAAATTATACCTTTTTATTCCGGTGAAAAATGTAACGTGGGTCTTCTAACAAGGATAGTTGACTTTTATTAAATGTAATGATTCATTAATTTAGTTGTGATTTCATTTATGATTTTTAATTGTTGTCATATATCAAAATCCATGTCCAAGAAGAAACCCGATCAAACTTGTTTTTAATTTAAAGCTTAAAACAAAGCATTCATAGCTTTGATATTTAAATAAAACATATATTTTTTATGATCATTCTAATTATTTGTTTGATTGGATGAATTTTGAAAATTATTTTCAATAATACACCATAAATCAAAATCTAGCGAAATCAAGAAAAATACACATTTAAATTTCCCAAGAGGTGTAGTTCATCCCATTGAATATAGAAGGATTTGTGATGTATTGACCCTCGTTAATGTCATAATAAGTCATTTACTCACTAGGTGTTAATTAAGTCAAAATCCAACCAATCCCGAAAAATCTGAGTACTAGCGGTACTACTATCGACGCCAACAGTAATACCACCGAAAGCATTATTAAAACAAGGGTGGTGGCGGTACTACCATCGGCCACTAGCGGTACTACCATTAGAATCCCTTAAAAGTCACCTTTTCCATACTTTTACATACTCGACTCGTACCTCCTGTTGACCCCTTCGTGGGTCAACGAAATGAGCTTGACTTGAGCTCAAATCCGACCCAAAGTGGACCCGGTTGTCTCACATCGAATTAATTTGGATTCCTTCTAAATCTAACTCAATTTGGACTTAAACCAAACCGATGCTAACTACGACATACTAAGACATACAAATACAATCAATTTGACCAACGTGTCAAGTGACCTTCCTAACTCCCGGCGATCTTCCCGCTAACCTCTAGCGAACTCCCGGTAAGTCTCTTGGTCATCTTCTAGCAAACCCCCGGTGCATTCCCAACAAGTTTTCGATCACCTTCGATGAGCTCCCAGCAAACTCCCGATCAACTTCGACAAGCTCCCAACAAGCCCCCGATCACCCTCGGCGAGCTCTTAGCGAACTCCCGGCAAGCCTCCGATACCTTTAGCAAGCTTCTAGCGATCTCCCTGTGAGTTCCCACTGTATCCTTCGAATCCCGGCCCAACACTTAATTATATTGTCTCGTCGTAGTTAATCTTATATCATTCATCTCTAACAAATAGGTTAGATCAAACACCCATCAATTGATTTCATTATCAAAATCCGAGATTCAATAATTTTATCTCTGAACAAAGGCTAGAAGCATAATAGTGGATGTTCAAGGCACATGACTTAAGATTTAACATACTTTTCAAGCTCGCTAGTCAAAGCAACAAAAATAAGAAAAAAAAATTTGAGTCAAGATGATTGAAACTTAATGAACTCTGTTTTGATCATAACAAATCTTTTTATTAAAAATGATTTATAGTTATACAACTATCTTGATTGTTTTCCAATGATGCATAACTAGAACATACTAGTACAAAAACTAATTAGAGAACCTTAGCTATTTTTAATTGAAAACTATCTACGTTGCTTTTAATGAAATTTTTCGAAAGACAATTTTGATGATGATTTTGGATATATTTTCAAATGATTTTTTTAAAGAGATGATTGACTTATTAATGTACATGGACAAAAGAAATTGTTGACTTGCTCATCTCAAAAGAGAAGTAAAGTTTGTACTTTCATTATAAGTATTGACTTTAGATAGGATTGATAGTTTGAATGTTAGGTTGAAAATTATTGACTTATATATTGAATGATAAATTGAATGTTATGTTGATGGGTTGACTTGAAATAGGTTGTATATTGTATAGATTGTTATTGAATGATTGATTTGAAAATTAGATAAGTGGTATGATTGAATGTTTAATTGTTCTTAATTGAGGCTTGAAATATAAAAAAATCATACCTCTCTCTCTAGTGTTTTTTGGAAAATTATTATTTTTTTTAAAAATGAGAATGACAATTACATGTTAACTCCTTGCACTAAGTGCAGATAGTTAGACAGACTTACATAAGAAGGAAAATATATTATCCTTAAATCAAATCTTTTGTTTAAAGATATTTTACTATTTTAAATATATTATATTAATGATCTTGATGATTTCTTTTGAAATGAAACTTAGATTTTGTTTTAAACAACAATGCGTAGATTTGACATAAAAGATAAAGACATTCTTATAAGAAATAAATCATATGAATTAAAGCTACTAAAAAGAGGAAAGTTTTTTCTTCGAAAATTTCTCAATCAAGTTTTCAATAAAAGATAAAGTGATGAATCTATGCATACCATTATTGTTGAATCTCTTAAATTACAAAAGTGATTTTGATGATTCAAAAATTGAATTAGATTTTCTTCCAACCGAATCATGAACTTTCCCTTGACTTCTTGACTTGAGGTATATCTTGTGAGAAATTTTTCAACCTCTATGATTTCTTCCTTTTGCCATTTACTAAAAAAAAAATTATGATCTTGAAAAGTATAACTTGAGATTTTTATATAAATCAATATCGTTCACTATGATTCTTATGTTTTATTGAAAAAAGAGGAATTATCTAATAAATAATATATTTTTTGAGATCACTCTTGTATGAATCAAGATTATTTATTATTTGATCTCCTAAGAGTCATTTTCATTATTTACTAAAAAGGGGAGATTTGTTAAAATAAATTATGTCTTTTGGTACTTACAAATTGATCTTTCATATTATATCTCTAGTTATATAATTTTCATCAAATAATCCCTTTGTACTTATGGTTGTAATTAGAATATTGATTTAGAAGAAAAGATTTTGTACGCTTCTTTTTCATAATAATCAAGGGAGAGAAAATTGCTATCTTGCAACAAAATCATTAAATAAGAATTAATTTAATTAGAAAAAATTGGAATGTTAAATCTTCCAAATGCATGAGATGGTCTCATATTTTGTAGATTTCTCATTTTTTTACAAAATGAGCTTCTTTTTAAAATTTACATGAGATGATCTTAAATCTTCCAAATGCATGAGTTGCTACCATATTTTTTAGATTTCTCATTCTTGCAAAATGAATTTCTTCTTGAAATTTACATGAATCTTACGAATGCACAAGATGATTTTTCCTCTTGAAACTTACAAGTAGAGATGTGATCTTTGATCTTTCAAGATGATTTTACATCATTCTTTCTCTTAAACTTTATAAAAGAAAAATATGATTCAAAAACTTTTTTAATGCTTAATATGTGATTCATGAGCTCTCTTTTGAATCCTCCCTCTTAATATTTGATTTTTGGATTCTCGGATTCATGAGCTCTTTTTAGAATTCTCACTCTTAATATTTGATTCTTAGATTCATGAATATTTGATGTAATATTTTCAAATAAATCCCCTCTCTTGATTTTTGATATTTGATTCTCTGATATACTTGACTCGTCCTGTGTGATTTGATTCTTAGAATCTTCTAATTCTATATTTTTACAAAGGAGGAGAAAGAAATTTGAAGTGATACTTGTGAATTGATTCTTTTTGTGATAATAAATTCTCTCTTTCTCTTCTTCTTATTTTACAAAGGGGGAAAGATGATATGATGACATATGATGAATGTTTGTGATAAATGTTTAAATATGTGGTAAATATTTCTCTTGTTTTGTTGATAATAAAGGGGGAGAAATGGAATTGATGACATATACTAAGTGTTCCTTTGAAATTTTTATCATGTGATGAACATTTGTTTAGAAATGGTATATTGCACATTTCTCATTTTTGTTGATGAGAAAGGAAGAGAAATGGTATGTTGATAACAAATGATAAATATTTGTGATAAATATTCAAATATGAGTTAAACATTTCTCCTTTTTGTTAATGACAAAGGGGGAGAAATGATATATTGATGACCTTTGAAATGTTTATTATGTGAAATATATTTTGTTTGAAATTTTTATCATGTGATACCAAAAAAGATGAATGTTTGTTACTGAAAATTTTATCATGTATGGTACCAAGGTGATGAATGGTTAAATTATTAAAATTTTAATGTTTAGTCAATATGGTTAAAATGCTACCTTGAATTCAAAGATGATTGGTTCTTTTGAATTCAAGCTTGCCCTATTTCAAACATAGCATATAGGAAGGGGGAGTTAAGGTTAACTCCATCATCAATTGGTTGTCCTCATCAAAAAGGGAGAGATTGTTGAATCTTAGATTTTGATAATGAAACCAATTAGTGTGTTTATCATCAAACATATGTGGTGGAGATAAGTGATGCAGGATTAACTACAATTGGAAAGATAAAACAATTAAGAAAGAATTTGTCATTGGGTCGGAGTCAAGATCGGTTATCAGGTCGGGTTCAGACGATGCAGCGGGAGCTCACCGGTCTGAAGGTTACCAGGAGTTTGCCAATAAGTGGTCGGGAGGTTGCTAAGAGTTCGTTGGAGGTTTGTTGGGAGTTCACCGACTGGAGATCGGGAGCTCACTAGGGGTTCGCCAGAAGGATGCCTGGAGTTCACCAGGAGTTCGTCAAAAGATCGATTGACGTGTTGGACAATGAAGATTGTGTGTTATGATTGTTTGTATTAAGTGTTATAGTTAACATCTTGATTTGAGTTCTAATTTGAGTTAGTTTTGGAGAAATGCTACTAACTCAACTAGGGATCAACCGGGTCCAGTTTAGGTTTAATTTAAGCTCATGATAAAGTATTGATAGTACTTTTCCTAGGATTCTAAGCGATGGTACCATTGGCTGTCAGCGGTGGTACCACTATCGCCTAGGTTTTTAGGCAGCTTTCAATAATAGTACTGTCGATGTTGGTGGTAGTACCGTTCGTACCCAGATTTTTCAAAAAAGGCTTGAATTTTGGCTCCAATAGTTGAAGCCAATTATGGTCTATAAATACCCCAAGTATTCTTGCATGTAAAAGAAAAAGAAAGTGCTAAGAAAGTGAAAAAAATACTTAGATAAATTATGTGAAAATTGATTGAGAGCTTCTTATTATCTTTCAAGTGGAAAGTGAGTTTAAGAGAAGGGTTGATTGAGTTGTAAATGTTGATCTCCTGAGCGTAAGAAAAAGAGAGTGTAAAGGTTATTCTCCTGAGCTTGTGAAAAGGAAAAAGTTGTGTAAAGGGGTGTTTAATCTTCGCCCGTGAAAGAAAATCGATAGTGAACACCGATTGACCTTGAGTGAAGAGGGATCGGGAGTGGACGTAGGTCAAAATTTTGACAGAACCACTATAAAATATTATGAGCATCTCTTCCTTGTCTTTTTTTCTATTGCTCTTGATTTTAGAAGCTTATAACTAGTTTTAAGAAAAGCTCTAGCTTCTCCATTTGATTTTAAATCATTCTCTAATTTGATCTTAAGGAATTCCAATTAGAGAATATTGTTAGGATTAATAAGTATTTTGACACCCCCCCTCCCCCTCCCCCTCCCCCTCCCCCTCCCTCTTAGTGCAACTCGATTTTAGCAAAAAAAATATTGTTAGGATTAATAAGTATTTTTATATCTAAAACCAAGATTGTTAGAGGATAATAAATTCAAGTATAGAAAGATTTGCAAAGAAAGAAACTTTGAAAATTAGGGTCGATTATTCTATTAATGCCTCATGTGTTTTAAAATTTTAATGTGGAAAAGATATAAACAAATATTTTGACTGCTCCTAGAGATTCTTTCTAAAATTTGTAAATATATAAGGTTGTAAAATTTTTTCAGGATTATGTATTAAATATATAAGAGGATTTAGACTTAGGATACATTGGTACAAGAAAAGTTAAGGTTTTTCGTTCTCACATGGTTCTTCTATAACATAGGTCAATAGTACCAAGACACACAAAGATAATTTTTTTGTATAAATTATTGTTGATTGTCTGAATTAATTTTTTAAAATTACAAAAAGAAATATAAAACCTTCAAATCTCAATCTAAAACTAATTTTCAAGAGTTTCTAGTGAATTTAGATATTTTTGACTTCAAATGACTTCAGTTACTCTGATTTTAAATGATGTTAAACTGAATTTTGACCTACTTTTTAAAATCTGTATAACCCCATTCAATCAATGTAACTCAACCTAAAGAAAAAAATCATCAGGATTTGTTATATTACTGTATTCAAGCACAAAAAAATGAGTTATTAGGCTTGCAACTCATGAGATGAGGGGGTAATTAATAAAAAAAATCCAACCGAGTACAATTTTACCTGTTAAAAGGCTAAAATTAGTGAAAAAATATATAGTTATAAGATTATAAAAAATAATTTCAAAATGGTCAAATCTCATTCTAGAACTAATTTTTAAGACTTTTAGGTAAATTTCGATATTTCTAGCATCAAATGACTTAAGTTACACTATTTTTAAATAGGATTAAATTAATTTTTGACACTTTTCAAAATCAATGTATCTCAACCTAAAAAATCATTGAAATTTATTACTTAAAAGAATTTGAATTAAGTTTTTAGACTGCAAATCCATGAGACGAGGGAAATTTAATAAAATGTCTAATTTAGAATAATTCCAGTTTGTCATAGGCTCAAATTAGTGAAAGACATAATTTTAAGGTAAAAAATTTCAAAACTACCAAATCTCAATCCAAAACTAATTTGGAAGAGTTTTAGGTGAATTTAAATTTTTTTTTTACTTCAAATGATTTGAATTGCACTTATTTGAATTGGGTTACACTGATTTTTGACACCATTGCCAAAATCGGTGTAACCCCACTCCACATTAGTGTAACTCAACTTCAAATAATTTTATTTTCATAATAAAAATATTACAAAACTTTCTATAAGCAAAAATTAGTTTATAGACTCTAGATCCATGAAATGAGGGACAATTGATTAAAAAAATCATATTTAATATAATTTATGCTCTTAATAGTCTAAAATTAAATAATATTATTTTAAAATTTTAAAAATTCCAAACCGTCAAATCTCATTCTAGAATAATTTTCAAGAGTTTAAGGTGAATTTAGATGCCTTTAATTTCGGTGACTTGAATTACACTGATTTGTTATGAGGTAATACTAATTTTTGAACCCTATACAAATTTATTGTAATCCCATTGAAGACTCGTATAAGCCAACATAAAAAAAAATCAACTACATACAGGAAGAAAAATTAATATAAGCATATATAATGAGTTATTAGGCTTTTTATTAGTGTAACTCAACTTCAAATACTTTTATTTTCATAAAACTTATTACAAAACTTTCTATAAGCAAATAGAATTAGTTTATAGACTTTAGATCCATGAAATGAGGGGCAATTGATTAAAAAAAAAATCAAATTTAGTGTAATTTATGCTCTTAATCGTTTGAAATTAAATAATATTATTTTCAAGAGTTTAAGGTGAGTTTAGATGCCTTTAATTTCGGGTGACTTGAATTACACTGACTTGTTATGAGGTTACACTAATTATTGAACCCTATACAAAGTTATTGTAACCCCATTGAAGATTAGTATAAGCCAACTTCAAAAAAAAAAATCTAAATTCATTAAGAAAAATTAATATAAGAATATATAATGAGTTATTAGGCTTTTCAATGGCTAATTGATAAAAATAGATTTAACACAATTTTAGATTTTTATAGCTGAAGTTTATAAAAATATTTTTTTAAGCTTAAAAAAAATTCAAAACTATCAAATCTCATTCTAGAACTACTTTCCAAAGCTTGTATGAACATATATATATTTGACTCCAAAGGGCATGAATTTTAAATTAGGTTACAATAACTTTGATCTACTTACTAAGATCAGTATATTCAAAATTAGTGCAACTAAACATCAATTTATTTTTTCATCAAGATCCATTCCAAAACATCATTCAAGCATATAAAATGAGTTTTTAAATATAAAAATCCATGAAATAAAGGGCTAATTGGTAAAGAAAATAAATTTTAGCACAATTATAACTTTTAATTGGTTGAAATTAGTGAAAAACATTATTTTAAGCTTCAAAAAGAATTTGACAACTATAAAATCTCATTCTAGAACTAATTTTCTAGAGTTTTAGGTAAATTTAGATTTTTTTTAAAGTAACCTTAGTTATGATGATTTTGAATGGGTAACCCTGATTTTAAAATCACCCATTATTCAAAATTAGCATAACTCAATATCAAAAAAACAATCATCAAGATTCATTCAAAAACTTCGTACAAGTATAAAGAGTGAGTTTTTGGACTTCAAATCCATGAAATGAGGGGCTAATTAATAAAAAAAATCAAATTTAACACAATTTTAGCTTTTAATGAACTGAAATTAATGAAAAAAAAAACCAAAACAATCAAATCCTACTCTATAACTTATTTTCAAAACTCCAAATGACATTAATGACACTGATTATGGATGAGGTACGCTAATGTTTATCCCCCATTAAAAATTTGTGTAATCGCATTCAAGATCAATATGACTCAATTTTAAAAATAAAAAACTCATTATAATTTATTACAAAACTTCATACAAGTATATAAAACGAGCTTTTAAGCTTCAAATCCATGGAATGAAGGGTTAATTGTAAAAATATCTAATTTAGCATAATTTCAGTTAAGGCTAAAGTTAGTGAAAAAATAATTTTAACATTAAAAGGTAAAAAAACTGCCAAATATTTTTCTAGAACTAATTTCCAATAGTTTTAGGTGCACTTAGTTATTTTTGGGTACAAAGTGACTTGAATTACATTGATTTTGAATGGGGGTTACACTGTTTTTGCACTAATTTTGACACCTTATTCAAAATTTTAAAAAAGATTTCTTGATAAAACTCAAATTCAATTTTTTTCCAAAAAGGATTCTTTTTCCATCAAGGTTTATTCTAAAACTTCATTCAAGGATGGGGAGTGAGCTCCTAGGTTTCAAATTCATTAAACAATTAATTGATAAAAAATTATAAAGTTCCAATACTGTAATCTCATCTTAGAATTAATTTTAAAGGTTTCAGGTGAAGTAATATTTTTTAGCTACATATGACCTGAGTTACACTAATGTTGAATTGATTAGTGCTGATCTTTTACCCCCTTTTGAAAACTACTATAACCATACTCCAAGATAGGTGTATAACCCAACTTAAAAATAACTTTTCTCTTCATTATTTCTTACAAAAGTTTATAAAGGCATATAGCACATCTTTCTGGGCTTCAAATTTGTGAAATAAACCATAATTGATAAAAATAACATAATTTCAGCTTTTAGTAGCCTGTCTTTGGTGAAAGATACAATTTTAAGATTTAAAAAAAATAAAAACACCATATTTAGAACTAATTTCCAGGGGTTTCTTTTTTTTTCACTTCAAATGATTTGAGTACACTAATTTTGAATAGGGTCACACTCATTTTTTACCCTCTTTTCAATATTCATCTAACCTAATACAAGATTAATGTAACTCAACTTCAAAAGAACATTTTCTTTTATCAAGATTGATTACAAAACCTCACACAAGTATATGGAATAATGTTTTAGTCTCCAAATCCATGAAACGTGGGACTAATTATTAAAAAAAATCAAATTTAGAATTTCAATTTTTAATAACTGGCATAAAAATTATTTTAAACTTCAAAAATTCTAGGACTATTAAATCTCATTCTAGAACTAACTTTCAAGATATTTAAGTTAATTTAAATACTTTAAATTTTAAATGACTTGAGTTACATTGATTCTAAATGGGATTATATTAATTTTTGTCACCTATTCAAAATTAATGAAACCCAATTCAATTCAATATTAATGTAACTCAATTATAATTTTTTTCATCTGGATTCATTATGAAACATTATATGAGAATATAGAGCGAGTTTCTAGGCTTCAAATACATTAAATATGGGGTTGATCGATAAAAAGCAATCACATTTAGTAGACTTTGAACTTTTAATAGCTTGATAATCATTTCAAGCATTAAAGAAATTCTAAAACTATCGAATCTCATTCTAGAATTAATTTTATAAAGTATCAAGTGAATTTAGATTTTTTTTATTTTGCTTCTAGTGACTTGAGTTACACTAATTCTTAATGGTGTTATCCTTTTTTTCCAATCCTTTTCAAAATTAATGTGACGCCATTCAGAATCATTGTACCTAAAATTTTAATAAATAACTTTTTATTATGACTTATTAAGAAAACTTAGCTTTTAGACTTCAAATCCATGAATGAGAGATAATTGATAACACAAAATCTAATTTTAGCTTTTAATAGATTGAGGTTTATAAAAAAATATATATAATTTTGAGGTTAGACAAAATTCTAAAACTACCATATCTCATCCTAGATCTAATGTCCAAGAGGCTTCTGGTGAATGTTGCTACTTTTCTATTAGGATCCTAGTTAAGTCGGGTCCATCCATTCATGATTAAATCGAGTCGAGTCATGTTACTATGTTCAGTCGAAGTCAGTTATGAGACGGGTGAGCTCAATCGAGTCAGTTATGAGTTAGTTTTTATTTTTGATTAGGATGAAGTCCATTATTATTTTCAATTAGGAGTCTAGCAAGAGTCAAAGATTAGTGAGACTCTTGGTAAAGCCTTATAAATAAGGTTGTAAACCATTTTTCATAATAAATGAGAAGTATTAGTTTTAGCCATAAGGTAAAAACCCTAGGAGACAGATCCCCTCGAAGTGATCTAGGAGGCCCTCGAAGAGATCGTTTATCCCCTTTTCCATCCTCTTCCTCCATGATAGAACCCTACGGTTCTATCAATTGGTATCAGAGCAGCGATCCTCGACGTTCATATTGTGATTTCATGATCACTCCTCTCATCATCATCATCGTCGTCATCATCATCGTCAATGTCACGTAGCCACCATCATCGTCGTATCTACATCTTGTTGTATAAAAAAAAAAAAAAAGATAAAGAGAGAGAGAAAGAGAGAAAAACAAAAGAGAGAAGAAAAGGAAGCCACATCCACTCCTTACAGAAAAAAAAAAAAGAGAGAAATAGAAAGAAAGGTAGAAAGAAAAGAGAGAGAGGGAATAAGAAGGGCCCGGCTGCCCTCTCCTAATGCCGCACCCCCTTCTTTCTCCTCTGCTCCTACCGTCGGTCGGTGCCGCCTCAGCCACTGCCCTCGTCCTTTCCTCCTTTCCTGCCGCAGCAGCCGCACGCTTTCTGCGCGGTCTTCCTCTCCTCCCTCATTTGCCGTCGGCACCTTTGTTCCTCCCCTTTCTTCCTTGCCGTCGCCTCCTTGCTGCCACTGCCACTGCAACCCATTGTCGCAACCTCCTTCCCACAGCCGCCACCCTTGCCGCCCGCAGCCCTCGATCGCTGCCACCAACCGGTGTCATCTCCTCCCCTCCTTATCAATCACAACCGCAGCCGCACCTTCCTCCCTCGCTTCCTCGCCGGACCCCGCTACCGCAACCCTCGTCGGACCCTCGCTGCCTCCTTTTCTTCCCTCTGCTGCAGACGCCTCTGTGGCAGCAGCCGCCCACTCCTGCCATCCTTAACCGCCGACTGCTGTCTTCTTCCTCCCGCACCCAACACCAACGCTACTATCGTCCTCCTCCTATGCCTCCTCCCCACGGCCTGCCGCCGCTGACCGAGAGAGAGGTGGGTATTGGATCTCTATCCAATAATCTCTATCCAATAACTCACCGCTGCCCTTCCTTAGTGAAGCATAGGGTCTCATGGTTGATAGAGGGCGGCGGTGAAGCATAGGGTCTCATGGTCTCAAGGAAGAGGTGGGTATTGGATCTCTATCCAATAATCTCCTTAGGCCTATAATTGGGTCTTATACAAGGAGCCCATCAACATAGGGTCTCATCTAATGAGAATAGGGGCTAATTGGATCTTCATTCGATCCTCTATTCGCTGAAGCATCCACCATATGTGTGTGACCCTCTAGGCCCGATACCGAGTTGGACGTGAGTCACTCCCATCAGAATTCCTTCTGATATAGTGAATTATTATCCCCATAATAATTCACTCAACTTATCGACTATGGACATACTATGCCACTACGCCATAGTCCTCAGACGGTACAGGGAGAATCAAATCCATCAGACCTGTCTGTCCATAATTACCATGTATCTATAATCCATCATCCAAATAATATCCCAGAGACCGTATATTGGACATGGTACTGTCAGGTCACATACGGAATCAGTTTATCTTGCTCTATTCGGATTCTACCGGAGAATTCCTTCTCTCTAAATCTGAATAACTCTGGGCAGGGATTTATCTGAGCAAGCACATATGGGATATTCCTCTTATGATACCGAGAGTGGATGATCATCTATTGACACTCAATTGTCTTCTTAAGGTTGGCTACTGATCCCGACAACCAACTATACTAGATCTGGAACTTTTCAAACCTGTAAGTCTAGCGTCAAAGAAAAGAGTACTTATACAAGGCATCCTTGGTGTCTCAAGTCTAAGGACCAGATACACAACTAGGACTATGGAATCGCTGTCTGACATTAGGTATCATCAACCATACAGCATTTCATAAGTGGATCAATTAGTGAACTCATTCTCCAATGAGCACCTGTACTATATCCTTAGTGTCTCCACACAAGTGGCTATGAGACCAGTTGCCTCCATCATATGAATGGGTATATAGTACATCGATCTGTCCGGTTATCTCAATATCCCTCTTGAGTAACCTATAACCGGGATTATTTAGGATCTATGTTTAAAGGTGAATCGATCTCATTATCGTGATCTTATCATGATCCGACTCTCATTGCACAGAACCAAGGACATCACAATATATATATGTAACAGATAATATGAGAATATGCTAATATTAATCATAAGTAAAAAGATCATACAACATGTCACACGTGCCATCACTTATGTAATTGGCTTACAGGGCACATGTAACTAGCATAAAATTATATTCTTATCCTTCTTCTTATTTTATAAAGGGGGAGAAATAGACTAAATTATTTCTTTATATACTAAATTTTATAATAAATGTTTAAAAATATTCAAATATATGTTGAGCATTTCTCCTCTTTGTTGATGATAAAAGGGGAGAAATAATATAATTGATGACATAAGAAATGTTTTGAGATCTTTGAAATGTTTCAAATTTTTATGTGATACCAAAAAGATGGATGTTGTATCATGATTGATAACATGTTTATCATGTGAAACATATTTTTGGTTGAAATTATTTATCGTGTGATACTAAAAAGATGAATGCTTTTAAAATTTTATCATGTATGATATCATGAATGGTTAAATTGTAAAAATTTCAATATTGTCAAAATGCTATACTTGAATTCAAAAATAAGAGATTTTTTAATTTAAGTTTGCTCTATTTATCTTATGACATATACATAAGGGAGTTAAGGTTAACTCTCATTATCAATTGATTGTCATCATAAAAAAATGAGAGATTGTTGAATATCAGATTTTGATATGAAATCAATTGATAGGTTTTCTGATCTAACTTATGTGTTAGAGAAAGTGATGCAGGATTAACTATGATAATTAAAAGGCAATACAATCTGATATTAGGTGGGAGTCAAGTTCAGGCATAAGGCCGAGGTTCGGACGATGTAGTGGGAGCTCGCCAGGAGTCGCCGAAGGTGATCGGGAGCTCATTGGGATCACGCCGGGAGTTCACCGGAGGATGCCGAGAAGTTCACCGAGAGTTCGGAAGATCAATTGATGTGCCGGAGACAAGAACTATTGTAATTGTATTTTAGTATGTCGTTGTTAGTGTCGTTTGGTTTGCGTCCTAATTGAGATGGATTTGAAGAAATCCAATTAACTCAATGAGAGGTAACTGGGTCCACTTTGAGTTAGATCTGAACTTAGGTTGAACTCATTTCGTTGACCTAGAAAGGAGTCAACAAGAGATATGAATTGGGGTACGAAATAATATAGGAAAAGTATTGTACAGATTTCGAGAGCACTTTAATATTTACCACGCATCATGACTCTTTGATCAATTAAGTAGGATCTCCACTTGATGTAAGCAATGATTTGGTCTTCTTATGCAGTTGTCATTGTAGTCTTCTGGAGAACCCTTTTCATCCGATGGCTAGTGGTAGTATCATGTCTTCTTTTGGAGATCACCACTTCGAAGTCTTCCTGGGACATAAAAAAGAAATCGACAAGTAGTTGTTTTACCTTTGAGCACCTTTTATCACAAATTAGGGTTTGCCCATTATCAATCTTATCTTCAAATTTGGCACAACCTTCGTGATCAGACTCCACATTATCAATTTTTTATTCCTCCATAGCTGGTTCAATCGTCAAAAGTTTATCACAGCCTTAATATTCGAGCTCCATCTTGTCAGTTTTTATTTCCTCCTTAATTGTTTCAACCGTCAAAAGCTGCTCTTGTTTGCGATTGTCTATGTTGACCATCTTGAAGTCCTATCTATTGAAGCTTCTGTTTCGACGAGTGTCCATAATGATTTTTTTTTATGTACATTAGCAAATGATACAACTGCTATCATGGTGCGGGGATAGCGAGCTTTAACTTCGCATCGAATCTCCGGATTAAGTCCCTCAATAAATTTTCTCACCAATTGTATCTCGGACCAATCTCGGGTTTAGTTAATCTGCTCTGGTACTCCTATACTGTAGAAGTCTGATGGATTTTAGCGAGCTATCCATTAATATTCTTGTACTCTGATGGTCCGAAGCGAATCAGGAGCTCTCTCTTGAACTGTCCCCACGAAAGGACTCCATGATAGGTCTCGTATAAATCATACCATTGGATTACGTCTCCTTCAAGTTGAATAGAGGTCTCCACCTTGGATTCCTCCGGAGTCCTTGAAAATGAAAAAACTTTTCAGCACATGAGATCCAACCGATTAGGTCTCTATCTTCCTATCTAGGAAACTCTATCCTCATGCGTGTGTATCTTGTGTCTTGCCCATGGTCATACTATTTAGATCGACTCCCTTTGAAACTTTCACCATGTTGAGTTTTGTTGGGGCTCTCTGATCGGCTTCTTCTAATTTCGTGGAAGAGTTCTTGAAATCTGTCTTCCATGTAAGCCTCGCAGGCTTTAAACATTGCATCAAGTGCATCATCTGTAATCATTACGTAGGATTATAGATCAGTGATGTTCAGTATTTTTTTTTTTGGCTAAGTGGCAGCAATAGGATGAAAGTGGCTGCGGTAGATACGATTGTGGCAGAGGGAAGAAGATGAGGACAGCGATGGCCGACGGGAGGAGGTAGTGGCCGTGGCCGGTGAGGGATGCAGATGCGGCTACAGTTTTTTGGAGGAGGAAGCGAGGGCAGTGGTCGAGGAGGAGGTTGTGGCAACAGCAGAGGGAAGAGAGGAACAAAGGTGGCCGGAGGAAGAGGCGACCGAGAGAGAGGGTAGCGGTGAAGCATAGGGTCTCATGGTTGATAGACCGAGAGAGAGGGCAGCGCTGACCGAGAGAGAGGGCAGCGGTGGGTTATTGGATGGAAATCCAATACCCACTAAGGAAGGAGCCCTAAGGTTTTGGTGGCTCTCTTCAGCTTTAGCCACCACCTCCTATTCTCCTCCCTCCCTCTAAGCAAGAGTTGCAAGATCAGATTGGAGGAGTTTCACTGCAGAGATCCATCATGTGGATACCGCTAGAGAGGAGGACGCTTGACCTCATTCATCTTCTCCATCCAGATCTGGAATATAGGGATATACAATCTCCCTATGTAAAATCAGTCTCTCACACATCGTGGTTTTATGGTTTTTACGATTTTTCTCGTGACCCCAATCTTTTGCACGATGATTTGATCTACATAGGAAACTGGTTTTTATTTTGATTTTCACTACGTATGTGATGCACCCTCTGAGGTTTCCCAACAGTGGTATCAGAGCCAAGGTTTTCATGCGAAAAATTGGTTTTAAACTGTGTGTGATGAGATTGAATCGTGTAGAACTGTTCTACGCGCTTATTGCAGTGATTGGCAGCGAAATTAAGCGCTGCCTGCAGGGGAGGGGCGACCGCATGCATGTTGTCTGCCTGTAGAGGTGGTTGGCCACAGCTAGGCCCCCTGTAGGGGCAGTCGGCCATGGCCAGGCCCCCTACAAGGGGCGACCACCCGCGGGCACGACCGGCTACGGCTAGCCCGCAAGGGGTTGCCACCCGCGGCCAGCCCTACCGCCAGCAGGGGCGGCGCGGCCAGTCGCAAGGGTGGCCGCCCCTTGGCCAGGCGGCTGCCGACCGCAAAGGGTAGCCGTCGCCTGCACAGGGGCAGCGACGGCGATGGCGCAATGAGGGTGAAGGAGGGCTAGGGCATCTTTTTGAGAAAAAGATGATTATACCCCTCAAAATTTAAGAAATTCTAGCTGTCCCTTTTTTTACAGAATTCTTTAAATGCCCTCAATATTTCTAAAAATTTTGAGGATTGTCCTCTCACCCAGAATATCGAAAACACCCTCAATAATTCTAGAAATTTCGAGGACTGTCCTCATGTACAAAATTCTAAAAATACCCTTGATAATTATGAAAATTTCGAGGACTGTCCTCTCATCCAAAATTATAAAAATACCCTTGATAATTCTAAAAATTTTGAGCATATCCTGATTTATAGAATAATAATTAATTAAATAGTTTAATTAATTATTATATATATCTAGTAATCCTACATATGATGTATGTATATGTGATATATGATGTGGATGGATGATCATGAGTCATGTGTTGTGATGTATGTAATTATGATTATTATTATTATTAGAGCCTGCGAGCCTACGTTTTTCTCATTTATTGTTGGGCTTGCATGCTTGTGATTATTTGTAATTACATGGAGAGGCGCAGCGGGAGCGTAGAGGTTATAGCGGGACTCACGATGCCATGGCGGGAGATCACGATGCATGATGATGCAACGATCCGACGGAACCGATGATGACGAGATCAACAATCACAGGGCATGGAGATGCGCCAATGCACACATAGATCCTATTGTGAGTGATTAGGCCCATTGGCTCGGCTTAATCATATTAGGTGATGGCTCATGATCATCTGGTGTGGCTTGCATATGTGATGTGTTATACACCTACTAGATATATATATATATATATATATATATATATATTAAATATGTATGTGTGTGACACGATATATCAGAAGATCGATACGAAACAAAAACCCCTCCTACGATAATATTAAGTCGATAAGTATGAGGTAATAAGATTGACCCACGTGGCCTTCCATCGTTATAGGAAGAAATTGAATTACGGCATAAGTTGAGTTGGTCGAGTCCCTCGAGGCTCACCTATCTACGTGAGCGAGTTCTTGCCTACGACAGAGAGATGTCACCGGTGACCTGAGGACACGGTATGCTTGGTCGAGTCCCTCGATGGCATATCATCAAATCAGACTCATCTTGTAATGATGAGATGACTTAACTAAATATCATGGTTGGTCGAGTCCCTCGAGACCATGATGATTCGGAGGCCGAACGTGATGGGAATCACAAGGAGTTGTGATTGGCAAGAGTTGTCCACCTTTTGGCTTAGTGTAATTGATCGAGTCCCTCGAGGTTGCACTAAGATGCCAATTGGATCCCGATCCCCACTAGGAGTCTGCCGGAGACTTTCGTCTCACGTGTCGAGGGTGTCGCATGATTCGCTAAGAAAATAGTGGGAGTACATTAAGATAGAAGTCCATATCTTAATTAGTATTTTTTTATAAAATCTACATGTTATTTATTTTTACTATATCTTGTTTTGTCAGAAACATGTCACTCACAAACCCCCTACGTGGCATACTTGATGCCAACCACCTCACTGGTCCAAACTATACAGATTGGCTATACAATTTGAGAATTGTTCTCACAGTAGAGAAAATCGTATATGTACTTGATACAATTCTGCCCCACCGGAAGAAGGGGTAAGCGAGGATGAGATCGCTCGCTATGTGAAGTATATAGATGATTCCACATTGGCAAAATATTACATGTTGGCCTCCATGACTCCTGAGTTACAAAGGCAACATGAGAGCATTGATGCAGATTCTATCCTTCTTCATCTCCACCAGCTGTTTGAGAAAAAGGGAAGAACTCAGAGATATGAGATATCTAAGAAACTCTTCCCAGCCAGGATGACAGAAGGGACATCGGTTGAGAACCATGTCCTAAAGATGATAGAGTGGATCGAGAAACCCACAGGTCTAGGAATAGTCCTAGAGGATAACCTGTGCGTTGATTTTATACTTTAGTCCCTACCAGATTCTTTTTCTCACTTCATCATGAATTTTAACATGAGCAAGTTTGAGGTGACTCTCCCTGAGCTCATCAATATGTTGAGGGAAGCTGAGAGTGCCATTAAGAAGGAGAAGTCAGTTCTCTATATTGGTGAGACCAAAAAGAAAAGGAAGGCTAGCAAGACCCTTAAGAAGGGCAAAGGCAAAGAAAGACCAGGTAAGACAAAGGTTGTCAAGAAATACCCGAGAAATGACAAAGGACAATGCTTCAACTATGGCCAAGACGGATATTGGAAAAGGAACTGCAAGGACTATCTTGTAGAGAAGGCGAGACAGAAGCTTGGAGAAGTTTTAGGTATATTCATGATCAGTCTCCACTTATCATATTTTCATAATAACACATGGGTATTGGATACCGAGAGTGTTTACCATATCTGCAATTCATTATAGGTTCTAGCAAGACCTAGGAGATTGGCTAGAGGTGAGATGGACCTCAAGATGCGCAATGGAGCAAGAGTTGCTGCAGTTACTGTTGAAGAGGTCACCCTACATCTGTCTGGTGGAGCTATTATTGCATTAGATGCATGCTATTTTGTTCCCTCTATTATCAAAAATATTATTTCTATATCTTGTTTGATAATTAATGGATATAAATTAGTTTTTGAGAATAATAGTTATTCAATAATTATGGATGATGAGATCATCACTAGAGGGACGCCTATAAATGGCTTATATGTGTTAGACACTTCTCTACATATCATGAATGTAAATATGACTAAAAGGAAAATATATGAGGTGAATAATGTATACCTATGGCATTATAGGCTAGGTCTTATACATGAGGGAATGATTTAAAAGTTGCTGAAAGATGGATACTTAGTGGGAAAATGCAACTTGCGAACATTGCCTTCGTGGGAAAATGACCAACTCTCCTTTTAGTGGAACTGGAGAGAGAGCCACTGAGTTATTGAAACTCATATATAGTGATGTATGTGGTCCCATGTCAACTCAAGCTATAGGTGGTTACTCATACTTTATTACATTCACTGATGATTTCTCTAGGTATGGACATGTGTACTTAATGAAGTACAAATTTGAGGCCTTTGAGAAATTCAGAGAATATAAGAATGAGGTAGAGAACCAAATTGAAAAGAGTATTAAGACTCTTCGATCATATCGAGGAGGAGAGTACATGAGTACGGAGTTCACTCATTTCCTCAGGGATATTGGGATTCTATCCCAGTAGATACCTCCTTATACACCTCAGCTCAATGGTGTATCAGAAAGGAGGAATCACACGCTGTTAGATATGGTACGGTCCATGATGAGTTTCGCTGACCTACCCGTCTCATTCTGGGGGTACGCCCTAGAGATTGCTGCTTACCTTCTGAATAGAATTTCATCAAAGTTGATAGTGTCTACACCATATGAGATATGAAAAGGAAAGAAGTTGGATCTTAAGATTGTTAAGATTTGGGGCTGCCCTGCCCACGTTAGAAGACACAACCCCGATAAGTTGGAATTAAGGACAGAATGGTGCACATTCGTGGGATACCCAAAGGAAACTTGTGGGTATTATTTCTATCATCCCAAGGACCGAAATGTCTTTATTGCCAAGAGAGCTGTGTTCCTTGAGAAGGAACACATTCTTGGTGGAAATAGTGAGAGTGAGATAGAATTGAGCGAGGTTGGAGAACCTAGCTCAAGCACCATTCCAGAGCCCGAGTCTGTTCAGGTACCTAACACACAAGTTCCAACTTTACGTAGGTCTAATAGAGTATCTCACCCTTCTGAAATATATGTGAGACATATCAGTGGAGATGACTCTCAGGATGTTGATCCTTAAACCTACGAGGAGGCTATTATGAGTAGAGACTCCAGGAAGTAGCAAGAAGCCATGAATTCTGAGATGGATTTCATGTACTCTAATAAGGTTTGGAACCTTCTGGATACACCTGAGGGTATTGTACCCATCGGTTGTAAATGGATCTTAAAGAAGAAGATCAGAGTGGATGGAAAGGTAGAGACCTATAAAGTAAGGCTAGTAGCTAAAGGATATCGTCAAAGATAAGGAGTTGACTATGATGAAACCTTTTCACCAGTAATCATGCTTAAGTCCATTAGAATTATTTTGGTCATTCCAGCACACTATGACTATGAGATCTAGTTGATAGATGTCAAAATGACATTCCTTAATGGCAACCTCGAGGAAGAGGTGTATATGATACAACCAGAGGGATTCGTATCCAAAAAGAGTCCAGATAAAGTATGCAGGTTGCTTAGATTCATTTATGGATTGAAGCAAGCTTTTTGAAGTTAGAACATAAGATTTGATGAGGTGATCAGATCTTATGACTTCGTTAAGAACGAAGATGAGCCTTGTGTGTACATGAAAGTAAGTGGGAGTGCTATCACCTTCTTGGTGCTATATGTGGATGACATCTTAATCATTGGGAATGATGTAGGAATGCTCTCCACAGTAAAGGCTTGGCTATCCAAAAACTTCTCTATGAAAGACTTAGGGGAAGCATCCTATATTTTGGGGATCCAGATCTATAGAGATAGATCCAAGAGAATGTTTGGCTTGTCCCAGTCTAGGTACATAGACTCCATTGTCAAAAGGTTTGGCATGGAAAATTCCAAGAGAGGTCTCATACCAATGAGACATGAAATATCACTTTCTAGGAGTATGTCCCCAAAGACTCCTGAAGAAAGGGCATACATGAATAAGATACCTTATGCCTCAGTGATAGGGTCTATCATATATACGATGTTATGTACTAGGCCTGATATAGCATATGCTATGAGTATCACCAGTATGTATCAGGTAGATCCAGGTTTAGAGCACTGGAAGATAGTAAAGTGTATCCTTAAGTACTTAAGAATGACTAAGGATCTTTTACTGGTATATGGAGGAGGCCGCCTCCAGGTTGAGGGCTACACGGACTCGAGTTTTTAGTCTAACATTGATGATAGCAAGTTAAATTTATGATATATTTTCACCCTGAATGGAGTAGTAAGCTGAAAGAGTTTCAAGCAAGATACTACTGCTGACTCGACCACAAAGGCGGAATACATTGCTGCAGCAGAAGCAGCAAAGGAAGGGGTGTAGATAAAAAAGTTCATCAAGGATTTGAGAGTCATACCAAGTAGCATGAAGCTGACTCCTATATATTGTGACAGCAACAGGATGATAACTCTAACAAAGGAACTCAGGTCTTAACAGAATTGTTCTGAGGAGGTTTCATCTGATTAGAGCGATCATGACCCAAAAAGATATAGTAATAAAAATAGTTCCATCCGAAGATAATATTACAGATCCACTAATGAAGCCACTAGCTCAAATTATATTTGAGCATCACAAGGGTCTGATGGGGATCAAGCACATAGGTGATTGACTTTTGGTCAAGTGAGAGATTATTGGTTACAGGTGCCCTGCAAGTCAATCACGTGAGTGATGGCACGTGTGACACGCTGTGTGATCTTTTTGCTTATGATTAATATTAGTATATTCTCATATTATATTATTTATTACATATATATTGTGATGTCCTTGGTTCTGTGCAATGGGAATCAGATCGTGATGAGATTACAATAATGAGATCGATTCACCTTTAAACACAGATCCTAAATAATCCCGGTCATAGGTTACTCAAGAGGGACATTGAGATAACCGGATATATCAGTGTATTATATACCCATCTATATGATGGAGGTGACTGGTCTCATAGCCACTTGTGTAGAGACACTAAGGATGTAGTACAGGTGCTCATTAGAGAATGAGTTCACTGATTGATCTGCTTACAGAATGTTGTATGGTTAATGATACCTAATGTCAAACACCGATTCCATAGTTCCAGTTGTGTATCTGGTCCTTAGACTTGAGACACCAAGGATGTCTTGTATGAGTACTCCTTTCTTTGACGCCAGACTTACGGGTTTGGAAAGTTCCAAATCTGGTACAATTGGTTATCGGGATTGGTAGCCAACTTTACTAAGGCAATTGAGTGTTAATAGAGGATCATCCACTCTCGATATCACTAGAGGAATATCTCATATGTGCTTGCTTAGATAAATCTCTGGCCAGGGTCATTCGGATTGAGAGAAAATGAGTTCTCCGATAGAATCCGAATAAAGCAAGACAAACTGATTTCGTATGTGACCTAATAGTACCATGTCCAATATATAGTCTCTGGGATATTATTTGGATGAGGGATTATAGATACATGGTAACTGTGGACAGACAAGTCCGATGGATTTGATCTCCCCTGTACCGTTTGGGGACTATGGCATAGTGGCCTAGTACGTCCATAGTTGATGAGTCGAGTGAATTATTATGGGGATAATAATTCACTATATCAGAAGGAGTTCTGATGGGAGTAACTCACGGTCAGCTCGATATCGGGCCTAGAGGGTCACACATATATGGTGGATGCTTTAGCGAATAGAGGATTGGATGAAGTTCCAATTAGCCCTACTATCATTAGATGAGACCCTATGTTGATGGGCTCCTTGATTAAGGCCCAATTATAGGCCTAAGGAGATTATTGGATAGAGATCCAATAATACAAGGTCAGTGGGTTATTGGATGGAGATCCAATACCCACTAAGGAAAGAGCCCTAGGGTTTTGGTGGCTCTCTATAAATAGGAGGGGAGACTCATGGTTAATAGGCTACAGCTTTAGCCACCACCTCCTATTCTCCTCCCTCCCTCTGAGCAAGAGTTGCAAGATCAGATTGGAGGAGTTTCATTGCAGAGATCCATCGTGTGGATACCGCTAGAGAGGAGGACGCTTGACCTCCTTCATCTTCTCCTTCCAGATCTCGAATACAGGGATATACGATCTCCCTAGGTAAAATCAATCTCTCACACATCGTGATTTTTTGGTTTTTCTCGTGACCCTAATCTTTTGCACGATGATTTGATCTGCGTGGAAAATCGGTTTTTATTTTGAATCCCGCTGCGCATGTGATGCACCCGCTGAGGTTTCCCAACAACTATGTCAAATGGTTGAACCGTCCAGAATACAGTCTTCAAGACTAACACCTCGGGAACACTTAAAATTTGACTTTTGGCTCCATTTTTGAAGCCATCTAGGGCCTATAAAAAATCCACCCATTCTTGCTGGAGTATGCAAGCAATTAAGAGCAAAAATCTTATGAAAACCCTATTGTAATTGAGAGCTTCTCCTTGTTTCATCTTATATAGTTTTTTTGTTTAAGGGAGAGCTTAGAGACTTGTAAAGGTTAATCCTAAACCTATAAAAGGAGAATAGAGTTGTAAGAGGGTAGTTAATCTTCACTCATTGAAGGAAGATCAATAGTGGAAGCTGGTGACCTCAACGGAGGAGGAATCTAGAGTGGACGTAGGTCACGAGACCGAACCACTATAAAATCAGTTTACTTTCTCTTCTTTGCTCTTTATTTTCATTGCTTTCTTATTTAACTGTCGACTATCTTTGCTTGCACTCTTACAAACATCTCTACACTTACACGTATTTTCGATATGGTTTTTATTGAGTGAATATTTAAATCAACGTAAATTTTTTTATAAGCACTAATTCCCCCCCCTCTTAGTGCCACTTTGATCTTAACAATTGGTATCAGAGCCAGACTATGTCTGGGCGGTTCAACCGCTTGTCACAGTCTTCGAGATTAACACCTCGGGTACACTTAAAAATTAATTTTTGGCTCCACTTTTGAAGCCATCTGAGGCCTATAAAAACCCCATTCATTCTTGTTGTAGTATGCAAGCAATTAAGAGCAAAAACCCTGTAAAAACACTATTGTAATTGAGAGATTCTCCTTGTTTTATCTTGTATAGTTTTTTTATTTAAGGGAGAGCTTAGAGACTTGTAAAGGTTAATCCTAAACCTATAAAAGGAGAATAGAGTTGCAAGATAGTGGTTGATTTTCACTCATTGAAAGAAGATCAATAGTGGAAGCCGGTGACCTCAATGGAGGAGGAATCGGGAATGGACGTAGGTCACGAGACCGAACCACTATAAAATCGATTTGCTTTCTCTTCTATGCTCTTTATTTTCATTGCTTTCTTATTAAACTGTCGTCTACCTTTGCTTGCACTCTTACAAACATCTCTACACTTACATGCATTTTCGATATAGTTTTTATTAAGCAAATATTTAAATCGATGTAAATTTTTTTATAAGCACTAATTCACCCACCCCCCCTCTCTCTCTCTCTCTCTTAGTGCCACTTTGATCGTAACAATTGGTATCAGAGCTATATTTCTCTCTATTTGGATTAAAATCCAAGAGAGATGGCTTTTGTTGGCAATCAAGAGGGACTTTCTATCACTCGTACTCCCATGTTCAATGGGATGGATTATACGTATTGAAAAACTCGAATGAGAATTTTCTTACTTTCTATGGATTTTGAATTATGACATATTGTTGAAAGTGGTTTTGAAAAGTCTTCCAAACCGATGAATGAATGGAATGATTCGAAAAATAAGACTTTCTCTTTGAATGCTAAAGCGATGAACGCTTTATTTTGTGCACTTGATAAGAATGAATTTGATCGGGTTTCTTCTTGTGATTCAACTTTTGATATTTGACATATATTAAAAATCACACATGAAAGCATAATAAATTTAAATGAATCAACGAATGAAATGACCTACAAAAATAAACAAGAATACATTCCAAAAATATGAAGGATTTGATATTCAGAACCCAAGAACACCTTCCAAAGAATAGGAAAGAATTTGAACTAAGAACAACATATAACTCCTCGAGTGAAATCTCAAGCGATGAGAACCTTGAACTTTTAACAAATGAATCAGATACATTAATAAATAAAAACTATAAAAATAAACTTAAATTGGACAAAACCTCTTTCTATGAATGCAAGAAGCCGAGGTGCTCCAAAGATGAAAAGCGACCAAAGAAGAAGAAGGTGCTCAAATCTACTTGGGACGACTTAAGTTCATCCGAAAATAAGGAGCCAACCAACAAGGAAGAAGTTAAAAATTATACTTTAATGGCATTTGGTAATGAGGTAAGTAACCTAAACGAGTCTTATTTATCTTCTGATGAATTATTTAATATATTTAATAACTTATTTGATGATTTTAAATTAGTTAGTAAAAAGTATAAATTGTTAAAGAAAGATCATGCTTCACTTGCTAGTGAATTTAACATTTTTAAAAAGGAGTATGATGAACATATGATAGCTCCTTACATTAAGTGTGAAGAATTAGATATTCTTAAGAAAGAAAATATTTTATTACAAGAAACATTAGAAAAATTTGAAATATGTAAAAAAATCCTTAAACATGATCTTTGCTAATAAGGGTCATGTTCATAGAAAGGAAGGAATTGGCTTTATGAGTAACACTCAACAAAAGCCAACCATCTTCATTAAAAGACCTACATTATATGTTTCACCTAGAAATAAATGTAATTTTTGTGGAAGAGTTGGATACTATGCTTATAAATGTTCATTTAAAAGAAATAGTCTATACAAATTAATTTAGGTTCCTAAAGGAACCACAAATAACTTGATGCCATTAGTAAAATTACATAAAATTTTTCATGAAAAACCCAAAAGCAAATGGATACCTAAACCAAAACTCTCTTTCTTTAGGTATGTCTTCAAACAAAGGCTAGAAGCACAAAATGGTACCTTGATAGTAGATGCTCAAGGCACATGACCGGAGATCCAACTCATTTCTCTAAGCTTACTAGCCTAAATGAAGGATTTGTCACCTTCAGAGATAACAACATGGGAAAAATCAATGAGAAAGGAATTATAGGTAACAAATCAAACCTCTTGATTCAAGATGTATTATTAGTAATGGTTTGAAACATAATCTACTAAACATTAGTCAATTATGCTATCAAATTTGAATCTAATGCTTGTATAATTGAAATACCACACAAAAATGGTTCTTTGATTGTTCTAAGAAGCAATAATATGTATACTATTGACATTGATAATTTTTGTTTCGACCTTAAATGATGATGCATGGATTTGGCATAGGAGACTAAGACATGCTAGTATGAAACTATTAAACCAAATCTCAACTAAAAATTTAGTAAAAGGAATGTCTAGCATCAAGTTCGTAAAAGACAAAATTTGTTATGTATGTCAACTAGGAAAATAAATAAAAGGTAGTTTCAAATCACAAACTCAAATAAGCACCTTTAGGCTACTATAATTGATCCATATAGATTTATTTGGACCAATTGATACTACAAGTTTATGAGGTAGCAAATATGTGTTTATTATTGTAGATGATTATAGTAGATATACTTGGACCTATTTCTTGGCATACAAAAGTGATTCCTTTAAATGTTTTTCAAAATTTTGTAAACTTGTTCAAAATAAAAAGGGTTTTATGATTTCATCTATACGTAGTGATCATGGTGATGAGTTTCATAATCGATTTTTAAATTTTTTTTGACTCAAATGGGTATAATCATAATTTCTCTACTCCTAGAAATCCACAACAAAATGGAGTAACGGAAAGAAAAAATATGAGCTTATAAGAAATAGCTAGAACCATGTTAAATAAACATAGTCTACCCAAATATTTTTGGGCCGAAGCCGTTAACACGACATGCTATGTCATGAATAGGGTTCTCGTAAGACCATTACTCTTCAAAACTCCTTATGAATTATGGAATAATAAAAAATCTAATATTTCATATTTCAAAGTATTAGGTTGTAAATATTTTATTTTGAATGAAAAAGATACCTTAGGAAAGTTCGATACAAAATTTGATGAAGTCATATTTCTTGGTTATTCCTTAATTTCAAAAGCTTATCATGTCTTTAATAAAAGAACTTTAGTAATTGAGGAATTCATCCATATTATTTTTAATGAAGTTCCCAAATTTAAAAAAAATTGATTTTGATGATGATTTTGATTTTGATACTTTAAATTTGAATGATAAACCTCCTCTCCAAAATAACTTGGATGCATTTACTTCCAACGAATCCTTAACCAAGGAATGGAAGTATGTAGATGATCATCCTAAGGAGTTAATAATATGAGATACATCAAAAGGTGTTCAAACTCATTTATCATTTAAGAATTTTTGTGCTAACACCACATTTTTATCTGAAATTGAACTAAAATACATTGAGGAAGCCCTAAAAGATGATTCTTAGGTTATTTCAATGCATAAAGAGTTAAACCAATTTGGGAGAAATGAGGTGTGAGAGCTTGTTCCTAGACCTAATACCGTTTAGTGATTTGTACTAAATGGGTCTTTAAAAATAAGCAAGACGAAAATGGTATCGTGGTTAGAAACAAGGTCAGATTAGTGGCCAATGGTTTCAACCAAGAAGAAGGGATCGATTATGAAGAGACATTCGCTCTTGTGACTAGACTTAAAGCCATAAGGATGCTCCTTGCCTTTGACTCTTTTAAGAATTTTAAGTTATTTCAAATGGATGTCAAAAGTATTTTTTTTAATGATTTCATTTCCGAAGAAGTTTATGTTGAACAACCCACCGGTTTTGAAAATGATCTTTTTCCGAATCATGTTTTCAAATTATCTAAGGCTCTTTATAGATTAAAACAAGCCCCTAGGGCTTGGTATGAAAGACTTAGCTCTTTCCTTATTTCAAATAATTTTTTGAAAGGCAAGGTTGATACCACATTATTTTTCAAGCATTTGAAAATAATTTTATAGTTATTCAAATTTATGTTGATGATATTATCTTTGGTTCAACAAATGAATCCTTATGTGAATCTTTTGCCAAAAATATGAGCCAAGAATTTGAGATGAGCCTAATGAGTGAATTAACTTTTTTCGTAGGATTATAAATAAAATAATTAAATAATAGTATCTTTATAAGTCAAACTAAGTATACCTTAGATTTGTTAAAATGCTTCAGTACAGATAATGCTAAGGCCATAAACACACCCATGAGCACTTCTACAAAATTAGACTTGAATAATTAAGATGAAAATTTTGATCAAAAAATATATAGAGGAATGATAGGTAGTTTATTGTATTTAACTGCTACTAAATTGGACATAATGTTTAGTGTTGGATTGTGTGCGAGGTTTCAATCCAATCCTAAATATTCTCATTTTAAGGTAGTTAAATGAATATTTAGATATTTAAAAGGAACTTCTAATTTAGGATTATGGTATCCTAAGTCTAAAAATTTTAATTTGCTTGCCTATGCAGCTGCCGATTTTAGAGATTGTAGAATCAGAACATGCCAATTCTTAGAATATGCTCTTGTTTCTTGGTCTTCCAAGAAACAAAATCCAGCTGCATTATCTATAGCCAAAGTTGAGTACATAGCAGCTGGTGCATGTTATGCACAAGTCATTTTGATGAAAAACACTTTAGAATATTATGGAATTCACTTAAAAATATTCCTATCAAATGCGATAACACTAGTGCAATATATTTAACTCAAAATTTCATTCAACACTCAAGAACTAAATATATTGACATTAGGTATTACTTTATTAGAGACCATATAAATAATCATGATATATCTTTGGAATTTATTGATACTAATAATCAATTGGTTGATATCTTCACCAAGCCACTAATGAAGAAGAATTTGGCTTTATTCGAAGAGAGTTATGAATGTTAAACTATCCAAATACATTATTTGGTAGATTTTTTTAGCCTTTGCTTACATGAGTAGCTCCTGTTTTTTTCTTGGACTTCTCTCGACTTTTGATCTCTCTTTCAATATTTTGATTCTTAGATTCATGAATATGTATCCCCCCTCTTAATAATTTATTTTATTTTGGGATACTTGATTTTTGGACCTTTGACACTCTCTCCTTCTTCTTCTTCTATTTTATTTGAAAAGGGGAATAAAACAATTTGATATGAAATGGATTAAACTCTACTCTAATTTTTCTTCTTATTTTATGAAGGGTGAGAAATGGACTTGATTTTTTTCTTCATATAATGAATATTTATGATAAATGTGTTGACATATGTATTGAACACTTAGTAGTCAAATATGTAGTAAATATTTCTCCTTTTGATAACAAAGGGGGTGAAATGACATGATTGATTACATATGATAAATGTTGCATATAATGAACATTTATTTTGAACAATTGTTTAGAAAAGGTATGTTCAATATTTCTCTTTTTTTATAACAAAAAGGGGAGAAATAGTATATTGATGACAAATGATAAATGGTATGTTTGAATATTTTTTAGAAATATTCAAAAATGATAAATGTTCAAATGATGAATATTTGTGATAAATGTTCAAATATGAATTATGCATTTCTCCTTTTTGTTGATGACAAAGGGGGAGAAACGACATAATTGATGAGATAAGAGAAATGTGTATTTTAAAATCTTTGAAATGTTTATGTAATACCAAGAAGATGATTGCTTTGAAAATTTTATTATGTATGATATTATTAATGGTTAAATTATGAAAATACTATACTTGAATTCAAAGTGATGGGTTCTTTTGAATTCAAGTTTGTTGTATTTATCCTATGGCATATAAAAAGGGGAAGTTAAGGTTAACTCTCATCATCAATTAGTTGTCATCATAAAAAAGGGGGAGATTGTGGAATCTCAGATTTTGATGATTAAATCAATTGATGGGTTTTATAATCTAACTTGTATGTTAAATAAAATGATGTAGGATTAATTGTGACGGCAAAAAAGCATTACATCAGATGTTGTGCCAGAGTCAAGTTTGAATATCGGGTCGAGGTTCAGACGACTCAATGGGAGCTCGTCGAGAGTTCGTCGGAGGTCGGCTGAGGTTCGGACAATGTTATCGATAGCTCACTGAGAACTCACCAGAAGTTCACCGGAAGAATGATGGAAGTTTATTGGGAGTTCACCGAAGGAAATCGGGAGCTCACTAGGGGTTCATCGAAAGGATGTCGGGAGTTCGCTGAAGAGACGATCGGACAATAAAGATTGTAGGTTGAGTATCGTAGCTAGCATCATAATGAGAGTTAGTTTTACTAACTCAATTAAGAGGCTATTATGCCTTAATGATAGAACCCAAAGATTTCTATCGATGCTCTAATACCAACTAATAGGACCCTAGGGTTCTATCGTGGAGGAAGAGAGTGGAAAAGGGGGATATACGATCTCTTCGAGGGGATCAGGCCTCTTAGATCACTTCGAGGGGATCTGCCTCCTTGGGTTTTACCTTTGGCTAAAACTAATACTTCTAATTGATTATTTTTTCATGAAATAGTTTATAGCCTTATTTATAGGGATCTGTCAAGAATCCCGCTAATCTTCGACTCTTAACTAACTTAATAAACTCCTAACTGAAAATAATAACTGACTCCATCTTAACCGAAAATAAAAACCAACTTATAATTGACTCGATTGGACTCACCTGACTCATAACTGACTCCGACTGTACAAACTAACATGACTAGACTTGATTTAATTATGAATGGATGGACCCAACTTAGTTAGGGTCCTAACAGACCCGCCCACTTCAAATTAGTCTTGTCCTCAAGGCTGAGCAGTATTAGATTTCAGGAGCTCTTCAATATTTGCTTCACATCACAACTCTTTGATCGATTAAGTAGAGTCTCCACTTGGTGTAAGTAATGGTTTGATCTTCTCGTGTAATTGTCATTGTAGTCTTTTGAAGAACCCTTTTCATCCAATGACTAGTGATAGTACCATATCTTCTTTTGATGATCACCACTTCGAAGTCTTCTTGGGGCATCAAAAAGAAATCGATAAGTAGTTGTGTTACCTTTGAGCACCTGTTATCACAAATTAGGATTCGCTCATTAGCAATCTTGTCTTTGAATTTAGCATAGCCTTCAAGATCAGACTCTACATTATCAATTTTTTATTCCTCCTTAGCTAGTTCAATCGTCAGAAGTTTATCATGGTCTTCATATTCGAGTTCCACATTGTCAGTTTTTATTTCCTCCTTAATTGTCTCAACTGTCAGAAGCTGCTCTTGTTTGCGATTGTCTATGTTGACCACCTTGAAGTCCTGTCTATTGAAGCTTCTATTTCGATAAGTGTCTATAATGATTTTTCTTTTATGTACACTAGTAAATGATATGGCTGCTATCATGGTGCAGGGATGGTGAGCTTTAACTTCGAACCGAATCTCGGGATTAAGTCCCTTGATAAATTTTCTCACCAATTGTATCTCGGACCAATCTCGGGTTTGGTAAGATAGGTGCTTAAATCTGCTCTTGTACTCTTATACTATAGAAGTCTGATGAATTTTAGTGAGCTGTCCATTAATGTTCTTGTACTTCGACGGTCCAAAGTGACTCAAGAGCTCTCTCTTGAACTGTCCCCACGAAGGGACTCCGTGATAGGTCTCGTACAAATTATACCATTGGATCGCATCACCTTCGAGTTGAGTGGAAGCTATCTCCACCATGGATTCTTCCAAAGCCCTATGAAAATGAAAAAAAATTTCAACACGTGAGATCCAACCGATTGGGTCTTCATCTTCCCATCTAGGAAACTTCTTGTCTTGCCCTTGATCATATTTTCCAGATTTGTTCCATTTGAGATTGAAACTTTCAATATGCTGAGATTTGTTGGGACTCTATGATCGGCTTCTTCTAATTTCGCGAAGGAGCTCTTGAAATCTGTCTTCCATGCGAGCCTCGAAGGCTTTAAATCTTGCATCTAATGCATCATCCGTAGGATTGTAGATCAGTGATGTTCAGTTTTTTTTCTGCTGTTGAGTCAGGGGCATGAGTTTGCGTCGTAGATATGGTAAACTTGGTTGCAACGAGATTATCGGTGTAGACAAGCAATGGGAGGAGAGAAAGATGGATGACTGTTGGAACTTGGCTAGGTGGTAGTAACAGGATGAAGGTGGCAGCGATGAGGTGCAGCGGTAGGGGCGCGTTTGAAAGCAGCTGCGGCAGTGAGGGCAGCAACGGCAAGCGAGGAGGCAGCGATGGCTGGCAGCGGCGACTAGCGAGAGGTGGCAGCAGTGAGGGCTGGCAGCAATGGCAACGCTGCTAGCAGAGGAGGAGATTGGAGAGGGGCAGTGATTGTGGCCGGCGATGGCTGCGGCTGCGGGGAAGAGGTTGGGCAGCGCTGGATCTGACAGTTGGCAGCGATGGTGGAGATGCAGGGGAAGGAAGGCACGGCTGAGAGCAAGGGATGCAGGGGATGCAGCGGCAGTAAAGAAGCAGCGACAGGGAAGAAAGGGGAGGAAGAGAGATGGCAGATGCGGCTACGGCAGAGGCGCGGGTGCGCTGCGGTAACAAGCAGGTGAAGGATAGCCACGACCGACGGGTGGCAGTGGTGGCAAGGGTAGTGCATTGCCGAAGGCTGGCCGACGACAGATGAGGAGAGGAGGAACATAGGTGGCCGGCGTCAGTCCTCCTTTGGGTAGGATGATGATACGGCCAAGGGAGAGGGTAGTGTGAAACAGGGGATAGAAGGCTGGAAATGCGGTAGAGGATGCAGCAGCGTCGATGCTGGCTGTATGCTGCTAAGGTCTAGCTTGCGGTAGTGGCAAGGAGGAGGAAGATGCGGCTGCAGCTGCGATTGAGGAGGAGGGGAGGAGATAACAGCGGCTGGTGGCAACAAGGGTAGAGGAAGGGTACCGGCTGCGGTTGGTGAGGACTTTGGTTGTGGCTGTGATTGTTGGAGTAGGGGAGCGGTGACACGACTTGGTGCGGGCAGCGAGAGAAGGAAGGGAGATGGTGGCCAGGAAGAGAAGGAAGCAGCGGGGTTCGACGAGGGCTGTGGTAATGGGAGAGCAGTGGGGTCCGGTCGGTGGCGACAATGGCAGGGAGGAAAGGAACAGAGTGGCTGACGGAGGAAGAGGCGACCAAGGGAAGAAAAGGTAGAGGAGGGTTTGGCTGCGGCAGAAGCGACTGAGAAGAGAAGGAGGCAGCAGGGGTCCGACGAGGGCTACGGCAGTGGGAGAGCAGCGGGGTCCAGCGAGGGCTACGGCAGAGGAATATAGGTGGCCGACGGAGGAAGAGGCGACCGAGGGAGAGGGTAGTGGCGATGTCCGGCTACTGCGCTAGGAGAGGAGAGGAAGAGGGTTAGTAGCGGGTAGATGGGGAGGAAGAAGGGGGAAGGTGCGGGGCCCTTCTTCTTCTTCCCTCTCTCTCTTTCCTTTCTTCCTTTCTTTCTATTTCTCTTTCTTCTTCTTCTTCTTTTTTTTGTAAGATGAGGAGAAAGGAGGGGTGGCTACGGCTTCGTTTCCTTCTCTCTCTTTTTTTCTTTTTTTTTATATAGCAATATGGTAGATATGACGATGATGGCGGCGACGACGATGATGATGAGAGGAGCAACTGCGAAATTACAACAGGAACACCAAGGATCGCTGCTCTTATACCAATTGATAGAATCTCAAGGGTTTCTATTGATGCTCTGATACCAATTGATAGGACCCTAGGGTTCTATCGTGGAGGAAGAGGGTGAAAAAGGGGGATAAACGATCTCTTCGAGGGGATCGGGCCTCCTAGATCACTTCGAGAGGATCTGCCTCCTAGGGTTTTGCCTTTTGGCTAAAACTAATGCTTCTCATTAATTGCTCTTCATGAAAGAGTTTACAGCCTTATTTATAGGGCTCTGGTAAGAATCTCACTAATCTTTGACTCTTAACTAACTTGATAAACTCCTAACTGAAAATAATAACTGACTCCATCCTAACCGAAGATAAAAACCAACTCCAACCAACTCATAACTAATTTGATTGGGCTCACCCATCTCATAACTGACTCCAACTGGATAGACTAATATGACTCGACTCGATTTAATTATGAATGGATGGACCCAACTTAGCTAGGGTCCTAACACTTAATTAGGGTTGATTTGGACTTCTTATAAAAGTCATTTCAGTAACCCAAGGTCAGATGAGACTCGGTCTTCGAAGACAACACAGTATTTGAAGATGTGTCAGGCGATTGATCGGCCCAGACATAGTCTTCTAGACTTTGTCAGGCGACTGAACTGCCCAAACATAGTCTGCCAGACTATGTCAGGTGGCTAAACTGTCCAGAACATAGTCTTCGAGACCAATACCTCGAGAACACTTCAAATTTGATTTTTTTACTTCACTTTTGAAGCCATTTGGGGCCAATAAATATCCCACCCATTTTTGCTGGAGTATGCAATCAATTAAGAGTAAAAACCTTGTGAAAACACTATTGTAATTGAGAGCTTCTCCTCGTTTCGTCTTGTATAGTTTTTTTATTTAAGGGAGAGCTTAGAGACTTGTAAATGTTATCTCACAAACGTGTAAAAGGAGAATAGAGTTGTATCAGGGTGATTGATCTTCACCCATTGAAGGAAGGTCAATAGTGGAAGCCGATGACCTTAACCGAGGAGGAATCGGGAGTGGACATAGGTCATGAGACCGAATTATTATAAAATCGGTTTGCTTCCTCTTCTTTGCTCTTTATTTTTATTATTTTATTATTTAACAATCTATATTACCTTTGCTATCACTCTTACAAATATATTTATACTTAAACTTATTTTTGATATTATTTTTACTGAAAGAATTTTAAATAGACATAAATTTTTTTTAAGCACTAACGCTGTTAGTGCCACTAACAATTGTGTTTTTGGATGAAATAATATTCATAAGGCTTTTTTAAGTACCTTAATGTTGTGCTAATTCAAAAATTTTATGTTTTTCAAAAATTGCACATGTATTCCACTTTTGGCAAACTATATAGTTGCTATATACTTTTGATAAAGTTGTCTGAGTGCCATATCATTTTGCTAAGCTTGAATCTTATATTTTTAAACCGGTGCCTCGAAAATTATCTAAACCATTCACTTTCGTTAAATTTTTTTATAACTATCATATTTATATTGAGTTTAAAAATATTTATACGACTTCTCTAGTACCAAAATATTCTGTTGAGTCTAGAAATCTTGTGCTAAGCACGTTAATGTTGTACCTCTGTAGGAGCTCTCCTAGGGAGGAAGGAGCGTCTAGAATCCTAAACCATGGTTGGACTGTTTCATTTTCAATATTTTTTGCATCATTGAAATAATTAATATATAAATTATCTCATTTAACTATACATAAAAGGTACATTAATATTAAATAAAACTCAAGTATTTAAGTCAACCGTTTAGGTTCATTAATTTTATGATTGTTGCATTTTTAGATCAAATGACTTTCATGTAACTTCTCTAGTGCCACATTTTTGTGATAAATTAAAAATTTATTATTTCAAAATGATGTATCGAATATATTTTGACAAAACAATGTCATAGAGAAGTTCTCTAGTGCCACAATGATGTTCCAAGTTAAATTTATCTGATTTTAAAATTGTACTTCAAAAATTCTACAAACCTTGTACCTCTGACAAATTTTTATGAGTGTCATGTTTTGACAAAATAATATTTATATAACTTTAATAGTGCCATAATATTGTTCTATGACAAAAGTTCATATTTTTGAAATGATGCGTTGAAAATCATATGACCGTCCACTTTCAAAAAAAAATTATCACTCACGATTTTATGGAGCAAAGTTCATACTCGTCCAATGCCACAATGTTACATTGTTTGCTATGTCAAATTTTAAGATAATTTAGGAGTTTATTATCAATATTCATATGAAAGTGGATCGTTGGAGAGATTTTTGATGCATTATTTCAAAAATATAAAATTTTGACTGAGCACAATATTGTGGCAAGAGAAAAGTTGTATGAAAGTTATTCCATTGGAAGACATGACATACCAAAAAATTACTGAAAGTTAAAGGTTCTTCTAATTTTTTATGCACCATTTCGAATTTGTAAAATTTTGACTGAGTACAATCACAAAATTTTGGCATAGCATAATGTTGTGCCACTAGAGAAATCATACTAACATTGTTTCACTGAAAAATACAAAATCATACATTTTTTTTCGAAAGCTGAGGGTTCATGGGATTTTTTACTCACCATTTTAAAATCATAAAATTTTGACTTAACACAACATTCTAGTACTATAAATATTATTTATTGAAAAATATGAAATATGTAGATTTTGCCAAACATGGTTCGCATGATTTTGGACGCTTCGTTTCAAAATAAAAACTTTTGACATAGCATAATATTATGCAGTAGAAAACTTATATACATATTATTTTTTTCAAAAATATAATAATCATAAAAATTTTCAGAAGTGGAAGATTCATATGATTTTTGATGTATCGATTCCACATCATAAAATTTTGACATAGCATACAATATAAAAGTATATTAATGTGGCACTAGAGAAATTATATTAATGATCTTTTATTTAAATAGGATACTCATAAAATTTCTCAATAAAAAAATGTAGTAGTCATAAAATTTTTCAGATCATTCATAAATGTAGTAGTTTAAATTTATCATACGTGGAAGGTTTACATGATGCAAACTTTAACCAACTTAGTGCTTGTTAAGTGATGATAAGTAAATAATCATAAATAAAGAGATATATGCAAGAGGGAATCAGATACCAATTTATGTTAGTTCTTTTTTTTTATCTAAATTCATTCTTGATTTCTATATCGACTTTCACTAATAATCTTTCATCAATTATTCTTTTATAACTTTAAACCTTTTACAAATCATTCTCCATTTCTATCATTTAGAATAACAACTTAACTAAAGAATGTAGAAGAGACTCAAATAAAATTCAATAAAAGAGTATTAAAATATTACAAATTTAACGACGGATACTCCACCAATAGAGTTCTAGCCTAATTAATTTCAAGCCCAAAAGCAACCGCAAGTTACTAGGCTCTATTCTAACCTAAATACGATCCAATTTGGCCAAAAACAACTTTAACTAAGACTTTAGCAAATCGTAAAAACTTCTGTCACGCCTTCAAATCTTCCATCATGTCATCTGATCTTTTAACATATTATCCTATCCGTTAGTACGTTGGTTTCTATATGACATCCAAACATTTCCTAAGTGGTTAATTGCTCAACTCAACCATCTTTCAATATAACAACTGATTCTCTAGCTCCATATCTGACTCTCCATGGTTTAAATCCTTAGTTTATTTCTTAAATTCATCAATTTCATAAGATATTAGTTTCTCAAATTCATCAATTTATTTCATCAAATCTAAAAATTAATAAATTTATATGATTTTTGAGATATCATTTAAAAATATAAAATTTCAATATAACTTAACATTATAGCACTAGAGAAGTTGTTTTGACATGTTAAGATTTTAATAGCGCTAAGAGAGGAGGGTGAATTAGTGTAATAATTTTTTAATCAATTTTAAAACTCGATCGATAAATTAAAACATTCTAAAAACTTGATTGGTCAAATTAAAGTTATAAGTAAAGAGAATAAAACTAAGTAACAAGTAAAAGAAAATTAAAGAGAGGTAAACTAATTTATAGTAGTTCCGTCTTTCCAACCTACATCTACTCTTAATTCGTCTTCCCTTTAAGCTACCGACTTTCATTATCAATTGTCTTTCTAACGGGCAAAAATTATTCTTGTTATAACTATTTTTTTTAAGCTTAGAAGATAACTTTCACTCTATCTTTTTTTAACAGATCTCTCACCTCCTACGACTTAAGATTTCAACCAAGGTCAAGAGAAGGAGATTTAAATTATGCTTCAAATGAGAGCTTAAAATACTTCACTGGCTTAGGAATAGATGCCCCATCAACCAAGCCTGAGTGAGATATTTATAGTTCCAAAAGGCTTCAAGAATAAAGTCAAAAATTAAAAACTCTAAAATTTTGGGATACGGGTGGTACTACGATCTGCACTGGACATTACTATCGCCATAATCACATTGGAAATCTAGAATTTGGCGATATTACCATATCACCACATATGCTTAGTTTAGCCCATCGGTTTAGCCTTATAATGAGCCCAATTCAGCATAGGTTCAAGCATAATGACTTTATTAATAAGTTAACATTGTTTTGATTCAATAGCAACTCATAATGACTTTGATCAAGACTTAGACAAATCATCCATACATCCAGTATATTTATGAAGCTTTTGGCACATTGTATGCTATCTCATCATGTCATCCAATCTTTTGGCACTTCGTCCGAACATCTGACACATCATCATTTCCTTTGGCATATTGCTCATTCCATCGGCATGTCAACTTTCCCACGAATCTAATATTCTAATATAATATTTGATCTTTTTGGTAATGATTCCTTAACCTTTAGCACGAAGTTTGATTTTCAGTATGTCGACCAATCCTTCGACTTTATGTCCAATTTTTTACATGATAATTTTTTAGCATGATATTTAACTCTCTTGTTCAACAACTGGGTCTTTGGTGGATTGAGTCTATGATTGAAGTATTTTTGCGCCACTTATTATAAAAGCTTATTAGTCCAATAAACTCATCAATTAATTTCATCACCAAAATCTATGATTCAATAATCTTCCTCTTTTTGATGATGAGGTTTTAGGAAGACTCCTCTATCTATTTGTTATCTTAAAAGTTGTGATAAATCTAAACTCAAATGATCACATAACCTTTTAAATGCTTATATTGAATTCAAGTTGAAAGAAATTTAATCTTGTTGATATTATGATTTAAAAATTCAAGCCTAAAAATTAATGTTTAATCCAATTTCAAATTTCAAGTTATCATCATAATCATTTCAAGTTTTAAATTTTAACCATTATCAATATGTAATATATATAATGTCAATCAAAATATAACTATAAGTCTACCATTTACATAAATAAAAATAAGTTATGTAATAACAAAAAAATTATAAGTAAAATATCATAATTATGTTTGTTCATGCATGAGCCACCACTTCCGTCCCTTTTGTCAACAACAAAAAGTATGAGTTCCTACTTTTCCCCATCGTCATATGCAAAAAGGAAATAATCCAATTATGTAAAAATAAAAAGTTGCTTTAATATCACAGTATAGAAGGATCTTAATATTACATCATTAAATATATGCTTAAGTTATAGACATCGAGAAGTCAATTCATGATAGGATCTTCATAGGACTCCCTCTATCTATATGTCATAATATATTCAATTATGTAACTCTATTTAATTGATAAGGTATATTATAGATCTGACTAGATTTCGATAAAAGTTATTAGCCAATAGAAAGAAAGTTCTTGTGGGATTCTATAGAAGATGACTTTGATGGGAGGAACTCTCTTAATTAATTATCCTAGACATTTTGCTTTCGCCTATATATAGACAGAAGCTTCTAGAGACTAATTAAGAGAAAGAGACGTGATGATAGACACGAATGATGGACACGGGGCGTGGATATGTGACAGCCATTAAGAGATTATGGTTCTTCTCTCACCCTCTATTGTCCCTAATTTATTAGTCTATGTGGTGATGTGAAAGGATAGGAAGAAAGGATGAGAGACTAGTTCCCCTGATAGATCAATATCATTGTGATTTTTGGATCTAAAGATAATGCCCTTATAGATCAGTTCTTTTCATATGACATCAAAAGGTATGTATCGTAAATCTAATCTATTGTTATTTGATTTCAATCTTAACATTAAAGTTTTTCTATGTAACATATAACATGTTATGGTTTTATGCATACAATTGACATTAGAGGCAAGTTTCCTTAAATCAAATACCTTTGATATGTTGTTTTCTAATTTGTGATGCTTTAATGATTCTTGTATATTGTCGATCTATCTTCCTATCTCATATGTCTTATCATTTGTTTGTGGGCGACATAATATTTCTTATAGTAGATCAATGGATTATTGTCAACAACTTACTATCGATGATGGTATTCGATGATTATCAACCCTATGGCAGTTGTGTTAGCTGCACAGCAGCACTATGCACGACGATGATAGCAACATCGCTGTCGATGGTAGTCACAATGACTACAGTAGCACTGCTGTATGCGATCCTTTATGGCAGATCAACTAGCGCTATGGTAGGACTACTGGCCATGGGCGGCTGCGTGGGGCAGCACACAGGCATCGTAGCAGTAGCAAGCGACTGAGTATAGCAATGGTCACACATCATGTTGGCTGCACACAGCGTTAACTACACATCCCAACAGCCACGCACGTGGTGAGCTGTGCGCCGCATTGGTCACACAGATGGTAGCCACGTAGGCGATGGCCATAGGCCGTGAGTCGGGTTGGTCGCATAGGCGTTAGTCGCATAGGCAGCGGTCATGAGTCGAGTTGGTAATGCAGGTAGTAGTCTCACGTAGGTAACGGTCACGCACAGTCGGCATCCGCTATGCAATATAAAATTATAATTTTACCCTTATAAATCTCTCTAATTCTATTTAATCCTTTTGATAGTTTTGCTCTTCATAAATCTCATAATTCTGCTTTATATCCTATCAATAAAATTATAGTTTTAACCCTAATAAATTAAGAATTTTTTATTTATATCCTCAATTATAAATTTTCATCATGACTATATTTTTTACTATTTAATTAGAATTAGTTTTGATCAAATGTGAAAAAGTTCAAATTTTGATCAATCTTGAACTTGATCAACTTTTATTTTTTGACTTACTTAATTAGGCTAATGCTTAGCTCAATTTTGGGTTTACCTAATTAAATAAAATTGATTGATTTAATTTAAGATTTTATATGAAAAATATAAATTATGATTTCTTTTATAGTTTTCTTATATGACTTATTGATTATATTTTGCATGTGATAAATTAAAATCTAATTATTATTCTTAGATATTTATTTGGTTATTCATATGTGTGTGTTTGAAATATGAAATAATATTGATCTTTCACATTAAGGCATGGTTTATATTTCATCATGATTACAAATATCATATGAGTTTTTCCTTATATTGATTAATATTCAATAATTATTATAGTTATTATTTTATTATTAAACTTTTTGACATAAATTAGATTGAAGAAATTTGATGAATATTATTTGTAACTCATCTTCCTAAGTTTTATCTGATCACTCGATGTCAAAGTGGCCTATGATGGTAGGCTTATAGGATGTGAATTATAATAAATATATTATCATTATAGGATATTTTAAACTATATCTTATATTACTCTAATGGTCTTATAGCTACCAAAGTGGCCTAAACCAATAACTTATAAAATCATATTAAGAAATTAGTCCTAAATGACATTAATAAAATAATATTCACAATGATACATAATTAAGTGATCTAGATAAACTTAGAGGATAATCTACTTCAAATAATTATGTGATGGTACAGGATGATACTATTTATTATATCCTTATCGTTTAGAATATATCAATATTGAGTAAACACTGGATATATTAATATTTCACCCCAAAGGTGAAATATGGATGATATTAATAGTTCATTGAAGACTTAAAGCATTAATGTTGTTTTATATTTTACAGTGTTACTTCCTTCCATATATTCTTATGCTTCAAATGTCCCTGTACTTTCTAAATTAAATTATCAGAATAGCCAGAATATGTGCAATTCACATTGGGCATATTAGATCTTGACTTAGCATTTCTTATTGAAAGACCCATAGACTTTATTGACGAAAGTACTATAAAACAAATTAATGAAATAAATGCTTGGAAAAGATATAATAATCTTAGTTTAATATTTATAAGAATGACGATTATAAATAATATAAAGACTTCATTAATAATTGCAACTAATTTTAATTTGAATATTAAGTTTGTAAAAGTTTTATTGACCCTACAATCAAATGTTGAATTAAAACATAATTTTAATAATGAAAGATCTTCTATATTATGACATAGATGATTAGGTCATATCTCTAAAGAAAAAATTGAAAGATTAGTGAAGGATAATATTTTGGAAGATTTGGACTTCACTAATTTTAATGTTTGCATAGATTGTATTAAGGAAAAATAAACTATGCATACAAAGAAAAATCTACATGAAGTAAAGAACTCCTTGAGATTATTCATACTAATATCTGCGGACCACTTCATATTTCCTATTTCGGTGAAGAAAATATATTTTTATCATATTTATAGATGACCTGTCCAAATATTGTTATATGTATCTAATACATGAAAAGTATCTGACTGTTAACACTCTTAAAGTATATATAAATGAGATCGAGAAACGTTTAGATAAAAAAATTAAAATTAGTAGATTTGATAGGGTGGTAAATTTTATGACATATATGATGAATTTGGTCAAAATATTAGTTCTTTTGTTGGATTCTTAGAAAAATAAGATATTTATGCTCAATATTACTACCAGGTATGCCACAACAGAATGACATTGCTAAAAGGCGAATTCATACTCTTATGGATATGATGAGCTATTTCTTTGTACCTAAGTCAATATGGGGTGGAGCTCTTAGAACAATCAAATATATCTTAAATAGAGTTTCTAGTCGGTTAGTTCCATCAACTTCATTTGAGCTATGGACTAGTAAGAAACTTAGTCTAACATATTTACATATTTGGAGGTGTCCTATTGAGATAAAAGTCTTCAATCCACATGAAAAGAAATTGAATCCAACAATTATTTTTAAATATTTTAGTAGTTATTTAAAAAATTCAAGGGATGTAGATTTTATTACCCTAATCATAGTAAGAGAGGATAGTAAAATCTGATAATGCAAGATTCCTAAGAAATAGCAAAATCAGTTAAAGTGAAAAATTCTAAATGATCAATTTTGATATCAAGGAGATACAGGTTAATTCCCCTTTGTCATCTCTTATTTGAGAGATTGTTGTTCATCAAATCATTGAGAAAATTGATAAGGGTGAACAACAAAATAACATTGATGAACTCTCATATAATATTGATGTTCTAACTAATAATCTTATAAAACATCTATAACCGATAGTTCTGAGAAAACCTCAAAGGAAAAAGAGATATAATTTCTAATAATTATGTGGTATATCTATAAGAATCAGATTATGACATAATGATTATAAAAAATTATTCTAAAAAATGATATGATGTGATGAAAGAAGAGTTAAAATTGATGGACCAAAATGGTGTATAGGAACTCATTGAATTGCCTAATAATTATAAAAGATGATTTCAAGTCTTTAAGATAAAGCATAACTCAACAGGCAATATCAAATGATATAAAACCAGACTTCTATCCAAATATATTTTTTATAAAGAAGGCATCGACCATAATGAGACATTTTCTTCAGTTTCTAAAAATGACTCATTGAGGATCATCATGGCATTAGTAGCTCATTATAATCTTGAGTTACATCAGATTGATGTTAAAATAATATTTCTGAATAAAGATTTAGATGAAAAAATTAATATGGAATAACTTGACAGAAAAGAAAAAGGAAAGTTGGGCTTGTAAACTTAAGAAATCTATCTATGACCTTAAACAAGCTTCTAGATAATGGTATATAAGGTTTCATGATACCATTAATTCATTCAAATCTAGAGAAAATATTATCGATATTTATATTTATATATATTATAATTAAATATAATAATAGGATTATTTTACTATATTGGGAAAGACTAACAATATTCTAGTACGTAGAAGGGAGTATGATATTGATGATATATAATCGCTATGAGTCACATTGATAGTTGGACTTAATGTAATATTACTGTACTTATTAGACTTATTGGCTTGTTTTAAAATTAATGGCCATGTATAAAATACTTTTAAAATTTTTAAAATCCAATTAGGTAAAGTTGTTTTCAAATAAATTTTATTTTATTATTTTAATTTTAATTTTAATTTTTTATTTTTTACTAATTAATTACCTAAGTGGGAGAATGTTAGATTATGTCAGCCTATCTAATTGATAAGATATATTATAGATCTGATTGGATTTTATTAAAAGTTATCAGTCAATAGAAAGGAAGCTCAATTATGATAGGATTCCTTAGAATATGACCTTGATGGGAGGAATATTTTAATTATTTATTCTAGACCATTTGCTCTTTATATAGAACCTTCTATGAACTAATTGAGAGAGTACAACCACCTAAGCTTGGCGGGACCATCGCTCAGGCTTGTTTTGGCCTTCTAACAGGTCTAATTCAGTCGGGGTTCAAGCCTAATGATTTTTTTGACAAGCTGACATTGTTTTGATCCAATACCAACTCAAATTAATGCATAATAATTTTGATCAATATTTTGATAAATTAATCACACATATGACATATTTATGAAGCTTTCGACATATTATGCTATTTTGATATATCGTACGATCTTTTGACACATCATTCAAACCTCTGACACATCACCCTTTCCTTCAGCATACCGCCCATTCCATCGGTATGTTGATTTTCTCATGACATCAAATTTTTTGATAAAATATCCTATCCTTTTAACACGATGCCTGAACCTTTAACATGAACTTCAATTTTTGGCACGTCAACCAAGCCTCCAGCTTGATGTCTAAGTTTTAACACGATAATTTTTTAGCATAATATTCATTCTCTTGCTCAATAGTTGGTCCTTCAATGGTCCGTGTTGTGATCGAAGTATTTACTATATCACTTATCGTAAAAGTATATTAGTTCAATATATTTATCAATTAGTTTTATCATCAAAATTCAATAAGATATTATTTCACTAAAAAAAATGTGTCATAGGATTTTTGTTGAAAGTGAAATATTTGCATGATTTATTGATATACCATTTTAAAATTACTGGTATTAGAGACGTCATTTTAACATTGTTTTGCCCAAAAAAAAAAAAAAGTGAAACTGATTAAATTATCTAAGTATGGAATGTTCACGTGATTTTTTATGCATCATTCAGAAAGTGAAAATTTTCAAATTAGTACAGTAATGTAGCACTAGAGAAGTTATAGTTTTATTTTTAAAAAAACACACACATATAGTGATCATAAAATTTGCCAAATGTGGAAGGGTCACTCGATTTTCGACACACCTTTTCCAAAAGAAAAGCTTTGATATAGGAGAATATTATACTTTTAGATTAAATCATCAAAAATAAAAAAAATTAACCTTTTAAATGATTAATTAAATCAACATAGGTAACTTGAAGACCCAAAATTTAAAAGTCCAAAAAACCTTGTAATTTCAGCATAAATTAGCCAAAAATAAAACTAAATTAATTGAAAATACTCCAACCAAAAGAATAGAATGTCAATTCAACCTCTTTCTATGTACTACGACGCTCGAGGTCAAGTAGTAGATATCAAACAAAAATGACGACATCAATCAAATATGAAAGAAGAAACATCTATCTTAGGGTGGTACTACTACTCCCTCGATAACTCAGGGTTGTAAAACTCAAATCTCCTCTTTACGTGCTTCTTAACCGCAACTCGAGATCTCCATACAGCAACTAGCCATTCTGAAGGATCCTCTCATCTGAGGCTAACTACGGATTTTTTTAATGACTACATATTTTTTAATATTTCACAATCTCTAACCATTTAATGACAACGGATTTTTTGATATTTCATAAAAAAAATTAATACTTTAAAATAGGAATAGACTTAAATTACACTATTTTTAAATGCGATTATTTTTTTAATAAGACCCCAAAAAAAAATTATGCCCTATTTCAAAAATAGTGTTGTAACTCAAAGGTCAAAAAATATTGTCTTAAAAATTTAGAGAAGCTCCTATGATAACATAAAATTGCTTTTGAGGTTAAATTTCTTTTCAATTCACCTTCAATTGACAAAAAAATACGAAAATTTCAGCATTTAAAAGGTTGTATTAACTAAAAATAGGTCTTTTAAAGGCCTAAAAATGCAAAACGTGATCATTTGGGACCTTATAAGATATTTCCAAGTTTTTATGGGACTTTTGGCCATAGAACCTATAAGTTATTTTAGCTTAAACTGGTCCAAAATGAAAATAAAAATAAAAAATAAAATTTCAGCCTTTTAAGTGATTCGGCGAACCTAAAACAGGGACTTTAAAGTATTTTATATAATAGAAAAAGTGGTCACCTATGACTTCCCTAGACATTTCCAAGTTTTCACTAGGCTTCCCCAGACATTTCCATGTTTTCTTTAAAAATTTGGCGTTGTAGATTCACCTTAATTTGGGCGAAATTTTAAAGATGACACTAAATTCAACCGTTTCAAGTGTAAAAATTTATTTAGAATACCTATTTTATATGCTTAAAGTAAAAATATATATATTAAAAATTTCATGGTTTCCTTAAAATGTGAAAAACTTTTGACAAAGTGGGAGTGAGCTATTGTGTTTTTTAATATGGTTATATTATTTTTAAATATGATCCAAAAATAGTATGACCATAGTCAAAATAACTCAGTTATTCAAAAAACTAGGTTTTACTTCAAAACATCTGAAAACCTTAGTTTGTAATATTCAAGTGATTTGTGGTCCAATGTGGCTATAAATTCACCTTAGATGTGGCAGAATTCCAAACACTTTTTTAGTGCTGAAAATTTTCAAGACAATCATTTTAAATACCTGTAATTATAAAATTGCTCATTTCATGCTTTTAAAGTAATTTTCAGGACTTTCTGAAATTTTAGAAGAAAATGATGGTGAGTTAAACTATTTTCGAATAGGACTCAAAAAATAATATAACCTAGTCCTTCAAATTTCTTTTGTTAATATTCAAATGGTTTCCGACCTAATGTGGTTGTAATTCACCTTTAATTGGGTAAAATTAGAAAAAGATAAAAACATAATATTTTTAAGTGCTGAAATTATAAAAAAAAACCCTTAATAAATGTTTAAAAATAAAAAAGAAGTCAATTTCATAAGTTTCCCAAATATTTTTGGAGGAAGTAAGAGTTAATCACACCATTTTCAATGAGGTTTCAATGTTTTTTTAATAGGATCCAAAAATAGTATAACCTCACTCAAATAGTGTAACTCAATTATCCAAAAAAAAAAAAATTATTTTAAAATATTAAAGAATCTTCTTCGTTGATGATATTCAAGTGATTTTTGGCCCAATGTGATTATAAATTCATCTTAAATTTGAAAAAAATTATAAAAAGGATTCAGTGTTCCGTTTAGGATAAGGATTTAGTGATCTTGATTCTTCATCTTAGCGAATTTAATCTTTGTGAGAAAATTGATAGAGATGCTAGAAAAAAAAATTGAAAGAGAAAATAATCTAGATTGCTTCTTGAAAAAGAATGGCTGATTCGCAATTATAAAGAAACTTCTTGAGCAACAAGTTTAGGCTTCTTGAGCAATAGCTTAAACTTTTTGAGCATGCATGCTTGGCTTATTGAGGTTTCTTTCTCTTTTCCATTCCCCCCCCCTTTCTATATTATAGAGAAAGACTCATAACTAAGAAGTGTTGAGAACTCATAATTACAACTAGTGAGGTCTACACAATTTGAGTCCAACTTGATTTGAGCATGGGTTTGAATCTTTAGGCTAGCTAAAATTAGCTAGGTTCGATCGTCTCTAATCAGAGCTCTCCTAATTTGATGATTTGACTGGTTAAATCTAAATTTCATGAACCACTTTGTTGAACTTAGTTTTTTATCATTTATGTCCTACTTGGAAAGCTGTTTTGACGTCTCATCTTGTAGTAGATAATGGTGTCTTCGTTTACAGTCTTCTCTTGGTCAATCAAAGTCATCTATTAAACACAACTTCTCAATCAACTTGTAAACTAATATCGATGGCTCAAATACCTTCAAGTTCTCAACATTCACAACTAAATACACCTTCACATATTAATGCAACTTGAGTTAGCAAATGTTGTCTCCAATTTACTTCAACACTTTGAATGCTCCATAAGTTATTCTCTTTTTAGTTATTCCTTCCCCAAGTATAGCTAAACAATATCACCAACTTGGAGCCGACCCTCAACCCGATGTCGATTTGTGTCACTCTTTTGTGTTTTTGTTGAGCCCATTGAAACTATTATTTAACTTCCTCATGCACCCATCGGATGCGCTCAAATAACTTCTGAGCTTGTAACATTGTGTTGCTTTTATGAAGTTGAATTGATTATAAACTATAGATCAAAAAGGCTTGGGTGTAATTAGTCTAAGCATACCTCTAATGTTGATTTAGTCATGGAGTTATTCACGTGCAATTAAGTACTGATGGAGGATATTTTGGTACCATCCATAATGATGGCCAGCAACCACCTCATATCACATGTGGTGCCCTTAGTCAAAGTAATACATACATCTCAAAGCAGTACAAAACAACACAACTCGATTGAGAAACGGTTGTGTCTCGAAACAACACCACCCGACTCAGAAGCGATGCATAGCAGAATTCACGTCGTTCAGAATCGCATGAATCAATATTCACCATTGAGGATATAGCTATTGAATCTTATATTTATATGATAAAATCAATTGATAAGATTATGAACCAATAAGATTTTAGGAGAAGTGACACAAGAAATACTTTAATCATGAACACGAATCATCACAGGGCAAATTATCAAAGCAAAAGAATCAAACGTTGAGTCCGAAGGATTAGTCGACATGCCGAAGGAGGACTTCGTACCATGAGTTAGGGCATCGGGCCGGAAGGATCAGTTATTACCCCAAAAGATCAAATGTTGTGAGAAGTTAACATGTCGAAAGATCGAGCGATACAATGAAGGAGAGGACGATGCGCTAGAGTTTCGGGCGAAGTATCAGATGATCAGATGATATGCCGAAATGCTGGACAACGTGCTGAAAGCTTCGTGATTGTGATAGATATGTGATTGAGTGGTTAAGTCTTGATCGAAGTTGTTTGGGCTTTAAATGAGTTGAAATTTGGTCGAAACCATACCATCTTAATTAGGAGCCTATTGGGCCTGAATCAAGATGAAATTAGGCCTATTGGAAGGCTAATTCGGTGACCTTAAGTAGGCCTGGGTGGTTGTACTACTAGGCTCAGGCGGTGGTATTGCCTAGAGAGTTGGAAAGCACTATTTGTGCTATTCTGAGTATTTCGACGATGGTACCACCCCCTACCGGTGGTGGTACCACCAAAGACTAGATTTTTTGGCTTTGTTTGGTGGTAGTATTGCCTGGTGCTGACCATAGAATCGCTAGTACCCCCGAAATCTTAGGGATTTAAATTTTTGGCTTTATTCTTGAAGCCTTTTAAGGTTTATAAATATCTCACTCATGCTTTCTTGATGAAGCAAGAATTTTTTAGGTTAAAAGTGTCAAAAATTCTCTTTGAGCATTGATTGAGTCTCTTCCTCTTTCTTGAATTTAGAAGTGTTTCTAAGTTGTAGGAGGGTTATGTCTTTTGTAAAAGATAGGTGTAAATGTTCTCTCCTGAGCCGGCTAAAAGGAGAAGATGTGTAAAGGTTCTCTCTTGAGCCTATTAAAAGGAAAAATGTTATAACAAGAGTAGTTGATCTTCGCTCGTTAAAAAGAAGATTGATAGTAAAAGTCGATGACCTCGAGGAAAGAGGAATCGAGAGTAGACATAGGTTAGGACGATCGAACCACTATAAATCAGTTTACATTCTCCTTATATTTTGATTTATTATTGCTGGTTGATTTACTTCACTCATTATCTTTACTTGCACTTTTGGTTAAACTTATTTCCAATATAGATTTATTGATCAAACTTTAAAAAATCATATCTTTTAGCAATAGCACTAATTCACCCCCCACCCTCTTAGTACCATTTTTTATCCTAATAATTGGTATTAGAGTCTGGTTCTCTCAGTTAGATTAACACCCAAAAGAGATTTAATGATTTTTTCTAGCAATTAAGAGAGTCACTCTACCACTCGTTCTCCTATGTTCAATGGGATGGATTATACATATTGAAAAACATGAATGTGAATCTTTTTGCTTTTTATGGATTTTGATCTTTGGAAAGTCTCCAAATTTAGTTTTAAAAGAATTGCTAAACCGATAAATGGATGGAATGATTTTGAGAATAAAATATTTTTCTTAAATGCTAAAGCTATGAATGCTTTATTTTAGATAAAAATAAGTTTAAACGTATTTCTACTTGTGACACTGCATATGATATTTGACATGTTATGATCATAATGACACTAAGATGGGGTGGGGGGGGGGGGCGGTGAATTAGTGCTATGACAAAAAGAATATGATTTTATAAAGTTCGATCGATAAAATCTATATCTGAAGTGCATTTAACTAAAAGTGTAAGGGTCGTAAGTAAATTAATATGCAATGACAAAGTAAAGGCAAGAAAAAGCAAACTCATTTATAGTGGTTTGGTCTTCCCAACCTATATCCACTCCCGCTCTCCTCGAGGCTATCGGCTTTTACTACTGATCTTATTTTCAAGGGATAAAGATCAACTACCCTTGTTACAACCCTTCTCCTTTTAACAAGTTTAGGAGAGAACTTTTATACCTCTCTTACACAAGAGACCTCAACCCTCATATAACTTAGAAATACTTCTAAACTCAAGAAGGAGGAAGAGACTCAACCAATGCTCAAAGAGAGTTTACAACCTCAATAATTCTTGCTCCATGAAGCAAGCATGAGTGGGGTATTTATAGACCCCCAAAGGCTTCAAAAATGGAGCCAAATATTTAAATCTCTGAGTTTTCGGGGGTACTAGCGATACCACTATCAGCGCTGGGTGGTACTATGCTGAATAGAGCCCTAAATTTTAGGCTCTAGCGGTACCACCACTGGCCTAGGTGATACCACTGCCACCTGAGTGGTATCACCACTAGCCACGGTCGGTACTACAGTAAGAAGTCTCGAAAAAGCATAAACTAGTGATTTTCAACTCTCTAGGCGGTACCACTGCCAAGGCCAGCTCAAGGTCATCGAATTGGCCTTCCAATAAGCCCAATTCGGTCATAGTTCAAGCTCAACGCGCTCCTAATTAAGTTGGTATAGTTTCAACCCAATACTAACTCAATTTGACTCCAAACAACCACTATCAAGACTTAACTATTCTAATTACAATCATAAAGCTTTCAACACATTGTCTAGCATTCTAGCATGCTATCTGATCATCCAGCACTTCGTTTAAACTTTTGATGTGTCGTCCTTTTCTTTGGCGTATTGCTCGAACTATCGACATGTTGACTTCCCACAATATTTGATTTCTTGATGCAATACTCGATCCTTCCAGCCCGATGCCTGAACTCATGGTGCGAAGTCCATCCTTCGACATGTTGACCAATCCTCTAGCCTGACATCCAATCTCTGACATTATGCTTTCCCCGGCCCAACATTTGATATTTTCTTGCTTCGATAATTTACTCTTCGATGGTTCGAGCCCATGATGGAATTTTTTCCTATGTCACTTATTTTAAAAGCATATTAGTCCATAAATTCATTAATTGATTTCATTATCAAAATCAAAGATTCAACGATCTCTCCATTTCTGATGGTAACCAATTGATGATGAAGTTTTAACTAACTTCCCTTGTCTATATGTCACTTTGAAATATTATAATAAACTCAAATTTAAAAAAATAATAACATTTCAATGCTACTCTTTGAATCTAATTGAAATAATTTTAATCAGAAATCATAGTGATTTTTAATAGTAATCATTATAAGAATTATATGTATAATTTTAGTTAAATAATCACTTCATATACATATTTAGAATGTTAAAATAGTTACTCATCTCATCAAATACAATATATATAAGAGTGCAACATAGTTGCTACGTCATTAAAAATATCATTAGTACTTCTTCCTCTTTTTTATCAACAAAAAGGAAAAATATGCGAGCTATTAATTTTCTTGCCCTTTTGACATCATCAAAAAGAAGAGAAGGATATCATGTTATCATAGTGTCACTTCCCTTCGTTTACATCAATGTGCCAATTATAAATCTACTTTGATATCACATTAAGGATATTAATATCGAAGATAAGTTACATCATGAGAGGTCAATTGATGATGAGGTATATAAGTCATGAATACAAAGGAGTTATATGAAATAAATCTTATATCAAGAAATCAAGATAATGATCCATTGGGATGAATCTCCTCTTTAATAAAAAGAAATAATTATAAGAAAATAAATATTAAAAGATCTTGATATGTATAAAATAAGTCTCAAGTTATAAATATCAAGAAGTCAAGTGAAATATCATGATTTGTTTAGATAAATCTATTTCTTAGTCATTAGCAAAAAGAAAGAATTATAGGAGAACAAAGATAAAATAAATCTCAAATCATGAATATCGAGAACTCAAGTGAAAGAAATTTCTTTTTTGCAAATAGCAAAGGAATCATAGGAGAATAATTAGTAAAACTCCTTGGCTGATATAAAATAAATCTCAAGTCATGAATATCAAGAAGTTAAGTGAAAGATCATGATTCGTTTTAAAAAAATCTCCTCTTTAATAAATAGTAAAAAGAATCATATGAGAATAATTAGTAAAAGTTCTTGATTCATACGAGATAGATCTCAAGTTAGTAATATCAAGAAATCAAGTGAAAGATCATAATTCATTTAAAAAAATATCCTCTTTAAAAAAAATCATTCGAGAACAAATAGTAAAACGTCTTGGTTCATACATTTGAATAATATTTTTTAACAAAGAGCGAGTTTGAATACTTTTAATATATCTCCAATAATTAGCTATCTAGGATTTGCATCTATATACTTTCATTCATTGGGTAAAGTTTCTTTGGAAGTAGATGTATCCAAGTTTTTTTAGAAAGGAGAATTCTAATTCAAATAAAATTCAAAAATTATCATCAAAATCATTTAACTTACTTTCGGGAAAGATTCTTATAAAATTAAAAATAACTAAAGTTCTTTAGTTTCAATTTATAAGATTAATTTTGTACTTGCATATACTAATCTCCTATGCCAAAGCCATTCATTATCATTTATAATAAAAAAAATTCATTATGAAAATTATCAAGATCAATAGAATAAGCATTATTATTTCTTAAGTCAATCATATATTTGTTCTTATTTCATATTTCAATGATGCAAGCATTAGATTCAAATTTAATATTATATCCCTCATCATATAGTTGACTAATGCTTGATAAATTATATTTTAAACTTTTTACTAAAAGAACATATTCAATCAAAAGATTTGATTTGTTACTAATATTTTTAATATCGATAATTTTTCGTTTGTTGTTGTCCTAGAAGGTGACATATCCTTCGTCTTGGCTAGTGAGTTTTGAGAATTATGTTAAATCTCCGGTCATGTGCCTTGAGCATCCACTATCAAAATATTATCTTTTGCTTCTGGCTCTTGTATAGAGACACACCTATAAGAAAGAGGGGTTTGCTCTAGGTATTTTATAGTTAGATCTATTTTTTTTGCTTCTAGCTCTTGTATAGAGACATTCCTTTATTGTTGTCCACCAAGGTGATATGTCTTTTATGGTTAGATCTATTTTTTTTTCTTTTGAATCATTTGTAGTTACTTTAGGAACCTAAGCTAATTTATGAAAACTATAATTTTTAAGAGAGCATGTATAAGCATAATGACTAAATCTTCTACAAAAATTATATTTAACTTTAGTGAGAATATGTAGTGTGGGTATTTTACAAATTTTGTTGGCTTTTGTTGAGTATTACTATTATAAAGTTGATTCCTTCCTTTCTTTATACTTAACCTTGGTTGACAAGAATCATGTTTAATGATTGATTTTTAATTTATAATTTTCTATTATTTGTTATGATAACATATTTAATTTTTTGAGTGAGTTTAAATCTTTACCTGTAGAGCAAGGAGTACAAGATTTTGAAGTTTTAATGCATAATTTTTAATGTATCAAATTTATTAGTATGTAATGCATGATCCATTTTTAGTACATTCTATTTTCTTTACTAATCTTTTTGAATTCATCAAATAAATTATGAAATGTATCAAATAATTCATCATAAGATAAAGATGTTTTGAAAGAGTCAGATACCTCATCGTTGATGGTCATTAATGCGTAATTTGCCACTTCATCTTTATTGATTTGCTCTTTATCTTCTAATGCATTTGATTCATCTCATATTTCCTTGATTGCTTTCTTTTTCTTTTGGATTGACAATGTTTTCTTTAGTTGTGGCAATTCATTTTTGAAGTGTCATGATTTTTTACATTCATAACATATTCTTGTATCCATTTTAGATTCACTCTTATTCTTATATTCTTGTCTTACAAAATTAGTTTTGTTTCTTTTTATAAACTTTTTAAGTATTCTTGTAAGGAGTGCAATGTCATCATCATCATCACTTGAGCTTTCGCTCAAGTAGTCTTCTTTGGTTCTAAGTGCAATATATTTTCTGTTCTTTGGAAGGTTTTCCTCTTGTTCTTCATGTGTTTTGTAGGTCATTTTATAGGTCATTAAAGATTCTATAAGTTTTTCAAGAGGAAAGTTGTTCAAGTCATTTGCTTCTTGGATAGTTGTTATTTTTGGATCCCAACTTTTTGGATGAGATCTTAAAATCTTATTTATTAATTCAAGATTAGTATAGCATTTACCAAGGAATTTTAAACCATTGATAACATATGTAAAATGGGTGTACATATCACCAATGGTTTCGCTTGGCTTCATTTTAAATAATTCATAACTATGTATCAGAAGATTAATTTTAGATTCTTTTACTCTACTTGTGCCTTTATGAGTAACTTCAAGTGTACCAAATATAGAGTAGCAAGTAGAAACACAATTAAATTTATTTTTGTCTAAAGTATAAAATAAAGCATTCATAGCTTTAGTATTAAAGGAAAATATTTTCTTCTCAACATCATTTCATTCATTTTATCGATTTAGAAGATTTTTGAAATTCATATTCAATGACGTTCACAAATCAAAATCCACATAAATCAAGAAAATTCTCATTTATATTTTCTAATAACTATAGTCCATCCCATTGAATATAGGAGGACGAGTGATAAAGTGACCCTCTTGATTGTTAGAAAAAGTTATTAAATCTCTCTTGGGTGTTAATCCAATTAAGAGAATTAGGCTCTAATACCAATTGTTAGGATCGTAATGGCAGTAAGAGGAGGTGAATTAGTGTTATGACAAAAAAAATCTGATTATACAAAGTTTGATCGATAAAATCCATATCATAAGTGTGTTTAACTAAAAGTATAAGTAAGAGTAGTGAGTAAGTAAATCAATATGCATGATAAAGCAAAGGCAAGAGAAAGCAAATTGATTTATAGTGGTTTGGTCTTCCCGACCTACGTCCACTCTTAATTCTTCTTCCCTTGAGGTCATCGGCTTTCACTATCTATCTTCTTTTCAACAGGTGAAGATCAACTACCCTTGTTACAACCCTTCTCCTTTTAATAAACATAGGAGAGAACCTTTATACATCTCATTTTAACAGGCTCAGGAGAGAACATTTACACCTCTCTTTTACAAGAGACCTCAACCCTCCTACAACTTGGAAACACTTCTAAACTCGAGAAGGAGGAAGAGACTTAACCAATCCTTAAAGAAAGTTTATAACACTTTTAACCTCAAGAATTCTTGCTTCATCAAGCAAGCATGCGTGAGATATTTATAAACCCCAAAGGCTTCAAAATAAATGGAATCAAAAATTTAAATCCTCAAGTTTTCGAGGTACTGGCGGTACCACCACCAGCGTCGGGTAGTACTACAACCAAACAGAGCCTCAGATTCTAGGCTTTGGCAGTACCGCCACTAGCCTAGGTGATACCACCGTCGCCTGGGCGGTACTACCATGAGAATTCTCGAAAAAGCACAAAACAGTGCTTTTCGACTTTTTGGGCAGTAGCACAACTTGGTCCTAGTAGTCCCACCACTTAGGCCTACTCAAGGTCACTGAATTGGTCTTCTAACCGGCCCAATTTGGTCCAATGGGCTCCTAATTAATTTGGTATGGTTTCAGCCCAATATCAATTCAATTTGACTCCAAACGACCATAATCAAGATTTAACCACTCTAATTATAATAGGACGGACTATCGCACTTCCGACAAGCCTTCAACAGCACATTGTCCAACATTCTAGCATGTCATATGATCATCCGACACTTCGTCCGAACTTCGACGCATTGTCCTTTCCTTCGACGTATCGTTCGGTCTATCAGCATGCTGACTTCTCACAACATATGATCTTTTAATGCAATACATAATCCTTCAGGCTTGATGCCCAAACTCATGACATAAAGTCTATCCTTCGGCATGTCAACCAATTCTCTAGCTCGACATCCAATCTTTGACATAATGTTATCCCCGGCCCAATGTTTAATTTTTCTACTTCAATAATTTACTCTATGATGATTCAAGTCCATGATCAAAGTTTTTTCCTACATCACTTATCTTAAAATCATATTAGTCCATAAATTCATCAATTGATTCATCATCAAAATTCAGAATTTAACATGGCATACACTTGAAATTACTCACAAAGGCATAAATAGAATAAAAGAATCTAAAATTAATCTTTTGGTACATAGTTATGAATTATTTAAAATGAAACCAAGCGAAATTATTGGTGATATGTACGCCCATTTTACGGATGTTGTCAATGGTCTAAAAGCTCTTGGTAAAAGCTATATTAATCTTCAATTGATGAACAAGATTTTAAGATCTCTTTCAAAAAGCTAGGATCCAAAGGCAACTAGACTTCAAGAAGCGAAAGACTTGAATAACATTCCTCTTAAAAAACTCATAGGATCTTTAATGACCTATGAAATGATTTGTAAAGTACATGATGAATAAAAGGAACGCATTCCAAAGAACAAGAAGAATATTACACTTAAAACCAAAGAAGACCATTTGAGCAAAAGCTCAAGAAGTGATGGAGAGTGGATTGAGATGTTGCCGGTTGTACCGCCCAGGCCGACGGTTGTACCGTCGTCGCCTAGGAATCTAGGTAATTTTCAACGATTGTACCATCGGCACTGGTGGTTGTACCACCCGTACTCAGATGTGCTTTTGAAATTTTAGCTCCAAATTCTAAAGCCAATTGGGGCTTATAAATATCTCAAGTTTTCTTATATTTTAGACAATAATTTTGGGATAGAAATTTTGTGATAAATTATGTGTGAAAATTGTAAGAAAAAAAAACGGGTATGGGAGAGAGGAAAGTCTTGTAAAACTTTTAGTTCTCCCATGTAAGGTTGTAAGGTTCATCTCCTAAGCATGGTAAAAGGCAAGAGGAAGATGTAAGGGTTTGATCTTCACCCAAGGAAGGTTGATAGTGGACGTTGGTGGGCCTCGGGAAAGAGGACTCGAGAGTGGACGTAGGCCAGGTTGAGACGGAACCACTATAACTATGAGTGTGCTTTAATTATTTTCATTTTACTTTTAATTACTCTTGAACACTTGATAGTTAGATACAAAGTTTCAATCTTTCAACCTCTTTAAATTAAATTAGTTTTTCAGTCGATTTTATTGAAATATAAAGAGAAGCTTCCGTTGTTCACTCTTTATTTTATGAAAGTAAGGTTTTTAAATCGAGCACTATTTCTCTTGTACTAATTCCCCCCCCCCCCCCCTCCTCTTAGTGCTAATTGATCCTAACAATTGGTATTAGAGCAATGTCTTCCTTATTGGACTAACACCTACTTGAGTAAATGACTTTTTTGGCATGAATGAGGAACATTCCATTTTATGGCCTCCCATGTTCAATGGGACGGTTACACGTATTAGAAAATAAGGATGCATATTTTTCTCATTTATATGGATTTTGATTTATGGCACATTGTAGAGAATAATTTTGAGAAATCTTTCAAACCATTGAACAAATGGAATGATTTGGAAAGGAAAAATTTTTCTTTAAATACAAAGGCTATGAATGTCTTATTTTGTGCAATTAATAAGAATAAATTTGATCAGATTTCCTCTTATGATTCGACTTTTGTGATTTGGCATACATTAGAATTGATACATAAAAGCACACTTAAGCTAAATGAATCATTAAATGAAATGTATTACAAAAATGAACAAGAAGAATACCTTCCTAAGAATAAGAAGAATTTAATATTGAGAACCCAAGAACACCTTACAAAGAACATGAAGGAATATGAACTAAAAAGAACATATGACTCCTCGAGTAAAATCTCGAGTAATGAGAACTTTGAACCTTTAACAAATGAACTGGATAAATTAATGAACATGAACCATAAAAATGATCTTAAGATGGACAAAACTTCTTGCTATGAATGCAAAGAGCTGAGACACTCCAAAGAATAAGATCAAAGCAATGAAGAAGTAGTCAACTATGCTCTAATGGTCATCCAAGACGAGGTTAATGAATGTTAAGTATTACTTTTTTTGAGTTATTAAATATGTTTCATGAATTGTTTGATGAATTTAGAAAAATTAAAAATCTTATAAGTTGCTTAAGAATGAACATAATTTGTTAGTTAGTAGATTTGATCAAATGCATAATACATTATCACCATATAATCTTTGCTCTAAATGTAAAATATTAGATGATGTTAAAGAGGAAAATATCATACTTAAACAAACATTAGAAAATTTTGAAATAGGAAATAAAACCCTTAATATGATCCTTGCTAATAATAGTCGTGTTAATAGAAGAAAGGGTATAGGCTTTGTTGGTAACACTAAACAAAACTCAACCATTTTTGTTAAAGGATCTACCTTAAATTTACCATTAAAAGTTAAATAAAAGTTTTATAGAAAATTAAGACATAAAGCCAACAAATGTTTATTTAGAAATTATAATCCTCACAAATTAGTTTGGGTTCTTAAAAGAACTATAAACAACAAAAAACCATTAGAAAAGAAAGATAAATTTCTTCATGAATGACCCAATGTAAAATGGGTACCTAAACCTAGACCCCTCATACTATAAATTTATCTCCTAAAAAGACTAGGAGCATTGAATAATGTTTTGAAGGTCGATGCTCAAGACATATAACTTTGAGATCTAACAGTCTTTCAAGCTCACCAGCTTAAATAATAACAAAAAATTATTAAAATAAAATCATAGGTAATGAATCTTTGGATAACTCATTGTTATAATTAATCTTGATTGCTCTAACTTTGGTATGCTAGTACAAAAATGAATTAGAAATTTTATCTAAATTCAAATTTATGAAAAGAAGATTTTGATGATGATTATGATTGAGTGATAGGTTCAAAATAATTGGCTTGAATATTTGTTGATTTAAATATAAAGGCTATTGTTGAATGACTTAAATATTATGGTGTTTATTGGCTAAGCTAAATATCATTGTTAAATGATTGATTTAAATGTTATATGATTTAAATGTTATGATAGTTGTATAAGTTGTATGATTAAATGATATTGTTGAATGATAGAATTTGAGCATAGAACAAAATAGAAAAAGGAGAGAAAAAACATACTTCATTTTTTGAAAAATTAAAAATATTTTTAAATGAAAATGAAATGAGCATGTTAACTAATTTCACTAAGTGTAAAGAATTAGACTCACTTAAGAAAGAAAAATGATTGGAATTAAAATAAATCAAAGCTCTTGTTTGAAAATTATTTATTGTAATGATTTTGATGATCTCTTTTGGAAATAATTCTTAGATTTTTAGTTTTGAAATGGTTGAAAATATTTTACTTTGTTGAAAATATTTATTATGATCTTGATGTTTTCTTTTAAATGAAACTCAGTTTTTGATGACAATGCATAAGGGCATTCTTGAAACAAATTATATAAAACAACTAAAAAGGAGTATAATTATTCTTAAAAATATTTCTATCCTATCAATATTTTAACAAGAGATAAAGTGCCATCATTATTGTTGAATCTCTTAAACTATAAAACTAAATTTGATGATTTAAATTTAAAAAGTTATCTTGACATCTTGATAATTGTAACTTGAGATCTTCATATAAATCAAGATCTTTTACCATGATTCTTATATTTTAGAAAATCATCAAAATGAACTATGATCTTGTTCTCCTATGTCTCCTTTTCAACTTACTAAAGAAAAATTTTCATCCTAATCATGATCTTAATTTCTATAACTTGATGAATAAAGACCCTTCTTATTATTTGATCTCCTAAGAATTCTTTTTATCATCTAAGAAGAGATTTATCAAAATGAGTTATGTCATTTAGTATTCATAATTTGATATTATTACCCTTAATGACATGATTCCTTTGGTTCTATTTAGAACATAGATACAAAAGAAAAATTAAATCATTATATTTCTTTTTGATAATAAAATAGGGGAGGAGTTAAAATTATTAATTTGGTTAGAAGAAAATTTGGATATAAAAAATCTTCTAACATTGGATGAGGAGCCTATTTGCCAAAAAGAAAATTAGAAATTTTAAATACATGAGATTTACATGGTTGGATTTTTAATTTACTTGAAATTTTGAATACATAAGATTTCTTAATTACTTATGTTGAAATTCACAAACAAAAAGGAGGGACAATTTCATTAAATCATGTCTTTTGGATTTGAATTTTCATGATATGATACCCTTATACTTTTGGGTGTAATTAGAACATTGATGTAAAAAAAATTATACTATTATATTCCTTTTCTTGACAATGACAAAAAGGATGAGATAAAATTATCAATATGATTAAAAGCAAAATGGATATGATAACATTGAGAAAAAAAAATACTTAGAAGAAATTTTAGATTTTTAAATTTTCTAAATACATGCGAAATGTATAATTCACAATTTGAGCTTGATGTATTATCATATTTTCTTTTGGATTTCTTGACCTATATAAATTGAGCTTCTTATCAAAATTTACATGAGATGATCTTCAAAATGCATGATTTGCTATATTTTGGAATTCTTGATTTTCTATTGTGTTTGAAATTCTACGTAAGATGAATGCATAAGTGAATCTTGGATTTCTCAAATTTTTTAGCTCATCTTTAAAATAATCATTTCAAAATTTACATCTATAAGATTGAGGTTGAGAGCTAGGAATGCTAAACCATGAGAATGCTTGAATTACTTGATTTGCTACTCTTGTTTGAAATGAAATGAATTAAAATGAATGGGTAGTTCTTAACTTTTGGATTTCGAAATTTATAAGATTAAGTTCTATTTTTGTGATATGATGTTTTTAATTCCCCTCCTTTGTTTCTTCTTTATTATTAAAAGAAAGGGAAGAGAAATTTTCATAAGAAAATTAGGTTTTTATCCTATTTTATTTAGGGAGAGTAATACAAAATTTATTTTGTAAAAAATGAAAACTTTGACATATAATGACCTTATGTCTCATAAAATTACTTGCTTACTAGTTCACCTCTCTTTGATGATGTCAAAGGAGTAGAAATAGCGAATTGATGACACAAAAATGACACACATGTCAAAGAAAAATTCATGAGAAAATTATTGACACATGTGCCTTCAAATCATTTTCTTTAACATTTCACCTTTTTTTTATAACAAAGGGGGAGATGACATATTGATGACATATGTAGAAAAATAGAAAAATAAATATTTTTTCTATTTTTGTTGATAATCAAAGAGAAAGAAATAATTGATAACTTAAGGAAGAGAATTTCAACTTAATGTATGATTCATGATTTGTTGAAATTAATGTTATATCGTAATGATTTTTGAAAGAAGGAAATTTTACATAAAATTCTTGGAATATTCTTGAAATTTTGTTGATTCATGATTAGTTGAAGTAAATATCATGTATCGTGTATGATTTGATGATTTTGAATTTCATGGTATCTCATTTCAAGATTTGAATGGATGATATGTATGATACTTGAATTAAAGATTGTTTGATTCTTTTGAATTTAAGCTTTCTCATTATTTGAATTAATGACATGGATTTAGGGGGAGTAAGGTTTAACTCTCATCATCAATTGACTTTCATCATTAAAAAATGGGAGATTGTTGAATCTCATATTTTGATGATGAAATCAATTGATGAGTTATTAATCTAACAAGATTGTTAGAGTTGATTGATGCAGAATTAATTACGACATAGAGAAAATTACAATCAGAGTTTTGGCCAAAGTCAAGTCCAGGCATCAGACTAGAGTGAGGACGATGCGGTTGGGAACTCACCTGAAGTGCGTCGGGAGCTTGTCGAGGGTATTGGGAGCTTGCCAGGATAGCGCAATTGAGTTCACCAGAAGAAGACCGAGACTCACCGGAAGATTGTCGGGGTAGCCAAAATGCTTGCCGAGAGTTGGGAAGGTCTTGATTGGATTTATTGGCCATGTTGATTATAATTAATTAAGTCATAGTTGGCATTATTAAGATTGAGTCCTTCTTGAGTTAGATAAGGAAGGATCCAAATTAACTCAAGTGAGGCTAATCGGGTCCACTATGGAGAGTGGATTGAGCTCAATTGGTTGACTTGAGAAGTGGTCAACAAAATGTACAAGTCAAAATTGGAAAAGTGAGTAGAATCATTTTTCCATGTTCTTTAACGGTTGTACCATCGGTGAGCAACGGTGCAAGTTTTCGGGCAGCTACCGACAATTGTACTACCCAAGCCGGCAATTGTACCATCACCGTCTACGAATCCGGGCAGCTTTCGACGATTGTACCACTCGTACCCAGATTTTTTTGGGTGCATTTAAAATTTTAGCTCCAAATTCTAAAACCAATTAAGGCCTATAAATACCCCAAGTTTTCTTACATTTTAGATAATAATTTTAAGATAGAAATTCTGTGATAAATTATGTGTGAAAATTATAAGAAAAAGGGAAGGGGTAAGGGAGAGAGGAAAGTCATGTAAAACTTGTAGTTCTCCATTGTAATGTTGTAGGATTCATCTCCTAATCCTGGTAAAAGGAGAGAGGAAGCTGTAAGGGTTTAATCTTTACCCAAAGAAGGTTGATAGTGGACGTCGGTGGGCCACGGAGAAGAGGACTCGAGAGTGGACGTAGGTCAGGTTGAGGCCGAACTACTATATTTGTGAGTGTGCTTTAATTGCTTTCATTTTACTTTTGATTGCTCTTAAACACTTGATAGTTAGATACAAAGTTTCAATCTCTTAACCTCTTTAAATTGGTTTTCAATCAAATTTCTTGAAATATAAAGAGAAGCTTCCATTGTTCACTCTTTACTTTACGAAAGCAAGATTTTTAAATCGAGTATTATTTCTCTTGCACTAATTCACCAAACCCCCCCCTATTAGTGCCAATTGATCCTAACATGTTGATGATACATAATATCAAACAACAATTCTATAGTCCCAATTATGTGCCTGGTCCTTAGACTTGAGACACCAAAGATATCTTGTTTGAGTACTTCTTTCCTTGATGTCGGACTTATATGTTTGAAAAGTTTCAGATATGATACAATCAGTTATCGGGATTGGTAGCGAACCTTACAAAGACAATTGAGTGTCAATAGAGGATCATCCACTCTCGGTATCACAAGAGAAATATCTCATGTGCTCTCGCTCATGCAAAACCCTAGCCAGGGTTGTTCGGATTAAGAGAGGAGTTCTCTAGAGATTCTGATTAGAGCGAGACTCAGATAGATTCTGTATGTGGCCTGACAATGTCATGCTCAATATATAGTCTCTGAGATATTAGATGAATGAGGTACTATAGATTAGTAATTGAGAATAGACAAGTTCAATGGATTAGATCCTCTGTACTATTTAGGGATTATAACGTAGTGATCTAGTATGTCCATATTCGATGAGTTAAGTGAATTGTTATGAGATAACAATTCACCAAGTCAGAAGAATTTCTAATAGGTGAAACTCATGACTAACTCGATATTGGGCCTAGAGGGTCACATACATTTGGTTGATGATTGCAGCAAGTAGAGGATTAAATATGAGTTATTTAATAAGCCTTATTCTCATTGGATGAAATTCAATATTAATGGACTCCTTGCATGAGGCCAAATTAGAGGCCAATTAAGATTATTGGATAAAGATCCAATAATCCAAGAAGTAAGGGTAATTAGATAGAGATCTAATACCCACTAGGGCAAAATCTATTAAGGTTTTTTGATATCTCTCTATAAATCGGAGGTAAGGCAGCCAACAGGGTGAATGATTGTATCTTTGGCCGCCCCCTCCTATTCTCCTCCCTCCCATCTCTTCTCAACTGACCACCCTCTCCCTACTATGAGAGGACAGTGATTAGATAAGCATCGCTGCATCGATCCACCATGTGGATACCGCTAGAGAGGAGGGAATCTGACCTCTTTAAGCCTCTTCCATTGGATTTGAAAGTTTCAGGGATATGCAATCTCCCTAGGTAATAAATCTCACATGTCTCATAGTTTTCAATTTTTATGATTTTTCACGCATCAATCGTTGCACGATGACGTGATAAATGTAGAAAATCAGTTTTGTTTTATTTTTCACTACACATATGATTCTCTCATGGTTTCCCAACAAATTGCATCTCAACCGAGCTTGTGCCCTCACCGAGCCGTGCACCTTAGCATGAAGACATGAGGTCTGCAACTCGGTTGAGCATACGTGCTCCCAAGTCGTAGATCTCAGCATAAAGACCTGAGGACTATACCTCGACCGAGCCTACATGCTCCCAAGCCGTGTACCTCGATATGAAGACCCGAGGGCTGCACCTTGGTCGAGCTTACACGCTCTCGAGTCGTGCACCTTGGCATGAAGACATGAGGCCTACACCTCAACTGAACCTACGTGCCTCTGAGCTGTGCACCTCAGCATGAAGACTAAGGACCTGCACCTCGATCAAGCCTACGTGCTCCTAAGCCATGCATCTTGGCATGAAGACACAAAGCATGCACCTCGGCGAGCCTATGCGCTCCCGAGCCATGCACCTCGGCATGAAGATATGGGGTCCGTACCTCGATCTAGCCTACGTGCTCTCAAGCCGTGCACCTTATCAGAAAGACTTGGGGCCTGCACCTCGGTCGAGCCTATGTGCCATAAACCGTGCACCTCAGCATGAAAACCCGAGGCCTACATCTCGATTGAGTCTACGTGCTCCCGAGCAGTGCACCTCAGCATGAGGATCCAAGAGTTGTGTCTAAACTGAGCTAACATATTTCGACAACATGTATTTCAGCAAGGTAGCTCATCAAGAGAGACTCATAAAAGAAGCACCTCTATGTGCAGTTGGTAACCACCTCTATGTGCCCCTTATGAGAGACACAAGGTACGTCTATGTGGGTAGGAGAAAATGAGAAAGGATATTTTGGTACCATCCACAATGACAGTTGGTAACCACCTCATATCATATGTGGTGCTCGCCAACCAAAGTAACATACATATCTCAAAGTAGTATGAAATGACACAGCCCGATTAAGAAATGATTACACCCCGAAGCAACGTCACCTGGCTCAGAAGTGGGATATAGCAAAATCCATGCCGTTTGGAATCGTATGAAGTGACACTCGCTAACGAGGATACAGCTCTGTGCAGCATGGGGTTGGAATGGTCACCCTAGAATGGATGAATCGCCCGCCTAAAATATTGACGGATGCCAATAGTGTACAGACGACTGACTCCATATAAGAGATATAAAAATCACCCCCAAGCAGATGTCAAGGGACATTGTTTACTCACAAAAATTTATCTTAAGCTTCACAGGGGTTGAGATGGAATCCTCCTTCCCAGTGTCAACATGTTGTGTAGGAACTCAGTGCTAAAATCAACTCTGAAATATGCCACGGATCATCCTAGGAGACGGTAGCCCCGATCTTCCATTCCTTCTCTACTAAGCCTTCTCTCCGAGTAACCACATGGATGATCTTACACTATTAGGATCGAACCAAGCTCTGCTCATCCTTGAGCCACAGCATAAAGAACCACAACAAGTGCGAAGTGCAAATATGATAGGTTTTTGTCCATATCTTCAAATGTCAAAAGTTGTATGCTCTTAGTAGATAAACTATCTATTTTAGTTTATCCATCTATCTACAGTGATAATACAATATTTTTCTTCAATTGAGCATCCATTGCAACTAAAAGCAATCTCCAAAAGATACTCAACAACCATCCATCTAGTTGGAAGCCCAAAGCATCCATAAGCGAGGATCATCAGTCTGATATCACCTGATCTATTTGGGAGAAGGATTCAGTGATTTTGATCCTTCCTCCAAATGAATTTACACTATATGGGCTGATTGACAGAGATGTTGCGAGAAGAGAATACCAAAACAGAAAAGGATTTAGGTTTCTTCTTGAAAAAGAATACCAATTTATGCAATTATAAAGAGATTTTTTGAGAAACAAGCTCATGAATTCTGGAGCGTGCAAGCTTGGCTTCTTCAGGTCTGTCTCTCACTGACATCTCTCTCTTTTTTTTATAGTTGTAGAGGGAAAGACTCGTTACCAGAAATGACTCCTAGTCGGAGTGTAACTCTAATTACTAAGTAAAGGACTCCTAATCAATTGAAGTCTTCTCAATTTTAGCCCAACTCCTAGTGATCTAGGAGGGATGGAATTTGGCCAAATTTTAGCTCTAGCTTACATCTTTGAGCTGCTCGAACTTGAACTTAAGTTTGGTTAATTCTCCTTCATCAACAGGCATAAAAGACTGCTTACTATCAACCCCATTTTGCCATTAGTATTATTTTTGTTTTTGTTTTCTATTATGTAAACACTAAAGCATTATAGTCAAAGTAGCATCGTGCATGGTTAAAACTAACCCTATTTTTACGTGGCATAGATTGATTTTTGATTGATGGTCTTATAACGCGAAACGTCAATTGTCTTAATAACCTAGAATCTTCTGGATGGCATCTAACTAAATAGGACTTCGATTTGATCTTGATATCAATGTTACGTGAGTTATATATGATGACTTTATATGTAGGTACTATCTTAAATCTTTCATTGTGTGACTATTCAAAACTTGTAAATTACATCTTTATATTTTGTAGCATTCATAAAATATTTACTTAAAACTGTGCTTGTATGTCTTAAGCTTTGCTTCCACTATCTTATTTTTTCTTATAGATTTTTATGGTACTATAAGAGGTTACAGGTAAATTAACCCTTTATAGATTGATATCGTCTTAAAATTTAGATAATACCAACTAAATTCATGATAAATTTATGAAAATTGAGACCATAGACTCCCTAAACAATGATTTTTTTGGTCCAAAATCTATAGTGACAACTTTACTATCAATTATGTAGGGCTCAAAAGCAGCTTTCCAAAATGAGTCCTAATAAGTATTTGACTTCGCTTGGAGAAGTTCTAATAATTTAAGTGTAATGGGTCAAAATTATCTTGTGTGCCTTGATACCTCTCTATTTTGACTGATTTGAATGGTCAAAATACATGGAGTTTGGAGAGGTGATCAAAACTAGAAGACTCCATTTAGATAAATTCACGGAAAGGAACAAGAAGTGCATCCTCCATCCATCTCTCATTCCCCATCTCCATCCCATTCCCTATTTAGATGGGACGGGAGTGGAGAATGCATGAGTTCTCTATATTATCCTAATTAATTTATTTTAATTTTTTAAAATAAAATTATTAAATTTATAAAAAATAATAATAATATTTATGAAAGTTTACACATCATAACAATATGCAAATATGAATATATCCGAATATAAACATAACCAAATATAGTAAGAAAACATATTAATAATTTTTTATTAAAAAATTCTAAATAAATCTATAAATTAATTATTTTCTCTATTAATCTCGCTTTTCTAATTTTTATGCTTAAATATCTATATAAGAAGGATCCTACATAAATAAGAAAATTGTTATGCTTCAATTGTACCAACTAACTTACAATCGATTCAACCAAAACTGATCTGATTTGAATCAAACGGGAGCTTGATGTGCCCAACATCTAAACCCATAAATTGATAGGACAGAAACGAGTGAAGAGTAATTTATCCGTTCCATCCTATAATCACGCACATACTAAGAAGTGCCCTCCGCTTATATTTTAAAAAAAAGAGGAAGAAAAATGGCATTTGGATTTAAACCCAAGTCACCATATTCAAAGTCTAAAAGTGCTAACAAGCACCATGGAGCCCGTTTGTGTGTTGACCGTTCTTTTTCCTTTTAGCAGGTTCCAAATTAAACCGGAATCAATTCCAATTCAAATCAAACTATAGTCAGGTTTACGGAGGACGTCACAAGAGTTTGGATCAAACTATATCCAGGTCTATATGGAGGTGGAAGACGTGACAAGATTGATGACTAAGAAGTGGATCCTATTTTAATTCGATTTGAATAAAAAATCGGATTGGTCTAAACCGGAAACGAGAACCGACCCGGACTAGGGCACCAAGCTGTAATTGATAAAAAAAAAAGATTAATAGAAAGCCCGGTTCTGTGTTATTGTGTTTTAAGCACCTAATTTAAATTGTGGGCACCTTTGTTTCCAGGTCGGACTTTTTATCTTTTGCCATTTTATCTCATCCTCGCCTATCCCCCTCCGCTCCCGCCGGAGATCGCCCAGGCCTGCGGCGCCACCCGGTTTCCCTCCTCCTGTCACTTTACTCTCTCTCAGTCCCCCGACCTGTCCCCCACCGTCCAACTCCTCTCTGCTGCTGTTGCGGCCCCCGCCGACGCCCTCCACTCCTCCCGTTCCCAGGCAGAGTCCATCCACGCCTCTGCCGCCGCCGCCCGCCACTGGCTCAAACACCTCTCCTTCCCCGCGCTCTGCTTGTCCGCCGCCTCTGCCGCCCTCCCCGCTGAATGCAGACGGCCGTGCCTGAGCCGGCGTTGCCTTTCTCGAGTAAGAAGGCGATGGCGAAGTCATCGGGCGAAAACGGACAGGCTTTCGAGTTTTGCGAGGTGTGCAGGTTGAATCACGACCAAGGGCGCCGGCACAAGTACTTCCCTTCCCACGCCCGCGCCCTCGCCGCCGTCCTTGCTCGCTTCCATGGGAAGCTCTCTGACGTCCGCTTCTTCCTTCGTAATCCCTCCTCTCTCAGCCCTGAGCACGCCGTCCTCAACCGCCTTTGGTGCCTCTTTTGCCGCTGCGACCTCCGCGAGCTCGGCAGCTCCTTCGCCTGGTAACCCGTAACCCCTTCTCTCCTTCTCCTATATTTCTTCCTCTGTCGAGTGATTTTTAGGGTTACTGATCTGAATCGGTTGTCACCAATAGAATTCGATGGCCCCAGGTCTGAGATTTTTACATTTTGTTATATTAATGTTTCTCCTTTTCAGGTCGTATCTTTGTATCAAACAATAATCGGTCATAGGTTTATATATTAGATCATTGGGTATATGTTTTGCAGTAGCAACACCGTCAAACATCTGGCGAGCTCGGAGCATTTGAGGAACCTGAAGGAGTTCTTGAGGAAGCATGGGGGAAAATTGGACCGGGTAGATTCTTTCAGGGTTTCTGAGGCGGAGCTCCTCAAGGTGACCAACTCTTCTCTTTTGCTTGAGGATGCGGTTGAATATAGACTTGATTTGATCTAACATTTGAGAAGGGCATGTATTGCATGATATATGGATGCAGCTGCGAACCACAACAAAGCATGTGCAAATATATGGTTTTGAAATTATTTTTGATCAACTATAAGTACCTAATGAATTATGTAATGGTTGTCTTATGACATGAACAAACACCATGAGGTGGAGTTACTTCCTGAACTATGATTGTTGATAGTCTATAGATCTTTAGTAAATAAGATCTGCAATGCAAAAAGCATTTGTCATACAGGTCAAAGTCACATGATATTCAATTCTTCTAGCCTTATGGACTTTGATTAGAAGTTGGTAAACACATACTTGCAGTTAAGAAATTCATATTGTTCATGCAAGCTTCATCTTTGTAGCATTTTAGGAAGTCAAAGAAAACAAAACTGTGATATCTTATCATGGAAAGTCCAAGCTGATAATTGGTTGATGAACTTGCAAAATTGGGACACTTTAATTGACCCTCTTTAACAAGTGCCATGGTCACAATGTGCATGATTTTATTTCTTATTTTACCTTTTTGGAAGTATGGATCGTGTAGGATATATCATCACTGACAACCCTTACAAATCAGCTTTCTGCATAGAAGGCTAATTTTTCTAAATTATTCTGTATGCTGCCGTTAACTCCTCAACATTTCTCTTACAAGACCATTAGAAGCATTTATGCAGTAATTTGGTTCTGTTTGCATATTATATCCTGATACAACACCTATTTTTCTCCTTGAACTTGGGGATAATTTCTTAGCTGTTTGCAGAATATAAACACTTGAAAAAAAGACATTTTAATTTATTTGACACAAATCTAAATCACATATATGTTTGTATGGTTATCAGCATGTTTTATGTAAGTCGATTATACATCTACAAAGAAATTGTTGACTTGGGCCTTTAACAAAATCTGGTTATGTATAACAATACATTGCTTTGTTTCATAACAACAAAACATATGAATGGGCAAAAGTTCTTGAGTCCTAGGTGGCATATCTGAGCATGATGTGATGCTACTTTGTGGCTTGCTTCTACTTGATTATTATAACCTTAATCATCAATTTTAAGCTAAATACAACATTCTTTATTTCTTAAGTCATACTTTGAGTACCTTTTTATTTTATAAATGGTAAATGTTGAAAGCATACATTATCTCAAGACCTTGTAATGATTTGACAAAGCGTTTATAGCTAAGCTAGCTAGTGCCTTAAAAAAAAATGGTGGGATGACATTGCTTCATAGAGAATTCCATGGTTTGATTGTTGTTTGATACTTCAGCCATCAATAGAGTTCTCATGGTTTTCTGGGCTTCTAATTCAGTGGATTCAAATATTCATTTAATCTGAGTTTAAATTGTCACACGTGTTATGTTCCATCTCAAACTGGTAGTTGTAATGGCATTCAGGCTCAGATGGTTCTACTCCTCATCAGTTGGGGTTAGACGTCTTGAATCTCGCGGTTCTAGGCCCATTATGTGTTAAGTTAATGGGTTTGTTTCAGGTTAGATTGTAACATGTTCCTATATTTCAATGTAAATCAGTTTGACTGTTGTTTGATTATGAAGGACAAAGTAGCTGTCACTTCTCATAAGGCTGTATTATACTAATATCTGTTTCTGTATTATATTGAAGTTTTCATAATTTCCTAGAGTTATTTTACCTCTTGGAAATCAAATTTTGTTGGGTTACGTCTATCCTCAACTCTAAAATAGTAGTTATTTGGTTGGTTTTTGCAATTGCAGTGGGAGAAAGGCTGTGAAACTCTAAACAATTCGACATCATCATCTTGTGAGAGGTCTATAGGACCATCAACCGGTTCATCGAAAGATATCCAATATGCACTTACCTCTAGTGATATGGACAATTTCGAAAAAAATTCTATCAATTCTTTTGTTTCAAATGCTTCTCATTCTGTTATGCCTTTACAATGTCCTACAAATGAGAATTATGATAATGAACATGATCCGGCAGTTAGTGCATCCAACCCGCATATTGCTACTTCTTGGTCCATGGATACACGGGGGAATATTGGCCTTACCAATACCTATGTCTTTGGTAGTGTTTCAAGGCATTTATCAGGTCAGCCCTCTGTTGTTTTTTACGGATATTAATTTTTTCCTTCTTTGCATGGGAATGCACTTGAGATTCTTATTGTTAATTTGTTGATGTTAGTTCTTGATGATGCCTTGATTATTTCAGACGGAGAGCCTTCATGTCTTGCCAGTGATGCAAAAAGCTTAATTGGTTGGCCTCTAAGCAATGCTATTGTAAGTTTCCTCTTTTATCGTGTATCTCATATTTGTTGCACTTAAACAAGAATTTGATCGAAGCTTTTATGACATGTATCTTTCAACGTAGCTTCTCATTCATGCTTGGGCTGTTCAGAAAGAGTTATGAACAATAGTTTATAATCATGTTTTTGCAGGGAAAATTCAGGAACATAATCCTGAATTTTGAACGGCTAAAAGGTTAACAAAACCTAATCCCTTTGGTAGGTATATGATGAACTAAATGTATAATAAACTTAAGTGCATTACTCACTGAAGCTTTTTAACACATGAAATGTTGGTATGTCACAACTTATTTAACTATAAACTCTAACTAATTAAACTACTACAAAGGCAAAAGAAAACTGATCAACTGTCAGTATGGTATGTACCGAATTGTATCGAGCTATATCGAGCATATCGACACACAGTACACTATGGTATTGAGCTGTACCGAGCGTATCGGTCCTTTATCGGACTAGTACGTACCGTTGGTACCGAGCGGTATGGTACGATATTGCAAACCCTGGTTTCTTGATAAGAATGTTAGAGGCTTTAGTGGGCAATTATTATACTCCAATGTCATTATTTTTCTCTCTATCTTTCATTTTTTGATGTAAGAATTTCCAATAGAGTTATTGATATGCTTAGTAGAATATTATATGTAGCATGGAGTCCTCTAGATTTTTGATGCAAGATCAAACATGGATATGTAATTTAAAACAAGGACCGAAATTTCACACAGTTTGGCTTGTACTGATCGACAAGGATTTGAATATCATATTGTACCACCCAGTATAGGCAGTATGTATCGGTCCGTCAACTGATTGGCACGCAGATCACTCGGTATCAGCTAGCGGACAGGAGGAGCACGACGACAAAGAAGACGAGGTTGCGACGCTCGCAGTGATTTAAAAAGCGCTAGGCGCCAAGGTCCCAAAATGCTCGAGGCGTCAAGCGCTTGCCCGAGCGAAGCGAGGTGCTAAAAAAATATATATTATAATTAATAAATATAATTATTTAAATAAAAATATGATATTAAATTAAGAAAATCTAGAAATATGATATTAAATAAATAAATATTAGTATTATTAAAATTTAAAATCAAAATAATATATTATTAATCTAATAAATAAAAAATATTGTTATCAGTATACTGCTAACAGTATACTGTTAATAGCGAAAGCGACAATGGTGACCTGATCGAGAAAGTTGTTTACTGAGAGCAGCGAAAGCGATAGCGGCGACTTGACCATAGTTGTATTGTTCTCGTCTAACCTGACCGAGAAAGCTGCTTACTGAGAGCAGCGAAAGCGGCAGCGGCGAGCAGCGACCGCGACGGAGAGTAGCGACAGCAGTAGCGCAACAATAGCTATAGTGGCAAGCAGTGACAACGGTAAGCAACGACAGAGGCAACGATAGCGGCAACAGAGTTGGCAGCATAATCGTGATTCGTGAGTGAGATTAGGGTTGAGGAACCAATTATCGGTGCGTTAGTTGGTTCGATTGAACCAACTGATGCGTGAATGTTGCTTGGTTTAACTCGGGCGCTCGCCCGAAGCGCCCGGCGCCTGGGCTCGGGCGAGCGCCTAGGTGACGCCTCCTTAAAGCGTGCTACCTGAAGATTGAGTGAGGCGCTCGGGCCTCGCCTCGCCTCGCCCGAGCACTTAAGCGAGCACCTGAGCGCCTTTTACAATCATTCGACGTTCGTTGGATGGAGAAAGCATGACGGAGGAGTTAGACATGGTGGGACACAAAGAAGCACTCTGTCGGGTGGAATGCGGCAAGGGGCGGGTCCTCGCTTCGTCGGGCAAAACGCAATAGGCTTCACCCTGAAGGGATCGTGGCTGCTGTGGTCGAGGAGGTTGCGGTTGATAGTGAAGGGGGTCTTGGCCCAGGTTGGAGTGCTACTTCCCCTTCTCGCTCTCGCTGCCATCTTGGTCTTCTTCCTCACAATCGCTGAGGGTGGCAGCGACAGGGGAGCGGGAGAGAGCTCGCCCTGGGCTGGATTCGCACCAGATTTGGCTGCCGCGGGAGCATTGCGGAGTGCCTCACGGGGGATGAGTTCGAGATGGGGACGGAAGCGACCCATTGCATCCTCGCCTGCTCCACCATCACCCGCTTTCCGTCTCTCGATACCTTCTCGCATTCCCTTTCCGTCTCTCGAAACCATCTCGAAATGTGAGATGGTTTCTTCTTAAAAGAAGGTTGTACCGCTCGATACGTTGTACCATATTGTACCGAGCAAAGTTTGGTACACCAGTACGTTACAAAATTAAAAACCTTGCTGACCGGTATTTAAAGGTCCAAGGCTGAATTAAGATGTGGATTGATCTATTAGAGAAAAAACTTAAAAGGTTAGTGCTTCAACTAGGGCTCCGAATGTGAGCCCTCTTCTTCGTATGTCGTGAGTTGGAATTGCGAGCTGCTGGCTACCACCTGTCACCTCCTAGTCGCCCATTGGGTGTGTGGGCCTCATGTACACATCATCCTTCTCTTCCTCCATTGCCTCCTCTTTGTCCTTTTCCTCCTCTTCTTCGTCTTCCTCCTTTCTTCTCTATCTGCACTACCTCTTTTTCTTCCTTTATCTGCCTACTCCTTTATCCCCTATTTCCTCCACTACTTCCTCTTTTTTCTTCATCTGCCTCCTTTCTCCACTTCTTCCATTGGCTTCTCTTATTCCATGTATTTCACAGCTTTTTCTTCCTCTTCGTTATATATTAGTGTACTGAGTGTCGGTATATTGATACTGGCATACATACTAGTCCAGCTATGGACGGGTAGAATATCTCAGTATAAAATCATAATCCTTGATTTAAAAATATTTGTCAGTTTGGTTTTTATTGGTTTAATTAGGCACTGGTCTTGGACCATACAATTTGGTATTGCTAATTTTTCATTCTTTTCTTAATGTTATCAAGCGGGGAAGTGACTTAATACTTGATATCTTGGTACCTATAATTTCGATCTGTTATCGGTATTGATTTGTATATCAAACATAAGAAGGATCGACACAAACATGGGACATAGACATGGCAACATGCCATTTCTTAAAAAATTAAGACATAGACGTGACAAGGACATGTGTATTTTTTAATATATATAATATTCAATTAACATGACTTTTATATATTTATACTTAAATTTTATAAACTTAGCAATGTGAACAAATAAATATCATCATACATGTTGAAACAATTAAAATAATCTGAATGTAAGTATCAAAATAAAGATTGAGTATATCAAATAATATTTAATAACCACTAGGCTCATTCTCTACATAATTATCACCTCTATCTAGTGATTCATCAACATCATCATGAAAAATAATTTTTTCTAGCTCTGGTTTATAAATTTGTAATTTCAATTTTCAAGTACTCCAACATTTCCAACATCTCCAACATCTTTAAATGAATCAATTTATCTCCCTGTGCATTAAGGAGTCATTTTTTTTCTTTTAAAAGAGTATACGAAAGAATAGACACTCTAGTTTCTCATAATATGATGAAAAGGAAAGTTGCACAAGTAACTTTAAAGCTAATGTTTAAAACAAAATAACAGATGAACCATATACAATCCACTAACTTTTAGGATTGATATGGTGGTGATCATGTAAAATTCATAATTGGCAAAGTATCCAACTCTACTAGAGAAATTAATATATACTTTGTTGGCATGTGTTCACTCCTCAATGGTTGAATAATATTTTCTTAGACATCTTGCTTTTCTTGAGAGATCTCTGTATTTCTTTATGAGGTTCTCGATTGAGATCCTCTTGAAACCATGATACCGCCCGGTACGAGCGGTACGTATCGGTCTGCTAGTAGACCGGTACGCGGACCGCTCGCTACCGGGCGGTATCATGGTTTTAGCCATGTATCGTCCGATACAGGGTTGTATTGGGTGGTAACGATCAAAATTTCGATCGTTGCCGCCCAGTACCGGGCGGTTTCAGCCTGGCTGCGATTGACTACGGCGAGGGAAGAAGCAGGAGAAAGAGGGAGAAGAAGAGGGAGAACTTCGGACGGTGCCACCCTCTAATTGCGAGGCGGCGGCTTGGCTGTCGGAGATGTCTGCAACCGGAGAACCTTGGGACGACACCGCGAATGAGGAGAACCTCGTGAGGCAGCAACTTCTTCGCCATAGTCTCCTCCTCATTGCCTTCTCCTTGTATGAGGCAATGAGGAAAAGAGGGAAGCGTTGACAACTTCTCCTCACCTGCGTGGGGAGAAGCCTTGACGACTTCTCATCCGCGTGGGGAGAAGAAAACAAGGCATACCGCTCGGTACCCCAGTATCGTACCCATACAGAGCAAAGCTCAGTACGCCGGTACGGTATGGTATGGTGGACCTTGCCTTCAATATCAGAGATCTAACTACATTCATTATATGTTAGGATTCCATCAATATTTTTTATTGCATAAATATTTTTTAACGTTAGATTGATTTTATTTATTAATAAATAAATACATATTATTTGGACTCTATGTGTAGTTCATACTCTTAATTTAGCATTTAAAAGTATTTACATTGTAAAGAATATTAAAAATAATCAGTTAACATATGACGCTTGTAGTTGAATCTCCAATATTGTAGATGATGTTGTAATGATAAAAAGTTTTATTATGAAACATTATATGAGATTGTCTATATTAATGAGTTTGTGCTTATTGCAGTTAGTTACTCTTTGTAGCTGATACACGTTTTGGCTCAACCAAGGTTTGTGTTAGGATCCTAGCAGAGTCGGGTCCTAGTCGATTGAGTCGAGTCCTTTAATTAGGCCTTGTTGGCCAACCTAGACATGACATTAGGTCGGCTAGTAGAAGATTTGAGTCTATTGTAATAAATCAGCCCAAATCCTAGTAGGGTTAGGACTCGACTGAACTGGAGTCTGATTAGGAGTCGGAGTTGGATATGGGTCAGAGTCAATTGAGTCACGAATGTAATAAATCCTAATATAGCCACCTCCCCTAGTAAAGAAGTGGTTGACTAGGGTTTGGGAGGAGTCCTTATGGGATGGGAGTCTCCTAGCTGCCTCCTCCTCTTAAGAGAGACCGGCTAGGGCAAGAGGGGGAGAGTTCCACTTAGCTTGGACTCTCTCTAGGGTGAAATAAGAATAAAATTAGGAGTTAGAAACCCCTATAGCCACCAACCACATCATGGTTAGGAGTTGGCTAGGGGTAGGAGTTGAGGGGAAGAGGAGTCTTGGTTTAGTAGGAGTCTTGGTTTGCTTGGAGTAGAAGTTGATTAGAAGTTGGAGTTTGTTGGAGTAAGAGTCCTATTAGGAGTTAGGGTTTAGAAGCCCTATAAATAGTTTATATTCTCTCCTCTTTTCATCATCAATAGATCAATATTATTTTCAGTCTTTGTGCAGAAAAACAAGGAGGGAGGAACCCCTAGAGTTCCAAGGAGGCCGATCCCCTATAGAGATCACTCCAAGCTTAGAATTCGTAAGGGTTCTAATAGTTTATTGTACCATAACATACCGTTTGGTATGGTTAGTACATACTGATCCGACAGGGGACTGATACAGGTGATACATTGGTATACCCCATATACCGTGTGTCGGTACGCTCGATATGGCTTGGTACAGCTTGGTACGTATTGTATCGATAGTTGGTCGGTACACCAGTACAGACCGGTAAGGTGAACTATAAACTCAACGATTATTATACTTAAAAAGTTAAAACTTATTGAAGGTGGGCTTCAATCTGTAGTTATTAGCGGTCATGTTACATGGATGATAATATTGATAAAGTCAGATTTATGAAGGAAAAGATGCTCAATGATATTTGACAATATTGATTATACTCTTAATTTCACTAGACCTATTTATGAAATGTTTAGATTTTGTGACACGGATAAATTATGTCTTCATTTAATATATGACATATGGGATAGTATAATTGAGAAAGTGAAAGAAAAAAATATTTAGACATGAAGGAAAGAAATCAGATGAATCTTCATTTTTTTGTGATGTAATTAATTAAATTCTTATTGATCGTTGGACAAAGAATAATACTACACTTTATTGCTTGACTCATTCTTTAAATCTCATGTATCTATTAATTTTAATTTCTATTGATATTTGTTATATAATTAAGTATATTTATAAAATTATTATTATTTATTTTTAGTTTCAGATATTATAGTGATAAATATCTTCAAGAGTATCCCAATTTAGTACCCCACATAGAGAATTAGAGGTCTCTCGAGAAAGACTACAATGCCTAAGAAGATATTATTCAACCACTCAGGAGATTACATGTATTAATGAAGAATATGCTAATTCCTATGATAGAGATAGATTCTTTGTTGATTATTATTCTTTGCACAATTGTTATCATATCAATCATAAAAGTTGGGTTATGTATTATTCATCTGCTCCTCTGCTTCAAGCATTGGCTTTAAAATTACTTGTGTAGTCTTCCTCTTCATCATGTTGCAAGAGAAATTGGAGTATCTATTCTTTCCTACACCCTTTTGAAGGATGATAGAACTCCAGAAGGAGCTTTATATATTTTGATTTCTGAGGGGGTTCAACTCTTAGAACGCTATAGGGGTTCCTCCCTCCTAGAACTCGACACAAGGCTAAATAAAAGATTAATCTTGCTTGATGAAAAGAGGTGGAGGCTACAAGCTTATATAGGGCTCAAAACCCTAGCCCTAGGGGGGTGCTTCCTAAGTGAATTCCCTCTTTTGCCCCTCCTATAGCTGCCTTACCTAAATAAGGGGGGCGGCAGCCTAAGTGACTGCACAAGCCACATGCCTCTGCTAGAAACCATATCCGACCAACCTAGTGAAGGGGGCGGCGGCCAGGAAGCCCTAAGGCCCAAAATAAACCATAGCCATACTTCTTGATAGGATAAAAGTAACTAGGTGGGGTTTTATTACAATCTCACAGGGTTCTTATTAATTACTTTTAGGTTGATTAGGACTTAATCCTGTTGGAGTCCTATCAAGCCCGCCCTCTTTGAATCAGTCTTGTCCTCAAGGCTGAGGATCCATAAACTTAGGGAACCGGGTCTTCAGCTCATATGATTCCCATGTTATCATCAACTGAACTTTGGCCTCCTCATCAGCTTGGGTGTTAGTTGGAAGGATTTAGCTGAGTCGTCTTCTTTAAATTTCCATTTGAGATGGGATACCCTGAGGATCAACTGTAATTTTGATGTGGTGCACGAATCTGATCTCCAGGTTAGGTTCCTAATGTGATCCCCAATTTTATAAGACCCAAAGAAATAGGGAGACAACTTCCTTAAGGCTCGAGTTTCCTGCTGATCAGGCTGGAGGTGTAGGGAAACTTGATCTTCAATTTTTCGTCCATTCTGTAGTTTGTCAGGAGGCCATTTCTTCTTTGTGTGCTGCCATGTGATAAGTCTTTAGTAATAACCGATCTTTCTTCTGGAATGGTGATTGCCCTCTGGCATGGTTCAGGATGATGAGAGCCTAATCTGGCGTGAGCATGGATTGCAATTCTTCTGGGCTTACTCCTCTTTCGTGCCATGGACCTGTATCCAGCCAAATTTTAAATTTGGTAGCAATGAGTATCATCTTTAAAAACCTCGTGTGGAGTGTGTGGGAAGCTTGAGTGTGAATTAAGAGTCGATCATCTTGCATAAGGGTGATGTCAATCCCAACTCTGGATGTGTCTGCTCCAATCATAAACATCTTGCCACAACTTGGTGGGGACAATATTGTAGTCGTGAGGGCTATAGTTTCACTCGGCCAAGGTGGTGCATCTTTCTTTACAGTGAGAGGGATGATGTTTTGTTGAGGTCTGCGAATGATCCTTCTCTTATTCTGATTTCGCCACTGGAGGGGCTTAATTTTCTTACGGTCTTGAGCCGTAGATCGGAGGTCATCATCAAGGTAGTCTTTAAGCATCATGGTCCGATCCTGGGAGAAGTCGTGGAAGTCACCTGAGATTTGGAAGTACTGCATCATCAATCATGATGAGTTCAGCGAGATGTAACACTTCAGAAGTAACTTATCCCCGGGGAAAAGAATGTAGGGATGTGTCGGAAAATAAGCACAACCGAACAATCTGTGTCTCTATCATCTCTTGGGCGACCCTTTTATTTTCGACCTTCTGAGGTTGTAGGAAGCAATTTGGCCGAGCAATAGCTGGTAGAAGTTTCGGCCAGTTCAGCATAGGGGGGTTGAACAGCTTCAGAGGAGGTAGTCGTCTCGGTTTGGGTGGAGACGCCCAAAATTTCAGCAAGCTGTGGGAGATGGTTCTAATCTTCAATCTCATGAAACTCTTGAATTTGAATTGGAAAACTACTGGATTCTTCTTTTGGTACCCCCTCTAAGTGTTATGTTGTGGTTGTAGTCGCTAGGCTCCCTCGTAGAATCACCTGTTTTCCTTTTCTGAAAAATTTCATGGTTAGCTTTGAAAAATTCCAGAAAACATCTCCAATCGTGGATAACCAATCAATGCCGAACACTATATCAAAACCATCAAGAGGGAGGAGGAAAAAATCAACAACTATGTCTTGCTCCTATAGGATCAGTTTTACTCGCGGGCGCTTCTGGTTGCACTTCAGAATTTGGCCGTTATCTACCTTGACTTCGAACCCACTGTAATCTTCTTTTTGGGGCATTAAGTGGGCAGCAACCTTACTGCTCATGAAGTTGTGTGCTCTCGGCGTCAATGAGGACGATGATGGACTGTTGCTCGAGAAACCCTTCGATCTTCAATTTTTGCAAGTTGGTGTAGCCGGTTAAGATAGGGACCGTGTGGGTGGCCGGTTGTGGTGTATCATTCTCCTTGGGCTCAAGAGTCGTATTTTCAAATTTGGGTTTTTTAGTGGGCGCAATCATCAGCGGTGTCTCCTTTTTACATTGGTATTCTAGGCTCCACAATTTATCACAATTCCCACATAGGCCCTTTGCCGATCTGTCATGAAGGTCTTCTCTTGTTAATTTCTTCGGCTGAGGGGGTCGGCTGACAGTAGGAGGAGGTGAAAGCTATGGTGCCGCTGGTCGGGGAGCGACCCTAGTTCTCCGGGCTTCATAGTTCAATCGCTCCTCTTGATGTCGCGCGAAGGAGATGGATGCCTTAAGTGTGTACCGCTATTGCGCTTTAACTTCTTCCCGAATCTCCGGCTTCAAGCCCTCAATAAACGTCCTCAATATCTGCTTTTTAGACCAATCATAAGTTTGATTAGCTAACCTTTCAAACCTGTTTTGGTACTCTTGGATGGTGGAGGTTTGACGGATCATCGCTAGTTCTTCGTCAAGGTTCTTGTAATTGATTGGTCCTGAAGGTTTATATGCTTTTGGCTGGGATGTGGCTCTCATGCTTGAAGTTGTGCAAAGGAGATGGCTCCTCTTGATGTCGCGCGAATGAGATGGCTGCCTTAAGTGTGTACGGCTATCGCGCTTTAACTTCTTCCCGAATCTTCGGCTTTAAGTCCTCAATAGAAGTCCTCAATATCTGCTTTTTAGACCAATCGTAAGTTTGATTATATAACCTTTCAAACATGTTTTGGTACTCTTGGATGGTGGAGGTTTGACGGATCATCGCTAGTTCTTCGTCAAGGTTCTTGTAATTGATTGGTCCTGAAGGTTTATATGCTTTTGGCTGGGATGTGGCTCTCATGCTCTGAGCATCTTGATTGAGGTGCCCTTCTTGAAGTTGTGTAAAGGAGATCGATGCCGTCGAGGTGTAAGGCTGCCATGTCTTATCCGCGCTCTTTATCTCCGATGGGTTCTTTTTACAATCTGATTTTGCACCACGTTATGATCTTATTGGGCTCGGTGATCGGCCCAATCTAAACTCCTTGAAGAGAGCGTGTAATTTAGCATCCATACGCAGCTCGAAAGCCTCCAATTTGGCTTCGAATAAGCCCACCGATGTCATAACGTAAGGATCTCCAACCTGTCAAATAAACCAACTGAAGAGTGCAGCTGCAATTTTCAGGTTGAAGGTAGCGAATGGCAGCAATGTCGGGAATGCGGTGGTGAAGTCTCCAAGTGAAGGATGGCAGCCAAGGGTAGCAGCAACGGTGGAGGAAGAAGATGGCAGCAGTAATGTCGGCTGCGGTTCTGTGGTAATGCTGCAATATCGTCGAGGCTGCGATTTTTTCAGGTGGCTGATATCTGTCGGAAGATGGCAGCCGAGAGATCTGAGTCGGGAGGCAGCAGTGATGGTGGAGGAAGAAGAGGGCAGCAGCAATGTTGGCTACGGCTGTGCTGCGACTTCGTGGCTGCAGGTGGTGTTGGTTGCAGCAAGGGTGCGGCTGCAATAGGAGGAAGACGGGGTAGCGGTGTGCACGGCTGTTGCGGAGGAGGGCAGCGGCGGTATAGATGAGAGACCACTGCTGGTCGTGTTCACTTCGATGCTGGCCGTGATCAAGATAGTTGGCAGCGAAAGATTGCTGCGGGCTGCAATGTAGACCGATTGCAGCGAAAGATTGCTGCTGGTAGCTTTTTGCCGCAAAAGATCGCTGCTGGCTGCGATCAAGGATGATGGCAGCGAGAGATCGCTGCTAGCAGCGTTGTGCAGCGAGAGATGCGTGTTAAGGGTTGAAGGGATAAGGGAGATTGGGTGGCTGAAAGGTTGGTGGACCGAAGGTGGAAGGCTGCAATTTTTTGGGGCTTGTTTTGTGGCTGTTTTGGGTGCGGTTTGGGGCTGCGATTTGGTGGAGTTTTAGGGCTGTAAAGGTAGTGGATGAAGGTTAGGAAAAGGGTTTTGGATCTGGGTTAGATGGCAGCAGAGGTTTGATAGAGATTAGTGGGGGTATGCTGCGAATAAGTGATGGTTGTAGAAGGCTGCGGTTTTAGGCTTATTAGGTTGCTGTTTAAGATGCGGTTTGGGCTGCGGTTTTCTAGGGTTTTGGGGCTGATTGGGATGAGAGGTTTCAGAGCAAAGGTGGCTGAAAAGGTTGGTGGATCGGTAAGGAAGGTTGGCTGCGGTTTAGGGCTGATTTGGGTGGCTTTTTGGAATCGGTTTAGGGTGCGGTTTGGAGGGGTTCTTGGTGAGGATGGTAGGGTTTGAGGATGAGAGAAAGAGAGTTCAAAAACCCGCAAAAGACAACACTCAAATCCGATGGAATTCAACAAAGAAAGGTGCTGCGATGTGCTGTCCTGCCGAACAGATTTTACGTTGGAGAAACGATGAATTCTTGACGTAAATTCTAGAGGAAAATTTGAGGAAAATATGCAGAAATCCTCGGTTCAGATGTGGTCAATATCAGCAAAAATTTTGACAAAATTTCGACAGAGTAACTGTAGGAAAATAGGGTAAAAGATGAAAGGCAGATCCTTCGTCGTAAAATTCTAGCACTTGCGTGACGAAGAATTGGAGACCAATAAAACCGGTTTCAAAAGGAATTTTTTCCAGAGATCAATATTAGATGAAAGCTAAGATGATTTATGAAATTATATAAAAATTTCGGCCAAAAAGGAGAAGCAATAAACCGGTTTCAAGAGGCAAATAGGCGGCTGAAAATTTCTGCAGCGTTTCGCCTTCGTAATAACGAGAACATTTGTGGCAGTCGAAATTTGCATCGGATAAAATATGGAAAAACTCTTCAACGTGTAAGGTAAACGATTTTGCAGTATTGAAGAGGCGAGGGTGATGAAAATATACCAGATCTCCAGATCAAACACAGGGGGCAGCGGCAGACTGATTTGATCTGCGGCTGGGGTGGAAGGTGGAGGCGCGTGTCGCAGTAATTGTGGGAATTGCTTGGGAAGGTGAGGGCAGCTGGGATGGCTACAGGGGCAGTAGGAACGCTGCTCTGATACTAGATGATAGAACCCTAGAAGGAGCTCTATAGATTTTGATCTATGAGGGGGATCAACCCTTGGAACGCTATAGGGGTTCCTCCCTCCAAGAACTCGACACAAGGCTGAATAAAAGATTAAACTTGCTTGCTGAAAATAGGTGGAGGCTGCAAGCTTATATAGGGCTTAAAACCCTAGCCCTAGGGGGCAGTGATTTAAATAGGCGCTCGGGCGAGGCGAGGCCCGAGCGCCTCGCTTGATCTCCAGGTGGTGCACGCCGCCTAGGCGCTCGCCCGAGCCCGGGCGCCTGGTGCTTCGGGCGAGCGCCTGGGTTATACCAAGCGACAATAGCGCTGTCCCTGTCATGGAACGCCGGGTTCAGGTGAGGAGGAACAGGAGGGGGAAATGAACCTTCGTGCGAGAGCGGTGAGACGGGTGGTGCGATGAGCAGGAGCAGCATTGCTGCAGCGACAACGAGACGCGACGACGACGGCTCCTCTCTCTCTATAGCTCGAGCACAGTCTCTGTCGTGGAACATCGAGTTCAGGCAAGGAGAAAGAACAGGAGGAGGGGGAAATGGACCTTTGTCTGAGAGCGGTGAGACGGGTGGCTCGATGAGCAGGAGCAGCACTGCTGCAGCGACCACGGGACGCGACAACGATGGCTCCTCTCTCTCCATAGCTCGAGCACTTTGGACGCTAGCCAAGCGGGGAATCGAGAGGGGCATGGTACATTCCTCGACTATGAATGAGTGAATGAAGAGTGAGATTGAGAGGTGGTGTGTGTGTATTTGGGTGGATGAAGCAGGCACACCCACTCTCTCTCTACCTGTAGAGAGCTGCAGTAGCTGCACACCTACTCCTGCTGCTCTCCTACTCCTGCTGTTGCAACAATTGTAGAGAGCAGCAGTAGCTGCACACCTACTCCTGTTGCTACAACAATTATAGAGAGCAACAGTAGTTGCACACCTACTCCTACTGCTGTAGCATATTGCTACTCTCTTATTCCTGCTACTGCAACAATAATATCGACCTGTAGAGAGCAGCAGTAATATCGCCCTGTAGCTGCACACCTACTCCTGTTGCTGCAGCTATAATATCGCTGATTAAAACGAGAGGAGTAGTGCAATGCAACAGCAAAAGACAAACAAAATTGAAGAAGAAGAAATATAGCCAATAGAGGCCCGATTATTACATCAAACTTTTAACGCCTTTGCTTATGCATATAATAATAATAATAGCACGAAAAAAATAATAATAAAAAAATCACTCGTTAGTGCTGAGAAGAGGGATGGATTGGACGACCCTCTCTCTCTATAGCTCGAGCAACAGTAATTATATATATATATTATATATTTATTAATTATATTGTATATATATTTTTATTTTAGCGCCTCATTTCGCTCGGGCGAGCGCTTGGGCGAGCGCTTAGCGCCTTAGGCGTTTTAGGACCCTGGCGTCTTTTGGCGCCTAGCGCTTTTTAAATCACTGCTAGGGGGTGCTTCCTAAGTGAATTATTCCTTTTGCCCCTCCTATAGTTGCCCTACCTAAATAAGGGGAATGACGGCCTAAGTGGCTGCACAAGCCGCATGCCTTTGCTAGAAACCCTATCCGACTGACCCAGTGAAGGGGCCACGGTCAAGAAGCCCTAAGGCCCAAAAATAAACCCTAGCCACAGTTCTTTATAGGATAGAAGTGACTAGGTGAGGTTTTATTACAATCTCACAGGGTTCTTATTAATTACTTCTAGGGTGATTAGGACTCAACCTTGCTGGAGTCCTATCAAAGGAACAAAATGACTCTTCAATGTGTAGAAGATTTGGTATTCATTTATAGTAATTTTTGTCTTCTTTCCAAGAGAACTCCTCAATACTTAGGGGGAGAGATTAAGATGTGAGATTTTGTTAGAGATAAATTTGTCATTTGATGCTGGAGTACTTAAAGTCGTAAATTTATCCTTGGATGAAGCATAGCTAGAAAAGAATTTTTTAATGATGATGTTGATTAATCATCTGATGAAGATGAAAATGATGTTCAGAATGAGTCTTAGTGAATGTTACATATTATTTAATGTACTTAATCGAATTTGGATGATTAGATTTAGATGATTTTAATTGTTTCAACATGTATGATGATATTTATTTGTTCATATTGCTGAGCTTATAAAATATAAGTATAAATACTATAAAACTCATATTAATCGCGTGTATATATATATATATATATATGTTCTCGCCTGTTCATGTAGTTATTTTTTTAAAAATGATGTTTCGCCATGTACACGTTGTGTCGTGTTCATGCTTCTTAGATGAGAACAAAGCAAAGCAACAGGCCACCTCCAAGTGTAACCTTTTAGAACATATTTCATAGGATTGCTGTTTTTAAACCAAAAAATATAAATTTTCCACAATTTAGACTTAGAACATTTATCGAAATCTTATGTGATAATGTGGAGGCTTTCAGTGGACATTTGTCTGATAAGGTGTCAATCCAAAGTCTTTCTCAATCTTTTCCAAACCAAAGTACGATTGATTAGCATTCCTGGGGCTTTGAAGATGGGTATAAATTTGGTAGATCTCATCATTTGTTGACAGTAATTCTGGATGATTTGTTATCTGATCACTGGAAGACAGGAACCTACAGAAGTAATTTCTTCATGTTAAAACTACTGAAGTAAATCTACTGCTGATAGTTTTAATCAACTCATGGGGATGTCTGAAGTTAGGTGATCGCAGCAGTGTAAAGGAAAGAACATAGGAAAAACATAGTGAAGAATGAAGAATAGAAAGGATGTGCAGAGGGCCAATTGCACCTAGTGGCAGGGAAGGTTGGATGAGGGTTTTGAAATCTCAAATCTTCACAAATCTGGGCTCCTTAATTAAGGGGTGCATTAACAATTACCTATTATAGGTTTGGATGTGCTTTTTTCTGGAAATTAATTCCTTTGAAGTGTCTATATTTATTGGTCTCAAGATATCTCTTAATCCTTCAAAATAGAAGATTTTGTTTTTGTTGCACAATTTGATTTCGCCCAGAGTTCCAAATTGTCCTATCTATGTCAAGGGACAGTTTTCTATATTGTCTTTCATTAGATAGCTATATTGTCTCTGCTGTAGGTTTCTCCTTTCCATAAATGAGAAGGGCCTTGGCAACTTTGGTTCATCATTTTATTAGCGAAAATCAAAGTTTCAAATTTTGACTATTGGGGCTAGAGATGCTTCACTATACTGAATTTTATTTTGGACAAATTTCATACCAAAATCAAGGGGATTGATGTTAATTGGTTGGGATTAATTTAAGTTGTCCACTTAAGAATCTCTTGGTTTGGTCTTGATCAACTATGGTCTGGTAAGGATTAATCAATCTTAACATGTTGATTGATCTTGGTTAATTATGATTGATGCCATCCATCCTGAATGATCCTTGTGGATTATGATAAATTGTTATTGATTCTAGTTGATACTTGGTTGATCCAGTTTGAATTGAGTTGTTTCCAATTAATCCATGATTGATGTAACAAAATATGTAGCTATTCTAACAAGTCCTGGTGGATATTGGCATATTCCATATGATATCGACTGATGTGCCTGTTATACCTAATCTCAAATACTTAGTACAACAACAACAAAGCCATAAGTCTCAACTACTTGTGGTCGGCTAGATGGATCTTTTATCATTATTGAAATATGTAAAAAGTCATATGTTTATTTAAGTTCAGAGTATTTAAATCATTATTTATAGTTTTTATTGAAGTCTTTTTAGGTGTTCCCTTTTTTCCTCGTAACGTTAATATTAATTATTTCATCTCTTCTGACTACTGCATCCAGAGGTCTCATTAGCACATGCCCATATCATCTTAAACAATTTTCTCTCATCTTATCATATATCGAAGTAATACCTAGTTGTTCACGAATAAAAGTATTTTTTTACTTATCTTTTGTAGTAACTCCACACATCCACCCTAACATTCTTATCCTGGCAAAATAATTTTTTTGTATATGTTTTTTCATAACTGTCCAACACTAGATCTATAGAGTATTGTTAGTTTCACAATTGTCTTATAAAATATTTCTTTATATTTTTTAATTTTTTTCTCAGTTTTACTATTTTGTCAATCTTTAAAACATGATCTTTTGGTAAAAATTTGTTTTTTGAACTTCTTTACACTACCACCAACTCTCTTAAGGTTACATCTCTATCTTTAGTTTCACCAAGAATCTCTTTGTTAAACCTATAATCTTATTAGTCATCATAGTCCAAATAATATTAATACTATCCTTATTTAAGTTTGAAGTCGTCTTCCTTTTCATCTTATTCTTGAAAGCATTTACATTATCATCTTTAAAATTTCACCATCTAGTCCTAGTAATTTTTTCTACTATCTTTTTCTTCTTTTATTTCTATAGTAAATATCTAATACCGTCAACCTAGCTCGAATACTCAGTCAATCCTAGAAAATTCTATATGATGATCCTATTTGCAGTCAAGTGTACGTTAGGCATGCCTGATTATATTATCCAATCTGTTCACGAGCTTGATATTGATTACTAATTGGTAGCCAGAAGTGAATTCTTCAAGCTTTTTTTGTGTCGACTCCAATCAGCATTATCAACTTATTATCAATTTGTGTTCAAGTATGCCGAACTATACCTAATAGATACCGTCCTTTCACTATTGACTCTTCATTTCAGACCATTTTATAATGATTGTTGCTGAAATCAAATCAAAGGCATAAAATTTCATGCTTTCTAAATCGATAAGGGTGGACATCTGAAAGAAACTCTGGCAAGGAGATGATCAACAAAATACATTTAATTTCTGATTAAGCATGTAATTTTTTTTTGCACTCATTTCATTTTTTTCTTGAATATAGTCTGTTTTTCTCTTGTTTTATGCTTTTAACTTCTCTTATTTCCATGTTTGTTAGCATAAATTGTTGAATATGTGCTGACAATTTTCAAATCTTCTTTAGGGAACTGATCATAAAATAGTGAAAATATCAAAACTAAAGTTTTTGGGCCTTGTTGAAATCAAAGTTACACTTACTGTTCTACTTATTTGGGAACCCTTTTCTTCTACATTTTTTCTCTGTTTAAGTCAGAACCATTGTTCCAAAATTAAAATAATTATCAGTAAATAGAATCTGCTATTGCAAATTAACATTTAGTTTCAGTTTCATGCCTGAATAAACTTTTTTTTGCCACAGAGTCATTTGGTTTAATCATTGTCTTGACACTAGTGATTAATTGATCTTTTCCAAAGCTTACAATTCTTGCTTTGACACTGCTAATGATTGCTTGAACTCTATTACATATTTTTCTAAGCCAGCAAAACCCACTCAATTCACTCTTCTTGTCAGTAAATCTTTTCCATCTGTAAATCTTGCTAAGCAAAGATTTCTGTAATCTATTTTCTTGGCATAGAACTAGACTATTTTCAAAATTATTCATTTTATATTAGGGCATGTTCCGGAATAAACCAACTTGTACCGACCCGTATGTCCACTTTTATATACTTTGCTTTTAACAAACCTACAATCTATTTATTTATTATCATCTAGCTCTTACTATCGTCATGACTTTTGTTACTGAATCATAAAAAATATCTTCCTGTATGGATCCATGTTCTGCCTTCTTTTAGTCCTAAATCAGTTAACTGACACACATCCATTTCTTGGCCACTTAAGGTTTCACACATCTCTCAAGTGGTACTGACTTGGCTTCGTTCACTCAACAATGATTTAATCCGAATCCAGAAGTGTCTGAACTCCCCTATGAGCTAAATGCATCGTTATGCAGACAGCAAGATATTCTCTAGCAAAAGAAAGCACTGCCTAGACTAGATCTCTTTCATAATTCTTCTTGGTCTAATTTGCTTTCAAGTTTCGTCAGAATCCTTCAGGCTTCATCGTTATGCATTGTACTCTACCTAAATGGCTAGTCTCCCTTACCCTCAATTATCAACTCCATATGTCATACTGTTCATCTCTAGTGCTAAAATTGAGTAAAGAGTAGTATTACAGGCTTTAAACATTGTTTTGCTGATTCTTTTTTTGTTTCTTGTCTGGTAATTTTTATCTATAAGGTTGTTGGTATTCTGAAGTTTCCTGAACTAACATATTATTTTGCTGATAGCTTTTTGTATCTCACTACTCCGCCAACAGTTATCTTTGATGATTAAAGCACTATCTGAAGATATTGCTAGAACTTCTTGTATGATCCGATATTTCATATTATACTATTGTTCTCTTCCTTTAGGTTCCAATATTTACTTTGTTTTTCTTCACATGCTTAAAATGTTTATAGTTTTACCTTCCAAGTTCCATATTTTAATCTATTATTTTCTATCCACATCTAATAACATTAGTTCTCTAGTGTGCGGTCAAATTTTCTCCCTGTAATTTGATATTTTGATGCTTTTTTGGCCTTTTCTTCTATGCAGCAAAAAAACATCGATATAGTTGACTCATATATGCAATCAAATGTTAATTTCTTTTTTTAATACATGTATTGGCGTTTAAAGTATTACAATATTAGTGATAAATTTTGGAACCATGTCGCCTATTCTATTTTTCATTTTGAGAACTTTCATGTATCCTTTCATGTCCTTTTTTCAAGAACTTTTGTCCGTCTAATACCTTTGTTTGTAGATCAAGTTCTTGAAATTTTTGTTGCAAATTATTTTAACCTTTGGGAGAATTGGTTAAAAAGCTGTAGGAGACACTCTAATGTGCACTCGCTATAGATCTAAGATCTTAATTGCTTACTTAATGCCTCGTATTATATTGCCTCTGTAAACCTAATCTATATGTAGCAAAATATTGATGTTTATCTTTTGTGCATCAGGATCAAAGGACTGATTCTAATGGGGGCTCCAACGAGGGTATTTATTGTTCCAGAATATTTTTTCTTAAAAATTGTCTTGGTTATCAGGAATAAACCTATTGTAGTTGCTCAGAACTGTCATTTTCTTCTGGTATATAGTATTGCAGAATTCCATGCCAATATCATTGCCTTCTGAAGCCTGTCAAGCAAATATGCATACTGGTGCTCCACCTCCTTGGTTAGAAATAAGTGAACAAAATATAGCAAATAAGGATCCAAATGTTTATAGACTTGCACATCCATCATCTAGCTCTGGGAAGTCAAGGAAGCTGAATCCAAAACGTGTGGGAGCAGCATGGGCTGAAAAAAGAAGAACTGAGCTTGAGATGGAGAAGAGGGGAAAGACTCTTCCAAAAAGTTGTGATGCTAACTGGCTTCCTAATTTTGGCAGAGTTTGGCAAGCAGGAACCAGGAAGGAATCTCGAAAAGAATTTCAAATGGAGAAGAGGAAACTTCTTGAGAATGAGAGTCCATCAGGGTTTTCATCTAAGATACATCCCTACATAAGCAAACGAATGGTAGGATCACTGCCTCCCATGCTTTCGACTATGCTTTGGTTTTTTGTCAGTTTTTCTATTTACACAAGTTCACTATGTGCTCATAAGCAGATAAAAGATTTGTTATAATTTAAAATATGCCTTTTACCTTTTTATAGTGCAATTTGATATATGAATAGATGCATAAGTTCACTAGGTGCTGCACAAGATTTCGTTTTGTTACATGAAAACTGGATCATGTGAATGGCATGCATCTTCAATATATTTCTGTCATTGATGCAGCATGCCTATGCTCTAAATAAGTGTGGTTCCTCCTTTTTGCTTGCGATTTCCACCTTTTTGCTTGCGATTTCCACCTTTTTTCTTGCAATTGCTGCTGATGCACACCTAACAAGAAACTCGGGTTGGTTGGTTGGCTGGCTTTACTTTTTTACTAAGAAAAGAGATGTTTAGCTTTATTTATTGATCTAACTTCTAAAGTGCATATAGGAACCTTTTTAGCTTTATCTAACTTTGTCCAACTGCTAAGTAAATACAATACCTATGAGAGTGCATCTGAGAACCTTTTCAGCTATTAAACTAGTCTCATCTTTTTAATATTCTTATTTTAACCAATTGCCGTGTATTTATTGACGGGAATTGGATATGCTGTTTGTAGGTTTACAATGGTATGTTTAGAATGTAGACCCTTTTGTATGGATGGAAAATACATGTAGCCTACATATAGAGATGTGAGAAAGTATAACATTGTAATCCCCCTTCATTTACTTCATAGGCATGGATATTAAATCTATTCCTAAGGTAACAAGGGATTATTTTTGGCGGTACCTCTTCATCCCTTCATAGTTCAGCATACCCTCTCTTCTATTTTTCTCATTGTCGGGGTGGGTTCAATTCAAGGTTTGCAATTTTGACCTGTACCGCCCGGTACAGGCGGTACATATCAGTCCGCCAGGTTACTGGTACGCGGACCGCCCGTTACCGGGCAGTTCCGTCAAAAATCAATCGTTGGCGGTCGATTTCGGCCGTCGACGGTCGATTTCGACCGTCGGCGGCCGATTGAAGAAGAAATCGACCGTCGGCGGTCGATTGAGAGGGGAAGAAAGAATACCTCGCCTGCGCGCCGTCCTCGCCCGCCTGCCGTCGTCGCCCGCGGGTTGCTTGCGTGCCGTCGCCGCCCGTGGGTTGCTCGCGGGCGCGGTCGCTTTTTCTCCCGCACGAATTTAGGTTAAATAAAAAACGAAAATATGCCAATGATGTTATGCTTTAGATTTTGGACATGATGTTGATAGTATGCCACTAGTTTATGTTCTATATGCTTTTAATTGTGTGACTATTCATGATTTTTTTTAATTTGGAGAAATTATTTCCATATTCTAATCGTTTGTTGATTTAATTTTTAAATTTAATTGTTATCAAGTTTTGCATTATAGATTGATGATTAATAAACTAGACTGATTCTATACATTCGTTACATGATTTGTAAATTATTTGGCAAGAAAACTATGTTTGAATATTAATTTTTGAATTTTGGAATAATCTGTATAAGAAAAGAGTGCTTTGTCCAAACCCGACCCTAGTCAGGCCTAGGTTATCGGCTAGATCCGATATGGGTTAGACCCAGCTCTTGTGTGAACCAAACCTGATGCCAACATAGGTTTGATGCACATTAGACCTAGCTTGATTGCAGGTCATACTTGACACAAGCATAGGTCCAAAATGGGTTAGACCCAGTTTGGGTGCTGACTGATTCCATAGAGACAGTTGACTCCCAGTCCACCCTATGCAGGCGGACCTAGATTCGATCCAAGTGGGGTGCTGGCTAGGCCAGCCCAGGCCACAAAGCAGTTCGAGTAGGGATCTGGTTCTCGATGTTGAGCAGTCCATTATAACTAGGTGTTGCCGCATTGACCACATTGCGCTAGGCGGCTCAAGCACATGAACTTGTCTGGCTTGGACTAGGTTGATCCAACCATGGCAAGGTGCGAATGGGTTATCATGTGTATGACTTTTTGTGCAGGCATGACTCAATGGCCGATTTAGCAAACACGACCTAGAGTGTGCATCCTTGTGGGGTGGCTGAAATTAATTTATGTTGGCTCAAATTTTTGTTCAACTTTCATAGATCTGACTTGATTATTGATTTTCACATGGTCATGGAGGCCTTGCACCATTTGTTTTGCTGTTGTCTTGAGGGCACTTATTAATGATTTAAAAGTGATGCATTTAAAATCATATTTATGATTATTAATGATTTCAATTTGTTAATATTTTTCATTTGGCACTTCCTTTCTGGTATAAAAGTCATTCATTTAAAAACATATCATGAATTATTATAATATACATGGTCATTAATGGTGCTCGGCTGCTCATCTAGGTGCCTGGGTGAGGTGAGGCGAGAATCGATTTTATCGATTTAGGTTTCAATCGGGCGTGGTCCAGGTACTGGGTGGCTCAAGTGAGCACCTGAACCAGATCAAGCAGGTTCAAACCTGATTAGACCCAATCCTGGTTAGATCAACACTAGTCTAACCAAACCAAGCCTGACCTAAAACAAAACCCACGATACCCTTGGAAACCTGATCCCTACGAGTGACCCCATTGGTGATCCTCCTCTTCGTGTGTGTAAGGCAACCAATGATGATCCTCCCTGCTCAACCGTGAGCATCAACAAGGAAGCTAATAGGGAGGGCGGAGCTGGTGAACGAGCAACACATAAAGAGGGAAAGGTGCTTGAGGTGGTCATGGGCAATGATAACACAAGTAGGGTTTTACTGCAATAGTGGCAAGGGTAGACTCAACATGGGAGCGGAAAGAGGGGAGCGTGTCAGTAGGGGCCGTGGTGACAATGAAGAGGAGGTTTAGGAACTGGGAGAAAATAGAGTGGCAGGATGAGGGAAATCGGGTGGCGTCGCAAGCCTATGCAATCTCTAGCAGGAGCGAAGGAGGGGGAGAGGAGGCAGAGGAGGGCAAGAGAAAGATGAGGTAAACAACGGAAAAAAATAAAATGGTCCCACCCGAATTTAAGCCAGAGTCGCTAGATTCAAATTCTGAAGTGCTAACCACTAAACTATGGAACCTGTTTGTCTTAATTTTTTTCTTCTTTTCAGCCTAGTTCTAGTTATAGGGTGGAACAGAAATGGTTCCAGTTTGGTTCAGAATCATGGAACTATTGATTGGTTCTGGTTCTAGTTTTGATCAGTTCGATTCTCAGTTATCGAACCATGTCCAGTTTTATGTTTAAGGTAGCCGATGATCGGTAGGCAAGGACCCTAGGTGGTGCCTCCCATCTCATGAGCGACGATCTCTCTCTCTCTCTCTCTCTCTTGTTAGTGCTCCTCCCCTGTCCTCTTTTCTCAACTGGCTTTTGGCATCCATCACCATCGTCTATTCCCCACCACTGCCCTTTCTGAATTGTTTTCCTTGGATCTATTCTTGGTGGCATGTAAGAGACCTTTTTCCTTTATTGTTCTTAGGAGAATGGTATTCTTCCCCTGTAACTAATATTTTTAAGAGTTGATAACCATCACCATTTTCTTCAAGGCATATACAAGATCTTTTGTTTGAGCACTAATTTTAATTGTCAAGTGGCTTTTTACATGTATTTCATGCTACATTGCTGGAGTGCTTGACACAGAGTTTCAAAGTTTCAAGATGGGTAAATCTTTTCCAGTATTAATTATAATTATTTTTCTTGAATGAGAAGTATACGACAATAACAAGCTGTAGTGTCCCATCTATTTGGAATAGGCTCGCTCAATGAGAAGTTTCACAAGTTTGAACTTGTAAAATCTAGCATAACATTTGATGTGACCATAATGTTTACTATTTGGTTATTGGTTGTGACTGAACTCCCAAATGTTCAGAAAATAAATCAAATTTCTTGTGCTTTTTGGTAATAGAATTTTGGGTTCTGTTTCAGCTGATTATTTTATGTAATGCAATTTCTTGGACAAGAACTGCAACCATAGATTCTATAACCCTAGGTTGTTGTCATGATATGTTGCTTGTATCTTTCTATACACTGCTTGTAATTCCTCTTATATCATTTGTGGCCATGGGCTTCTTCTTGTACTGCCATATTTTTATTATCTTTTTCCTTGCAGTGTGTAGGTTCTGATGAAGATTGTGTACACAATGGCCATGTCAAAGAAAACAGAAACACATGATAGCTTAGGAAACAAAATCTCACCAGCTTCTAGTATGTAGTCTTTCTGATGGTTCTTTTGTGATTTTTAATAATATATCTCGTAATCTGTTGTAAGTTGTTTAAGAGTAAGCACAAAATTATTTTAAATTACAATTGTGTAATATAAGATTTCCTTTTTGTACAGTATCCATAACAGGCTTTTGTAATTTTTATCAGCCTTTTTTACCATAGCTAGAAGACGGTCATCAGTGAACTTTTTTTCTTCCAGCCATATTAGTAAACTGACTGTTGCTGGAATATGCAATAACATCTTGTTTTGGACCTTAAATTGAACGGTAGGACTGACACATGCAGATGTTGATAACCAGTTCTTTGGTTACCCAAATCATATCTTAATCTTTTTGAGATAAAATGAAACCAGTAACAATGGCTATTCGCTCCCAATTCTATTTGGGAGTAGAAAGTCTTAGTCGTCTTGATGTTGTTGCGCAATGGATTAAAGGTTTAGAAACAAAGCAACTTATTTCTTTATAGTTGGCCACCATTAAATTTCTTTTTAAACTTCTACTAAAGGGTCGTTACCTTTTAGGGCTTCTCGATTTTCCTTCATTTATTTGTTCTTCTAACTGTATAAACCCATAAATTCCTACTGCCCCAAATACCTATGTCCAATACAACGACTTTTCGTCGTTTAATTGTTCCAACAATTGTATAAACTCACTTATAAATTCTTACATTGCCGCAGTCATAGTTTCCTCACTGTCAGCAGCTTGCTTTTTTTGAGCTTGTCTGGCTGGAGATGTTAGTGGCACCTTTTGGAAGGAGATGGCAAGTAGTTGGCACAAGTGATTTTTTAGCTCAATCATGTTTATTTTTAACATCCGAAGATGATTTGCGAATTGGCATCAGGTAAGAAAGATACTCGTAAAAAACGTACAACATAGTTGTAGGCTCCAAATTTCCTATGAAGTTCTGTAGAAGTATTTTTTGAGATGTGAGCAACTATATTGCAGAGCTTCTGCAACTCTTCTTGGCAAGTCACCAGTGATAGAATAGATATTGCCACTTCATAATTTTATCATGAGCAAAGGATAAATTTGTCATTATCGCCTTAACTGAATCCACATCAGCTTCCTCGTGTGAGACAAGTAGTGTGCACTGGTGAGAGTTGCAATCATATTACATCAAGAGCTTTCGTTTGTGGCCATACAATTGAAGAATTATTTCGCATGGATGATCAAATTTGGGTTTCCTTTTATTATCTGCTGCACACGACCGGGGTATTGTGGTATTTGCGCTGTGAGGGCATGGCGCAACGATTGCTCATCCAAAAACCCCAGCGAGGTTTTCTATTAAGACTGAGATGTGGTATTTGTGGTGTGAGGGCATGGCGCAACGGTTGCTCACCCAAAAGCGATAGCGTGATATTTGTCCTGTGAGAGCATAGTGTAACGATTGCTCACCAAAGACGCTGGCTGAGTTCTACAAAAATAGGAAACCGAACCAAAAACATTTCAAAACTAAGTGGGGCTTCAAAGGCTATGCCCAGCACTAGCTGCATTTGCAAAAAGAATCTGAAACTTCAGAAAACAAAACCGAAAAGGTTATGGACGGCGTCAAATGTGGTGATTGCAACACCGTATGACAACATGCTATGTTGTCTATGGGAGCGGGCAAGCAATGACACACGAGTGCAACGTGATGGTACATATCGGAGGCGTGCGCACCGGTGTTGTGTAGGCGGACCAACCTAAATGCGCGGACGGGCAAGTCAGGGAACTTAACACGGCTGCTTAGAGGAGGAGGTGTCATCCACATTGGCAGCCATGAATAACACACATGCCCTTGTACGGAATAGGTGTCGGTGTAAGCTCAACGTGTCGAAAGGCACAAAAGTCACAAAGGAATGAACGACGAAGAACGAGATGATGCATCTCAACGTCGTCAACGTCCTCCATGCAAACTTGGTGGAACTCTATGAAACGGGTCAACGTATCCAAAGGCACAAAAGGCAACGATGGTATCGAACGAAGAAGATCGAGATGCATCTCATCATCGCAAGTTTTGGTGGAACTCCATAAAACTACTAACGCTTTGCTAGGAGATAGTCCATGCATGAGGCAACGGAAGATATGGGTGACATTGAAGCAAAACTTAGCGAACCTTATGCCGTGGTCGAGACGTCAACATGACTCAATTCGGTCCGAGTGCACAAGGTCGTCGGGGGATGGTTGGCACTTGGTCTAGCTAGTCAGTTGCTTGGTAATGAACTCCCTCTGCTCCTTGGGCTTGTTTCTGCGCAAAGGCCTAAGTCCGGGGGGGGTGTGCCCGACATAACCACTCCGATGATTAAGTTAGTATGTGGAGTAGTTGAGGGGATTTTGAGTGTTAGAGGTTTGACCCTTGGGTTGGCCAGGAGGTCGACTTTTATACCTATAGCTGAGGGTTGATAGTATGCGGTCTATTAATGGCGGTCGCTTCCTTGGTCGGCTTGGCCGTATGGACCGTGAGGCACAGTACCATCTTCCGTGATCTTGGGCGACTGGTACGGGCCAGGGTGTCGATGTAGTCTTCCATGATCTTGGGCAGCTAGTATGGGCTAGGGCATCGCGTCATCTTCCATAATCATGGGCAGTTGGTACGGGCTGGGACGTCGGCACCGTCCTTCGCGATCTCGGGTGGCTGCGTATGGCTCGGGGCGCTGACATGGCCTAGGGCGTTGACGTGGCTCGGGCACTGACGTAGCCCGGGGTGCATGGCCATGGGGGACTGATCCATAAATTACCCTATCATTCTCTCCCCTCCCTAAGAAGCACTTTCTGGGGTTCCTCGGAGGGGGCTCCAAGCAAGGCTTTGGCGCCTTCTTTGGCTTGGCTTTGCAATCTTGCGGGATTAGTGATCAGTTCCCTGGGGGGCCTAGTCATCCAAGAGTTGCTTGAGGAGTGCACGGAATATCTCGGGCAAATGACCGGCCAAGGTACTCAACTTGGCCGAACGATTGGCTGAGCAACTGAACTCAGATGAACGACTGGCCAAGCAACTAAACTTGGTTAAATGACTGGCCGAGCAACTTAACTCGAGCAAATGACTAGCTGAGCAACTCAACTCGGGTGAACGATTGGCTAAGCAATTGAACTCAAGCAAATGACTAGCCGAGCAACTTAACTCCGGCAAATGATTGGCCGAGCAACTCAACTCGGGCGAATGACTGGCCGAGCAACTTAACTCACTCGGACGATTGGCTGAGCAACTAAACTCGGGCAAATGACTGGCTGAGTAACTGAACTCGAGCAAATGACTCGCCGAGCAACTAAAATCGAGCGAACGATTGGCCGAGCAACTGAACTTGGGTAAACGACATACCAAGCAATTAAACTTGGGCAAATGACTGGGCGAGCAACTCAACTTGGGCAAATGACTGGTTGAGCAACTCAACTCGGGCGAACAACTGGTCGAGAAATTGAACTAGGTCAGATGATTGGTCAAGCAACTCAACTCGGGCAAGTGACTAGCTAAGCAAATTAACTCGGGCAAATGATTGGTCGAGCAACTCAACTTGGGCGAACGACTGACTGAGCAATTGAACTTGGGTAAATGACTGGCCGAGCAACTCAACTCAGGAAAAATGATTGGCCGAGCAACTTAACTTGGGTGAATGACTGGCCGAGCAACTCAACTCGGGCTAACGGCTAGTCGAGGAGCAACTGAACTCGAGTAAATGACTGGCCAAGCAACTGAACTCGGGCAAATGACTGGCCGAGCAACTCAACTCAAGCAAATGACTAGTCAAGCAACTCAACTTGAGCAAATAACTTGCCGAGCAACTCAACTCGGGCAAATGACTAGCTGAGCAATTAAACTCGAGTAGTCATGCAAATGACCGGCCAAGCAACTCAACTCGGGCAAATGATTAGCCGAGCAACTGAACTCTAGCAAATAACAATTGAACTCAAGCAAATGATTAGGGGGGTGGGGGGGTGTGGGGGATGGGTGGGGTGGGGGAGGGTGCCTTATGCGATGTTTCACTGTTTGTGGCTTGTCACTGTTTGTCTTGTCGCCACGTCCCATCATGTTCTGGCATCGTGATCCATTAGTGATCGTGCTCTGATGTCGTAATTCGCTACGAAGTTTGACTACCAATCCCAGGATGGGACTTGTCAGCAATCACGTTCAGATACCGTGAACTACCTACAATTTGCAGGACGCGTGGCATGTCGGGCTGCATAGCGCATGCCAAGGCTGCTGAGCAGGAATCTACGTTATGGTTTGCTGGTGGAAGTTGAGCGGATAGTGTGAGGTGCACCTTAAATGCAGTTGCTTGTTCTTGAGGCAACTATGATGGTGAGCTGAGTTGCTCCCCTGTTTCAGGGAGACAAAAGGTCACGAGGTATGATGCAGTTCCTTATAAATTCCTTCGTTCTTTGGGAGAGGCTCCTCTTCATTCATTTTGCTCACGTTGTTCCTCCTCGAGTTTTCTCTTCTTCTCAATCTTTTTCCATCAGGTTGAGATGTCTTCCTCGTCTTCTTCTAGCTCTAGCTCTTCATCCCCTGGGGTTATAGAGGGTTCCTTAGGTAGTCCAGAGGTAGAGGTTGTGAGTTCATCCTCGGGAGGCATGTCCCCTTTGGATGCAAAGGCCTACCAGGCCTTAGAGGTGATGAAGTCATACTATGGCTCTGACTCGATCATGATCGAGGAGCTATTGGCTTTGGTCCGGGAGCATTATAACATCTCGCGCGACTATGGGTTGCATGACTAGCAATCCGGGCAACGTCCCTATGACTCATTTTCGAATGGGTTCGGTCTATCGATTGATGTGCTCGAGGAGGGACTTTGGTTCTCGCTCCACCCGGTTATCGAGGCATGCCTCGAATGGTGGCGCATCTCCTCATCTCAAATGATGCCCAACTCATGGTGCTATATGGTGGCATTCCTTGGGGAATGTCGAGGGGCAAGGATTGTCCCTACCTATACTTTGTTCATGACGTGTTTTCTCTTGTGCAAGGGACGGGGCGGCTACTACCTTACTACGTGAAGCGGCTTTCGGGTTAGTGGGGCCCCTTCCAACAACAAGGGGTGGAAAACATGCCACTTGTTCATGAGTTGTAGTCAAGGATGGGGGTTTTGCCTAGAGTGGTCTGCCCGAACTATAAATAATATCCCTCCCTTTATGTCCGACGATGAGTCAGAGCTGGTCGAGAGGCTCAGGATTATACTATCATCGTCTCGGGCCATTAGGGTATGAGCGAGATCTGGTTGGTTAAGGCGTGCCTCAGCTCAACCCCTCTGGGTATGAAAAACTACCATCCTTGTTCCCTCCTTGGCGACTGATTCATTCCAGTGTTGACTTGCTTTTTGTCATGTCGTAGATACGGTGAATCTCCATGACCTGAGAGGGATGCCTCATGTGCCTGCGGCTCGCGCTGCCCTACCGCTGACCTGGGAGGCACCGATGAAGATTCTTGAGGCACGCCCCTTGAAGGCGAGAACCCTCACCCCAAGAAGAAAGTAAAGATGGTGGTGTGGAAGGTGCCGAAGGGTACTACTACCCGCGAGAGACCATCAAGGATAGGTGCGGTGGCGATGGGGCGGGAGCCTGAAGTCTTTGGGGGAAGAACAAGCTGGAGCGACAGGGATGATCCTACCATAAGGATAGACGCGTGCTCGGGCCATGGGCGAGCCATTCCAGGCACTCGGCATGGTCGACTTAGCCGAAGGGGAGTCGAACGACTCGTTGCAAGCCCACTGGTCGACCTTGATGAATGTGAGTCATTTCTGGTCTGATGGGGTGGCTGCTGTCGAGTACGATCGGGAATGCTTAGCCCAGGCTTGGCTAAGCAACTCTACAGAGCTCCGTCCAATGTGTTGATCGTTCGGGCCATGAAGTCACTGGTCTAGGTAAGGATCCCTTCTCTCCTCTTTTTCCTGCTTGCTTTCCTCCCTTTACTTGTTGGTCCCGACTCGTCTCTCCTTCGCATAGAACCAACATTATACAATGGCCTTGATCATCTGCGTGCATGATGCAGGTTGGATGATCAACCTCATGGGCGATAAGATTGCTGACTTGTGCTCTGAATCTAGGAGCTGAAGTCCGGCTTAGGCCTGGAGGTAGTTGCGGTGACTGAGCAGCGAGCAACCTATCTCCAATTCGAGGCCAATCGGCTCAAGTCTGATCTTTGGGAATCCAAACGACAATGCTAAGAGCTGGAGCAGGAGACAAACAACCTCCACCGGCACCTCAGGGATTCTCAACGCCAATTGAAGGAGGTCTGGGGGAAGGTCCACTCGATGGAGGATGAGTTACTGAAGATGTCTCGGGACATCGAGGCGCTACGCGTCGATCTCCGTTCAACACCTAAGAAGGCGATCTTCGAGTACAAGAAGTCCCCCGGTTTAAAACTGGGGGTTCAGAAGATCGGTTAGGTATCATATGAGTATGGGTACCTGGTGGCCTTGGCCCGATTATGTGCCAGGCATCCCGACTTAGAGGTCGAAGAGAACCCATTCACCTATCTGCCCGAGGATGAGAGCATCCCAATGAAGGCAGAGCAACCTTTTGATGATAGCTTCCCTCCTCCCGAGAACTAAACACTTATAATCTTATTTTTGTTTTTGGCAGTCGGGTGTGCTCACCCTTTTTACTTGTAGAATCGTGACTATTTGACCGTTGTACTTCCTTCTTTTGATGAATGATATTAGTCTTTTGGTTCTAACGAATGACGAATGGTTCTGAAGTGATTGAATTGTGTGCTCCTGTCTTTAGGTGTAAAACTTCTTCAAATTTGATATATGCCAGGTCCTTGATAGTTGTTTTCCCTCCACTATGGCAAGTTGGTAAGTTTTACCTCAGACAACACCGACGACTCGGTAAGGGCCTTCCCAGTTTTGAGCTAGCTTACCCTGAGTGCGGGTTGGGTCACTGATCTTAGCCTTTTATAGAACCAAGTTGCTGACCTTGACTTGCTGAGGTTGCACCCTCTAGTTGTACAATTTCTCCATCGCCTTTTGTACGTCAGGGTCCAAAGGTGCGCCTTGGCTCTTCGTTCTTTGAGGAGGTTGAGGTTAGACCATATCCCTCCTCTAATACTCCCTTCTCGATGTTCTCGACCTGAAAGGTTGGAAAACCACCTCGAGTGGTAGGACTGCCTCGGTTCTGAACGCGAGGCTGAAGGGTGATTCGCCTGTTGTGGTTTTTTATGTGGTTCGAGACGCCCATAGGATGCTTAGGAGCTCATCAGCTCATGTGCCAAGGGTTCCGATGACTCTCTTCTCGAGGCCCTCTAGTATCGTGCGATTCGTCACTTCAGCCAAGCCATTGGTTTGGGGGTGGGTGATTGAACTGAACCTTAACTGAACTCCGTAGTTCTGAAAAAATGATTTAAACTTTGGATTGTTGAATTGAGTCTCGTTAATGGTGATGATGTTTTTCCAAACGAATCCCTCTACCTACCTTTTGGTGAAGGACGCCAAGGGCTTGGCCTCGACCCATTTTGTGAAGTAATCGATACTTGACTATTAAGAATCTTTGCTATCCCGAGGTAGGAGGGAAGGACGAGGAGGTACATGCCCCATTGCATAAAGAGCCAGGTGCAATCGATTAGCGCCACGGGAACTACAAGTTGATGCTATATCCGAGCGTGCTTTTAGCATTACGGGTATCTCTGTATTAGGCCATGGCGTCTCGACACATGGTCGGCTAGTAATAACCTTGCCGGAGGATTTTGAAGGCTAGAGTCTGGCCCCCTATGTGTTCTCTACATATACCTTCATGAACCTCAATAAGACTATCTCGGACTCTATGGGTGTTAAACAGTGGAGCAAGGGCTGGCTAAATGACCTTCGGTAGAGCTGCCCATTGACTTCATAGTACCAGGCTTGAGTTCATCTAAGCCGTCGAGAGGCTGCTCAGTCAATCGGTAGTGTCCCATCTTTCTTGTACCGGAGGATCTCCTCTATCCAAGTGCGTGTAACTTCTACTGTTACTACATCTAAAGTTGCGATGGTCAAGTAGAGAAGCTTCTCAATCGTCGGGGGGCACTCTCCTGAACTACGTGTCGAAGTTGTTAGGATCAATTGACAAAATCAGAAGCGTTTCTTGGACTTCGTTGAAAGCGAGTAAGTAAACAATTTAAAGGAAAGTCAAAAAATGATACACGTGCCTTTCTTCAAACTAATTAAGAATAATTAAATGTAATAAACAAGACAAGAGTAGAGAGTTCATAGATTTATAGTGGTTCGACTACAACTCGGCCTACGTCCACTCCCCGAGTCCCCTTCACCGAGGTCCACCGGTGTCCACTACCGATCTTCTTCGGGTGAAGACCAACCCTTATACTTCCCACACTTCTTTTCATTGGATTAGGAGAGAAACCTTTAAGCTTTACACTTATAACTCACAAGGGAGACTTTTACAAAGATTACAACTCCTTTTTTTGTACTCCCTTGCCCTCTTTATTTTTCTTGCATAATTTTAGCACACGATTTTTCTTAGAATTTCTAGCTCAATTGTAGTGTTAAATGCAAGAAGACTTAGGGTATTTAGAGACTCTAATTGGTTTCAGAAATTGGAGTAAAAAATTTAAACATATCCGAAAAATTCGAGTATGGGTGGCACAACCATCGGCGCAAACGATACTATCGTTGAAAGCTATCAGAAAAATAGGATGACAATGGTACAACCACTGACCTAGGCAGTACAACTGTCGCCTTGGCGATACGACCGCCGTTCACCGATGGTACAATCGTTGGGAATCCTGAAAAATTGTTTCCTCCACTTTTCCAATCTCGACTTCTACCTTTAGTTGACCCCTTTCCAGGTCAACCAATTGAGCTCAACCTGAGCTCAATCCAAACCCAAGTGTGGACTCGATTTACCTTACTTAAGTTAATTTGGATTCCTTCCAAATCTAACTCAAGTAGGACTCAAACCTAATCGTTGCTAACAATGAGTAATTAATTACAATCATTTGGACCATCAAGTCCAACAAGACCCTCCTAACTCCCAACAAGCTTTTTAGCAACCTCCGACGATCTTCTAGCGAGCCTCTTGGTCTTCTCTGGTGAACTCCCGACGCATTCCTAGCAAACTCCCGATCACCTTCGGTATGCTCCCGACGAACTCCCGGCAAGCCTCCAATACCTTTGGTGAGTCTCTCGGTGAGTTCCCACTGCATCGTCTGAATCCCGGTCCGATGCCCGAACTTGACTCTGACTTAACATCTAATTGTAATTTTCTTTCTTTATCATAGTTGATCCATCAGTCATCTCTAACACATATGTTAGATCAATAAACCATCAATTGATTTTATCATCAAAATATGAGATTCAACAATCTCCCTCTTTTTGGTGATGACAATCAATTGATGACAGGAGTTAACTTTTACTCCCCTAAATCCATGATAATCCAAATAAGGAAAACTTAAATTCAAGAGAACCAAACACTCTTGAATTCAAGTATCATAACATTAATTTTAAAAATCATCAACCATCAAATCATCAATGATACCTGATATAACATTAATTTCAAAAATTATCAACCATCAAATGATATAACATTATCTAGCCATTTCTTGTAAGTTGTAAGCTCATATTTTTTCTTTCTACTACTCCATTTTGTTGTGGATTTCTAGGAGTAGAGAACTTGTAGATATACCCATTTGACTCATAAAAATTTTGAAACTCATTGTTTTGAAATTCACCATCATGATCATTACGTATTGACGAAATCATAAAATCTTTTTCATTTTAAACAAATTTATAAAATTTTAAAAAATATTTAAAAGAATCACTTTTATGTGCCAAGAAATAAGTCCAAGTGTATCTACTATAATCATTTACTAAGACAAAGACATATTTGTTTCCTCCTAAGCTTGTAGTATCAATTATCCAAATAAATCCATATGGATCAATTATAATGGCCTAGAGGTACTTATTTAATTTTTTGACTTAAAGCTACCTTTTATTTGCCTTCCTATTTGGCAAGTATCATATATTTTATGTTTAATGAACTTAAGACTAGGTAAACCTCTTACTAGATCTTTAGTTGAGATTTGGTTTAAGAGTTTCATGCTAGCATGACCTAGCCTTCTATGCCAAATCCAAGCATCATCATTTAAAGGCAAAAAAGCATGTTTCATCACAAAATTTTTTAATATCAATAGTATATACATTATTATTTCTTAAGGCAATCAAGGATTTATTTTTCTGTGGCATTTCAATTATACAAGTATTAGATTCAAATTTAACAATAAATTTTTTATCACATAATTGGCTAATACTATATAGATTATGTTTCAAACCATCAACTAATAGCACATCTTCAATCAAAAGGTTTGATTTGTTACCTATGATTCATTTCCCAATTATTTTTCCTTTATTGTTGTCTCCGAAGGTGACAACTCCTTCATTTAGGCTAGTGAGCATAGAAAAGTAAGTTGGATCTCCGATCGTGTGTCTTGAACACCCACTATCAAGGTACCATTTAGTGCTCCTAGCCTTAGTTTGGAGACAAACCTACAAAAAGATGGTTCTAATTTAGGTACCCATTTTACTTTGGATCCCTCATGAAAAGCCTTACCTAATTTATCTAAAGGTTTTTGGTTGTTTATGGTTCCTTTAGGGACCCAAATTAATTTATGTGGACTATACTTTCTAAATGAATATTTATAGGCTTTATGTCCTAATCTACCACAAAAGTTACAATTAATTTTTGATGGCAAGTTTAGAGTGGATCCTTTAATGAAGATAGCTGACTTTTGTTGAGTATTGCCAATAAAGCCTATACCTTCTTTCCTATAAATATGACCCTTATTTGCAATGATCACGTTTAAGGATTTATTTCCTATTTCAAAATTTTCTAATGTTTGTTTTAATACAAAGTTTTCTTTTCTAAGTTCATCTAAAGTTTCACAATTGGTGCATGAACTATGTGATGGTGATGCTTCATGTATTTTTTCAAATTTACTAACTAGTGAATCATAGTCTTTCTTAAGTAATTGATAAGACTTACTAATTTTTCTAAACTCATCATAAAGCTCATGAAAAATATTCAATAATTCAGTAAATGAGATATTGGAAGACTTACCTCATCATAGATGGCTATGAGAGCATAGTTGGCAACTTCATCCTTGATGTGGTCTTATTCATATGATGAGCTTGACTCATCCCAAGTCGCTGAGAGAGTCTTCTTATTCTTTTGTGGCACCTTTTTCTTTAATTGATGACGCTCATTTTTTAAATATCCTGGCTTCTTACATTCAAAGCATATAATATTGTACCTTTTTGGTTCATTTTTATTTTTATAATTTTTATTCTTTTTCATAATTTTTTAAATTTTTTTGGTTAATAGTGCAATGTCATTGTCCTCATCACTCGAGGTTTCACTCGAGGAGTCATTCTACAGTTGTTAATACCAAATCCTTCTTATTATTTAGAAGGGGTTCTTCAAGTTCATCATGAGCTTTACAGCTCAGTTCATAAGTCATAAGTGATCCAATAAGTTATCAAGAGGAAAATTATTTAGATCTTTAGCTTCTTGAATTGTAATTACTTTAGGATCCCAACTTTTTGGAAGAGATTTTAATATCTTACTGACAAGTTCAAAATTAGAAAAATATTTACCAAGAGCTTTTAGGCCATTGACGATGAACTAGGTGCACATGTCTCCAATGGTCTCACTTGGTTTCGTTCTAAACAATTTATAACTATGAACTAAAATATTAATCTTAGACTCTTTAACTCTACTAGTACCTTCATGTGTGATTTCAAGTGCATGCCAAATATCATAAGCAGTTTCACAAACAGAAATCTAATTAAATTCAGTCTTAAGTGCACAAAATAAAGCATTCATTATTATTGCATTTAATGAAAAAAATATTCTTTTCCAAATCATTCCATTCGTTCATTGGTTTGGAAGATTTTTCAAAACCGTTTTCAACTATGTGCCACAAATGAAAATATATAGAAATCCAAAAAATACGCATTCTTATTTTCCAATATGTATAATCTGTCCTATTGAATATGGGAGGATGTACAATGAACTGTCCCTCGTTCATGCCAAATGAAGTCATTTACTCAATTGAGTGTTTAGTCCAATGCGTGGAACCTCGCTCTGATATCAATTATTAGGATCAATTGACACTAAGAGAGAAAGAGAGGGGGGGGTGGGTTAGTAAGTGCAAGTGTAAAAATACTCGATTTAAAAAACTTGCTTGAAGTAAAGAAGAAAATCTGAAACGTTTCTTGGACTTCGTTGAAAGTGAGTAAGCAAATGATTTAAAGGAAAGTCGAAAGATGATACATGTGCCTTTCTTCAAACTAATTAAAAATAATTAAATGTAATAAACAAGACAAGAGTAGAGAGCTCACAAATTTATAGTGGTTCGGTCACAACTTGGCCTACATCCACTCCCCGAGTCCTCTTCGTCGAGGTCCACCGGGGTCCACTATCGATCTTCTACGAGTGAAGACCAAACCCTTACACTTCCCACTCTCCTTTTCACAGGCGAACCTTATAAGCTTTACACTTACAACTCACAAGGAATACTTTTACAAAGATTACAACTCTTTTTTTTTACTCCCTTGCCCCCTTTCTTTTTCTTGCATAATTTTAGCATATAATTTTTCACAAAATTTCTAGCCCAATTGTTGTGCTAAATGCAAGAAGACTTGAGTATTTATATAGCCCAAATGGTTTCAGAAATTAGAGTAAAAAATTTAAACGTATCTGAAAAATCTGGGTATGGGCGGTACAACCGTTAGCGCCGACGGTACTACCACTGAAAGCTGCCTGAAAAATAGGAGGGTGGCGGTACAATCGTCGACCTGGGCGGTATGACCACCTTCCACCGACGGTGCAATCGTCGGGAATCCCAGAAAAGTGTTTCCTCCACTTTTCCAATCTCGACTTGTACCTTTAGTTAACCCCTTTCCAGGTCAGCCAATTGAGCTCAACCTGAGCTTAATCCAAGTGTTCTGGTTTGCCTCACTTGAGTTAATTTGGATTACTTCTAAATATAACTCAAGTAGGACTCAAACCTAATCGATGCTAATTATGACTAATTAATTATAATCATTGTGACCATCAAGTCCAACAAGACCATCCTAACTCCCAATAAGCTTTTCGACAACCTCCGACGATCTTCTAGTGAGTCTCTTAGTCGTCTTCTTGTGACGTCCCGATGCCTTCTTGGCAAGCTCTGGATCACCTTCGACGAGCTCCCGGCGAACTCCCGACAAGCCATTGATATCTTCGACAAGCTTCCAGCGAGTCTCTCGGTGAGCTCCCACTATATCGTCCTAACCCCAACCTAATGTCGGGACTTGACTCTGGACCAACATCTGATTGTAATTTTATTTCTCTATCATAGTTAATCATACATCAATCATCTCTAACACACATGTTAGATCAATAAACTATCAATTGATTTCATCATCAAAATCTGATATTCAATAGAGGTGAGTTTTGCTGAAGCATCTACTTGTGTGTTTTCTATCCGAGGCACTTTTGTAACTGAAAAGCATTGGAAGCGATCGATGAGTCAGTATGCTTTTGCTAAGTACTTGGTCATGGTTGCTTCCCGGGCTTTATAGTTTTCATTGATCTGACCTGCAACTAGGTGTGAGTCGATGAAGACTTCAATCTCTTCCATGTGCATCTCCGAGGCTAGATGTAGCCTGAACAATAATGCCTTATACTCTGCTTCATTATTGCTGGCCTTGAACTCAAGGCACAGAGCATGTTTGTACAATTGGTCGGTAGGTCCTCTTAGGATGAGGCCGCTCTTCCCCTCTCAGAGTTGGCTGACCCGTCGACGTGCAGGGTCCAGGACCTTCCTTATCTAGGGCTGTCTTCTGTAGAAGGTGTTAGCTCAAAGATCAAGTTGGTGATAGCTTGAGCTTTGACGACTATTCATGGGACGTACTGGATATTGAACTCTCTGAGCTCGACCGATCACTTGAGCATTTGACCCGACATGTAGAATTTGGAGAGGATCTGCCAGAGCCAGTTGATCGGTCACCACCTTTATTGTATGGGCCTAGAAGTATTGACGTAGCTTCCTTGTCATTTGTACCAAGGCTAATGCCAACTTCTCGATCGTGGGGTAGCATTACATGGGTCCACCCAGAATGTGGCTAGAGTAATAAATGGGTTATTGCCCCTCCTCTTCTTCTTTGATCATAACAGAGCTGGCCACGTGTTCAGAGGCCACAAGGTATAGCCCGAGGGATTCTCCCGGGGTGACCGAGGCAAGCTGGGGCAAATAGGCGAGGTGTGATTTTAGCTTTGTGAAATCCTCCTAGCACTCTAGGGTCCATTTGAAGTCTCTGGTGCATTTTAGGGCTCGGAAGAAGGGAAGACACTTGTCACCCGACCAGGACATAAACCGGCTTAGAGCTGCCAGCCTCCTTGTATGGCTCTGAACTTCCTTTATCAACTAGGGTGATTGCATCACAGTTATAGCTTGAAACTTCTCAGGGTTTGCACCAATTCCTCGCTGGCGTATGATGAATCTGAAGAATTTGCATGAATTGACTCTGAAGACGCAATTGGCTGGGTTGAGTCACATTTGGAATTTTCTTAGCGTCTAGAAGGTCTTGACCATGTCTGTTAGATGGGCACTATCGAGCTTGCTTTTGACAATCATGTCATCGACGTACGCCTCCATATTCCTCCTGATCTAATGCTTGAACTTCTGGTTGATCATCCTTTGATATGTTGCCCCAACATTTTTTAGACAAAAGGGCATCACTTGGTAGTAGTATGTTCCTTGGTGGGTGATGAAGGTGGTTTGCTCTTGGTCTTTAGGGTTCATTTGAATCTAATTGTAGCCCAAGAAAGCATCCATGAATGTGAGTAGCTCGTATCCTGAGGCTACGTCTACTAATTGGTCGATCCTCGGGAGGGGGTAGTAATCCTTTGAGCAAGCTCGATTAAGATTGGTGTAGTCTACATATTGTCCAGTTTTGATTAGATTTTAACGAGCACTACATTGGATAGCTAGTTGGGATATTTGACCTCGACAATGAAGCCTGCCTCCATCAGTCGATCCACTTCATTATCGATTGCCTTTTGTCGGTCTGGTGTAAATTTTTGGGACTACTACTTCACTGGACGTGTCTCTGGTGGGATGTTCAGGTGATGTTGCGCCCCTTTGGGATCAATCCCTAGCATGTCTCTTAGGGACCACGCAAAGATATTCGTGTTCTGCCTCAGGAATTCAATCAGTTGGATTTGCTCACCTTCGGGGAATTCAAAGCTAATCCTCACAACTTTGTCTAGGCGACCTTAGTTAAGGGGAACCTTCGTTATCTTCTTGGTAGGTTCGGGTCGAGGCGAGGCTTTGGTAGATTTCCGAGGGTCGGTTATGGGTGACTCGAGGCTTTAACTTTTTTAGCAAGGTGGTTGCTGTCAGGTGGCATTCTCTGGATTCTCGAGGATCACTTTTTACTTCTCCGACTCCCGCACGGGTCGGAAACTTCATCATCTGATGGTAGGTGTAGATGGCTACTCTTAACTTATTGAGGGTCGGGCGGCCAAGGATAGCATTGTATGTCGAAGGCAACCAGACCACCATGAATGTGACTATCATTATTTTTTATTTTTGCTCTTCTTTGATGGTGACTGGAAGGGTGGTGGTACTGAGAGGGGAAATAGAATCCCTGGTGAACCCCATGAGGGTTGAAGTCATGGGGACGAGATCCTTTTATGCCAAGTCATGTTCTTGGAAGACGTTGAAGTACAAGATATTAGCCAAGCTTCTGGTGTCCACTATGATTCTTTTTATCCGGGCGTTAGCAATCCTTGTTGAGATCACTAAGGCATCATCGTGATCGGAGTATTCCTCTTCGCCTGATTGAAAAGTGATCTCTGGCTTATCCTCTCCTTTTGGGTCACTTTTCCATTGTGGCCTGGGCGTAGTACTTCCACCCCAAAAAGTTATCTCCTCCAAAGGCTATTTGCTTTTCGATCGGGCCCTGTGGACAAGGGGAAGATTCACGCAGCCTCTTGATGTAGCTCTAGAGGTGCCCTCTATGGATGAGCTCCTCTATCTAGTTTTTTAAATCATGGCAGTCTTCAGTGTCGTGGCCGTAATCTCAGTGGAATCAATAATACTTTGATTGGTCCCGATGTTCCCGCTGAGTCTTCATTGGGTTAGGAGCCGTAAGGAGGCCCTTTTCTCTAATCTAGAGGAAAATCTTCGTCTACGTCGAGTTTATTGAATCTCATATTTTGATGATAAAATCAATTGATGGGTTTTATGATCTAACTTGTGTGTTAGAGAAAGTGATGCAGGATTAACTACGATAATAAAAAGGTAATACAATCTAATATTAGACCAAAGTCAAGTTTGGGTGTCGAGTCGAGGTTCGAACAATGCAATGGGAGCTCGTCGAGAGTTCACCAGGAGTTCGCCGAGGGTGATCGGGAGCTCACTGGGAGCACATCGTGAGTTCACCGAAAGATGATTGAGAGACTCATTGGGAAGTTCGCCGGGAGTTCAAAAGATCAATTGACATGTTGGACAAGAACCATCGCCGACAGTAGTACCGCCCAAGTGCTAGTGGTATCACCTAGATGGTGGTAGTACCGTCGCTGACAGTGGTACCATCGGTGTCGACGATAGTACTGCTCATACTTAGGTTTTTCAGTAAAGGTTGAATTTTGGTTTCAATTTTTTGAAGCCAATTTGGGTTTATAAATACCCCAAGTATTCTTGCATGAAAAGGCAAAAAAGTGATAATAAAGTGCAAAAAAAGTGGTCGTGATCTTGGTTAAAATTCTGTAAAATTTGAGAGCTTCCCTTGAGTGCTTCAAAGTGCAAAGTGAGTTTAAGGGAAGAGAGAAAAAAAATTATAAAGGTTCCTCTCCTAAACTTGTGAAAAGGAGAAAAGTGTAAGGGGTCTTGATCTTCACCCATGGAAGAATATCATTAGTGGATACTAGCGGGCCTCGATGAAGGATGACTCGGGAAGTGGATGTAGGTCAATTTTTTGACCGAACCATTATAAACTGTGTAAGCTTTCTTTACTTGCTTTTTTATTTTAGCATTCCGTAGCTAAATTGAGATTCTTCATTCGGTCTTAAGTTTAATCGCTCTCTAACTTGATCTTGACGAAAAATGCTTTTAGTTTCAATTTTTACCTCAACCATATTTTTCAAATTGAGTAACTCAAGCTTAGTTTTGGTCTTAAGTTTTCTTGCTTTTTTAATTTGCGCCTCCCCCCTCCCTCCCATCTAACCCCCCCCTCTTTTCTCTTAGTGCCAACTCGGTCCTAGCAATTGGTATCAGAGCAAGTTATACTCAATTGGATTAACACCAAAGTGAGTAAATGACATCTTTTGACATTAAAGAGGGTCAATGCATTACACGTCCTCCCATGTTCAATAGGACGGATTACACATATTGAAAAACTAGAATACGCATCTTTTTTATTTTGATGGATATTGAACTATAGAATGTTGTCAAAAATGGTTTTCATAAGTCATCCAATCCTATAAATGATTGAAATGATCATGAAAAAAAGATATTTTTATTAAATGTTAAAACTATAAATGCTTTATTTTACGCTTTAGATAAAAATGAGTTTAATTGGGTTTTTACTTGTGAATCGACTTATGATACTTAGCACACTTTAGAAGTCACACTAGGGTAAAGGAATAAAAAATAAATCTTCTTGTACATAACTATGAATTATTTGAAATGAGACCAAATGAGACTATTGGTGACATGTATACCCGCTTTATGGATGTCATTAATAGTTTAAAATCTCTTGGTAAAGTTTATTCTAATATTGAACTTGTTAACAAAATTTTGATACTTTTACCTAAAAGTTGAGACCCAAAAGTAACTGCTATACAAGAGGCCAAAAACTTGAACAACTTACCTCTCGAAGAACTAATTGGGTCTTTGATGACTTATGAAATGAGCTGTAAAGCTTATGATGAACTTGAAGAGCACATTCCAAAGGACATGAAGGACATTGCCTTGAGAACCAAAGATGAACACCTTCCAAAGAACAAGAAGGGCTTAGCACTGAGAACAACAGATGACTGCTCGAGTGAAATCTCATGTGATAAGGACAATGATATTGCACTAGTAACAAGAAAACTCAAAAAATTCATGAAAAAAATAAAAATCATAAAAATAAAAATGAACCAAAAAAGGATAATATAATATATTTTAAATGCAAGAAGCTAGAGCATTTCAAAAGTGAATGCTCATAGTTAAAGAAAAAGGGGACAAATAAGAAGAATGCCTTCTCAACAACATGAGATGATTTCAGAGGAGATTTCAGAGGATTCACTTACCTCGTCATAGAAGGCCATGAGCATTTCAAAAGTTTGTCAGATGAAGAAAACAACAATAATGAAGAAGTAGCCAACTATGCGCTCATGGCCTTCTATGACGAGGTAAGTGAATCCTCTGAAATCTCCTTTACCTTTGATGAATTATTAAATGTATTTCATGAACTATTTGATGAATTTAAGAAGCTTAACAAAACTTATAAATTACTTAAGAAGGAACATACATTACTCGTTAGTAAATTTGAAAATATGTACGAAGCATCAACATCATATAATTCTTGCACTAAATATGAAACACAAGAGGAAATTAGAAAGGAAAATGTCATACTTCAACAAACTTTAGAAAAAAATTTAAAATAGGGAATACATATCCAAAATGTCCCTGCTAATAAGGGTCATGTCCATAGAAAAGAAGGTATTGGCTTTGTGGGTAACACTAAAAAAAAGCCAACTATATTCGTTAGAGGATCTACATTACACTCTTCACCCAAACTTATTTGTGGTAGATTAGGATATTTTGTCTGTAAATGTTCATTTAGAAAGTATAGTCCACATAAGTTGATTTGGGTTCCTAAAGGAACCATAAATAACACAATGCCCTTAGTTAAATTAGGTAGAGTTTTTTATGAGAGATCCAAAGTCAAATGGGCACCTAAATCAAAACCACCTTTCTTGTAGGTTTATCTTCAAACAAAGGCTAGGAGCGTAAAATGGTACCTTGATAGTGGATGCTCAAGGCATATGACCGGATATCCAACTTATTTTTCTAAGCCCACTAGCTAAAATAAAGGAGTTGTCACCTTCAGAGACAACAAGGGAAAAATCATTGGGAAAGGGACTATCAATAACAAATAAAACCTTTTGATTGAAGATGTGCTATTAGTCGATGGTTTCAAACATAATTTACTAAGCATTAGCACATAAGTTGATTTGGGTTCCTAAAGGAACCATAAATAACACAATGCCCTTAGTTAAATTAGGTAGAGTTTTTTATGAGAAATCCAAAGTCAAATGTGTACCTAAATCGAAACCACATTTCTTGTAGGTTTATCTTCAAACAAAGGCTAGGAGCATAAAATGGTACCTTGATAGTGGATGCTCAAGGCACATGACTAGAATCCAACTTATTTTTCTAAGCCCACTAGCCTAAATAAAGGAGTTGTCACATTCGGAGACAACAACAAGGGAAAAATCTAGGAAAGGAACTATAGGTAACAAATAAAACCTTTTGATTGAAGATGTGCTATTAGTGGATGGTTTGAAACATAATTTACTAAGCATTAGCCAATTATGTGATAAAGAATACATTATTAAATTTGAATCTAATGTTTATATAATTGAAATACTATACAAAAATAAATCTATGATTGCCTTAAGAAATAAAAATGTATATACTCTTGACATTGAAAACTTTTGTGATGAAATATGCTTTTTAGCTTTGAATAATGATGCTTGGGTTTGATGTAGGAGATTAGGTCATGTTAGCATGAAACTACTAAGTCAAATCTTAATTAAAGATTTAGTAAGAGGATTACCTAGCATCAAGTTCGTCAAAGACAAAGTTTGTGATGCTTGCCAAATATGAAAGTAAATAAAAAATAATTTTAAGTCAAAAAATCAAATAAGCACCTCTAGATCACTATAATTGATCCATATAGATTTATTTGGATCAATTGATACTATAAGTTTAGGAGACAGCAAATACATATTTGTTATTGTAGACGATTATAGTAGAGACACTTAGACTTACTTCTTGGCACACAAAAGTGTTTACAAACTTGCAAACTTGTTTAAAATGAATTTTACAAACTTGTTTAAAATGATTTATTTGGATTAATTTAAATATTTTTTAAATTTTACAAACTTGTTTAAAATGAAAAAGATTTTATGATTTCATCTATACGTTGTGATAATGGTGGTGAGCTTCAAAATTATGATTTTTAAACTTTTTATAGTTCATATTGGTACAACTATAAATTCTTATAGAAATTCACAATAAAATGGAGTAGTGGAAAGAAAAAAATAGGAGCTTATAAGAAATGGTGAGAACCATGTTAAGCGAATATAGCATACCCAAATATTTTGGGGCTGAAGCCGTTAACATGACATGCTATGTTATAAATATGGTTCTTATAAGACTATTACTCTCTAAAACTCCTTATTAATTATGAAATAGTAAAAAATCAAATATTTCATATTTTAAGGTTTTTGATTGTAAATGCTTCAATTTAAATGAAAGAGATGTCTTATAAAATTTTGATGCAAAATCCGATGAAGGCATTATTTTTTTATTTTTCTACTTCAAAAGTTTATTGTATTTTTAATAAAAGAACATTAGTCATTGAAGAATCTATTCATGTTATTTTTAATTTTAAGAAAATTAATTTTGATGATGATTTTGATTTTGACACTTTAAATTTGAATGAAAATCTTCTTAAAAGCAACTTGGATGAATCTACTTTTAAATTCTTACCCAAGGAATGAAAATATGTAAATGCTCATCCTAAAGAGCTTATAATAAGATATACATCAAAAGGTGTTTAAACTCATTCTTCTTTTAGAAAAATTTTATACTAATGCCGCATTTCTATCTCAAACTAAACCAAAATGCATTGATGAAGCCCTAAGATATGATTCTTGGGTTATTTCAATGCATGAAGAGTTGAACCAACTTGAGAGAAATGAGATGTGAGAGCTTGTTGCTAAACTTAGTGACCGTTTAGTGATTGTAACTAAATGAGTTTTTAGAAACAAGCAAGATGGAATTGGTATTGTGGTTAGAAACAATGTTAGATTAGTGGCCAAGGGTTTCAACTAAGAAGAATGGATCGATTATGAAGAAATCTTCGCTCCTGTGGCTAGACTTGAAGCTATAAGGATGCTCATTGCTTTTACTTTTTTTAAAATTTTAAATTATTTCAAATGGATGTCAAAAGTACTTTTCTTATTGGTTTTTATTTCTAAAGAAGTTTATGTTGAACAACCCTCCGATTTTTAAAATGATCTTTTTCTGAATCATGTTTTCAAATTATCCAAGACTCTTTATGGTTTGAAACAAGCCCTTAGAGCTTGGTATGAAAGACATAGCTATTTCCTTATTTCAAATAATTTTTTGAAAGACAAGGTTGATACCATATTATTTATTAAAAAATTTAAAAATAAATTTCTTGTTATTTAAATTTATGTGGATGATATTATTTTTGGTTCTACTAATGAATCTTTTGCCAAGAATATAAGCAAAGAGTTTGAAATTAGTTTAATGGATGAACTAACTTTTTTCTTAGGGTTACATATAAAACAATTAAATGATGGTATCCTTATAAGTCAAACTAAGTATACCTTAGATTTGTTAAAACGTTTTGGTATGGACAATGATAAGGTTATAAACACACCCATGAGTACTTCTACGAAGTTAGACTTGGATAATGAAGGTGAAAATTTTGATAAAAAAATATTTAAATAAATGATAGGTAGTTTGTTATATTTAACTGCTACTAGACCGGACATAATATTTAGTATTGGATTATGTGCAATATTTCAATCAAATTCTAAACATTCCCATTTTAAAGTAGTTAAACAAATATTTAGCTATTTAAAAGGAACTTCTAATTTAGGATTATGGTATCCTAAGTCCAAAAACTTTGATTTACTTGTATATATGGATGTTGATTTTGGAGGTTATAGAATAGATAGGAAGAGTACAATCAAAACATGTCAATTCTTAGGACATGCTCTTGTTTCTATTTTTCTTCTTCTTCTTATTTTACTAAGGGAGAGAAATGGAGTATATTTCTTTCTTTATGTACTAAATATTGTAATAAATTTTTAAGAATATTTAAATATAAATTGAGCATTTCTCTTTTTTGTTGATAACAAAGGGGGAGAAATAACATAATTGATGACAAAAAAATATTTTGAGATATTTAAAATATTTAAAATTTTTATGTGATACCAAGAAGATGGATGTTGTATCATGATTGATGGCATGTTTATCATGTGATACCAAGAAAATGAATGTTTTATCATATATGTTATCATGAATAGTTAAATTATAAAATTTTCAATATTGTCAAAATATTATTTTTGAATTCAAAAGTGATTGGGTCCTTTTGAATTCAAGTCTGCTCTATTTGTTCTATGGCATATACATAGGAGGAGTTAAGATTAACTCTCGTTCTCAATTGGTTATCATCATAAAAAAAGGGAGAGATTAGTGAATCTCAAATTTCTCTAACTTGTGTGTTAGAGAAAGTGATATAAGAGTAACTACAATAGTGAAAATGCAATACAATCTGATATTGGGTCGGAGTCAAGTTCAGGCCTCAAGCAGGGTTTGAACGATGCAGTGGGAGCTTGCCGGGAGTTCGTCGGGAGTTCACCAAAGGTGATTGGGAGCTCGCTGGAAGCATGTTAGGAGTTCATCAGAAGATGATCGAGAGACTCACCGAAAAGTTCACCGAGAGTTCGAAATATTAATTGACATGCAGGACAAGAATGATTATAATTATGTAGTGTATCATAGTTAGCATCGTAATTGAGTCCTAATTGAGTTAGATTTGAAAAAAATTAAATTAACTCAATATAAGGCAACTGGGTCAAATTTGGGTTAGATCTGAACTCAGGTTGAGCTCATTTTGTTGACCTGGAAAGGGGTCAACATGAGGTATGAGTCGAGTATGAAAAAGGATTGGAAGTACATTTTTTCGAGATTCCTGATGGTAGTATCACCGGTGGGTAGTGGTGGTACCACCTAGACGGTGGTGGTATCAGTGTTGCCCAGAATGTCTGGTGCTTTCAACGATGATACCGTCGGTGCTGGCAGATACTTGGATTTTTCGACAAGAGTTAAATTTTGGCTCCAATCTTTTATAGCCAATTGGGATTTATAAATACCCCAAGTATTCCTACATGATAAGGCAAGAAACTGATAAGAAAGTGAAAGAAAAGTGATCGTAATCTTGGTTAAAATTATATAAAATTTGAGAGCTTCTCTTAAGTGCTTCAAAATGCAAAGTGAGTTTAAGAGAAGGGAGAAAAAAATTTGTAAAGGTTCCTCTCCTGAACCTGTGAAAAGGAGAAAAGTGTAAAGAGTTTTAATCTTCACCCATAAAATAAGATCATTAGTGGATACCGACAGACCTCGATGAAAGAGGACTCGAGAAGTGGGCGTAGGTCAAGTTTTTGACCGAACCACTATAAACTCTATGAGCTTTCTTTACTTGCTTTTTGTTTTAGCATTCCATAGCTAAATCGAGATTCTTCATTCGGTCTTAAGTTTAATCGCTCTCTAACTTGATATTGACAAAAAATATTTTAGTTTCGGCTTATATCTAAAGCATATTTTTCAAACCGAGTACTCCTTGCACTTGACTAATTCAACCCACTGCCAGTCCTAGCAGTGTTGAGGGGGCTTGGAGGAGGCCTCGGTGAGGACGACTCGAGTTGGTCCATTTTCCTCCTTGGTGGTCCCGAGGATTGTCCTCAGGATTGCTCTGCACGGGGCCACTTATGGTCTTCTCACTTCCACGCCACTAATGTTTTGGTGACAATGTACAAGTTCGCCAGCTGGAGCATTTCGAGAACAGTTGTTATTGGCCTTTTGATTAGTGACTAGAAGAATCTGGATGGTCGTAGTCTCATCAAGAATGATTATATCACCAACTAGAGGTGTGCATTGAGCACCCCTAGGATCTCAACCGCGAAGTGGGCGACGAACTGGGCTAGTGTGTCATCATCTTTCTGGCTTAACCCAAGAAGCAGTGCTATCGTCGGCTTAGGTCAAGCATAAGCCAAGAAGTTCAGCTCGAATTCCTTCACGAGCTTATCGAAAGATAGGACCGAGGATGGCCTCAATCGATTGTACCACATCCGAGCGGGGCCCTGTAGAGTGGTAGGGAACGCTTGGCACATGAGAGCATTGGAGGTGCAATAGAGAGCCATCTAGACTCGGAATGCCACCACATATTCCGTCGGGTCCGATCCGTCGTCATAGGCTTTTAATGTCGGGAGGCAAAAATTGAGGGGAACGGGTTTGTCTTGGATTTTTTGTATGAATGGGGATCTTGTCAAGGTACCTTCTCAAAGTTCTTCCTTTGATTTGATGAACTCCTGTTGAACCTTGTCTAGACGTCGGGTGACCTAGCACAACTACGCCCCGAGGGAGTCATTTGAGTCCGAGGAAAGGGTGTCCGGCTCGGGAAGGCTAAGGGTTGTTCAAAAGCCAAGAGCATAATGGTCATCAATCTATGTGGGAGCACCAGAGCGCATCTCGACCTAAGGATGGGGACCTTCGATATCGAATTGTTGTGCATCCGGGGACATCTCCTATTTGGTAAAGAGATTGGGCTGGGCTACTTGGGAAGTCTACTGGAGGGGTGCCCCGCCTGCTGCGCTAATTGGGGGATGCTTGGGATGATCATTTGTATCATCTTGGCCGAGGCCTGGACTTGATGGGTCAATCCGAGGAAGGCCTCGGTGGAGACGACTCAGTGGTCGGTGCCAAGACCGGGAGGCGAGAACCTGGGATCATTATACAACCTCCAATAACAACCTGGAGTTGGGGCTGAGGGATTTCCTTCTCTCCAGAAGGGAGAGAGGGGAGTTGCCCTTCGAGTCCGAAGGCATGGTGGGTGATTGGGGCATCCTCCCCAGGATGCTTATTGAGATTATTAGGCTGCGGATGCTCTTGCGACATTGAACTCTCCTTCTAGCATCAAAATGTTAGTGAACCTTATGTCGTGGTCGAGACGTCAGCACGGCTCAACTCGGTTTGAGTGCGTAAGGTCGTCCGCGTGGATTGTCAGGGGGTAGCCGGTGCTGGTTACAAGTGCCCTACAAGCCACTCACGTGAGTGATGGCACATATGACATGCTGTGCGATATTTTTGCTTATGATTAATATTGACATATTCTCACATTATATTGTCTGTAGCATATATATTATGATGTCATTGGTTCTATGCAATGGAAATCAGATCGTGATTAGATTACAATAATGAGATCGATTCACCTTTAAACACAGATCCTAAATAATCTCGGTCATAGGTTACTCGAGAGGGACATCGAGATAACCAGATAGATCGGTGTACTATATACCCGTCCATATGATAGAGGCGGTTGGTCTCATAGCCACTTATGTAGATACGTTAAGGATATAGTATAGGTGCTCATTAGAGAATGTGTTCACTAATTGATCCGCTTATGGAATGATGTATGGTTAAAGATACCTAATGTCAGACAACGATTCCATAGTCCCAATTATGAATCTGGTCCTTTAACTTGAGACACCAAGGATGCTTTGTATGAGTACTCATTTCTTTGACGTCAGACTTACAGGTTTAGAAAGCTCCAGATCTGGTACAGTTGGTTATCGGGATTGGTAGTCAACCTTACAAAGACAATTGAATGTCAATAAAGGATCATCCGCTCTCGGTAGCGTGAGAGGAAGATCCTATATGTGCTTGCTCAGACAAATATCTGGCCAAGGTCATTCTGATTGAGAGAGTTCTCCGGTAGAATCCAATTAGAGTAAGACAAACTGATTCCGTATGTGACTTGACAATACCATGTCAAATATACGGTCTCTGGGATATTAGTTGGATGAGGGATTATAGATACATGATAACTATGGACAGACAGATCCGATGGATTCGATCCCTCCTGTACCATCTGGGGACTATGGCGTAGTGGCCTAGTACGTCCATAGTCGATGAGTCAAGTGAATTATTATGGGGATAATAATTCACTATATCAGAGGGAGTTCTGATAGGAGCGACTCACGGCCAAGTCGGTATCGGGCCTAGAGGGTCACACACATATGGTGGATGCTTCAACAAATAAAGGATTGGATGAAGATCCAATTAGCCCATATTCTCATTAGATGAGACCCTATGTTGTTGGGCTCTTTGCTTAAGACCTAATTAGAGGCCTAAGAAGATTATTAGATAGAGATCCAATAATACAAGGTTAGTGAAAAATTGGATGGAGATCTAATACTCACTAATGCATGAGCCCTAGGGTTTTGATGTTTCTCTATGAATAGGAAGAAGGAATACTCATGGTTGATAGGTCGCAGCTTTGGCCTCCCCCTCATATTCTCCTCCCTCCCTCTGTGCAAGAGTTGCGAGATCAGATTGGAGGAGTTTTGTTGCAGAGACCCATCGCATGGAGACCACTAGAGAGGAGGACGTTTAACCTCCTTCATCCTCTCCATCCGGATATGGAATGCAGGGATATACGATCTCCCTAGGGAAAAATCAATCTCTTACACATCATGGTTTTTTCGATTTTATGATTTTTCTCACGACCCCAATCTTTTGCACGAAGATTTGATCTTTCTAGGAAACTGGTTTTTTTTTGTTTTGATTTCCGCTGCGTATGTGATGCACCCGCTGAGGTTTCCCAACAGCTTGCACATGGTCTAGCTCGTCAGTCACTTGGCGATAAGCTCCCTCTGCTCCTCGGGCTTGTTCCTGTGCAAAGGTGGGGGGTGTGTGCCCAACATGGCCACTCCGATGATTAAGTCAATATGTAGAGTAGTTGAGGGAATTTTGAGTGTTAGAGGTCCAACCCTTGGCATTGGCTAGGAGGTCGGCTTTTATACTTATGGCTGAGGGTCGATCGTACATGGTCTATTAATGGCGATCACTTCCTTAGACGACTTGGTCATATAGACCATGAGGCACAGTGTCATCTTCCGTGATCTCGGGCGATTGGTATGGGGCCAGAGCGTCAGTGTCATTTTCCGTGATCTCGGGTGGCTAGTACGGGTTGGGACGTCAGTAATATATATTTTATTATTTTTAAGGAATTATCAACAGTAATGAGATTGTTAATAGTAAAAATGTGATTGTCAATAGTAATTTTGTCAATAGTAATTTCATCTTACCGACTTGCTTGTTTTGTTAAATTAATTATATATATTTACTTTTAGAAAAATAGAAAAAATTATTAGGATGAATGATTTTTAGATGGATCCTTTATACCAATTATTTCTTATCTCACATAGATACATAAGAGTATTTATCATAACATAATTATTATATATTTAATGTAATAATATTTTTATACAAAACATTAGTGTTTCTTTTCAAGGTATAACTCATTTTTAATCAATTTTTTAAATTTATATCCAAACATATTTCTCTTTTTTTGGATCAAAGTCATTAATACTCTATCTTAAAATTGATAAATAAGAGAATCAATAATAAAATATAAATGAAAATAGTAAATATATTTTTTTATGGTTTGATGATTATTAGTCATCGACTTAAAAAAATTAAATCTTTCAATCCATAAGAACAATAAAGTATAAGAAACAAAACTTCCTTGATGTAATCGAAATCCAAATCCAAATCTAAAGCCTATTATATCTCCTTTTGCATAAATCCTCAAGAAAAATTTGTATTATTTTCGTTAAATTTTCTAGATCTATTATAGGAGGACAGTCAATTACTTTGGTAACCTTGAGAGACCTATGATATTTATATAATAAAAAAATTACTTTTTATAATTTTTTCTGCATGTAGAATTTTTTATATATTTAAATTTTTTTGTCCAACTAATTTTATTCAATTGAGGAATCCAACAACTAATGCCATATTATTATATAAAGTTAACCTAGATCACCGTACTCATAATTTCATTCATATTATATCTACATATCTGGAATAAAATTCACCATAAAATTTACTTATGCTATCAAGAATAACATAATGGAAAAGTAGATCGATTTAAAATAATTTAATTGGCAACTAAAATGATATGCCTTTCCCATTGCATCTATACATATACAAACAAAATTATATGCTTTCACCGTTATGACATTTGCGTAAACTCCTATATCGCACGTATTTATAAATATATAACATTTTTCATGATAAACTCATCTTTCTATGACCTCTTTGATAATGTACAATTCCATAACAAGATAGAATAATTCATAGTACACCTAATAGGAAATCATAGGATATTTATAAACTCCACATCACATTATCATAATATATATATATATATATATACTTTAATACCTCACATCATATATACAAGGATAATCATATATATATATACCTTTCATAGTATGATAGATGCCTAATAAGAAGATAAACTTTCTATTTAAAGTGAATCAGAACACACATATGCAAGGATAATTTATATTACTTATAATATGTTTCATATCACATTCACTTCATATCTTATGTCATAACATATATACATACTTTCATACTGTATATCATAATACATATGTGCACTTATATATCACATATCATTTCATATCTTATGTCATAACATATATACATACTTCCATACTGTATACATATGTGCACTTCTATACCATATATCATAGCATATATGTGAATAACACATCATTATATATTCATGCATTTCTACACCATATATTATAATATGTATATGCATGTTATTCATTTTCATTATAATTCATATATTCTTTATTCTTATGTAATGTAGATATTAACATCATGCTTATAGCTGTCTCCTCACAATCATATTAGTTAAAACATACTTTCAAAAATATATCTTGAATGCACAATTCATATAACCATTATTTTATAGTTAGTTAAGTTCATACTTGCCTGATTCAACTCAAGATGATGTTTCCATCGACCATGGTCTCAATGATTGAGTGTGTTAGAGAATTAAAAATATATATCAAATTAGAGCACAAGATCATGATATGCTCAAAGTAAAAACCTTTCATTTTAAATCACTAATAACTCTCACTATAACTAATGGTTTATAGCAAAATTTTGATAAAATCTCCCTGAATTAGATTATATCCAGTCTGAAAATTCACTTAAATTTCACCACTAATTTGCCAACAATTGCACCTATAATTAAATGACATTGTTGATACCAATCAAAATATTATATGATTCTATGAAATAATTTTATTTCACTATTGTTGCTTGTCAAACCAGCTTAGGTTATCCTAAAAATTTTTAGAAACTTAAGAGACATACAGAACTATATAAATATCAAATTTTAGCTCAAAATAAAATCATCAGGATGCTAAAAGTATCATCATAATTCAACTACCATCACCTATTTTATTCTAATGAAACTAGATTGAGACTACATGAATTTCTAAAGTTTATATCTTGATATATAGAAATGATATTCACTCAATTCTAAAGCTTATAAGACCCTAAGAATTATTTTAAGATACATCTAAATAGCTAATCATATCATTAAGAGTGTCAATTCAACTTAAACAAGACATCTTCACTATAAATAGAAGATTTTAAGCACCTGAAATTAGAACAACCATAACTTTATGCACAAATATTAGATTAAAGTAATACTACAAGCTAAGAATCATAACAAATTCATACACAATAGGCCTAAAATTCAGAGATTAAATCGAAAGTTAGGTTATGTAGAAGTATCGGAACTTATTAGCCTATAAACTACTAAACTGAAACGTAAGTATAGCTAGGGGAAGAATTAGATGATCTTAACTTGTTCTTATGTAGAACCAGAGTCTTTGGCCTTAACGAAGATAAAATGAAGAATTGAGAGGGTTGCCGAAGGAGAGAAAGGGTTTCATGGCTTATTAGGTTGGTGGAGATGATGAGACCAAAATTGCTATCTCTACTTAATTATCCATTATTTCATCCTTGCATAAATAGATCAATATGCTATCCTCCATCATATTATGTTAAATATTAAACTCACTTACTTTAAACATAATCAAACTCATTTAACCATTTAGAATCACTTAAAACTTATTGCAATACAAATATCGAATCATTATATGCATGCTTATGATCATAACTTAACCTAATCAACTAGCACAATTAGGCTGATTGCATTGGAAGACTATATATTTTTGTTGAATAAAAACCTTAAACTGAACATCAATACTTGTATATATACTTCAAATAATATTTGGAAGGACTTAGTGCATAACATTCTTGAATGCATGTACTTTATTTTAAGATTCAATAATATGAGCATGTCATTTATACATATTATTTATATTTCCATTGGCATGCTAAGTATTATATGTGTGAGAATTTGGACACTACACAAGCTCCTCATAACATTTCAGAGTCATCCAAGGACCTATTAAAAAAAGACAGGTTTAAAGGAGCACTTCACTCGATATTCCGTAAGTAAATATTTTGATAAACATTTGATGGACAATATAAAATATAAATATAAATTTTACAAGCTTTTAATGAGAACACAATAAAGAGTCCAAAGTGGTACATTATGGTTAAAAGTCCCTATAAATACCCATATGACACTACTGCATAATAAGATAACAAATCAGTCCCAAGTAACTCTAGAGGGTTGAGATAATTGATATTCTCCACCACTTTATACATATAGAAATCACTCAAAATGATTGCATAGATGATTAATTTTATAGTTTTACCTCTATATAATAATCATACACAATCTATATGTACAAGTTTGAAATAACCATAAAGCATCAATTTTAAGACTCTTATTTAAGGGTTATGTAAAAAACATAAAAGAAACAATGATGGATGTCAAAGTTGTAATAACTTTCGATAACAACCCACCAAGCCCCACTTGGATGTGTATGTTAGAACCCTAGCTGAGTCGAGTCCTAAATTTATTAAGGCACAAGAGTCATGAGTTGTATAACCCTATACTAGCAGCCACTCCACTTAATTGAAGAGGTCAGCTAGGTTGGGAAGAGTTTAAATTGAGTATGAGTCTCCTATACCTGCTGGCCACACTAGTTGGCTAGGGGTTAGGAGTTGATGAGAGATAGAGTTGATTAGAAGTAGGAGTCATATTAGGAGTTAGGGTTTTGAGACCCTATATAAACACATGTAACCACCACTTCTTTTATATCTGTAGATCAATATCTTTTTTCAGCCCTTTGCTGAATGCTTTAGAGGAGAGAACCCCTATAGAGTTCCAGGAGGTTGATCCCCTATAGAGAGCAATCCCTAGGCTTAGAGTCCGCAAGGGTTCTAACACTTGGTATCAAAGCAACGTTCTTTGGTGCTTCGCTACCCTTCCACAACCACCCATCATCTTCATCTAGCAACCCAAGCAATTTCCACAATTGCTAAGATCATCGCCAACTCCGCCATTATCACTACTGCTGCATATCACCCTTATAGTCCCCACAAGAATTGCATCAGGTTCTAGTAATCTACCTTATAATTTAGTTATCCTAAATCCAAAACCCAAAAAAAAAATGTGTTACCCTATTACGCTGCATAAACTTATCATCACACAGTTACCATCTTAACGACGAAAGTTACGCTACAAATTTCAGCCGCATACTACTGCACTATCTTTGATCTTGCTGCTACTATTTTACTGCCAAATCTTCTACGTATTTTTATGATGGCTTTGGCATTTCTTATCAGAGGATTTCCTTTAGGTTTTGCGTAAATTTTTTTTATACAAACTGCTGAAAATTTTACGTCCAAACTACTGAACTTTAGACGTAAAAATATACTGCTACATCTTTTTGGTGTTTCTTGCTATATATGCAATTGATCTTTGCCAAATTTGTTGCTGCCACTACTCTTATCTATCTTGCTGCTATCCTTATGGGTTTTTTGCTATTGTAATACTCCAAAATATCATTGGAATTTTCGTTGTTAAACTACTAAAATTTTTGACAAAAAATTCAGCCGCTATACCTTTTGTCGTTCTTCCCCGCATACACCACCAAATCCTACCAAATCTGTTACTACCACCCACATCACCCTGAAGGCAACCTTCTAACCCTAAGACGCAGCCATCATAAGCCTACTTTCAATCTTTACAGCCGACCCATACTTCAGTGTAAATTGTTGCCCAAACTATAACCTATCGCAGCTGCAGCCTTCCATCTCCACCCTTATCCTCCGTAGCCATCAATCTCTCCACCAACCTATGTCGTTAACCCATCAACAGAAGAAGGATTGTAACATCTTAGAATTGGCCGATCTCCAAGTTCGATGAAATCGTAGTAGGGTGAAAGTTTAGATCATAAAAAGAGGCCTCCCGAGAAGAGAGAACAATCCACAGATTCAGCGCAACCATGCATAGGGTGGACTTCCCTCGATGGGAAGAGGGAGACCCAACGGGATAGCTTTCACACACAAAACATTACTTCCACTATCACCGAACACCAGAGGCTTCCATGGTGGACATCGCTATCATCCACCTTGAGAGAGATGTAATACAATAGTACAATTGGATTGAGCACACCCAAGGAGTCTCGACATTGAGACAATTCAAGAGTGGGTTGATAATTCGCTTTGGACCATCCGAATACGAAAACATCGACGGTCAACTCGCGAAAATCTGACAAACCTCCACAATCCAAGAATCTCAAACTAGGTTTGGGAGATTATCTAACCAAGCACATGATTGTTCTAAGAAGTAATTATTAGGGATATTCATTAAAGGACTCAGGCCGGAGATAAGAGGATAAGTCGTAATCTCCTTCACCCGAATCCAAGAGGAGCGACTCAACCAATATATTCGAAGGACGAGAACCACACCTCAACTAGCAGTGTACATACCTCCAGCACCATCCACTTCTAACCATCCCTCGCAACCGAAGAAATTGATAAGAGAAAAACTTCATGATAGATCGACAAAGGGCCTATGTTAGCATTGCGACGAACCATGGAGTCGCGACCATTGCTGCAAGAGGGGACGTCTTCTTCTGATTGAACCCATCGATGATTCAGAACATGAAGAGGAGGACCACGAGCACGAGGAGGAGGTCACGGAGGAAGATCCATAGCTGATCGATTGCATGGTACATGCTATTGCCAGCTATGCGAACCCACAGATGATAAAAGTTGCAGCCCCTATACTTCGCCAGTGCTCCTTGTACGTAAGAAAGATGGAACATGGCGAATATACGTAGACTACGAGCTCTCAACGACATAACGGTCAAGGACAAGTATCCTATTCCAATGGTGGATGAATTATTTGGTGAATTAAAGGGAGCACAAGTATTCATGAAGCTGGATCTGCAATCCAGATATCATCAAATTTAGGTGCGTGAAGAAGACATATCGAAAACCGCCTTTTGGACGCACAACGACCACTATGAATTTTTTTGTAATGCCTTTCGGTCTCACCAATGCTCTCTCTACCTTTCAAAGCCTCATGAACAATATTTTCTAGAGTTATCTTCATAAGTTCGTACTGGTTTTCTTCGATGACATCCTTATTTACAGCCCTTCACTTGAAAGTCACCTTCACCACTTACAACTTATTTTGATGATTCTTCGAGAGCATACTCTTTTTGTCAAACAATCAAAATGAAGCTTTCTACAACAGAAGGTGGAGTATCTTGGGCACATCATCTCGAAGGAAGGTGTAGTGGTAGACCCCTTAAAAATCGAGGCAATGCAAAACTGGCCGACACTTAAGAACATAAAGGCGCTATGTAGTTTTCTCGGACTGACGGCATACTACCGCAAGTTCGTTAAGGATTATGGAAAGATCAGTGCCTGCTGGTTACAGGTGCCCAACAAGCCAATCACGTGAGTGATGGCACGTGTGAAATGTTGTATGATCTTTTTACTTATGATTAATATTGGCATATTCTCACATTATCTGTTACATATATATTGTGATGCCCTTGGTTTTGTGCAATGGGAGTCGGATCATGATGAGATCACGATAATGAGATTGATTTACCTTTAAATACAGATCCTAAATAATCTCGATCATATGTTACTCAAGAGGGACATTGAGATAATCGGACAGATCGGTGTACTATATACCCATCCATATGATAGAGGCTGCTGGTCTCATAGCCACTTGTGTGGAGACACTAAAGATATAGTACAGGTGCTCATTGGAGAATGAGTTCACTGATTGATCCACTTATGGAATGATGTATGGTTAATGATACCTAATGTCAGACAGCGATTCCATAGTCCCAGTTGTGTATCTGGTCCTTAGACCTGAGACACCAATGATGTCTTATATGAGTACTCCTTTCTTTGATGCCAGACTTATACATTTGGAAAGTTCTATATCTGGTACAACTGGTTATCGGGATCGGTAGCCAACCTTACGAAGGCAATTGAGTGTCAATAGAGGATCATCCACTCTCAGTATCACGAGAGGAATATCTCATATATGCTTGCTCAGACAAATCTCTGGCCAGGGTCATTCGGATTGAGAGAGAAGGAGTTCTCCGGTAGAATCCGATTAGAGCAAGACAAACTGATTTCGTATGTGACCTGACAGTACCATGTCCAATATACGGTCTCTGGAATATTATTTGGATGAGGGATTATAGATACATGGTAACTATGGACAGACATGTCCGATGGATTTGATCCCCCTATACAATTTGGGGACTATGGCATAGTGGCCTAGTACGCCCATAGTCGATGAGTCGAGTGAATTATTATGGGGATAATAATTCACTATATCAGAAGGAGTTCTGATGGGAGTGACTCACGGCCAGCTCGGTATCGGGCATAGAGGATCACACATATATGGTGGATGCTTCAGCGAATAGAGGATTGGATGAAGATCCAATTAGCCCCTATTCTCATTAGATGAGACCCTATACTGATGGACTCCTTGCTTAAGGCCCAATTAGAGGCATAAGGAGATTATTGGATAGAGATCCAATAATGCAAGGTTAGTGAGTTATTGGATGGAGATCCAATATCCACTAAGGTAGGAGCCCTAGGATTTTTGGTGGCTCTCTATAAATAGGAGGGGAGACTCATGGTTGATAGGCTGTAGCTTTAGCCACCACCTTCTATTATCCTCCCTCCCTCTGAGCAAGAGTTGCAAGATCATATTGGAGGATTTTCGCTATAGAGATCTATCGTGTGGATACCACTAGAGAGGAGGACGCTTGACCTCCTTCATCCTCTCTATCCGGATCTGGAATACTGGGATATACGATCTCCCTAGATAAAATCAATCTCTCACACATCACAGTTTTATTGGTTTTTATGTTTTTCTCGCGACCCTAATCTTTTGTATGACGATTTGATCTGCGTAGGAAATTAATATTTTGTTTTGATTTTCGCTGCTCATATGATGCACCCGCTAAGGTTTCCTAACAATGGTATCAGAGTCAATGTTTTTATGCGAAAGATTGGTTTTAAACTGCGTGTGATGAGATTGAATCTCGTAGAACTGTTCTACACGCTTAAAGTAGCGATTGGCAGCGAAAGTAGGCGCTGCATGCAGGAGAGGGGCGGCCACATGCATGCTGTATATATGCAGAGGTGGCTGGCCACGACCAAGCCCCCTATATGGGCGACCGGCCATGGCCTGGCTACCTGCAAGTGGCGGCCGGCTGCGGCCACCCGTAGGGGCAGCAGCCCGCAAGGGGCGGCCACCCGCGGGCACAGCCGGCTGTGGCCAGCCCACAAGGGATTGCCGCCCGTGGCCAGCCCTTCCGCCAGTAGGGGTGGCGGCGCCGGTCGTAGGGGTGGCCGCCCCTTGGCAAGGCGACTGCCGACCGCAAAGGGCTGTCGCCGCCTGCGCAGGGGCAACGACGGCGACACAGTGAGGGTGAAGGAGGACTAGGGCATCTTTTTGAGAAAAAGATGGTTATGCCCCTTAGAATTTGAGAAATTCTATCTCTGTCCCCTTTATACAGAATTTCTTAAATGCCCTCAATATTTCTAAAAATTTTGAGGACTGTCCTCTCATCCAGAATATCGAAAACACCCTCAATAATTCTGAAAATTTCGAGGACTGCCCTCATGTACAGAATTTTAAAAATACCCTTGACAATTCTGAAAATTCGGAGGACTGTCCTCTCATCCAGAATTATAAAAATGCCCTTAACAATTCTAAAAATTTCGAGCATGTCCTGATTTCCAAAAAAATAATTAATTAAATAGTTTAATTAATTATTATATATATCTAGTAATCCTACATATGATGTGATGTACATGTGATATATGATACAGATGGATGATCATGAGCCATGTGTTGTGATGTGTGTAATTATGATTATTATTATTATTGGGGCCTGCAAGCCTGTGTTTTTCTCGTTTATTGTCTGGCCTGCGTACTTGTGATTATTTGTAATTACATGAAGAGGCGCAGTGGGAGCATGGAGGTTATAGCGGGACCCACGATGTCGTGGCGAGAGATCACGAAGCATGGTGATGCGACGATCCGACGGAACCGATGATGATGAGATCAACAATCACAAGGCATGGAGATGTGCCAATGCATATATAAATCCTATTGTAAGTGATTAGGCCCATTGGCTCGGGCTTAATCATATTAGGTGACGGCTCATGATCATCCGGTATAGCTTGCATGTGTGATGTGTTATACACCTACTAGATATATGTACATATATATTTACATGCGATGTAGATATATATTAAATATGTATATATGTGACACGACATATTAGGAGACCGATAGAAAATAAAAAATCCCTCCTACAATAATATTAAGTCGGTAAGCGTGAGGCAATAAGATTGATCCACGTGGCCTTCCATCGTTATAGGAAGAAAATGAATCCCGATATAGGTTGAGTTGGTCGAGTCACTCGAGGCTCACCTATCTACGTGATCGAGTTCTTGCCTACGACATATATTTGTCACCGGTGACCAGAGGACATGGTATGACTTGGTCAAGCAGTCGAGAGCATATCCATCGAATCAGACTCATCTTGTAACGATGGTGATGACTTAACTGAACTTCATGGTTGGTCGAGCAGTCGAGACAATGATGATTCAGAGGCCGAACATGACGGGAATCACAAGGAGTTGTGATTGACAAGAGTTGTCTACCTTTTGGGCTGAGTGTAGTTTGTCGAGTCCCTCAAGATTGCACTAAGATGCCAATTAGATCCTGATCCCCACTAGGAGTCTGCCGGAGACTTTCGTCTCACGTGTCGAGGGTGTCACGTGATTCGCTAGGAAAATAGTGGGAGTATATTAAGATAGAAGTCCATATCTTAATTAGTATTTTCTGTAAAATTTGTATGTTATTCATTTTCGCTATATCTTGTTTGTCGCTTACAAAACCCCTGTGTGGCATACTTGATGCCAATCGCCTCATTGGTCCAAAGGCTCCATAATTTGAGTATTGTTCTGACGAAAGAGAAAATTGTATATGTCCTTAATACGATTGTGCCCATGCTGGAGGAAAGGACAATCGAGGATGAGATTGCTCGCTTTGTGAAGTATAAAGATAGTTCTAAAGGATAACATGTATGTTGATCTTATACTTCAGTCCCTACCAGACTCCTTTCACAGTTCATTATTAACTTTAATATGAATAAGTTTGAGGTGACTCTACCTGAGCTCCTCAATATGTTGAGGAAAGCTGAGAGTACCATCAAGAAAGAGAAGTCAGTTCTTTATATTTGTGAGACCAATAGGAAAAGAAATGCTTGTAAGACCCTTAAGTAAGGGCAAAGAAAGACCAGGTAAGGCAAAGGTTGCCAAGAAAGACTCAGCAAAGGATAAAGGACAGTACTTCCACTACAGCCAAGATGGGCATTAGAAGAGGAACTGTAAAAACTACCTTACAGATAAGGCGAAACAAAAGCTTGGAGAAGCTTCAGTTAAAGTCATGATCAGTCTCCACTTGTCAAATTTTCATGATAACACATGGGTATGAGATATCGGGAGTGCTTATCATATCTACAATTTGTTACAGGTTCTAGTAAGACCTAAAAGATTGGCCAGAGGTGAGATGGACCTCAAGATGGGCAATAGAGCAAGAGGAGCTATTATTGCATTAGATGCATGCTATTTTGTTCCCTCTATTATCAAAAAAATTATTTCTATCTCTTGTTTGACAATTAGTGGATATAAATTAGTTTTTGAGAATAATAGTTGTTCAATAATTATGGATAATGAGATCATCACTAGAGAGACCCTTATAAATGGCTTATATGTGTTAGACACTTCTCCACATATCATGAATATAAATATGTCTAAGAGAAAAAGAGATGAGATGAATAATGCATACCTATGACATTGTAGGCTAGGTCATATACATGAGGGAAGGATTCAAAAAGTTACTGAAAGATGGATACTTAGATCCATTTGACTATGAGTCAGATGCAACTTGCGAACCTTGCCTTCGTGGGAAAATGACCAACTCTCCTTTTAGTGGAACTGGAGAGAGCGCCACCGAGTTATTGGAACTCATACATAGTGATGTATGTGTCCCATGTCGACTCAAGCTATAGGTGGTTACTCATACTTCATTACATTCACTTTTGATTTCTCTAGGTATGGACACGTGTACTTAATGAAGTACAAATCTGAGGCCTTCAAGAAATTCAGGGAATATAAGAATGAGGTAGAGAACTAAATTAGAAAGAGTATTAAGACTCTTCAATCAGATCGAGGAGGAGAATACTTGAGTACGGAGTTCACCCATTTCCTCAGGGACAATGAGATTCTATCCCAATGGACACGTCCTTATACACCTCAGCTCAATGGTATATCAGAAAGGAGGAATTGCACGTTGTTAAATATGGTGCGATCCATGATGAGCTTCGCTGACCTACCCGTCTCATTCTGGGGGTACGCCCTAGAGACCGTAACTTACCTTCTGAATAGAGTTCCATAAAATTTGATAGTGTCTATACCATATGAGATATGAAAAGAAAAAAAAGTCTAATCTTAAAGTGGTTAAGATTTGGGACTGTCTTGCCCACGTTAGAAGACACAACCCCGGCAAGTTGGAATTAAGGACGGAGTGGTGCACGTTCGTGAGATACCCTAAAGAGACTTTGGGGTATTATTTATATCATCCCGAGGACCGAAAGATCTTTGTTGCCAAGAGAGCTGTGTTCTTTGAGAAGGAACACATTCCTGGTGGAAATAGTAGAAGTGAGATAGAATTGAGCGAGGTTGGAGAACCTAGCTCGAGCATCATTCTAGAGCTCGAGTTTGTTCAGGTACCTAACCCACAAATTCTAACTTTTCGTAGGTCTAGTAGAGTATCTCACCCTCTTGAAAGATATGTGGGACATATCAGTGGAGATGACTCTGAGGATGTTGATCCTTAGATCTACGAGCAGGCTATTATGAGTATAGACTTTGGGAAGTGGCAAGAAGCCATGAATTCTGAGATGGATTCCATGTACTCTAACAAGGTTTGGAACCTTGTGGATGCACCTGAGAGTATTGTACCCATTGGCTGCAAATGGATCTTCAAGAAGAAGATCGGAGTGGATGGAAATGTATGACTATAATGAAACCTTTTCACCTGTAGTCATGCTTAAGTCCATTAGAATTATTTTGGCCATTGTAGCACACTATGACTATGAGATCTGGCAGATGGATGTCAAAATGACATTTCTCAATGGCAACCTCGAGGAGGAGGTATATATGATACAGCCAGAGGGATTCGTATCCAAAGAGAGTCCAGATAAAAGTGTGTAGGTTACTTAGATCCATTTATGGATTGAAGCAAGCTTCCCGAAGTTGGAACATAAGATTTGATGAGGTGATCAGATCTTATGACTTGATGAGGTGAACATAAGATTTGATGAGGTGAACATAAGATTTGACATTGGGTATGGTTAATGATACCTAATGTCAAACAGCGATTCTATAGTCGCAGTTGTGTATCTGGTCCTTAGACTTGAGACACCAAGGATGTCTTATATGAGTACTCCTTTCTTTGACGCCAGACTTATCGGGATTGGTAGTCAATCTTACGAAAGTAATTGAGTGTCAATAGAGAATCATTCACTCTCAGTATCATGAGAGGAATATCCCCTATGTGCTTGCTCGGACAAATCTCTGGCTTGGGTCATTCGGATTGAGAGAGAAGGAGTTCTCCGGTAGAATCCGATTAGAGCAAGACAAACTGATTTCGTATGTGACCTGACAGTGCCATATCCAATATACGGTCTTTGGGATGTTATTTGGATGAGGGATTATAGATACATGGTAACTATGGACAGATAGGTCTGATGGATTCGATCCCCCTGTACCGTTTGAGGACTATGGCGTAGTGGCCTAGTACGTCCATAGTCGATAAGTCGAGTGAATTATTAAGGGGATAATAATTCACTATATCAGAAGGAGTTCTGATGGGAATGACTCACGGCCAGCTCGGTATCGGGCCTAGAGAGTCACACACATATGGTGGATGCTTCAACGAATAGAGGATTGGATGAAGATTCAATTAGCCCCTATTCTCATTAGATGAGACCCTATACTAAAGGACTCCTTGCTTAAGGCCCAATTAGAGGCCTAAGGAGATTATTGGATAGAGATCCAATAATGCAAGGTTAGTGGGTTATTGGATGGAGATCCAATACCCACTAAGGCAGGAGCTCTAGGGTTTTTGGTGGCTCTCTATAAATAGGAGGGGAGACTCATGGTTGATAGGCTGTAGCTTTAGCGACCACTTCCTATTATCCTCTTTCCCTCTGAGCAAGAGTTGCAAGATCAGATTGTAGGAGTTTTGCTGCAGAGATCCATCATGTGGATACCGCTAGAGAGGAGGATGCTTGACCTCCTTCATCTTCTCCATCCGGATATGGAATACAGGGATATACGATCTCCCTAGGTAAAATCAATCTCTCACACATCGTGGTTTTATCAGTTTTTACGTTTTTCGCATGACCTCAATCTTTTGCACGATGATTTGATATACTTGGGAAATCGGTATTTTGTTTTGATTTTCGCTGCGCATATGATGCACCCGCTGAGGTTTTTCAACAATATCCCCCTCATATCATTACTGAAAACGGATGATTTTCAATGGTCGGACAAAACCTCTACTGCATTCGATGCTCTCAAGATAGCATGACATCTATACCCGTGCTAGCACTACCGACTTTGACAAAACTTTTATCATTGAAGCAAATGCATTGGGAGTTGAATCGGTGTCGTCCTCATGCAAGAAGGTCAACCCCTCACCTACACCGGCAATGCATTATCTCCTTCCCACCTTAAAATATCCATCTACGACAAGGAGATGCTCGCGATTGTGCAAGTGGTGACAAAATGGAGACCTTACCTGATCGACCAACGCTTTCAAATAAAGACCGACCACAAGAGCCTCAAATACTTTGTGAAGTAGAAGATATCCTCCCCTGAGCAACAAAAATGGGTAATAAAGCTTCTTGAATATGATTACGAAATAACTTATAAAAAGGGGAAAAAAAATATGGTTACAGATGCGCTCTCTCGACTACCCAAGCAAGTTGAATTTTCGTTTATCTCTCTTCTAATCAGCGACTTCCTCGAGGACATCAGGAAGGAATGGCGAGATGATCCAGAGATTAGGGAGACCATCAAAAACTTAGAGGAAGAACCAGGCTCCATGGAGCAGTAAAATTGGGACTCGAAGGACTTAAGCTATAAGGGACGCATAGTACTAGTGTCGAATTCCTCTTGTATAAAGATCATCCTACAAGAGATGCATTCTATACTAGCAGCGGGGCACTCCGGATTCCTTCGAACTTACAAGAGAATTAAGTAAAACTTTTATTGGAAAAGGATGAAGAACGCTATTGCTGAATTTGTAGCGAGTGTGATGCATGCCAACGACATAAAGGCGAAACGGTGGCAAGCCTTGGAAAGCTGCAACCTCTACCCATACCGGACTTAGTATGGACCGATATATCAATGGACTTCATCGAAGGACTGCCCTCATCTCAAGAAAAAGGTAAAATCCTCGTCGTGGTTGATTGTCTCACGAAATATGCCCACTTTTGCACCATCCGCAACCCTTATACTGCCACTACCATTGCTCGAATCTTCATGGAAAATATTGTAAACTTGCATGAGATGCCTAAATCTATTGTAAGTGACCGTGACACGATCTTCACCATCAAATTTTGGATAAAACTCTTTCAATTATAGGGCACCAAACTGAAGATGAGCATGACATACCATCCACAAACTGGCGGCTAGACCGAAGTGGTGAACATGTGCTTAGAGACATGTGTCAGATGCTTCACCAGTGACTGACCAAAAAAATGGACGAAGTGGCTCCTTTGGGCCGGGTGGTGGTATTATATGACTTGTCATTCTTCCACTAAATGCACTCCTTATGAAGCAGTATATGGCCGACCACCACCTGTAATCTCAAAATATGTAATCGGCTCATCTAGAGTAGATCAGGTAGACAGAGAGCTCAGGGACAGGGACAAAATTTTAAAATTGTTAAAGAATAATCTCTCAGTGGCCCAAGGATGAAACAGTAGCACGATATGCACAAAAGTGAAAGAGAATTTTCAGTGGGAGATTGGGTCTTCATCGGCTCCAACCCTACAAACATATATTCATCCACACTAGAACATTCATGAAGCTCTCACCACGTTTCTTCGGACTCTACCAAATCATGGAGCTCATTGAAGCAGTGGCATACAGGCTAGACCTACTCGCAAGCTCTAAGATTCACCTAGTTTTTCATGTATTATGCTTGAAACTTAAACTTGGATAGAACGAGACGACCTAGAGTCACCTGCCGGACACTATAACCAATGGAGAACTCTAGATCCAGTCGAGAGCCATCATTCATGACTCATTGTCGACGTCCCACTATTAAGGTGTTAGTGCCGTAGACAAACTTACTCGCAGAAGATGCCACATGAGAGAACTATGAAGACTTGAAAATCAAATTCTTGGAGTTCATGGAGCCTCACCTTGAGGACAAGACTCACTTGAAGAGGATGAGTTTATTAGGACCCTAACTGAGTCGGATCCTAAATTTATCAAGGCATAGGAGTCAGGAGTTATGTAACCCTAAATTAGCCACCACTCTCCTTAATTGAAGAGGTCGGTTAAAGTTAGGGATGAGTTTATATTGAGAAGAAATTCTCTATAATTGATATTGATCACAAGACTAGATTATGAGTTGATGAGAGATATAATTTATTAAAAATATGAGTTTTATTAGAAATTAAGATTTTAAAACCTTATATAAAGATATGTTGTTATCATTTCTTTTTTATTAATAGATCAATCTATTTTTTTTACGCTTGACCAAATACTTTAAAGGAGAAAACCCCCGAGTTCCAAGGGCCGATTTCCTATGCAGATCAATCCACAATCGGTTCTAACAGCGTATTCGTAATTGCTGACCGGAGTTCGTCCTCTTTCTTTTAAGTCTCCCTCGTCGCAATGATCTTTGATTCCTTCGGTGATTCTCTTGAGCTTGTTTTGGTGACTCTTGTCGTTGTTTTGGGACTCGGGATTGTTGGGAGGGATGGGGGATTCCATGAAGAGGGTTCTGTTGACCTCCGCCGGCGATGAGATCTCTAAGGGCATCGCTTACCACTTGGCCAAAGCTGGTTGCAGGTATCTGCTCCCGCTATCTTCTTCTTCTTCTAATATTTTTTTGCTTCTTTCGGTCGTTCCTGATTTTACACTTTTTTTTTGGTTGATCTTGAATCACGTTCTCTTTTTCTCCCCCACACTGTTGTTTGTTCATTTCGGAACTCTAATTTCTCTTGGTACACGCTGGTGTGCCGTCAATTTTTCATTTCATTTTAGTTTTAGTTATTGTGGGAGGTGGACGATCTGATTTGGTCTATGAACTTTTATGGATTTTATTGCCCTTTTTTTCTTTTTCTTTACTTTAAGAATCTTCCGCTCGTATGTGCTGGTTTTTGTTCCTTCATGTTCTTTGATGCAAGTAGGATGGCTTGCAGAAGAAAGGTTGTGTCGGAGAAAAGAACTAAGTTGCTTGAAATAAAAATAAGATAGAGATTTAGAGGTGAGTAGGAGACATATCGGGATCCATCAAGAGGACTAATACAATTTCCCATAAGTTGCACCATAGATTGCCGGTGGCGAACAATCTTTTAATTCTGAGATTTCTGAAAGATTCCAATAATTGGAACGTGACAACTTTTGATTGTTACAGTTAGATCAAACAGTCCCAGTGAAGTTCACATGATGAAAATTACTTGCTTTTCATGAAGGCACAAATTGGATCAAAGTAGTCATTAATTGACAATTACAGTGGAGGATCATTTTTTGCATGCTTGAAACATCAGTGTTTGGTAGATTTTCACTTACAGGATTTGACTTTTTCAATAAATATAAAATTACTGATTTCTACCTTCGGAAGATAGTTTGCTTGTGTCCAAGAACTTTATTATCATTTGAATGGTTAATCGATTTGATCTATTTATCAGACGTTGTCACTGTCTATTGGTACAGATGTATTACTGTGTGGTCAAATTACAATTTATAAGACCTTTAATTATTTATGTAGAGAAATGTTCTCAATGATTCTTTTTCTTTAATGAATTAATTTGATCTAAATGATATTTCTCTAAGTTCCATTTATGTCTTTGTAATTTTTGTTAATGTTTTCTTATGCTACTGGTTGTAATATAACAATTAGGTTAGTTTTGATGGGCGATAAAAACCAACTTCAGAAAATGGTGGGGGATATGGTGAGCTCTTTCAAGGAGGTCAATGCTTTCAAAATTGTTGGTTTGAATATGGAAGAAGATCTTGAGGCTGTCTTTGATGAGGCAGTGGATTTGGCATGGAAGCTATTAGGGACACTTGATGCTTTCGTTAATTGTTGTGCTTATGAAGGTAAATCAAGAAGATTGCTATTTGCATTGGTGAAAATAATGTTTATATAATTCCAGTGCTATGAATTTATACAGTTCTTCTATTGTAAAAGCTATTAATCGCATCCTAGGAAGCTTCGAACTATTATTGTTTTAAAATTTTCATTTGATGGCTATAAGATTATATAGCATATATAGCCTCACATTGAACACAATAAATGACTAGAATAACTCTGGCCAGGGGACAATTTGCATTGACAGATAAAGGACTTGACAAGGGTACATCTGAAGCTATAATTGCAATTCTGGTTATACAATTTATACAAAAAGCAAAACACGGTTTTTCTGTATTCTCCGTTTTTCAAGTTTTAAAGGGTTAACCCAGGAATATAGTTAGTCATACATGTAGCTACTCATGCTAATATTTGGTTTATGTAGGGAGAATGTATAGTAAAACCACTTATGTAAATTCTAACAAGTACATAGAAGTCCTTGCGTTTCCCCCTTAAACTTGAAACCATTGATATGAAAAAAAAGGTCCAATAAACCAATAAATCTGATACAGATGTCAACCTAGTTATATTGTGTGAGTAGATTTGCAAACCTGGTTCTCTTGGCATAGCGTCTGATAATTGTTAAAGCAGCTAAGACAACTTGTGAGACTGAAAACTAACTCCAAGGTACATAGTAGATACTTTTGATAAGGCTGTTCGCATTAAATGTGTATCCTGGATAAAGTGGTCATTTCTATTGGAAATTTTCTTTGTTTCACTTTAAGTACTGTTCTGCATTGAGCATTATGTGGGATGTAAAACTTTCCGCCCTCCTATGATGAACCTGTCAATGTTTAACTTCGTTCCTTTGTTCCTTTTTCATTTGATTTTGAAAATCATAATTGATTCTTTTCTTTGAACAAACCAATAAGTTCTAAAAGCATGATCATCGTCATCTATATCTGAGGTTGAACTGACTATAATATGGATAACTGGCTATAGCATGATCATCTTTGGCATTTTGCTTCTGCTACCATCTTCTCAATGGTTGGTTACTCCAATTTCGTCTTTAATTCCTTATTCTTTGTTGGAGTGTTACTGTGCATCTTGAGATAGACCTAAAATAACTTCAGCAACATACCTAATAAATTAACATTCAGAAGTTCATTTTTTAAGATATATGGAAGGGTTTTCTTGTAAATTTCAGAGAATCATCCTGTATTTTACCATTCTTTACTTGACTTGTGGCATGGGCACCTTTGTTGTTCCACTTCCATAAACTTAGGCCTTGCACACCTTGTTGATGTTTGATTTTGTCTGAAATTTGTTTTGTTAGTGGAAATCTGGATTCTGACTAAATTCTGGATTCTGACATTTTAAACATCCTTTTGAACAAGGTAGATGTATCTCATCCTCCATGATCTTGTCTAACCCTTTCCTCCTTGTTCTTGACATTTGAAAGAAGTTTGAACTAATCCAGATTCGCTTCAGTTATGGACTCAAATCAATGTCAACATGATCAAACAGACGCAAAATAAATGGCCTCACGTTACAAGTCAAGAAGAGAAAACCTCCAGTTATTAATGTTAATTTTAATATCATTACGCATTCCCTTAAGAGATAACAGTCTTTATATGATATAGAACTTTTATAATATGAAGATTTATTTAAGAAAGTGATATATCTCATAAATCGCTTAAGACCTTTCATTAGGAGACACCTAGATCTTTTTGAAACATGATTCTTAATCCAACACATACCTGCAGTGGGACTCAAAGGGCAACAATATGACTGAAATAGAACTCTAATGATTCTCTATAGTAGAAACTAAAATAAGGATGAAAATACATATAAAGATATCAAAATCTAGGTACAAATAAAAGAAAACAGAATGATACCTTTCACCCAAACTGGGCTCAATATAAACTCATGTAAGGCCTAATCTTTATCTTGTGAAGTCACACTTGCCTCGCCATCATACTTTAGCTTTAAGATATCTACGATGCAGTTATGGATCTATACATCAAACTTGCCATCCTGGTCATTTTTTAAACTGTACTCTTTTTTTGCAACTTATTTTTCATCAATGACACATTATTGGGTGAAATCTAACATTATTGAGATATTAATATTAAAGCAAATAAAAAAAAATTAATACTTTATAAATTGTTTTCTGTGAAATACTATAACAACTGCCCTCACAAATTTACTTCTTAGGGACTGACATTTTCATTTGTATTTTTTTGTTTCTAATCCTGTAATAGATATGTTTGTTTGCATTATATAATTTTCTTTTCAAGGCCTAAGTGATAATTTTGTAGTTCTCAAGATAATCAATGTAGCATGTTTCGAAGGTTAGGGTTTTTATTTTGTCAAATGTTTATTTATTGAACCTTTTGGATAGGGAAAATGCAAGGATGTCTAGATGTGACTGAACATGAGTATAAAAAGACAGTAAAAATTAATTTCATGGCACCATGGTTTCTGCTAAAAGCAGTTGCAAAACGAATGAGGGATAATAAAACAGGAGGATCCATAGTATTCATATCCCAGATATAGGCGCTGAAAGAGGCTTGTATCCAGGAGCTGCAGCTTATGGTTCAAGTTTGGCTGGTGTGCAACAATTGGTTCGAGTAAGTATATTTTATTTCTATGCTTCCACTTTAGGTAATTGCTTTATCCTCCATGATGTCATTCTTTTCAAAAATGCATGTAGAATATAGATTATTAAAATTGGAATATCGAACATATTGGATATTATCCACTTTTGTAAGTATATTTTTATCCTGCTATATACATATATATATATATATATATATATATATATATACACACACACATACATATGTACATTCATATATGTATATGTGTATATGTATATATCTATATATATATATCAAGGTTCGACGTTTTGAATCCTACCGCCCGGTATGGGTGGTACGTATTGATCCGCCCCGCTTACCGGTATGCGGACCATCCGCAAAGGTCAGCCTCCCTGAAACCTCCTATGGTCCTTTAGGACCTACAAAAGAGAAAATCACGAGATCCACAAACAACTATTTCGGCAAACACTTTATATAGCCAATGCAAATTTCAACTATGTACTTTATAAACTCTGAACGGTCGCACACAAAGGATCATGATCCATTACAGACCGAAGTCCCCATAAGTGTCCACATGACACAACTCTCATTTATAAGCTGAAACTGGCCATAAAAGTTAACCAAACTAGAGCTGCCAAGCTTACTGGTAGCCCGTTACTTGTTGTATAAAGAATGAATAAAACCCGAAAGACATGGACATACATGAGCGTTGCATCGAGCACCCTCTTTATATTTATGTCCGTGACATTCTCCCCCACTTATTCGTTCGACGTCCTCGTCGAACCCGCTGCAGACTCTGCACACCTCGCCTTTTGCTGAATCTTCAATCTTCTGCTCTGGCTGCAACACGCTTCTTGGCTCCTAGCTGCTCTCTACCGTTGTTGTTGAGTAGTCGAACTTTGATCCGTCATGCTGCTTCAACTTTCCAATGACCAACTCAGGTATGGGGTCAGCTGAGTTGTGTCGATCCTTATTGATTCTTGCAGATCCTTTTAATAAAGGAAAAGACCTTCGTTGTTTTGCGCTAGTATCTCAAACGTCTCATGTCGCTTAAACTGAGTGGATGCTTGTTGGAGCTTTAACGAGTATCATCTTGCAGATTTTTAAGTTTTTGAGGTCCTTCACAAAATTCGTCATCGATTTTTCTTCAACTTAGTTGTCGCTTTCAAGTAGGTTTGCATCACTTCCGCTTTCAGTTAACATTCTGTTGAGAAATGAAGCGGACAATCTACTCTCAATAGCACCGATCACCAATAGTGAAGATTTGACAACTATTGTCTTCCATTAGGTTTTTTCGAAAGGTCTTTGAACTTGTGCAGAGCTCCTATGCTGGATAAATAAGAGAATTGGGGTACTCGGTTTCGCCCATTCTCTTAAGAGTTGAGAATGCAAAGTTACTTGACTTCGTCCGCCTTCTCGAGGTTGTAGTTCATGCATCGAGCTGGTTACTAGTCTTCGCCCGCTCTTTGCTTACACTTCTGAAGCACTCGAAGTGCTTGCGCTCCTTGCGTTGAGTAAGCTACTGTGATTCGCCTTCTCACGACCATCGAACTTCCGGAATGCAAGAAGTTTTGACCGAAAGGAGCAAAATTTCACCCCAACTTAGAGCAAGTCTTAAGATAGTTTGGTTGCCTCTGGGATTGTACCATCTTCTTTATCATCTTTGCCGCCTACTCCTCTGAGTAGAAAAGGTACAGCATCACGTACTGCATACTCCATTCCTTGGTCGAGCACTCTTGTATCAACTCGAAGTCCCCCACTTTCGGTTATCTTGACAAGAAGCCCATTGACACCGGTCTTATTAAGTTCTCTGGCCTCCGCCCTTCAGTCTTGTCTTGGTACTTGGAGTTTGTCTCTGCATTCTCTACCTCCTCGGCCCATTTCATGATCAGTGCTCTTTCTCCATGAGTGCAAGGGATCAATGACTACGCGGAAGTCCCGCCTCTGTGGTACCATGGTGCTGCCAAGCCCATGGCACTACTATCTGTTGCCTCGTATCTACGTCCCTTTCTTTGCGATCGGTTGATCCACCTCTACGGCACTGTGACACTCCTTTGAGTCCACCTCCATTCTGACCGACGCTTAGCTTTTTGGGTAGCTGAGCCCCTTTGGACTCGTCATCGGTTCCTTGCCCCTTTCGACCACCTGCTTCAACACTTTTGTGTTCTTCGAGCAGTTCTCCTTGGCCGATGGAAAGACAGACTGCAACTCCCATGCATGACCTCTGCTATCCTGTTGTAGGGCTGTTGATTCTGTTCTCCTTAGCTTCCTTGGTAGCAACGTTCGTTTACTTAGCCTTGTCCTCTGACTTGCCGGGCTCCTTAAGCGAATATAAGCACTAGAGCAGTCCAACTCCAGCCGCTTCGATCATACCTCTGTATGATCAAGTCTCTACATGGGACTCACTGGTACTTGCACTCGAAATTCTCTCTCGATGGTACATAGCCTCCATATGCTGATGACCATGGCTTTCATTCGATATAAGATTCGATGCACGCATAGAAGATTTGCCTCTATAATACCATGAAATTCACTCATTAAATCCATAGCTCTTCTTGCTATCGTGTTGTTCACCGAAGTGGAGCTCCCAGTAGCTCTTGATCACACCTCCACCCAATGCTGAATTGTTGATGACCAAGGCTTTTATTTGATGTAAGATTCGATGCACGCACGGAAGATCCGCCTTTACGATATCATAAAATTCACTCCTTAAATCCATAACCCTTCTTGCTGTCGTGTTGTTTACCGAAGTGGAGCTCCCAGTAGCTCTTGATCACACCTCCGCATGATCACGTCCCTCACGAGACTTCTCCCGTGTGTGTTGTACTGCCTTGAACTATTCCACCATGATCTGCCGCACCATCTCACCTCCTGATGACATCTCCATTGCATTCAGATTCTTGTGGATGAACTCGGATTACGATCTCTCCATGTGTGACCTCTACCAGCACATCGTAAGGCCTCTACCACCTCCGATTGCATTCGTTCCTTTGGTAATTAACCTTCGTCCACCCATTCTTGGGTCACACCCGGACAAAGCATCACTCTAGGACAGTTCGTCGCCTAGTAGCTCTCGAAATCCACAGACTTCATTGAAATTGGTGCACTATTGTCTGGATCCCGGGTCTTTATTCTCCACCAACACAATTTCCACTGTGTATCGCTTTCTTCATGACAACTCGAATGGCAGCACTGTGGCATATTCTTCAAGAGTATCTGCCTCTACGTCCTCTTGTCCCGTGCTAAGGCCTTCTGATCCCAACTTCGCCTCCACAAGTTGAATCACCTTAGTTCTTTCGTCAAATGCATCTCTGAGACAAGGTATATGTGCCTCGAAGCTCCCATCGTCTTTGACACCATGCAGGATGAGTTTACCCCATCAGAATGAAGAAGCCATAGAATGACATGATCCCACTCTTGCCTCTACTAGAGTTCATGTCCTTGACCTCTGTCCAAGGAAAGCTCCATGCCTCTGCTCCATGTTCCATCTTTTATGTCGACTCCGTTCATGCAGCTTATATACTTCACCAAGTTTTGCCCAAGTTGCTCTGCCCCTCGATTTGCATTGAGTTGATGGTGGCCCTCATGTCCACTATTCTACGGGTCAGCCCTCCGTTGAGTCCGATTTTCACATCGACTCTAAGTGTTCCTTCATTTGATGTTGTCATGGTCGTTCCCATACGATCTCACAATGCATCCGACAATGTATTATCTCATGCAAGATCATGTGACGACTCATCGTCGCTCGTTCGGTCCATTAAGCTTTGTGGAGTTGTCTTGAGATACTTCTCAACATGTGCGGTCCACTGCACATGATTCTTCATCTTGAGAACTAGGACTTATCCCTCCTGGATATCTGTCTTGTTGGAGCAACTTTCCTCTTTGCATTCTTTCCTATGGAAGATTCAGAGACCACCATCCCCTTGGACTACTCCGCTTTGTTGAACAAACTATGCATTGTTCTCCCTCCGTTAATGCACTTGCTAGATTACAACTTTTCGCCAATACAACCCCCGCTGCACCCTTAAAGGCCTAACAACATACTGAACTTGTTGCACACTTCAGCCTCCTACGGACATATCCTTCTCATGCCGAAAAGAAAGTTTCAATGCTCCATGGTGCCGAGTTTCGGTCACCTTGGGATGGCCACAAACACTCTATCGTCCACATACAAGCCCTTGCACGAGTACTGAATTCCTCGAGTTAGTAATTCCCCTCACCTCTGTGAGCTTTGTACAACTCTTTTGGTCGTTATGCAATACATCCCACATTGCACGATCTCATCTTTTACCAAACGCTCCGCTTGTCTTGATCACCGTCAAGTTTGGTTGCCAACGTCAAGCTGTAGCTTGAACTCAGCCATCCCAACCTTTATGTGCTATGGATTCTTTCTAGCTTGCTTGTCCTCGTGGTGTCTTTCGCGCAAAGGGTTGGTCATTCCTCTGAATGCCAATCTTAGATGCCCGCTCCTCCCAGCCACTCCTTTCCCTACATCTCAATATCCGTTTCCTCCAAACGGTCGCGCGTGCTGGCTGCCCTCTATGCAGCCCAGCTAGGTCCCCCACGTTTGCATGGCAAGTGTCTCGACATGTGCTTGTCCCACTCTGATACCAAATGTCACGAACTTAGCTGGTTTTGCCTTAGTCATGCCGCACCATCGCGTGTCCATTCGTAATGGTCTGCCTCCCTAAACCTCCTATGGTCCCTTAGGACCTATAAAAGAGAAAATGGGTGAGAGAAAGCGTTTCCCACGGGATCCACAAGCAACTACTTCAGCAAAACACTTTATATAGCCAATGCAAATTACAACCATGGACTTTACAAACTCTAAACGGTCGTACGCAAATGATCATGGTACATTACAGACCAAAGTCCTCACAAGTGTCTATATGACACAACTCTCATTTATAAGTCGAAACCGGCCACAAAAGTTAACCAATCTAGGGCTGCCAAGCTTTTTGCTAGCCCGCTACTTGCTGTACAAAGTATGAATAAAACTCGAAATGCATAGACATACATCGAGCACCCTCTATATATTTTTGCCTATGACAATCCGCTACCGAGCAGTACCACTGATTGGGGCTGTTTTCTCCTCGTTACCACCTGATCAATTCAACCGTTGCTGGCTGCTGTCAAGCGGTTACGGTTGATTTTGACCATCGGCGGCTGATTTCGGGCGGTATCAACCGAGGGAGAAAGAAGAAGAGGGAGAACTTGGACACTCATCGTGCTCTCTCGATCTCGATCCGTCGCTCGCTGGCGATTTCTTCTCCCTGCACGGGGAGAAGAAACGTCTCCCCGCGTGGGGAGAAGGAACGAGGCGATGTCGCCCTTTTTCTTTTATTTTTTAACTATATATATATATATATATATATATATATATATATCATGAAGAAATTGGAAGCCAGAGGATACTTCCAATCTTTCTTAGAATTGAACATCTTCTCTACTTTCTTTTTTCTTGAAAATTTTGCTGCTAATTGTGATTGGTTGTCTGTTAGTTCCATTGGAACTGTATCCTATATAGTATCATGAATCTCATGATATGGGGACATTCAGTAAGATCATATATTATATCTTGTAATCTTGGTGTCTATATTCACTTTTATCGTGTATTTGTCACTCTTTTATTTTGACTAAAGATTAGGAAGATATGATTCTCAGATTTGGATAGATTCTTCAAATTTTCAATTTTGAAATTTCTGTTTGTCATGGTTTCTATATGTATAAGTATCATTATAGTTTCTATAATGTTTGTATCATGGTTTGCCTTACCAGTCTGTAGTTGATTAGCTATTGGTATGGTACGTAACGAGTTGTGCCGAGCTATCCCGAGCATACCGACACATGGTACATGGGAGCATATCGACACACGGTACATGGGAGCATACCGATATACCACTCGTACTAGTCCCCTATTCGACTGGTATGTACTAGCGTATCAAGTGGTATGTTGTGGTACGATGAACCTTGATTTGTATAAAGTTTTCACACTTTCAAATTGTACAACCAAATCATGTTGATCAAGGCTCAAATTCTAAGTTCCCAAACAAACAATCATTAAAATCTTATACCTCAACAATTTTTTTATTTGAAAATATTTGAGCTTTTAATATTAATTTTGGCATGAAAATTTGAAATTATGTATTTTATTGGTGTGCCTAATATACATAAAATTGCAACTCTGATGTTTTTCATCCTTAGACAACTATTAGATGGTCCAAAATTTACAAGAAAACATGTAATTAAGTAGAATTTATTTAATTATGCCAGGAATAGAAGTTATTCTACTCTAACTTGCTCATTAATAAAATTTAATGCCTTCCGTTGTCATGCTTATACCACATGAAGTCTTGTAAGTGTAACTTGCTCATTCATAAAATTGTGCCTTTGTGTCTCTATTTCTTGTGATGGTATGGTAGACAAAGTGTTGCGGACTTAGCATTGGCTAGTAGCACGTGCTGGGGCATTCTAAGCCTTGATAAATGTTGATTATACCAAACCAATGAGGGGCACCTTACCAAGTTTTAGAAATGGAACCTCTATCTTATGCAAAGATAGGGAATGCAAACATTGTAAAGCATGTCTGTCTCTACCATGTATCAAATATGGGTACTTGTCAGCGGTTCGACATGGGTTTGAAACTTTACTACAATGCGCTGAAAACATATAAGCAAGGCTTGCAATAGTTCCAAGTAATTCCCTTTTACCTGTCCGACAGCCTATCGACATGTGGACCAGGGTAAACTGAGCAGTATGCTTACAAGGCCTGTACCACTTTGTCACTTGATATGAGCCTTGTTAACTAGGCACGTGCCACTCAGGGCTTGTATCAGGCAGTAATATATATTTGATAAAATTTTCAATCTTTTTTCATTTTTTTTAAAGCTCAATACGTACTGGCATACTGACATGATATGCTAGTACCGCTTGGGTTTGTACCTGTTCGGGCTAGGACAGGTATCGATCCTGTACCCGAAATTAAAAACCATGCATGTTTGTACATGTCATGGTGACTCATGTATGAGATACCAATCAATGGTTAAACCATTTATTTGGCCTGTGTCAGCTGGTAAGAGTGTGCAATAGTGGCAATATTGTTCATGCCATTAAAGGACAATCCTTGCTTGTCAAAATACTTGTGATATAGGTTTTACTTTTTTTGTTTAAATTATTGAACTTAGACCCTTGGTAGCACTAATTTTACAAGTTTTGATGTATCCTTTTTAGATGCTTCACAATTTAGAAGTTCTACAGGAATCATGATTCATAAAAAGGGCACCCTGAAGCATGAGGCTCCCATCAATGTTGATATGGAGAGGATCAGTGTCGCCTGCCCTACAAGTATGAAATTTACTTCCCTACAAGTATGAAATTTACTTTTATAACTCGAACACTAGTCACCTAGGTTATAAATGAAAAGCTCTATTGTGACATGGAGGCTCATGTTCATATAAATCATAATTTGTAAAATTCATGATCTTCTAAAGCTTGGAATCACAATTCTATATATCATGAGATGTATTATGTATGTTAATAAATATGACATCCTTTACATTATTAGAGATCAAATTCTTTATAATAGATTGTTGAATGCAAATAAAATAAATAAGTGTTAGATAAAAAAGAAGATTATTTTGTATTATGTTGTGTTTGATTAAAGATATATAAATATAGTTTGTATACAAATAAATATAAAGCAGAACCACAGATACACATGCTTTCTAGGCACTTCGATCCTTATATTTTTAAATCTTGCCTGCTTCAAATCGAAACTACACCCTGATCCATATTCATTCGGGCTTTAGGCTCCTTAGGTCAGATCACATGATGTCAAATGCTGGCCTTTAGCTTATATAAATTCCTCTCCTTCCCTTCCTCCCTCCCTCCCTCTCTCTCTCTCTCTCTCTCTCTCTCTCTCTCTCTCTCTCTCTCTCTCTCTCTCTCTCTCTCTCTTTCTCTCTCTCTAATTTGTGCTTGAACATTTTGTTGCAAGTTAATCCTTTTTTCTTCTAAAACTGAGTTATATAAATATGAAGGTTGACATATACAACCAAAAGATTTGATGAATACATTCACAATAAATTTTGGTTGTTTTAGCATATCCTATCCTCTCATTCCCAAATCCTACTAATTACTATTTGAAAATTAATCATCCTGTCTTAAGTATCTGGATTTTTGTTGGTGTTTCTAGATTGGCAGCTAGTAGGCCTTTCCATAAATGAATTTTATCTCATAATTTTGGATTAGAGAGTAGAACTTCGAAAAGACCTAGGAGAATTAAGTTCTTGGTATCTTTCCTCTTCGATGATGGGCTGCTGAAGCCTGAGTGTTCCATTGGAACTTTTAGGAAGACAGCCAGCTTCTTGGCATTTGACATGCAATTTGACAATCATAATGTCAAGTGTTCAAGTGCTAAGAAGAATAACCAGAGCACCTTTGAGGAAACTGACAAAGTGGTTCCTTTTTGTCATTAGGATTCATGCAATGATAGATATGTATAAACTAATATTACATTATTCTTGCTGATCAGTTAAGTTTTAAACTTTGCATGTACTTTTGATGGCATCAATGTGTGTTTTTGGAGGTTGAAAGTTTAAAGGAATTTATGTATGAAATCTTCAATTGTTTGATAATCAAAATGTTCTATCATTTAAATCTTTTGGTGATAAAATTGATTTCTTTTTCAGGTGTTCATGTTAAGCATACTTATCTGAAATCTGTACGGTCCTTTTAATGCTGTTCATGCCATTTAATTTGTGGAGTTTGAAGCTTTGACATTACTTCTTGGATGAACAGTTAAAGTGTCACCACTTGTCAGTGTTAAATTTAGTACAATGAACCCTTAATTTCACAGCCACAAATATTCTAGGTATGAGCAAAAGTATTTTCTGATACTCGGACTGGAGATATGAAAGCATCATGATCTTGTCTTCGGAGACCTTCTTTGACAAATATCTGGCATTATTTGTGATAGTCGTGTTTAATGGAAAGATTTTAGAATTTTACAATGTAAATGCTGCCTAGATTTTTATACTTATTTACTTAACTCAATTATTTTTCTTTGTACCATATTCATATCTTTTCAATCAGCTTAGCTAAAGAAGATTGAAGCGGGATTGATGGTGAGTTGATATCGCAACCTTACCTCTAATATCAAACCATGGTCACATGTGCTATAGGTGCAACCTTATCTTCATTGTATTAACTTAACTACTTGATATAAACAGACATTATAATATGAGGATGTTGGTTGATTATTTAAAGAGTTGTTCTTTGTCAAGGTTGAAGAAGATCAAATTGAATGATGTTTGCAATGTTCCTTAGGCAGCCAGTAAAATGCTTCTTGATCTTGATAGTTCTTGAACTGTTGTTGGTGTTGGAGACTGCAAAATGGAAAGATGACTAACTTTTGTTCAAAAAAGATTTCTAAGTAGGATACACTACACAGAAATTAGTGAAATGACAGAAGAGAATAATCACACAGCAAAAAACTCATAATTTTAAATGTTCAGACCAAGGTTAGCTGTATTGGTCCGTACCAGCATACCGAGCTTATCTCGGTATGGTATGGTACCTAGAACCGAGCTGTCATAGACTTAGCTGAATTTTCCTAAGTCGTGCGGCACCCTTGCGGCAAACTTAAAGACTTAGTTGGAATAGCTTAAGTCGTGAAGCAACCTTGCCCAATGTTTCGGACTTAACTAGGATTGCCTAAGTCATGAAACACCCAAGCGTTATTTGTCCGCAACGGGTTAACTCACTTATAACCTCGTGTCGGTCTCGAAAGACCTGCAAAAGAAAAGGTTGATTAGTTTGGAAGTGAGTGGTGGACAAGTCCCGATGTCTCGCGAAAAAGGAAGCTTTTACAAGCATTTCGTCGAACACCTTGAGTGCAAGAGAGAAAAGAGAGAAATGAGCAAAATAGGACTTTAGAGGGCTGTATGAACGGTCGCAAGTCCACAAATGATGGTTCCCAAGGTGTCGGACGCAAGACAAGTTTAACTTGTGATGAATGCTCATGCCCAACATATAACCGAAGCCCCATCCAGCCCTGTGCCACCTGGGGGGCTCCAGGCAAGGTTTTCCATACCGATCTGTACCGCCCGTATCGGGCAGTACGTACCGGTACACGGACCGCCCGCTATCGGGCGGTACCGCCAAAATTGACCGTCGGCGGTCGATTGAGGGAGAAAAAGGGAAGAGGAAGAAGAAGAAGAGGAAAAGAAAAAAGAAGAAAGAAGAGAAGAAGAAAGAATACCTCGCACCGTCCTCGCCCGCGCGCCGTAGCTGCCTGCGGGTCGCCTGTGCGTCGTCGCCGACCTCGCTCGCGTGTCGCCCGCGAGCCGTCACCACCCTCGCTCGCGATTTTTCTCCTGCACAGGGAGAAAGATCAACACGACGTCGTCCCTTTTTTTAATATATTTAATATTTAATATTATATTATATTATATTATATTATATTATATAATACTATAATATATTTTAATATATTGGGCGGTACACATAGTGTGTACCGCCCAATATCGATAATATGTCGGTACACCAGTACGGACCGGTAAGTAAAACCTTGGTTCCGGGATGCTGAGATGGCTGACATTTCTAGCTGCTCAGAGCGGTCGTCGCAACACATGAAAACACCCTAAAAATGAAGCTGTTTTGGACAGTTTTTGCTCTGCGCAGTGAGCGGTTGTTCTGCAGCATTACAGATTATTTTCGCTCACATTTCTTAGGCATAATCACATAAAATCAAGGCAAAACAGGCTGCCAAACATTTGTACAAGCAAGCAAAAGTGACGAATGGTTTGCTGAGCAAAGATGTAGTTGAGCGACGACCATTCGTGATAGAGCGGTATGCATAGTGCGTACTGCTCAGTATATTATAATATAATATAATATATATTAAAAAAATAAAAACGGGGAGAAGAGGCGTTGCCTCGTTCTCCCTTCTCCCCACGCGGGGAGACGAGGCATCTCCTCGGTTCTCCCTTCTCACCGCACGGGGAGACGAGGCGACGCCGTTCCCTTCTCCTTTCTCGCCACATCTCCCCGCACGGGGAGAAGGAAGCTAGCCGACGAAGAATCGCCCGCTGGCGAAGAATCGCCCACGGGCGACGGATCGCGTGAGGAATCGGGGAAGATCAGGTATCTCCCTCTTTTCTCCCTTTTCTTCTTCTCCCTCTTCTTCTTTCTCCCTTAACCGACCATCGACGATCGAAATCAACTGTCGACGGCCAAAATCAACCGTCGACAGTCGATTTCGACAGTACCCCCCCGGTAGCAGGCGGTCTGTATACCGCTATCCTATTGGACCGGTACGTAACGCCCGTACCGGGCGATGGTTCAGACAACATGTCCATGTGTGAAGATATTAGGGAAAATCACAAAGTTGGAATAGGCACATCAATGATGAAAGGAACCTTGACACAATTTTCTCATATAACAATTGCCTTTCTTGAATCTTGCGAGATTTAAAGATGGCTAATGGATGAATTAGCCCCTAAGTGAAATATATGGATGAACATTGGCCAAAAGATTCAGGTTGGGGGTTCTATTTTTGAACTCCAACATGGGATTGGAAAGCGTAAGAGATACCTTTGGGAAACATGAGACATGCCCCTCAGTCGGCCTCAGCCCATTGGCTTCCTACATCGAGTCTGGTAGGGAGGCCCCATTTTCAGCATACTGGACTGAGGGAATATGAAATACATAGTCACTATTTTGAAACTGTTGCCATTCTTGTGCTAGCACAGGAGGTTGTCACCTTCATTTATTTTGTCTTGGTTGCTAACTATTATCTCTTCCTCAAGTATTAGCTATGCATAATGGAGTTTCTTTGATCTTGAGTCACTTTAGTTGATACATTATTTTCAAGGCCAGGCCCTAGTGGAGGGACCCAGCACTGTAGCTTTAGGTGCTTCTTTTATTTCAGCTGCCTTATTCGAGATGGATTCTGAAGGATCTGTTTTATTGCTGGTTCAATTTCCTCTTTCATTTTCTTATATTTTCTAAATTTGCTCGTTCATTCTAGAGTTTTAGAACATTATGTATGTCACGCATTACCATTGCAGCTATGTGCGATTATATAGGCTGGAAGATAATTTGAGCATGTGCGATTTTATGCCTATGCAAATTGTTCTCCTATTCAAATTTTCTGAATCTAGTTTACCATTGCAGCTATCAGCAATGGAGATTGGTAAGCACAAAATAAGAGTCAATGCAGTTTCCCGTGGTCTTCAATTGGATGACGAGTATCCTCGTGCAATGGGGAAGGAGAAGGCCGAGAAGCCCACAGCAGATATCATGCCGTTGTTGCGATGGCTGGATCCGAAGAATGATGTTGCTTCTACTGTAATGTACTTGGTGGGAGATGATTCACGTGACATGACTGGCACTACCATTTTCGTTGATGGAGCTCAATCCATTGTCAGGCCTAGGATGCGTGCATTACATGTAATGCAATGGCCTTTTTTGTTTCTTTTTCTGAATGCAATTCAGTATAATCAACTGGTATGGGTCGTAGCTGGTATCTTGGCAATAAGAGACCTACTCGAGTTTGAGTAGGATGATGCTTCTTGAAGCATAGCAACGATTAGTGATAATAAGCTTAGTCAATCCAATCATGAGGTTGCTTTGCTATGATTACAGATTAATTTTTTGGCTTATTACTCCAATATTTCCATTTCGTTGCACATTGGTAATTCAGATTTGTTGACCAAATTAGATCTGAAAACGTGTGGTTTAATATATTGATTTTTTTAGTATATGTACTGGTACACTTGGGACTTTGAGATGGTAGCATGTAGTAGATTATATATAATAATCTTTGGCATCATAACAAAATCGCTCTTTTGCATTCTGGATCTAGTGAAGGCTCCTTGTGTACTAGGCTATTCCTTTCTGTTTAGAATTGATATATATTTTATTCAGATTTAGTATAATATTTGGTGGAAAGAGTTATCTGTTTGCAAATCCTTTGCATGTTATGATGGAAATTCATATGGTTGGTTCTGGAGTAAATTTGTGCATGTCGCGTGTGATAGGCCAACCATTTGTTACGTTTAAAAAAAAAAAAGGAAATAATCATTTTTGTTCTTTTATAAATATTGATTTTGCTCTTATACATTATTTGAATTGGTTCGGGTTAACGAACCAATTTAAAATTTCCTAAAACCCTTTTCTTTCATCTTCTCTCCTTTGTCTTATCCTCCTTCTAGGATAATAAAGTAAATAAAGAGACAAAAAAAAAAATGATGCTGAAGACAAAGGAGGTAATATCATTAACTAGAAAAAATTAAGACTATATATATCCATTTATAAAAAATGTCTTAAATAAAAATGATCATGAGATATGTTATCCGGTAAAAATAAATGATTCTAAGGAAATAAATTATATAAATAACATGTTTTATAATATTATATTACCCTATATAATAAAAGATAATTTTGATAAGAAAAAAAAAAAAAGGGGGGGGTACCCACCGCAAACATGGGCGAAGTCCTGGTGGCCGACGACATACGTTTCATCGCAAGTTCCAAGGACGTCCCACGCTTCTCTGATGTGGGGTTGGGTTGTTTTGTTGATGGGACGGCAAGGCTTCTGTGAGCAAATGAGAAAGGCAGCAGCAGGACCTCAGTACTGGTGAGTGGACGCAACCTTGGCCGTGCAGGGCATCTTCCTCTTTTACCTCGCGCACACACCACCACCACTGCCACACACCACCACCACCACCACCACCACCATGTGCTCAGTCTCTGCTGCTCCCACCCCCACCCACAACTTAAAAAGTGGACATTTGATTCCATGGTGAAGTACTTACTGTTGACAAGATACATTGTTTTTAGCTACCTATGTCAATCTCTCTCTCTCTCTCTCTCTCTCTCTTTCTTATCTTAAATAAAGACTTGGGTTTCCTCCTCAGATTTTATATTAGCTTTATGAAATCATTTGGCTTTCGTTTTGTCCTTGGATTTTATTTTAGTATATGGAATCATCGGCTCTCTCCGTCTTTCTACCCTCGTTACCATCAAACTTCGTGCATCTTTTTCATGTTCTTCTGTAGTTGACACCACCACCACTATTCTCCTCGTTGTACCATACAACCATTCTCTTCAGCCGATGGTGACGTACATCGGATGCATGAGATAGATCCAGTTATCCAAAAAAACAAAAAACAAAAAAAAAGTTTGATCCATATGCCGGCTCACTATTGGACCGGCAAATCCTATCGAGAACACGGCGTCCTTAATCGTTATTGCACCACCATAATCATTTTGAAGTGCCCATCCATCTTTCAGCTACACTGTATAACCACCATCCTAAATCATAATCACATACATGAATCTCAAATACTAATTCGTAAACCATGAACTATGTATGATCCGTACGTCATAGATAATATGTTTTAATATCTAACACTTGTAGTTCATGTTTAGGATATAGAATTTGGATTTTAAGGCTTGGGATAAAGAACCTTGATTTTAGGGTTTGTATGTAACTACCTAGCGAATAATTCTTTTATCAACCATAGTATAACAGAGTTTTCATAGAGTTTTATGGTCATATTGGTAAAAAAAAATAATAATAAACATCATCACATAATGTTGTAATTGGTTCATAATATCCAATTCTTTTCGCCGGATGCAAGTGAGCTCAACCTAATTCTAATTTATCTCTAGCTTCTACATAAAATTATTATAACAGTTTTATAAATTCGTGGTGTTAATATGGCATTGTATTTAATAAAAATATATACTTTCTCTAACATTGCAACAGTTTAAATTATGTCATACCAAATATAACCACAATAATTTACTTTTTTTTTTCTTTTTAAACAATACATATACTAAGAACTATAAGGTAGAATTCATAATAATTTAATGGTTCACTCTGAGACGATCAATTTTGTATCTTTTGGTTTTTTTATTTTGGAAAAGAAAAGGTGAACACTATGTTTCTAGTTCGAATCTAACTTGTAGAAACTAATGTTTATACATTTTGTATTCCATTCATTATATGCACGTCCTAGTAAACATACATTCTTCTTTTGTAATTTTAGTATTTATAATATGGTATAAACTAGGGGGGAGTATAGACACTTTTTTTATTAAATTATATGTAATGTTCCAAAAATATAGATGCTAAACATTACTAATTAGAATAGAAACGTTCATTATCCTTTGTATCACAGTGAACCAAAAGTTCAAGATCCGAAGGCCTGTCTCCGGTCCAAAAATAGGACGTGTTGATGGCTCGCGAGCAAAGGAAGCCAATCAATTTCCAACACCATTTTCCTTCTTAAGCATATGAGAGAATTTACATTTATAAAAAGAAAACGTAATAAATCTTTAATTTTTTTTGGTAAGTAATAAATCTTTAATTTTCCTAACCAATGTGAGTATAGTTAAAAGGTGAAGGGATGAAGCAATGAACCTTTAATTTTCCCAACCATAGTGAGTATAGTTGAAGGTGAAGGGATGTGTAGGAGCAAAATATCAACCAAAACTTACTCAAGGTATGCCTTCCAGAACCACAGGTTGCAAAGCCCCAACAATAGTAGCCACCTTACCATAGAGGCTATTCCGAGAAGGTAGATTTATTACTTGCAGCCAAAAAAAATTAATACTAGTCTTAAAGTCCAATATTAGAGTCATGATCCCAAACTTGGCAAAGTTAAGGACCCTTTTTCCTTTTTTTTGATTTTTTGAGCAAAGATCGAGTGGTGAAGATGGAACTTGATATTAGAATCTTACTACGTGGCGTCTTATTAAATTTTTATGATGAGAGTTGCGACATTCAACCTAAACTGAGCAAATTCAACCATCACCATGTTAGCTAGTTCCATAAAAATGAGTTTTTAGAGATTAGAATAAGTCTATTTCCTTTCGCTTAACTCATTCTTCCTTATTTAATTACATTTCGTCGGAATTTGAGTTGCCTTATGTTGTCGTTCATGGCCAAGGTGTCAGCACGGCTTAGTCTAATATGAGTACGCAAGACTATTAATGTTGCACCCGAGTTGAGGGAAGCCTGCGGAAGATATGATCGAGAGGTTGCTTGAACGACTTCCTGGGACGTGGCTCGAAGTTGTCCCTTCCTCTTCATTGTCGGAAACCTACACAAAGGTCAAAGTTGCGTAGGGGAGATTTTTTGACTCGACCCCTCCGATGGTTAAGTTAGTAAGAGCTGGAATTGGAAGAGATTGTGTACTAGTGCAAGAGGCTTGATCCCCCAGTATTATTCTTGGAGGTGGTTTTTATATGTGTTCCTTTGTGTCAATATATATTATTGTTTAATGATCATCGGCATCACCGTACATAGGTATTTAATTTCTACTAGTGCCTTAGTCGATTTATCATACGCTGGGTGCTGACACCGCTTGGGTAATTCGGCGCTGCTCCTCGCTTCTCGAGACTACGCTGCCACGTACTTGTCAGGGGGTCATCTATGTGAAGGATAAATAGTTGTCTTATTCCAGGTTCGTAAGGATGAGTCAGCTCGAGATGTCAAGTTTGTCTCTACCGTGGCGCCCCAAGGGCCCCGTGGAATGGAGGGCCATGATATGTCATATCATTCTCCCATCCCCCTCAGAATAATCGAGAGGCATGGCTCAGGGCCCATGCTTTGTCAGATTATTAGTCCTATCAATCAGACGGATTTTCCTAAAGTGGGTTTGGCTCCCTGTGACAGGAGCCTGGGGAGGCTCGAGCATTGTTTTAGTTGAATTGTGTCTTAGTGCTGAATTAGACAGGACATACTCGACAATGGATCGACCGAGAATGGCCAACAATGGACTAGCCGAGACGAGGTCGACAAAGGATTGGTTGAGACACAATCGGCAAAGAACTAGCTGAGACAGGGATGACAAAGGACTGGTCAGGATGTGGACTAGTCGAGATACAATAGAAAAAAAAACTAGTTGAGACTGGGTCGACAAAGGAATGACTGAGACGAGGTGAACAAAGGACTAGTCGAAATACAATTGACAAAGAATTGGCTGAGACTAGATTGACAAAGGACTGACCAAGTCTGTATTAGTAAAAGACTAGTCGAGACTAGATCAGTAAAATACTGGCTGAGATTGAATCGGCAAAGGACTGGCCAAGATGAAGTCGACAAGCGACTGGCTTGGATGAGGTTACCAAGAGACTGGTCGAGACTAGGTCGGCAAGGAACTGGTCATTCTAGAGATGGTTGTGATTCTAGTGGGGGTGTCTGTAGATGGGAAGCTTCCTCTATAGGCAGGAAGTTTGAACTATGGCAGTCAGTGGTGTGTCGTACGCCTTTCCGATGCAGGTCTTTTTCCATCATGATGAGGTATTATGCTATCGCACTCTAATAGGTTGATTATGGATGCTTTAATCCAAATGATTACTGGGGGGATATGATCCCATTTAATGAGAATCTCCTTGGGATCTTAGGATGTCATGATTTCCCCTTATTAGAAAGGTGAAAGGTTGTTCCAAGTAACGAGCTTGCAATCTCGCAATTGCTTTCGCCTAAAGGGTCACATCGACTAGTGTGCTAGCTTTCGTCTTTATAAGTCCCCTCCTACAGGGCGCTAGGGAGCTTTCGCTCTTCATTTCACCACCTCCGACTAGTTCTTGATCATCTTCAGTCCCCCCTGCAAAGCTCCAAGGGACTTCTGCTCTTCATTTCACCATCTCCGGCTAGTGTCTCGATCATCTTCAGTCCCCTCCGACGTCCTTCAGCCTCGTTCGTCCTCAGTCAACTTTGGATCTTCCGCAGTTGAGTCTTTTTTTCTTTTTTTCCCCTTCCTTTTCTTATACCGCTCTCCCTCATTTCTCACCTTTCCTTGTCATGTCTCCTATGTCTTCCTTGTCCTTTAGTAGTGAGCGAAATGTGGGGCGTGCTCCCCCTCTGGGTCCTCATCCTCTTTGGATGAGAAGGCCTCTAATGCTTTGGAGGTGATGCTTTGAGAGTATGATGAGGACTCGATCATAATCGAGTCCTTTTTGCCAATGATTAGGTCTAGGTATCATATCACCCCTGATTATGACCTGCACGTCCCAAAAGTTGCCCCAAGGCCTTTTGATCCATTTTCAACCGAATTCAGCATGTCGGTCGACACTTTCCAGGTGGGCCTGAGGCTTCCTTTGCACCCCTTAGTGGTGTCATGCCTCCGACATTGGAGGATATTTCCTTCCCAGATAGCACTGAACTCCTGGCGTTATCTGGTGGTTTTTATTGGGGAGTGTCAGGCAGCTGGGATTGACCCATCACTTACCCTCTTTTTGGCTTGCTTTCGCCTCAGCAAAGGTCAGAGTAACTAATACTTAGTCACAAGGAGCAGCTTCAAAGTCAATGGCGCCCCCTCGAACAATAAGCGGTGGAAGTCACGCTTCTTTTTTGTTAGTACCTTAAAAGGTGTGGTTTCAGCCTGAAGTGGATAGGCCATGACATCAGCAACTCTCCTCCCTTTTTGTCAAAGGAAGAGACAAAGCAGGTGGTGCATCTTAGGGGGATCCTCTCCTCCTCCAAAACCATCAAATCGATGAGCGAGGATTGGCTGGTGGAGGCAGGCCTATAGGGGTATGGCTCATTCGGTCTTCCTCGCTTATTGGCCTTCTTTCATTTCTCTCCCCTCTACTTCTAGATGGATGCTAACGAGCGTATTGTGCATTGCAGGAATGAACCTCAAGGGGATGAAATAGATGTTTGCAGGCTAGGCCCCATGTCTTGGACCCTCTTCGTTACGTGTCGCCTCCACTGCACGGTCGAGCTCCATTAATGAGACCAAGCGACCCTCGAAGAAGATGAAGGTGTTGGCACACAAGCCACCTTCCATTGCCACCCCTGATGCTCCAACCTCAACTGCCCCTCGCAAGGAGTCTCCTGCTCCAGCTGCCTCACGCAAAGAGGCTCCTACCCCAACTACCCCCCACAAAGAGGCTCCTCTAGAAGTTCCGTGCAAGAGGGGAAGCAACAGGCGTCGGGATAAGATAGTGTCACAACCTCGGTCCATGAGGGACCTCTACAAGGTCTAGGTTCGATCGAGGGATGAACCCTTCCTCACCTAGGAAATGACGGATCTCCCAAAGTCATCGGGGGAGGGGCCGCTTGAAGCTTAATGGGCCACATTGACTCCTAAGAGTCAGGTATGGGTGGATGGATCCAACGCCTAGTTGTTCTAATAAGAGCTCCTCTACCCCCTTCTGGCAAAGGAGATCTACACTACTCCCTAGGAGGCGCTGTTCGATGGCGCAATGAAAAACTTGGTCACAGTTAGTCATCTTTTTCGGGTTTCTTTTTCATAGCTTTGTTCGGCTTTGGCTTGACACGATGCTCTTGCAGCACCATTATTTCTTCATAGGTCCGATCGATAAGGTGTGTGACTCCGGGAGAGTCATTGATGGAACTCTCTTGAATAATTAACGGGCTTCTGGTTGAGGTTTGAAAGCTCAAGGAAGAGGCAAGTCCGATGGTGGTAGCGACTACCGAGGCCCGGGTCAGCAAGGCGACCGAATAGTTGGAGGAGCTCAAGTCTCAGCTCGAGGGGTCCCATGCCAAGAGAAGGAGGCTCGAAAGCAAATCCAAGTTCTGGAGGCTCAGCTTCAAGGCTTGGGGGCTGATCTGAATGTCACCCAAACCAAGTCCTGGGAAGCTAAGTAGACATGGGTGATGGTTCGATCAGCACTGGAGAAGGCCAAGAGCTCTATGGTTGAGGAGCAGCATGCCACCCCCGAAAGAGCCCATGCGATGATTGCCTAGTAACATGCTTGGCTTGTAGAAGATGGTTGGGTGTCCTATAAATATGGGTATCGGGTTGCCCTAGCTCGTTTCCGAGCAAGGTACCCCGAGCTAGAGATCGAAGAGGACCCTTATGCAACTCTTCTAGAGGACGATAATATGTCGATAGAGAAGGTTCTCTTCGATGATAGTGATCCTCCAACAGCATAAGGGGTCCCTTGTAAGTTGCCATCAATTTTGCTTCCTTCTTCTCTTTTTTTTTTTTTTTGGTATAGTCGGCCTGGTCGGAGTTGACATCATACGGTCCCAATTGCAAAATATACTTTGTTCTTTATCAATGAAAACTTCCCTTTGCAATCTCCCTATCTTTTCACTATTGTTGTTTGCCGAGTATACTTTTGGTTGATGGGCGACTAGATCGAGAGGTGATTGATGGCTTCTAGGATAAGGATGCTGGACTAAATTGGACAAGCCCAAGGCTTGGTATTCCAACCAAGAAAGTTATTTTTCCAACTCCTCTAAGGATGACAAGTTGTGTCTCATAATGTACTTTATCTTTGGATAGTCGATCAGGACTCATCTTGGTTTGTAAAGTCTCAATTAAGTAGACAATGTAATCATTTCTCTTACTTAATAAAGCTTCACTTTTTAAGACCAATTGTCTACTCATTAGGGATCCTCCTTTTTGAATCGAATAACTATTTGTGTTTCGCAGAGGCTTCACAAGAGCTTGTTGCCAGACTCGACGAGGTCGAGCTCTTGGAGTCCTAGTTTAGATGTATAACTTCTTTAAGTTAGATATATGCCACATTCTAGGGACTCGGACTCCTTGAGTAGCTAGGTGGTAGGTTTCATCATAAACCATGCTAACGACCCTATAAGGTCCCTCCCAATTTGGGGCTAGCTTTCCTCGGGAGTGAGTTGGGTCACTAACTTCAGCTTTCCGTAATACCAAGTCTTCAATTTTGATTGGTCGAGGGCGCACTTTCTAATTATAGAGCCTTACCATGTCATTCTTGTATACCAGGGCCCACAAGTGTGCCTCTACTCTTCGTTCTTAGGTGAGGTCGAGGTTAGCTCGGAGCCCTTCCCCCTATATGCTTTCTTTGTAGCTCTTGACCCAAAGGGTCAGGAAGACCACCTTAGGAGGTAACACTGCCTCAGTCCCGAATGCTAGGCTATAGGGGGATTCGCTAGTGGCAATTTTTTACATAGTCTAAGATGCCCATAGGATGCTCGGGAGCTCATCAATCCATGCGCTATGCGCCTGGTCGACCATTCTTTTGAGACCATAATATATTGCTTAGTTGTTGACTTTAGCCAGGTCATTGGTTTCGGAATGTGCTACTGAGCTAAACCTTAGTTAGACCCTATAGGCCTGAGAGAATTCCTTGAACTTTGCATTATTAAACTTGGTTCTATTGTCAGTGATGATGGCCTTCGTGATGTTGAGTCGAGTGATGATGTTCTTCTACATAAACTTTTTGACGTGTTTTTTTGTTATGGACACCAAAGGTTTGTCCTCGATCCATTTGGTGAAATAATTCATGATGACTATGATGAACCTCCGTTATCCCGAGGCTAGGGGAAAGGGGTTGAGGAGGTCAATCCCCCATTGTGCAAAGGGCCATGCACAGTCGATTGGGTCAGGGCAACTGCTAGTTGATGTTGCACTCAAGCATGCTTCTAGCATTGCGAGCACTATTACACATAGGCTAGAGGGTTCTGATGCATGGTTGCCCAGTAATAGCCCACCTACATGAGGATTTTGAACACCAAAGTTTGGCCACCGGTATGTTTTCAACATATGCCTTCATGAACCTTGACTAGCATGATTTCTGCTTCTATAGGCATGATGCACCGAAGAAGAGGCTAGCTGAATGATCTACGGTAGAGCCAGCTATTGACTTTACGATACCGGGCCTGATTACTCTTATATCGTCGGGTGACGACCATGTCGGTTGGTAGCATTCTATCTCTCTTATATCGAAGGATCTCCTCCAACCAATTTGGCATGAGTTTTGTGGTAGTTATGTCCTAGCTTGTGATAGATTGAGCGGGGATCATCTCAAAACTCACCGAGCTGTTCTCGACTCCGGCCATGGCCATCTTGGCCAGTGCATTAACTTGTGTGTTCTATACCCGAGGGACCTTGGTCATAGAAAAATGTAGAAGTTGTTAATAAGTCAACATACCTCAGTCACAATTTCTCTATGGTTGGATCCCGAGCCTCGTAGTCCCCATTGATGTGGCTGACCACTAGTCGAGAGTTACCAAAGACCTTGAGTTCCTTAATGTGCAACTCCGAGGCCAAGCGTAGCCCCGATAGTCATGCCTCATATGGCTTCATTGTTAGTAGTTTTGAACTCGAACGGAGTGCATGCTTGTATAGCTGGTTGTCGAGTCCCTTCAAGATAAGGTATGTCCCTCCTTTTTTGGTGTTATCTGATCCATCGACATACAAGGTCCACCTTTGCTCCATATTCTCAAGAATGTCTCCCGGGGTGGGGGTCAGCTCAGAAACAAAATCTACAAGCGCTTGTATCTTAATGGCTACCCTCGAGACATATTGGATGCCGAACTCCCTGAACTCGACCAACCATCGGAGCATTTAACCATATACATCAAAGTTAGATAGAATTTGGTGAAGGGCTGGTCGGTTACCACTCTTATGGTGGGGGCTTGGAAGTTGGGGCATAGTTTCCTGGTTGCTTAGATCAGGGCTAACACCACCTTTTGGATTGGGGGGTATCATTCTTCGGGTTCATTCAAGACATAGATGGAGTAGTAAATGGGTTGTTATGCATTTGATTCTTCCCGGACCATAACTGAACTGGCTGCATGCTCAGAAGCGGCCAGGTAGAGGCTGAATGGTTTACCGGGGTTTGCTGAGGTGAGTTGCAGCAGTTGGGTGAGGTGTTCCTTCAACTTCTCAAAGGCTTCTTCACATTTAGAGTTCCATTGGAAGTCTTTGACGCACTTCAACATATGAAAGAAGGGAAGGCAATTGCCCCCTGACCGAGATAAAAATCGGTTGATGATGACTAGCCTTCTAGTGAGTCATTGTATCTCCTTGACTGTACAGATAGGTTGCATTTAAGTTATAGCTCGAATCTTCTTCAGATTCTCATTTATCCCCTTTTGGTGGATGATGAAGCTGAGGAACTTGCCCGAGCTAACCACGAAGATGTACTTGGTGGGGTTGAGGTGCATTTCGAACCTCCAAAGTGTTTGGAACGTCTCGGTGACATGCGAATTGATGTTTGAATGTCTCGATAACCTTGCTTTTCATGATCATGTCATCGACATACACTTCTATATTCTTCCTGATTTGATGTTTTAATATCTATGATAGTAAACTCCACTATATGTGATGAAGGCAGTGTATTCTTGATCCTCAGGAGCCATGTAAAATTTGGTTATAGCCCACGAAGGCATCCATGAATGTGAGGAGTTCATGGCCGTCAACTAATTGGTCTATCCTCAGGCGAGGATAACAATCCTTTGGAAATGCTCAGTTGAGATTGATGTAGTCAACGCACATCCTCTATCTTCCATTAGATTTTTGACAAGGACTACATTAGAGAGCCATTGAGGGTACTTGGCCTCAACTGTAAACCCCGCCTCCATCGATTGATCTACTTCGTCACTGATTGCCTTCAACCAGTTTGGGGCAAATTTTTGAGGCCTTTGCTTCACCGGTTGCACCTCGAAGAGGACGTTGAGGTGGTGTTGTGTGACCTAGGGATTGATGCCTGACATGTCCTTAGGTGACTAGGCAAAAACACTAGCATTCCTCGTCAAGAAATTAATCAGTTGAACCTGGTCCTTTTCTGGGAGCATGGACCCAATCCTCATGACCTAGTTGGGCCAACACTTTTCAAGAGGAATTTTCAATACTAGCCAGTTGGGCCTGGGCTAGTGCTAAGCCTCGGACGCCTCCCAAGGGTCGACTAAAGTGTAGTCGGAAGACGGTTGTGGTTGCTTTACCTCTTTCAGGGTCGAGTGACCCAGATCGGGCTTCAACTTTTTCGGCAATGTGATAGCAGTTAGGTAGCCCCACCTAGACTCTTGCGGGTCACTTCTCACTTCCCCGATCCTTGCTCTGGTTAGGATTTTCATCTATCGATGGTATATAGAGATGACCACCCTCAACTTATTGAGAACTGGTCGGCTAAAGATGGCATTATTATATGCTGACGAGAGGTTGATCACCATGAAAGTGACTATTACGGTCTTGGATCTCAGTTCTTGTTTGATGGTGATGGGTAGAACAATCATCTCGGTGGGGGCAATGGAATCGCCTGTAAATCCGGTGAGGGTGGAAGTCATCGGTGATAAGTCGGTGTCGGTCAGTTTGAGCTTTTGGAAAGCATCAAAGTACAAGATGTTGGTCGAACTTTCTGTATCGATTATAACCCTCTTAACTCAAGCGTTGGAGATATAGACTAAGACCACCATGGTATCATCGTGATTAGGGTACTCAGTTTCCCCTACCTTGAAAGTGATCTCGGGCTTGTCCTTTTGCCTGGGGTGCTTCTCCATGGTGGCCCAGGCATAAGCCTTCTGACACAATGCACTATCTCTATTGGATGTTGGTTCACTTATGATGACATTAATTTGCTTCTCTATCAGATCATGGGGGTGTGGGGAAGGCTCTCGGGGTCTCTTCATGTAACACCCAAGGTAGCCTTGGGTAGGATGGTTTCAGTCGGTCGAGCCGCCTCCTTGGTGGCTCTAGCATCGGGACTTCTCCGTACAAGACTTCTTGTGTTCCTCCCGCTTCCACGCCACTAACGCCTCAGCAATTATGTACTGGTTGGCATGTTGGAGCATTTCAGGTATGAACATTAGTGGCGTCTCGCTTAGTGACAAGAAGAACCTGGACGGTTGTAGCTCCATTAAGAATGCTTGTATGATTAAAGAAGGATGAGCATTGAAGACTACCTTAATCTCTATGGTGAAGCGAACGACAAAGTAAGAGAGTGGTTTGTCATCCTTTTAGCTCAGGCCGAGGAGCGTGGCCATAGATAGCTTGGGTCGGGCGCTAGCTAGGAAGTTAAATTCGAATTCCATCATGAGTTGGTCGAAGGATGAGATCGAAAAAGACCCCAATCAATTGTACCACATACGAGCAGGGCCTTGGAGGGTGATGGGGAAGGCTCGGCACATCAAAGTATTAGACGTGTCATACAAAGCCATCTGGGCTCATAAGGTGGCGACATGCTTCGCGGGGTCAGAGTTACCGTCGTAGGCTTCTAGCATCAAAAGGCAAAAGTTGGAAGGGATCGACTTGTCTTGGGTCTCCTAGACGAAAGAGGATCCCCCGAGGGAGCCTTCCCCGTGCTCTCCCTTTGACTTGTGGAACTCTTTTTGGACTTCATCCAAACGATGGTTGACCAAGCGTAGTTGAGCCCGGAGAGAGTCCGTCAAGTCAGATGATAAAGTGTCCAGATCGAGATGGCTCGTGATGGTCTATGGGGCCTTCGAAGTCCCGAGCTTAGTTATAGGCCGCCTACTTTTAGATGGCTCTTCATTCGACGGGCATGTATCTGCTGCACGGGCTTGTCATTTGTGGTGGGAGGATTCGAAGGCATGAGGAAGAGAGTTAGTTGGGGCACTAGTAATGGTGCTTGTGGTGGCATAGCCCATAGAGTGAAGCTGAGGAATGCCTCTGCTGAAATGATGGGGTGTCCTGCGCTCCCCTTTAGGGGGGAGAGCCCTAGGTCATTGAACAACCTCCAATATCGACCCGAGGTTTGAGACTGGGTATTCACATTTTGAGGAGGGGGGAAAGAGGGATGTCCCTCGAGATCGAGGACTGATTGCGTCACGTGGGCTTCTTCTCTGGGGTGCTCACTAGGGTTACTCGGTTGTTGGCATTCTTGCGACATCGGCCCTCGTTCTATCGGCAAAAATGTTGTTGATCCTTATGCTGTGGTCGAGGTGTCAACATGACTTGGTATGATCCGAGTAGGCAAGACTACCAACGTTGCACCCGAGTTGAGGGGAGCCTGTGGAAGATATGATTGGAGGCTACTTGAACGACTTCCCGGGATGTGGCTCGAAATCATCCTTTCCTCTTGATTGTTGGAAATCTGCATTAAGATCAGAGTCAGATGGGGGAGTTTTTTTTAACTTGACCCTATAGTACTATTCCTAGGGGTGGCTTTATACATGTTCCTTTGTGTCAACATATGTTGTTGTTGAATGATTACTGACATCACCGTGTGCAGGTGTTTAATGCTTACTAGCACCTTAGTCGGTCGGCCCATACACTGCACGCCGACACTGTCCAGGTAGTTTGACGTTACTCTTCGCTTCTCAAGGTTATGTCGCCCTGTACTTATCAGGAGGCTACCAGTGTGGAGGATAGACAGTTGTCTTATCCTAGATTTACAGGAATGAGTCGGCTCAAGATGCCAAGTTGGCTCTACTGTGATGCCCCAAGGGCCTCGTGGAATAGAGGGCTAGGATATTCCATATCACCTTGTCGGTTCAATAATTAGCAATCTAACTATAATTCTTAGATACGTATAGATCCAATAAGAGTGATGGTCCTCGATGTTCATATGAATAATATACCAGGATGACCAGTATCCTAAAACGAGGTTCATCTAAATTTTCTAATCTATGGTTGGTGAAGAAAATGTTCATAATTTTATTCTTCCTTAACCTGTCACTCCATACCTCTACTAATTAACTGGTCATCAATCATTAGCTGTATTGTTTACGATGAAGTGGAATTGGGAGGTATGCTTGACACGGTGACTGAATTGGAGTTATGGATCGATCATATTCATTATTATGCCTTAGAAAACCTTGAAACATAGAGGACTACAACATGACCTTCGTTAAAATGATTGATTGACCACACTTGGAGAAATAGAAAAAGGGTCAAAGACTTGGTTTCCTGAAAGGAGAAGGTAGGCGATAAGTTTCAGAAGACTGAGCATGAGCAACCTATGGAGCGAGGAAGGGTAAGTTTCAGCAGGAGGACTATTATTTGCAGATCAAAGAGATTAAACAACAACCAACAGCGGCAGATGATACATGGACATTTGGGTGGAATATCAGCAGAAAACACTTAGTTTCACAGGTCAAGAATAGTATATACAATTCAAGAAGATTCAACAAGAACACAAATGTACATTACTGAACCTTCTTAGAGAACATAGCTCGAAGTGTTAAGATAACGCTACTGCTTCCACCACCGCTGCTGCCACCGTCGCCGTCGCCGCCGCGGGGCCTCGTATTTGGACGATCAACCTCACAACCCATATCCACAGCGGGGTTCTGTGTCCCAAAACCAGCATCTCCATCTCCTGTGCTGTCTTTGATGCCACTGCTCACACTCGCCTCCTTCTCATGAAGAGTTTTAGCAGTCTTCCCTCGAAGCTTCCACACTGGGTTGGTCCTGCTGAGATGGAAGCCACCGGCAAACCTCATCCTGCCTGAGCTCAATGGCCACCTCGAGGAAGACACGGTGGTGGCCGGCAGCGGCTTGGAGGACAACCCACAGGAGTTGCTCCGGGAACAAGGTTCGCCACTGGCCCTGCGTCGGGTCACCGCTGCTTTGGCCCTGCTCCAGGAGACAGTGCCGGTACTTGCAGAGGAACGGCTGCTGTTGAAGGGCCAGATACCGTTCCTGGACTTAGCGGAGCCACCCGTGCCGCCCCTTATCCGGTTCCTCCTCTTCCTGATCTCTTCCAACGCCTTCTCGCCCGCCTTGATGAGATCTTTCCACTTGTTCGAGTGCGAGGCTGGCGGAGCACTCCCCAAAGAGGAGCTGGGAGCAGATGGCGGCTGTAGGTTGGTTCCAGGCTCAGAAACGCAATGGGAAACGCAGCCTTGGCTGGGAATAGAGAGCGACAGAAGGTCGAGGGGGAGGACGACCCCGTCGACGAAAAGCTCGTCGGCCGTGAGGAACTCTGTTTGGCAGGTGGAGGGATTCTTACCGACCATCCAAAACTCGAACTCGGGCGAGGAGGTGCAGCTGCTGCTTGCTCTTGGTGGCTCTGCCGATAGCTCCATGGAGATGCAGCAAAGAGTGGAGCGATGACAGCAGAAGCCACAGTCAAAAGGTAGCTTGATATATACAAGGGCAAATCTTGGCTGCAACACAATGTGAATCTACTAAGTTGAGCTTAAGAAAGGCTTTTGATAAAAGTTCAGGATACAGATGTGTTCAATTTTTGTGGAGCAGCTGCTGCAACTCTCTCACACACACACTATCCTGATGTGTTAAATTTTTGTGGAGCAGCTGCTGCAGCTCACGCACACACACTCTTATACTCTTACACTCTTGTTGTTTCCTCAAGTGCTTTTGTCTCAGAGGTGTGGTAGAGTTGCTGCTGGAGAGGTGTGGAAGTAACACAGGCTCTCTATCCGTTCAACAAAAGGGTGGCTTGCTTTGCTTGTTTTAAACACAATGTGACAGGACATGATCTGGACAGGGAATCTTGAGATGATTTAAGCAGCTGGAATGTATCAGGCATGGTCAGATTGAAATTTCAGAATCTTCCATGGAAGAATTATGATGAATTGGCAGGCCCTTCAATCAAAATAAATTGGTACAAACAATGTGGCTTGGAAGCAAGAAATTAATAGTTTCTAATGTGGAGCTACTTGAGAGGGCAATGGCTCCATTGTACCTTTTCTGTGATGGGCTTCATGCAGGTTCTTTTGATCAAATTTCAATCAGCAAATTGGGCAGAATCATGGTTTGCTGATGACGTTAGAGATTGTATTTACTTATTACAATTTGGTCAAAAATTTTCCATTTCCGCTAGTAAAAGTTTGCAATATCCTGAGATTCTTTCACCATTAATAACTGCCCAAATGTTTAGATAATCACAAATGTTCCACCCATCAAATGAAACTCCGGAAAACACACAACAGACGGTGGGTTTTTAATTGTTTGTAACTTTTCTTTAGCAATTAACTCTTATATTCTGAGAACTTAATTAATGCATTAAGTTGTTAAAAATTTAAAATATATTTTAAAAGATCATAAATTAATATTTTATATTTTAAAAAAAGATTAGATAGAGTTTTAGGGATAAGAAATTTCTAGTTTAAAAATATATTTTGAAAGATTTCAAATAAGATTAGATAGAGTTGTAGAGATTCAGAACTCTTATATTTTATATTTAAAAATAGATGGCATTTGTATTTATAAATTCAAGTCTCAAGGATTTAAGTTAAGTCTAAGAGTCTGTAAGTTTTTTTTTTTTTTTTTTTTGAGAAGTTCCTCTTTTTTTTCATGGTAGTTTCTTTTCTTTTATTTGGTTTGATCTTAGGCTATTAGTATCTTATTACTACTATTTGAGAAAAGACATGTGAACCCTCACAAGTTTCAAAACTAAACAAAACAAATATATTATATCTTATGTAACAAGATGAGAATGATGAAAATAAAACAGGAATAAACTTTGTATACGAACAAATAGTAGCAGTCCGTCACACACAGCGGAATCAAACAAAAATCATAATAAGATGAACACCACGATTTACGTGGAAAATTCCTTCAACTCGAAGGGTAAAAATCACGGGACAAGCCAGAGAAAATCCACTATCAAAATAATGAATATACAGATCTCAAGGCTTCTTGCCCAAGCCCAAGCAATAGCCACAAGAAAATCACAGAGATATAAGGACTATAATACCAAACACAATATCCAAAACCTTCCCAAGAGATCACAGTAAGAATCCACTACAAACTGATCTAACCTGAGATATGAATGATTGAGAATAGTCTTTTCTTGTCCTAGTTTTCTTTCCTTTCTTGGATCTCTTATTTTTTGGCCTCTAATATCAATCTGCAGTCTTCTTTCTCTCACCCACGTTTTCAGCCATTGCTGCTATCTTAATCTCAACCCCATCCACCTAATCTAGGTTTTAGGTTAATATAAGTGAGGTTCTGGGCTGTGGGCTTCACTAAAGCCCATTATGGGCTGAATCTGGGCCATCTGCCCAACAACCTCCCCCTTCAGCCCATAAGAGATGTTGTCTTATGACTCCTCAATGTGAAGCCATGCCGACCAGCTGTCGGCACATCTCCTGTTTCTCCTTCGGTAGAGCCTTGGTCAACATGTCTACCCCATTATCATCTGTGTGAATTTTCTGAAGCTGTAACTGCTTCTCTTCAAGCACATTTCTGATCCAGTGATATCTGACATCTATATGCTTTAACTTGGAATGAAATGTTGGGTTCTTGCATAAATGGATGACACTCTGGTTGTCACAATATACCACATTATTTTTCTATTTCAACCCTAATTCTTGTAAGAATCCTTTCATCTATAACATTTCTTTGCAAACCTATGTAGCAACAATATATTCTACCTCTATGGTGGAGAGAGCAATACACCTTTACAATCTGGACTGCCATGATACAGCTCCCCTTGTAAAAGTACAAAACCTGATGTGGACTGCCATATCTGCATCTATGTAACCTGTCAACAAAGGTGGTCCACTTTCAAAACTTAAACAAACTTTAGAACCACCTTTGAGATATCTAAAAATTCACTTCATTGCTGCCCAATGCTCTTACCTAGATTTGCAAGAAATCTGCTAGCAACACCCACTGCATATGCGATGTCTGGCCTCATACATACCATCACGTACATTAAACTTCCAACTGCTGAAGCATAAGGAACCTTTTGCATTTTCTCCTTCTCCTCATCACTTGATGGACTCTGATCTGAGCACAACTTGAAGTGACCTGCAAGAGGAGAACCAACTGACTTTGCATTACTCATACTGAACCTATCCAATACATTCTCAATGTATTTCTCTTGTGACAACCAAATCTTCTTCTTTCTTCTGTCACGAGAAATCTGCATGCCTAGTATTTGTTTTGCTGGCCCCATGTCTTTCATCGTAAAAGTTCACTCAGTTCTTTCTTCAACCTATCAATCATAGACATATCTTTCCCAAGGATTAGCATATCATCAACATAAACTAAGAGAATAATAAAATTCTCACCAAACTGTTTGATGTACACACAATGATCTAAAACTGTTCTTTTATATTCATTTTCAATCATAAATGAATCAAACTTTTTATACCACTATCTTGGAGCTTGCTTCAGCCCATACAAGCTCTTCTTCAACTTGCAGACAAGATTTTCATTACCTTTGACTTTGAAGCCTTTTGGTTGCTCCATATAAATTTCCTCCTCCAAATCACCATGAAGAAAAGCTGTTTTCACATCTAACTGCTCAATCTCCAAGTCTAGGTTAGCAACAATACCAAGAGCAACACGGATAGAAGACATTTTAACAACAGGAGAAAAAATCTCTTTAAAGTCAATACCTTTATTTTGACTAAAGCCTTTCACAATCAAACTAGCTTTATACTTTGGTTGAGAACAATATTCTTGAGTCTTCAACCCGAAAACCCACTTGTTCTTCAAGGCTTTACTTCTCTTTGGTAGTTGCACCAAATTATATGTGAGGTTCTTCTGTAGAGAATTCATCTATTCTTGCATAGCAATAAACCACTTCTTTTTCTGCTCACTTTCAATTGCTTCCTGGTAACTCTCTGGTTCACCTGCATCAGTAAGCATCACATACTCATTTGTAGAGTATCTTCTAGAAGGTTGACATGGTCTAGAAGATCTTCTTAACTGAAGTTCTGTGGGAACTTGCTCTCTTTCTTCTTCCTGCTCAACATGTCATATAGGTAGATCAACATCTGGCTTTGCACTATCTTCCTGCACATCTCCCCCATCACTTTGATATATTGGAGGAATAACTGGGTCACAGTCTACAAATCCCTCTACAGAAGTCTTAGTTGGTGCCTCATTCTTCAAATCCTCAATGGTTTGATCCTCAAAGAAAATCACATCTCTGCTTCTGAACACCTTCTGCTTTTCTGGATCTCAAAGCCTGTAACCAAACTGATCATGTGAGTAACCAAGAAAAATATACTTTTTTGTTTTACCATCCAGCTTGGACCTCTCATTGTCTGGAATATGTGCAAATGCACGACAACCAAACACTTTTAAATACCTATAAGAGACATCTTTCCCTGACCATACATGCTCTGTAATATCACCATATAGAGCTGTACATGGTGATAAGTTGATTACATCAACTGTAGTCCTCAAAGCCTAATCTCAAAATATTTTGGGTAGCTTGGCATATGAAAGCATACATCAGATCTTTTCTATGATGGTGCGGTTTATCCTCTCTGTAATTGTATTATGCTGAGGCATACCAGGGACTATCAACTCATGCTGGATGTCATGTAACTTGCAATAATCATTAAATAATCCTATATACTCACTACCATTATCTGATCTTATGCATTTCAATTATCTTTTTGTCTCCCTTTCAACTCTAGCATGAAACTCCTTAAAGACATTAATAACTTGATCTTTGGTCTTCAAAGCATAGGGCCAAACTTTCCTAGAAAAGTCATCTATAAAAGTAACAAAATAAAGTGCACCACTAATACTAGGAACATTAACAGATCCACTAGGAGTTTTTGTCCTCAAAGGACCATACACATCTGTATAAACACGGTCCAAGGCATGCATTTTTCTAGATAAAGCAAGACTAACAAAGGAAACTCTATGTTGTTTAACAACCAAAAAATCAATACAAGGGTTCAAACGTATACCTCTGAGGTCTGACAATACCTCTTTCTTTGAAAGTTCTTGCAGCCCCTTTTCGCTCATGTGTCCTAGTCGCCTATGCCACAACTCCATGTTGAAGTCTTTCTCTGTAGCATTCAACTGCTCACTACAAGCTTTAGGCTGCAATCTATATAATGTATGATATTTTTTCCCATTAGGTACAATAAGAGAACCCTTACTGAGCTTCCACTGCCCTCTGTGAAGTCTGACATCAAAGTCTTTATCGTCCAACCTTCCAATTGAAATTAAATTCAGTCTTAAGTCAATCATATGCCTCACATCCGTAAGCACTAACTTGCAGCCAAGGTTGGTATTTATATGGATATCTCTCATGCCAATGATGTCTGTTGTGCCATAGTTGCCCATCTTGACAACACTAAAATTTTCAGATCTGTAAGTAGCAAAGAACTCCCTACGTGGTGTAGCATGATAAAAATCACCTGTGTCAATTATCCACTCGAGATTCTAGCACACACAAGAAAAAATATCATCAGAAGTAGACAAAATCAAATAATCACTACCTTGCACCGTAGCTGTGATATTCTATTTTGACTTTATATGCTTCACTTATTTCCACTTTTTCTTGTTCTTCTTAGGTTGCTTGCACTGATTCTTGTAATATCTTTTCTTGATCTTGACTTGCTTCTACCCACGCGTGAACCACTTCTATCCTTTGATTTTGACCTTCCTTTGTTCTCTGAGACAAGTGCTTGTGAATTAATCTGAGAAGTAACTGAATTGTTTCTTCTTAACTCCTCATTCAACAAACTGCTTGTTACTTGACTCATGGTGACAACACCATCTGGTGCAGAATTACTGAGGGAAACCACTAGTGTCTCCCAACTTTCTAGCAAAGAACTGAGAAATAACAATGCCTACAACTCATCATCAAGAGATATTTTCATAGAGGATAATTAGTTAGTAATACTGGATTTCATTCAAATACTCAGGAATAGAAGTACCCTCTTTATATTTGAAGTTCACAAGTTTTTTGATCAAGAAATCTTTGTTGTCAGCCGTTTTTCTTTTATAAAGACCTTCTAACTTTTTCCAAAGAGAGTAAGCAGAACTTTCAGTAGAAACATGGTGAAAGACACTAGCATCAAGCCACTGACAAATAAAGCCAACAGTTTTTCGATCTAACCTCTTTCACTCATCATTTGTTATAGTTATGGGCTTTGTACTATCTCCTTGCAAAGGTCCATATAAATCTTTGCAATACAAGAGATCTTCCATTCTTGGTTTTCATATCTTCCAATTATTTTCGTTTAAACTAATCATGCAAGAAACATTACCGACCTCCATGTTCAGATACAAAAGATTAAATACCACCAAAACCCTGCTTTGATACCAGTTGATGAGAATAAAATAAGAATAAACTTTATATACGAACAAATACTAGCAGATCGTCACACACACAACAGAATCAAATAGAAATCACAATTAGATGAATACCAAGATTTACATGGAAAACATCTTCAACTCGAAGGGTAAAAACCACAGGATAAGCCAAAGAAAATTCACTATCAAAATAATGAATATGCAGATCTCAAGGCTTCTTACCCAAGCTCAAGCAATAGCCACAATAAAATCACAGGGATACAAGGACTATAATACCAAACACAATATCCAAAACCTTCCCAAGAGATCATAGTAAGAATCAACTGCAAACTGATCTAACCTGAGATATGAATGATTAAGAATAGTCTTTTCTTGTTCTTGTCTTCTTCCTTTTCCTGGATCTCTTATTTTCTAACCTCTACTATCAATCTGCAGTCTTCTTTCTCTCACCCACATTTTAAGCCGTCGCTGTTATCTTAATCTCAACCCCAACCACATAATCTAGGTTTTAGGTTAATATAAGTGAGGTTCTGGGTTATGGGTTTCACTAAAGTCCATTATAAACTGAATCTGGACCATCTGCGTAACAGAGAAACCTTACCCTTGGTGATATAGTAGCACTTGATTGGAGATTTCATGGTGAGCGTAGTTATCAACTCTTAATATTTTTCTAAACACACACACATATATATATATATATATATATATATATATATATATATAAATCATTACCCTTGGTGCCTAAGACGAATCATGTTTCTTTTAGTGACAATTACATATATAAATCATTTTCACAATAATTTGTACATATGGTTTGTTATTGTTGTCCTAGTGCTGAATTCGTGGACTCTGATAAATATGTTATATGAAGCGGGAGGTGGGAAATAGAATCGTTTCGACATGGATTATTACTATTGATGATTTTTTTATTATTTATAATCCCATGTCAAGAATTTTTAATATCTTTAAGATACTTATCTATGAATAGATGTATCTGCTCTCAATTTATCACTTAACTTTAATAAAATCTTTCCACTCCTTACATATGACCCTCATTTTCTTTCGTTTTTCTGCTTTCTTTCTTATTCTTTGTTTTTTCCTTCCCCCAATAAAAAAAAAAAAAAACACATTAGTGTATAAGCCAAAGGAATATATTATATTATTTACTAAGCAATATATCTTTTTTATGTTTCAGGTTATATTAGTGCCTGGAGCTCCAATACCCCCTACTACTTTTAGTTGGTACAGGTATTATTAATATGAGTGTGCAAACCAAAGGGATGTCAGCATGTAGTCCGAGGATGAATTGCCATTGTTGTCGCTACTTTTGCTCTCAGATTATTTGGATTGAATTGTTATGTGTATGTTAAATATGGATACTATTACCACGGTAGGACACTCATGTCTAAGGATGTTGCTATGAGGATTATTTACTGTCAGGATTCGAAACATGTCCCTATAAAATATATAGATATTATAAATATACGAGAATTAACATCCATAAATTTATATAAAATATAATCCAGATAACTGGTAGATTCGTATAAAAAGTGTCTTGGGTGGATCAATCGGTAGATTTGTATACAAAGGAGCTTGAGATACGACCTTTGGTGGATCTATAATATTTGCAGTTGTCTCATATGAACTAATTAATACAATATGAGCACACGTAAAAGCATATCTCCGTGGTTGTATGATTAATGATTTGAACGATACTTAAAAATGTGCTATAAAAAAATTATTAGATACCTCGATACCATTCCATATAAATTATTAATGATTCAAGATTCAAGGTATAAATTATTAAAATTAAGTAAATAAATTCTTACCATATCTACTATAAGAGTCGTCTCTCTCAACTACTTTATAGAAGTTGTCACTTTTGGATAGTCTGATGAGTTGTTACTAAGATTTTGAATGACTGAATATGAGATACCTCGAATACCATTCATTCCATATAATCGGATGTTGCGTAATGAAAAATTCTAACCCGAGCACCGTGAGATATGTTGCACATAGTCCTACTACCAATATTCCCAATACATTTATACACTCTCTATATATCGTAACTATTGTAAGACCCTATCTAGATAGTATGGTTCAAAAATAATACAAACACTCATCTAGAGAAAAAGGTGACAGTTGGCATTGAATGATATAATCTTACCTCAAAATAAAGGTCCCAAATCACCTGCATGAAAAAAAATATAATAATTTATTAGTTAATTAATCTATAGACAATATACTAAATGTACTTATATTTTCAATAATCAAGTGGTCAAGCATTACTCATATGTTTTAAATCAGTTCAATCTCTATGATGTTTCTAACGATATACTCGAGATGATGGAAATAAAATGAATAAAGATTTTGTATACGAATAAATACTAATAGACCGTCACATATAGCGAAATTAAACAGAAATCATAATCAAATGAACACTAACATTTATGTGAAAAATATTTTTAATTCGAAAAGTAAAAATCACGGGACAAGCTAGAGAAAATCCACTATCAAAATAATGTATATACAGATCTCAAGGCTTCTTGCCCAAACCCAAGTAACAACCACAAGAGAATCACAGGGATACAAAGACTATATTACTATGCATAATATCTAAAACATTCCCAAGTGATTATAGTAAGATTCCACTACAAACTGATCTAATCTAAGATATGGATGATTGAGAATAGTCTTTCTCTGTCATGGTCTTCTTTTCTTTCCTGGATCTCTTATTTTTTTGCCCTCTATTGCCAATCTGCAGCTTTCGTTCTCTCTGCCACGTTTTCAGCTGTCGCTGCCCTCTTTTCCACAATCCTAGCCACCAAATTTAGGGTTTAAGTTAAGATAAATGAAGATTAAGGCTGTGAGCTTCACTAAAGCCCATTATGGACTGAATCCGGGCCATCTTCCCATTTGCCAAACGACCTTTCCCTTCAGCCCATAAGGGAGTCTGTCTCATGACTCCTCAATGTGAAGCCACCGACCAGTTGTCGACATATCTTCTGTCTCTCTTTCGATAAAGTCTTTGTCAACATGTCTGCCCCATTATCATCTATGTGAATTTTCTGAAGCTGTAACTGCTTCTCTTCAAACACATTTCTGATCTAGTGAAATCTGACATCTATATGCTTTAACTTGGAATGAAATATTGGGTTATTATACAAATGGATGGCACTTTGGCTGTCACAATATACTATATAGTTTTCCTATTTCAACCCAATTCTTGTAAGAATCTTTTCATCCATAATATTTCTTTGTAAATCTCTGTATCAGTAATATATTCTACCTCTGTGGTGGAGAGAGCAATACACCTTTACAATTTGGACTGCCATAGCACCAGCTCCCCCTGCAAAAGTAAGTACAAAACCTAATGTGGACTTCCTTGTATCAATATCTCTTGTCATATCTGCATCTGTGTAACTTGTCAACACAGGTGGTCCACCTCCAAAGCTTAAATAAACTTTAGAACTTCCTCTGAGATATCTAAAAGTTCACTTCACTACTGCCTAGTGCTCTTTGCCTGGATTTACAAGACCCACTGTATATGTGATGTCCGACTTCATATTTTAAACTTTCAACTACTGAAGTATAAGGAACCTTTTGCATTTTCTCCTTCTCCTCATCACTTGACGGATTCTGATCTGAGCACAACTTGAAGTGACATAAAAGAGGAGAACCAATTGGCTTTGCATTGCTCATATTGAACCTGTATAATACATTCTCAATGTATTTCTCCTGTGATAACTAAATCTTATTGTTTCTTCTATCACGAGAAATCTGCATGCCCAATATTTGCTTTGTTGGCCCCATATCCTTCATTACAAAAGACTCACTCAGTTCCTTCTTCAACCTATCAATCATAGACATATCTTTCCCAAGGATAAGCATGTCATCAGCATAAAGTAAGAGAATAATAAAATCCTTACCAAACCGTTTGATGTATACACAATGATTTGAAGCTGTTCTTTTGTATTCATTTTCAATCATAAATGAATCAAACTTTTTTATCCCACTATCTTAGAGATTACTTCAGTCCATACAAGCTCTTCTTCAACTTCCAAATAAGATTTTCTTTACCTTTGACTTTGAAGCCTTCTGGTTGCTTTATATAAATTTCCTCTCTAAATCACTATGAAGAAAAGTTGTCTTCATATCTAACAGCTCAATCTCCAAGTTTAGGTTAGCAGCAATACCAAGAGCAACATGGATAGAAGATATTTTAATAACAGGAGAAAAAATATTTTCAAAGTCAATACTTTTTTTGACCAAAGCCTTTCACAACCAATCTAGCTTTGTACTTTGGTTGAGAACAATATTCTTGAGTCTTCAACCTGAAAACCCACTTGTTCTTCAAGGCCTTACTTCCCTCTAGTAGTTGCACTAAATTATATGTGTGGTTCTTCTGCAGAGAATTCATCTCTTCCTGCATAACAACAAACCACTTATTTTTCTACTCACTTTCAACTACTTCCTAGTAACTCTCTGGTTCACCTGCATCAGTAAGCATCATATACTCATCTGTAGTGTATCTTCTAGAAGGTTGACGTGGTCTAGAAAATCTTCTCAACTGAGATTCTGTGGGAACTTGCTCCCTTTATTCTTCCTGCTTAACATATCCTACAGGTAGATCAACATTTGGCTCTGCACAATCTTCCTGCATATCTCCCCCATCACAATGATATACTGGAGGAATAATTAGGTCACAGTCTACAAGTCCCTCTACAGAAGTCTTAGCTGGTGTCTCCTTCAAATTATCAATGGTTTGATCCTCAAAGAAGACAACATCTCTGCTTCTAAATACCTTCTGCTTTTTTGGATCCCAAAGTTTGTAACCAAACTGATCATGTGAGTAGCCAAGAAAAATACACTCTTTTGTCTTATCATCCAGCTTGGACCTCTCATTGTTTGGAACATGTGCAAATACACGACAACCAAATACTTTCAAGTGCTTATATGAGACATCCTTCCTTGACCATACATGCTCTACAACATCACCATCTAGAGCTGTATAGGGTGACAAGTTGATCACATCAACTGTACTCCTCAAAACCTCATCCCTAAAACCTTTTGGGTAGCTTGGCGTGTGAAAGCATATATCTAATCTTTTCCATGATGGTACGGTTCATCCTCTCTACAATTGTATCATGTTAAGGTGTACTAGGAATTGTCAACTCATGCTGGATGTCATGTGGCCTACAATAATCATTAAATAATCCTGTGTACTCACCATCATTATTTGATCTTATGCATTTCAATTGCCTTTTTGTCTTCCTTTCAATTCTAGCATGAAACTCCTTGAAAATATTGATAACATGATTTTTAGTCTTCATAGCATAGGCCCAAATTTTTCTGGTAAAGTCATCTATAAAAGTGACAAAATAAAGTGCACCACTGATACTAGGAACATTAATAGATCCACTAGAAGTTTTTGTCCTCAAAGGACCACACACATCTGTATAGACACAGTCCAAGGCATGCATTTTTCTAGATAAAGCAAGACTAACAAAGAAAACTCTATGTTATTTGTCAATCAAACAATCAATACAAGGGTTCAAATATGTACCTTTGAGATCTAGCAATACCTCTCTCTTGGAAAGAGCTTGCAGTCCCTTCTCGCTCATGTGTCCTAGTCGCCTATGCCACAATTCCACGCTGAAGTCTTTCTCTGTAGCATTCAACTGCTCACTACAAGCTTTAGCCTGTAATCTGTATAATGTATGACATTTCTTCCCATTAGCTATAATAAGAGAACCCTTATTGAGCTTCCATTACTCTTTGTGAAATCTGACATTAAAGTCTTTATTATCCAGCCGTCCAACTAAAATTAAATTCAGTCTTAAAACAATCATATGCCTCACATCCTTAAACACCAACTTGCAGTCAAGGTTGGTCTTTATGTGGATATCACCTATGCCAATGATGTTTGCTGTGTCATGATTGTCCATCTTGAAAACACTAAAATTTTCAAACCTATAAGCAGCAAAAAACTCCATCTGTGGTGTAGCATGATAAGAAGCACCTATGTCAATTATCCACTCGAGATCCTGGCACACACAAGAAAAAATATCATCAGAAGTAGACAAAATCAAATAATCATTACCTTACACTATAATTATGATATTCTCTTTTGACTATGTATGGTAAACTTATTTCTCCTTTTTTTTATTATTCTTAGGTTGATTGCACTGATTTTTATAATATCCTTTCTTACCATAATTGTAGTAAACAATATCTTTTCTTGATCTTGACTTACTTCTACCCATGCGTGAGCCACTTTTATCCTTTTACTTTGACATTCCTATGTTCTCTGAGACAAGTGCCCATGAATCAATATGAGAAGTTGCTGAATTCTTTCTCCTCAACGTCTCGTTCAACAAACTGCTTGTTACTTGACTCATGGTGATAATACCATTTGGTGCAGAATTACTGAGGGAAACCACGAGTGTCTCCCAACTTTCTAGCAAAGAACTGAGAAGTAACAAAGCCTACAACTCATCATCAAGAGATATTTTCATAGAGGATAACTAGTTAGTAATACTCTGTATTTCATTCAAATGCTCAGGAATAGAAGTGCCCTCTTCATATTTTAGGTTCACAAGTTTTCTGAGTAGAAAAGCTTTATTTTTAACCATTTTTCTTTCATAAAGACCTTCCAACTTTTTTCAAAGAGAGTAAGCAGAGCTTTCAGTAGAAACATGATGAAAGACACTATCATCAAGCTACTGACGAATAAATTTAACTTTTTTCGGTCTAATCTCTTCAGCTCATCATCTATCATAGTTGCTAGTTTTGCACTATCCCCTTGCAAAGGTCCATACAAGTCCTTACAATACAGGAGATCTTCTATTCTTGGTTTTCATATCATCCGATTATTTTCGTTTAGACTAATAATGCAAGAAACATTATCGGCCTCCATGTTTGAATACAAAAATTAAATGCCACCAAAACCCTGCTCTGATACCAGTTGATGGGAATAAAAGGAATAAAGGCTTTATATATGAATAAATACTAGCATGCCGTCACTTATAGTGGAATTAAAGAGAATCCATAATTAAATGAACACTAAGATTTACGTGAAAAATCCCTTCAACTCGAAGGGTAAAAATCACGGGACAAGCCAGAGAAAATCTACTATCAAAATAATAAATATACAAATCTCAAGGCTTCTTGCCCAAACCCAAGTAACAGCCATATGAGAATTCCAAGAATACAAGGACTATATTACCATGCACAATATCTAAAACCTTCACAAATGATCGCGGTAAGAATCCATTGCAAACTGATCTAATCTGAGATATGGATGATTAAGAATAGGCTTTCTCTGTTATTGTATTCTTTCCTTTTCTGGATCTCTTATTTTCTATCCTTTTCTGTCAATCTGCAGCCTTTGTTCTCTCAGTTATATTTTCAATCGTCATTATCCTCTTTTTTATAACTCTAGTCATCAAATCTAAGGTTTAGTTTAAGATAAATAAAAATTAAAATTGTGAGCTTCGTTAAAGTTCATTTGAATCCACTAACAACAGGAAAAATCTAAATCCAAAGTCTGCATAATAGTAAAACTCAGCCAAATTTACATACATATTATTAACAACCAAAATTATATTACACACGTTCATACCTTAAAAAAAGCTCACGTATCCAGCGAACTATTTAACACCAGCCCAAGATGCGAATCTAAGCTGTTGATACAAATGCATAAGACATGCAGTAGTCCCCCTGGCAAAATAGTCCCAACTGAGCATTAATCTCTCAGAAACAACAAGAAATTACCATCCAAGCAAATGCAATAGATAAGCTGATGCAGCGTGCTAAATACTAATCTCATCATGTGTATCATATCATCAACGGTAGAAAAAAATATGTTTCAACGAGTCTAATCTAACACTAAAACCACATCCCTCTAGAGAATATTTGGAAGCATCATCTATTGACGACCCATGACACCTCACCAATAATTCATATTCCCAAGCATGTGTTAGTGTAGAAAAGATTTTAATTGCCATGACATGTCTCCTTCAAAAAAAGCACTAACATCTTTTATTTAATATAATAGTCAACTCATTGAGTGACATATGGAATGTATTAATATTAGGCCGCGAACACTCGATGACAACAGCTTGTGATAAATATATTGATAATATGAATATGTCATTACATCACATATTCTCGAATACATTGTTAGTGCCCATCTGCACTTAGCAACCACTCAGATATTTCATACAAGCGTGGTTTAAGCATTTTAACAATCATTGCTCTTGTAAATATTTCATACAATTTGATTAAAGTTAAATATTAAAATAAAAACAATTAGGTTGACGATAGATGAAACACATATCTAGCTAGCTAGATATGCTTCAAGGACATTAATCAATGACTTCTGTAATAGGTTTGGCCTGTGTCTCACCCACATACATCTTTTATGTCCTTTGAGATATAATAGGATGATGTCAAAACTCTACATAACTACATAGATGTTAATAATTTTATCTCTTTGCCAAGAGATGTTAATAATTTTATTATCACGACAGACAAATTTATAGAAGGCCTGAAAGATATAACACTCGAAAGATGTAGTGTTAAAAGAATTGAAAAAATATATATTCTAGATAGTGTTGAAAGAGCTCAGAAGATGCATATTGTTGGTGGTCTTGATAATGTTTGGAATATGAGTGCTCTGGATATCATAAAAGATGCCTGGAAGATGCCACTTATCTTCCTCTTGGAATAATCCTCCTGATTGAAATTAATCAATGGAGGTCAATTAAAGTTACTTGTGCTTTGGGTTATCAATGAGGTGCCAAAGGGGGGGTGACACTAGTGTCGAAGGAGGTCAGTGATGACAATGTTCACAGCCAATAGGGTCAGCGGCGAGGAGTATCGACAAAGGTTGTGGCAATAGGTTGTGTGGGAGGGGGTGAATGTCAGCAAAGCATGGGATAGTAGGGAGTGTGAGAGGGGGGATCGTTGGTGAAGCGTGAGGCGATGGGGAGAGCATGAGAGGGAAGTGTTGGCGAAGAATGGGGCGATCAAGAGAGTGTGAAGGGGGATGACAAAATGCACTACATCAGGGGATACAGTATGGGGGAGCATCTCCAAGGCGCACGATGACAATTGCGGGAGGAGGGACCATCGGTAAAGGATAGGGTGGCAATCACCAAAGGGAATAGCACCAACGAAGCATAGCACAGTAGAGCGCACAGGTTGGGGGAGTGTTAACTATGGTAGGGTGTACAAGGTGGCAATCATAGGGGACATGACAAAGAAGAGAAAAAGTAAATGATATTAGTAGGTTGCAAATAATAAAATATTATTTTACAACCTTTTAAGAAACAACCATTAACAATAGTATAATCCTATTAAACTAAGTACACCCAGGACTTACTTAAAAGATTTAATATAAAAAATTCGAAGGCAATCAATATACCAATGACTATTATCCACAAAATTGAACAATGATAATGATGATGAACCTTTGGTTCAAAAGATTTATAGAGGTAAGATAAGAAGTTCATTGTATCTTACTGCTATCAAACATGATATGATATTATGTTTAGTGAAATCCTTTGTGCTGGCTTCTAATAAAATCCCAAGTAGTCTCTCATATACTTGATAAGAATACTATCTCTAGGACTATGATATCCCAAATCTGGTAATTTTGATTTGATTGATTATATTGATACTGTTAACTTTGAGGAGTAGGATCATTTGAGAAAATACATTTCGAACTTATCAATTCTAGATCAAACACTTATCTCCTGGTCATCTAAGAAGTAAAATTTTGTTGCATTATCTATGGTTGAAACTGAATATGTTACGGTAGATGCATATTGTGCAAAGTAATTTAGTTGAAATACACTTTAAAAGATTATGAATTATACTTAAAATTATCCATACTAAGTGTAATGATACAGTGCAATTTGATTGATAAAAAATTAAGAATATTGACATAAGATATTATTTTACTAAAGATTATATTAACAATCATGACATATCATTAGACTTCATTAATATAAAACATCAATTGATAAATATCTTGACTAAATCCGTGAGTGAGGAATAACTTTATTTTATTAAAAAGAAAATAAGCCTATTAAATTTCTTTGAATGATGGCACATGACCTTAATTAGGATACTTGGTTAAAAAAATAAAAAAAAGGGATAATAACATTTTCAGTATTTTGGAATACTATCATTCAAGTAGCTTAAATTGTTCTTATGTGCACTTATTTTTTTTATGATAAAAGAGAAGTAGTAACTCATGCTTTTACTTGACTTTTACTTTTCTTTGATTATGTTCTGACAGGGAAAATATATTTTGATAATTATATAACTCATGTTTGACCTATTTTATATAAATGGTTAACTTTTAATTTATTCTTTGATTGACATTATACATTTATAATGATTGAACATTATTTGTAATTGTATCATGAAATTTGAAACTTGATTATACCTAGATATTTGAGGTTGAAATTATTATTCGATGAGATCAACTTGAATTCAAGATTATTATTTAAATGATATATACACTTTTTATTTTGAGGTCAAGTTGATCATGATATTTTTTAGGTATACAGAGATAAATCTTATTAAGACCCCTTTATCAATTAGTTGTCATTATAAAAAAAAAGTATAGATTGTTGGATACTGAATTTTGATAATAAAATCGTTTGATGAATTCGATGAACTAATTTGCTTTTGAGATGAGTGATATAGAAAAAAAAAATACCTCGATCACAGACTCGAACCACTAAAGGGCTAAATATCAAACAAGAGAGTTAGACATTATATTAAAATATTATCATGTCAGAAATTAGATATTGAGTTAGAGGATTGTCGACATGCCAAAGAACATACTTTATGCTAGAAGTTCAAACATTATGCTAGAAGGATCGTATATCATATTCGAAGATCAAATATCGCAGTGAAGTCAACATGTTAGAGGATTAGGCAATATACCAAAGGATAAAGCGATATAGCAAAAATTCAAAAGATCAAATGATATGTTAAAAGAGTGGACAACATGTCAAAAGCTTCGAAGATATTTCGGATGAGTCAAGGTCTTGGTTGATAAAATTTTGAACCAATTTAAGTTAGTATTAGGCTGAAATAAAGCTCACTTATTCTGAAAGCCATTAGCCTTGAAGTCACTAAAGAAGAAAGTTGTGATAAGCGTACTTGATCTTCGCCCATTAGAAAGAAGACGTCACAACTATAAATTGGTTTGCATCTTTTCTCTTATTTATGACTTTTGCTCATAATCATTCACTTCACCTACAACTCTTACTCGCACTTCATATTTAATTATTCATGTTTTTGATACATGCTTTTCTCAATCAAATTTTAAAGTTAGGTAAAATTTATTATGGAACTAGTGTGATTAGGATCCTAATAATAGTAGGAGGCACTTATCACCTACATCTAAAAAAGATTCATTTGATGGATCTTGATGAAACATGCTATATTCCTATAATTCTAGAAATATAATTTGTTTATCTAGAATAATTAGAATATTATCTTTCTTTTGTTAGTAAACTCGATATCTTTATGATTCAATAAAAAATGATTCCAAAATTCTATACGATGATTTGTATAGAATTAATTTGAATATTGAGTCAATAAAAATTTAGTGACCCTACAATTATATTTGGAATAAAATATAGTTTTATTAATGAACTCAATCGGGATCCAAATGAGAAAGTCTATATGGAACAACCTAAGAGATTCATAGAAAAAGGAAAGGAATAGTTGCCCTATAAACTAAATAAATCTACTTATGACCACTTATAGATAATGGTATAAAAGGTTTTATGATACTATGTTTTCTTTAGATTTAAAATATATATTCATTAGTGTATCTATCTAAAGGCTAGTAAGAGCAAGTTTATTATATAGATCTTGTATGTAGATGATATTTTACTTGCTAGTATTAATCTTAGTTTATTACACAAAATCAATAATTTTTCATAAAAAACTTTAAGATTGTTATTATAAATAAGATAAATTATCTTATTGACATAGAGATATTTAGAATACATCTCAATAATTGTTAAGACTATCTTACAAAGAATATATTAATCTAATCTCAAATAGCCATAGTATGCAACTTTGTCTAGCAAATCTTAAACCTATAACATAAGGTGAAAATTTTAGATGAAGTTAATATCCTAAAAATGACTTGAAAAAATTAAATAAAAAAATATTCCTTATGCATATATAGTTAGAAGTCTATTATAGACTAAAACCCAAACTAAATAATAGAGTTACTCAAAAATAAAATATTGAAAGGCTGCATAAAAAGTAATAAGATAATTTATAAGAGAGAATAATTATATTCAGGGGATTATATTAACTTGAAATGATATAATTTTCATATACTGATTCTTTAAATTGTCTTAACTATAGAAAGTTCACTTTACAATCTATATTTATTTAAGTCGAAGGGATAATTTATAATAAAAGTATAAAGCATATTATTATATTATAAATAATTGAAGTTGATTTCACAATGCACTTTGAGGTCGCTACTCAAGTTTTGTGATTATGAAAATTTATCTCAAAACTTGGTATGGTCGAACATAATTACTAAGTCATTGAAGATATTTTATGATCACCATTATAGTTTTCTTCTTTAAGAATAATAAGTATTTTAGTGGTTCTAAGCATTTAGAGAGAAAGTTCATAAACAACTAATGTCAATTGAGAAACTGAGTTCTGTTGTATTGATTATTAATTCATTTACTAATGCTTTATAGTCTGAGGTGTTTTAAGAACATATTTTTAGAAAGGGCTTTGTGAGCAACCCATAAAAGATATGGTAATACATGTTTGACTGAATATTATGATTAATATTTTTACTTATGAAATTAAAGTTATTTATTTTTGATATTTTATTTACATCTATAATATACATATTATGGTAAATTATGATAACATGATTATTTTAATAAGATAATTATAGGAGCCATTTTTGAGTATATTAGGAAAGACTAATAATACTACCATTGTACTAAATAGTACTACTATTGTTATAGATGGTACCATTGTCGGAAAACTTGACAAGCATAAACATTACTTATCAGTTGATTGAAGTGGTACTACCATTTGGGCTTGGTGGTATCATCACCCAAGCTTGCTTTAGGCACCAGTTTAGCCTTCTAATGGGCCCAATTCGACCCAATCTCAAGTCCAATGGTGTTACTGACAAGTTGACATTATTTCAGTCCAATACCAAATTAAATTGACGAAAAATGATGTTGATTAAAACTTTTATACATCATCTACATATTCGGCACATTTATGAAGCTTTTAGCACATTGTATGCTCTTCCCACGTATCATTCGATCTTTCAATACTTCGTTTGAACCTTTAGGACATCACTCTTTCCTTTGGCATATCACTCATTCTACTGGCATGTCGACTTTCCCATGATATTTAATCTTCTAACACAAGATTTGATCCTTCTGATACAGTGCTCGAAATTATAACATGAAGTCCGATCTCTGATATATTTACTAATCCTTCGGCTCAATGTCCAATTTTTGACGTGATAATTTTTTATGCAACGTCTGACTCTCGTATTGGATAGTTAGCCTTTCGGTGGTCCAAGTATATAATCGAAGTATTTCCTGCATCACTTATCTTAAAAGAATATTAGTCTAATAAACTCATTAATTGATTTTATCATCAAAATCTAATATTCAATAATCTATCTCTTTTAAATGATGACAACCAATTGATGATAGTGTTTTAACAAGACTACCCTATCTATATATCATTTTAAAAAGTTATGATAAACTTGAACTCAAATGATCATATATCATTCTAAATGCTTATACTAAATTCAAGTTGAATGAAATTTGATCTTATCGATATTATGATTCAATCATTAAAGCCCAAAAATTAATATTCAATTAAGTTTCAAATTTTAAGTTATAATCATAATCATTTCAAGTTTCAAATTTTAATAATTATTAATATATAATATCAATTAAAATATAACTATAAGTTAACCATTCGCATAAATCAAACATAAGTTATATAATAACAAAAAATCATAAGACATTATGATTCTTCTTATTCATGCACAAGTCACCACTCCTCTCTTTGTCACAAACAAAAGGTATGAGTTACTATTTCTCCCCCTTTATCATCAACAAAAAGAAGGGGGGATATCATGGTATTATAGTACTATTTCTCTCCCTTTGTATTAATATTTTAGTTATATAAATAAAAATTATTTTAATATCATTATACATGAAGGATCTTAATATTGTGTCAGCAAAGATAAGTTCAAGTTATGGACATTAGGAGGTCAACTAATAATGGGGTTTTATTAAGGCTCTCCCAATCTATATGCTGTTATAAAAATATGATGAACTTGAATCCAAAATAATATATCTTTAATGGTAGTCTTAAATTTAAGTTGAGACAAATTCAGTCTTATTGATATTATCATTGGAAGCCCAAACATTCAATTTAGTTTTAAATTTCAAAAAACTAATTAACAAAAGTTAGGCATGAGTCACTACTAATAAAAAATTATAAAAGCATCATAAGTCTCCTTGTTTAATATATAAGCTAGGCATAAATCACTACTTTTCACCCCTTGGTTATCAACAAAAATATAAGTTACTTATGCTCCCCCTTCATTATCAATAAAAGGAATGGAGTATACAAGTCATGAATACAAAAGAGTCACAAAATAAATCCTAAGTCATGAACACTGAGAATCATACTAGAAAAATAGTAAAGGGTCTTTAATCATGCATTTGAAAGATTCAATATATCTAATTCTCTTATAATAAAATCTAATTATTTCTTATTCAATGGTTTAGTAAAAATATCTCCTAGCTGATGTTTTGTGTCAATGATATATAAAGATATATTATGATTACTTATATGTTTCCTAATGAAATAATATCTAATATCAATATACTTGGTTCTAGAATGCTGAATAGGATTCTTTGTCAAATAAATTACACAAGTATTATCATATTTTATAGTGTAATTTTTTAAGTAAAGTACATAATATTCTAAAATGTTCTTCATCCAAATTGCTTATGCACATCATGCGTCTATCGGAATATATTCAGCTTCAATTATAGATAGTGCAATATTTTTTTATTTTTTATATGACTAAAAAATAAGTACATGACTTAGGAATTGGTATGTTCTAGATGTACTTTTTCTATTAATTTTACATCCTGCAAAGTCAGTGTTGGCATAAGCACAAACTAAAATATTTAGATATAGAATACCATAATCTCGTATTATGCATTCATTTTAAGTATCTATTTTTTTTACTACTTTACAGTGAGAATGCTTAGGACTAAAATGAAATGTTGTACAAAATCCAACACTAAATATTATACCACTCTAATTGTAGTAAGGTATAGTAAACTGTCTATTATGCCTTTATATATTTTTTGAGCAAAGCATTCTCCTTCATTGTCTAAGTCTAGTTTAGTAGAGATACTTATTGGTGTGTTAGTAGTCTTATATTACAATAAAAAATATTTTAATAGAGTATACTTGGTTTCACTAATGAAAATTCCATTATTTAGTTACTTAATTTGTAATCCTAGAAAAATTATCAATTCACTCATTAAACTCATTTTAAATTCTTAGCTCATACTCTTAGCAAATGATTATATAAAGATTCATTAGTAGAATAAAAACTAACATAATCAACATAAATATAAATAACAAAAAATTATTATTAAAATATTTAATAAATAATATGATGTCAATCTTACCTTTTAAAAATTTATTTTGAATAAGAAAATAGCTAACTCTCAAACTAAGCTCTAGGGGCTTGTTTCAACCTATAGAGTCTTAGATAATTTATAAATATGATTTTAAGAAAAACTATTTTTAAATCCGAGTGGTTGTTGAACACAAACTTATTAAAGAATAAGACAATTAAGAAAAGTACTTTTGATATACATTTAAAATAATTTAAATTTTTTAAAATTTACATATGTAGGATTATCCTTATAACTTTAAGTCTAGCTCCAAAAGCGAAAGTTTATTCGTAGTCTATACTCTCTTTTTGGTTGAAACCTTTAGTCACTAATCTAGCCTAATTGTGGACCACGACATCTTATTTATCTTACTTATTCCTAAAGATCTATTTAGTGTTATTATAAGATAATCACTATATCTAGTAATAAGTATTTAAACTTTACTTCTTTCAAATTGATTTAACTCTTCATGCATTATCGAGACTCATGAGCCATCTTTAGGAGCATCATTAATGCATTTAGGCCCAATTTAAGATAAAAAATAGTTTTTGTATTAATATTTTTTTAACGAAGAATGAGCTTGAATACCTTTTGATGTATCTCCAATAATTAGCTCTTTAGGATGTGTATCTATATATTTCTATTCCTCATATAAGGTTTTTTTGAAATAGATGTATCTTAGTTGCCTTTGGGAGTAGAATCCTCATTCAAATTTAAATTGTTAAATTCAAAATTATCATCAAAATTATTTTTTTAGTTTTGAGAGATTCATTAAAAATAACATGAATAGATTCATCAATGATTGAGGATCTCTTGTTTTAAAACTCAAAAAGCTTTAGAGATAAAAAAATCCAAGAAACATATCTTAATCGGATTTTGCATTAAATTTTTCTAAGGCATCCTTATCATTTAAAATAAAATATTTACAATACAAAAATTGAAATATGAGATATTAGGTCTTTTATTGTTTCACAATTCAAAAGGAGTCATAGATAGATGAAGTTATATAAGATCATCTTCATAACATAGCATGTCATATTAACAGTTTCGACCTAAAAGTATTTGGGTAGGTTATGTTCATTAAGCATAGTTCATATTATCTCTTGTAAGCTTCTATTCTTTCTCTCAACAACTTAATTTTATTGTAGATTTCTTGGAGTGTTGAAATTATAGTCATACCCATTCAAATCACAAAATTTATAAAAGAATCTGATTTTTAAATTCACTATTATGATCACTACAATTAAAATAAATCATAAAATATTTTTTATTTTGAACTATTTTATAATTTTTGGTAAAATATTTGAAATAATCATTTTTATGTGCCAAGAAATATGTCTAAGTATATCTATTATAATCATCAATAATCACAAAAATATATTTATTATCTCCTAGAGTTATGATATCAATAAGTCCAAATAAATCCATGTGAATTAGTTGTAATGGTCTAAAGATACTTGCTTGATTTTTGGGTTTCAAGCTACTCCTTATATGTTTTTCTAATTGGCATGCATTATAAATTTTACCTTTAAAAAATTTAATTTTAGGTATTCCTCTTACAAATTCTTTTAATTTAATTTATGAAATTAATTTCATACTAACATGTTCTAGTCTCTTATACCAAAGCCATGCATCATTATTTAAAATCAAAAAATAAATTACATCATGAAAATTATCAAGATGAAGAGTATAAATATTATCACTTCTTAAAGCTATCATAGATTTATTTTTATTTAGTATTTCTATGATATAAGCATAAAATTCAAATTTAACATTATATCCATTATCACAAAGTTGGCTAATGCTTATTAAGTTATGCTTCAAACATTCTACCAAAATCACATCTTTAATCAAGAGATTTGATTTATTACCAATATTTTTAATACCAATATTTTTTTCTTTTATTGTTATCTTCGAAGGTAACAAATCCTTTATCTCGTCTGGTGAGCTTTGAAAAGCTTGTTGGATTTTCGGTCATATGCTTTGAGTGTCCATGATCAAAATATAATCTTTTGCTCCTAACTCTTGTTTAGAGACATACCTACAAGAAAGAGATTTATTTTATGTACACATTTAACTTTGGATCATTCGTGATTAGATTTACCTTTCTTATCTTTTGGCTTTAAATCATTATGGTTCTTTTATGAATCCAAACTAATTTATAATGACTATATTTTTTAGAAGAGCATGTGTAAGTATAATGATTAAACTTTCCACGCATGTTCATTTAATTTTAGGAGAAATAGGGAGTGTGTATCCTCTTACATATTTAGTTGGCTTTTGATGTGTGTTAACGACTTGTGACATTCTTGATGAATCCTTGATTTTAATAATAAAAATAATTGATAAATTTATGGACTAATATACTTTTAAGATAAGTAACGCAAGAAAAACTTTGATCGTGGACTCAAACCATCGGAGGGCAAATTGTCGAAATAGGAAAATCAGACGTTAGGCCGAGGAAAGCATAATGTCAGAGATTGGACGTTAGGCTAAAGGATTGGTCGATGTGCCGAATGATGGATTTCGTGTCATGAGTTTGGGCATTAGACCGAAAGGATCGGGTCTTGCAGCAAAAGAATGAATGTTGTGGGAAGTCAACATCCCAATAGATCAGATGATATGTTGAAGGAAAGGATAATACGTCGGAGAAAGTATTAGATGATCAGATCACTGGCCAGAATACTAAACCACTTACTGATTGCTTTGTGATTATGTTAGATATGTGATTGAATGATTAAGTCTTGCTCGAGGTTGTTTGGTGTCAAAGTAAGTTATTATTTGGCTGAAACCATGCCAACTTGATTTAGAGGCTATTGGGCCTAAACCAGGGTCAAATTCAATCTATTGAAAGAATAATTTGATGACCTAAAGTAGGCTCGGGTGATGGTATCGCTAGGCCCAACCGATGGTACTTCCTATAGAGTCGAAAGGCATTGTTTGTGCTTTTTTGGGACTTTCAATAGTAGTACCACCTATGGAGTCTATTAGAAGAACAATTTGGTGACCTAAAGCAGGCCCGGGCAATGGTACTACCAGGCCCAAGCGGTGGTACTACCTATAGAGTCGAAATATATTATTTTATGTTTTTTTGAGACTTTCAATAGTAGTACCACCTATGGCCAATAGTTGTATTGCCTAGACAGACGGTGGTACCACCAAAGCCCACAATCCCAAGCTCTGTTCGGTGGTAGTATTGTCCGACACAGACAATGGTACCACCAGTACATTGAAAATTCAAGGATTTAAATTTTACTTCATTTTTGAAGTTTTTGAGGGTCTATAAATACTCTACTCATACTTGTTTGATCCAAGAGAGAGCAAGAATGAAAACTTAAGAATTAAAGAGTTGTAAACTCTTGAAATAGTGTTTGAGTCTTTTCCTCCTTAAGTTTAGATATTATTATAAGGAGGTGTGAGATCTTTTGTAAAAGAGTTGCTATAAAGGTTCTCTCTTGAGCTTGGTAAAAGGAAAAAGGTTGTAACAAGGGTAGTTGATCTTCACTCGTTGGAAAGAAGATCGATAATGAAAGCTAGTGGCCTCAAGGGAAGAGAAATCAAGAGTTGACATAGGTCAGGATGACCGAATCGCTATAAATCGGTTTGCATTTCTTTCCTTACTACTCTTACTCACACTTTTAGTTAAACATATTTCTGATATATATTTTTTGATTGAATTTTTTAAATTGGAACCTTATTATGAAAGCAATAATTCAACACCCCCCACCCACCCTCTTAGTGTCATTATGATCCTAACAGTTGGTATCAGAGCTTGGTTCTCTCAGTTGGATTAACACCCAAGAGAGATTTAATGGCTTTTTCTAGCAATCAAAAGGTTCACTCTATCACTCATTCTCCTATGTTTAATGGGACGGACTACACTTATTCAAAAACATGAATGAGGATTCTTGATTTTTATGAATTTTGATTTGTGAAACATCGTTGAATATAGTTTTAAAAAATCTTCTAAGTCGATAAATGGATGGAGTGACTTTGAGAAGAAAATATTTTTCTTAAATGCTAAAGCTATGAACGCTTTATTTTGTGTTTTAGACAAAAATAAGTTTAACTATGTTTCTACTTGTGACACTACACATGATATCTAGCACACATTTAAATGTACTCATTAAGTCACAAGTAGAGTAAAAGAATCTAAAATTAATCTTTTGCTACATAGTTATAAATTGTTTAAATTAAAGCGAAGCGAAACCTTTGGTGATATGTACATTTGTTTTATAGATGTTGTCAATAGTTTAAAAGCTCTTGGTAAATATTATACTAATCTTGAATTTGTTATAAGATTTTAAGATCTCTTCCAAAAAATTGGGATCCAAAAATAACAGCTATCCAATAAGCAAAGAACTTGAATAACTTTTTTCTTGAAGAACTCATAGAATCTTTAATGACCTATAAAATGTCCACATGACGAACAAGAGGAAAACCTTCCAAAGAACAAGAAGGATATTATACTTAGAACCAAAAAGACTCCTCGAGCAAAAGCTCAAATGATGATGATGATGATATTGCACTTCTTACAAGAAGACTTAAAAAGTTTATGAAAAGGAACAAAACTTATAAGAATAAAAATGAATCTAAAAAAGATATAATAATATATTATGAATACAAAATATCAGGGCACTTCAAAAATGAATATCAACTGAAGAAGAAGTTGCCAACCAAAAGATGAAGAAAGTAATAATCAAGGAAATGTGAGATAAATCAAGCGCATCAAAAGATTGAGCAAATCAATAAAGAAAAAGTAGCAAACTACGTATTAATAGTCTTCAATGATGAGACATATGACTCTTCCAAAACATCTTTATTTTATGATGAATTATTTAATACATTTCATGATTTATATGATAATCTTAATAAAGTTAGTAAAAAATATCAATTGCTAAAAAGAGATCATGTATCTCTCTATAATAAATTTGATAAATTGAAAAATAAGTATCATAATTATATATTAACATCTTGCACTAAACGTAAAGAGTTAAATTCACTTAAAAAAGAAAATATGTTATTACAACAAGCTTTGAAAAAATCTAAAATTGAAAACAAATCATTAAACATGATTCTTGCTAAACAAGTTGTGAATTTAGAAAGGAAGGTATTGGATTCATAAATAATGGTACACATCAAAAGCTAACTAGATTTATACAAGGATCCACACTTCATATTCCCCCTAAAGTTAAATGTAATTTTTGTGAAAGATTTGGTCATTATGTTTATATATGCTCTCTTAAAAATTATAGTTATCATAAATTAGTTTGTGTTTCTAAAGGAACTATAAACGATTTGATGCCAAAAGTCCAAAAAAATAGATTTAACTATGAATGACCCAAAGCGAAATGGGTACCTAAAGCAAACCTCTATTTCTTAGAGGTATGTCTCTATACAAGAGCTAAGAGCAAAAGTTAGTATCTTGATAGTAGATGCTCAAGACACATGACTAGAGATTCAACACAATTCTCAAAGCTAACTAGCTAAGATGGAGGATATGTCACCTTCAGAGACAACAACAAAAGAAAGATTATCAGTATTAAAAATTGGTAATAAATCATATCTTTTGATTGAAGATGATATGTTAGTAAACAGTTTAAAACATAACTTATTAAGCATTACTCAATTATGTGATAAGAGGTATGATGTTAAATTTGAATCTAATGTTTGCATTATATAAATGCCAAATAGAAACAAATCTACGATTACTTTAAGGAGCAATAATGTTTATACTATTGATCTTGCTGATTTTTATGATGAAACTTATTTTAAAACGATGATGTCTTTACCATAGGAGATTAGGACATGCAAGTATGAAATTAATCTCATAAATTATAACTAAAGAATTTTAGTTATTTTTTAATTTTATAAAAATCTATCCATGTTATTTTCAATGAATTTCTTAAAGATAAGAAAAATAATTTTGATGATAATTTTTAAATTTTATTAAAATGAGAATTCTCTTTTCCAAAGCAACTGAATACATCTACTTCTAAAAAAAACTTACCCAAGGAATGGAAGTATGTAGATGCACATCCTAAGGAGCTAATTATTAGAGATATATCAAAAGTATTCAAACACGCTCTTCATTAAAAATATTTATACAAATATATGAATCAAGGCCTTTTACAATTTGTTCTCATATGATTCTTTCATTTTATTAAAGTTGAGATTTTTTTTAAATGAATATTGATCTTTCACTTAACTTCTTGATATTCCTCACTTTAGACTTAAATAAAAAAACTTTTACTAATTATTCTCCTATGATTCTTCTTACTATTTATTAAAGAGTAGATTTTTTTAAACGGATCATAATCTTTCACTTAACTTATTGATATTCATGATTTAAGATTTATTTTATAAAAATCAAGATCTTTTACTAATTATTATCCTATGATTCTTTTTGCTATTTGCCAAAGAGGAAATTTTTTCGCTTGACATCTCGATATTCATGATTTATTTTGTATCCGTTCTCCTGTGATTTGTTCTCTTCGCTAATGACTAAGAAAGGAGATTTATTCAAATAAATCATGATATTGACTTTTCAATGTTTATAACTTGAGATTTATTTTATATGAATCAATATCTTTTATTATTTGTTCTCCTATAATACTTTGTGTTATTTAGTAAAGAAGAGATTTATCCAATGAATCATGATCTTTTACTTAACTTTTTAGTATTTATAACTTGAGATTTATGAATTTCTTGTATTCATGACTTGTGCATTCTATTTTAAAAAAGAGAAGAAGTAACTCATATTTGTGTCGATGACAAAATAAGAGAAATAATGATTCATGTCTAGCTTATGTGTTGAACGAGGAGACTTATAACTTTTCATTAGTAGTGACTCATGCCTAACTTTTATTAGTTATTTTTTAAATTATGAAGCTTGATTGAATATTTAGGCTTGAAATGATAATATCAAGATCAAATTTATCTCAACTTGAATTCAAGGGTACTATTGAAAAAAAAAATCTATTTTAAGTTCAAGTTCATCAAATTTTTAAGATGACATAGATAGAGGGAGTTTTATTAATACCCCATCATAAATTAACCTCTTATAACTTAAACTTTTCTTTGATATTAATATCTTTCATATGATATTAAAGTAGTTCTTCAAAATGGCATATAGAGAGGGAAAGTTTAGTTAAAACTCCAT